>OX381712.1:2695587-3333542 GCA_947462335.1 Harmothoe impar
CCACCCCTTCAGGCCTCCAGAAAACCATATATATATATATATATATATATATATATATATATATATTTATATATATATATATATATATATTCTGCTTGGTCTAGAAATTGTTGTCTTTTGCAATACACTTCAATGAGAGCTCGTACCGTTAGGCTTGGCATTCTGGACTAGAATTGACCAACTTTATGACTAAAGTCCACAGTACAACACAGTGTTTAGGGCACTTCCTCAATGTTGAAATGATCTGTAAAAGACCCAAGTGGACTCACCCGTGTGTTGAGAGACGACATGGTGTTGCTGCCTTTAGTTGGTACATGGTGTTTACATGGATGCTAATCTGGTCAGCTCCTGTTGTGTGTAATCATGTAGAGCTAACACTAAACATACCCTGTCTGTTTTTCCCTAAGGGAGTGGTCATTTTTTTAACAACATGGGGGGGGGTTCAGTGGATTTGGGGAGGGGACCAAAAGAATTTGGACCCCTCTTGAGGGGGGGGGGGGGCAAAAAAATGACACCACTTTTTAGTGAAAAGGCCTGTGTGTCACTATAGATCAAAGGGGTCGGCCATGCTCAATTTCAAATTGCCCAAGGGAGGGGGTGCCAAAAAAAGTTGCCCCCCTTACACGAAAATTCACCGACCCCCTACCCCATTGTTATAAAATAACCACTCCCTAACACGTTATAACAACACGTCCCACGACTCGCCCTGACTGACCCTGGGGGTCTGAGGGGGTCCCCATGTCGCATGTTGATTGTTAAAAACGGCCATATCACATATCGATGTTCCTTAATAATGCCCATGTCCCATGTCAATTTTAAGAATTACTCATGTCTCCTGTCACTAACCTTTCAAGCCTCATGTCACATATCACTGATGTCAAATGTCGATTTTAAGAAATGGCCATGTCGCTGTGTCGAATTTAGCAATCCACCCCAATGGACCTGCACTGGTCTACAACCCCCACCGGCGGGGGGGGGGGTAGGGGTAGAATAACTTAGTCTAACTGACTGGGTAATTGGTATGTGCTGAGTGAAGGGGTTTGGGATAAAGTAGAGGGGTGGGAACCCTGGGTGTCCATTTACATTCAAATCAGTGCTGCCCCCAGACCAGGCTTCATGGCTGTCTGGGGCCCATGTATATTCGGCCTCAGTTGGTTGCCAGTTGATTGTTTTTATGAATACAAGAGATATCAGAATGTTGCATTTACATGAAATTAGCGCTACTCTGGGTTTACACTGTATACTCATGAGGCTGGATGATTACAGGCCATGTAACTAGTTCAAGTGATACCGGAGTCATTAGCATTACGTGACAATGTGCGTGTGTGTGTGGGGGGGGGGGGGGTCTGTAGGTGTTGATTTCTACTTAGCATTATGTGCCTGCTGACTAGAAGTTAGGGAGTGCTCATTTTTTAACAACAGGGGGGGGGCGGTGAGATTTCGCGCGGAGCGCGCGAATTTTTTTCACCCCCCCCCTCTAGAGGGGTCGAAATTTTTTACCCCCCCCCCCCCGGCAGGCCGAAAATCGCGCGCGTTCGCGCCCCTTTGTAGCATAGTAACGCGCGGGCTTTTCCCCTCCAAACAGGTTGAATTTTTTTGCCCCCCCCCCCAAGAGGGGTCTGAATTTTTTTACCCCCCCCCCCCGTCAAGGGGTCCAAATTTTTTACCCCCCCCCCCCCCAAATCCACCACCCCCCCCCTGTTGTTAAAAAATGAGCACTCCCTTAGAACAAGTTGTGTGGACAGGTTTAGGTGTACACAGGTAGTGACACACTATCTGGGTCACTGACTCTATGAGTGTAGGACCAACATCTGGCAGTCCAGCAGGCTTTGTCAAGTTAGCATAACCATAAAGCTACATCAATATAGACCTCACTGTAAACTAGACCACACAGTTTTACTGAACTTTATATACATTTATGTTGTGGGAGTTGCTGTACTCATTCCTGTCATATTTTAGTGATTACATTTTTACTTCATATCTTTCTCAATTAGAGACATTTACCCTGTAGCTGTATTACAGTATTGCTATCCAGCTGGAACCAGCCTCGGCCAGCGACTATCCTACCAGTACCAGTTGGATAGCCTGGGAGCAGGCCTTCATCCCATCCCAATACACACCTTTCAACTACCTCTGTCAATTAGTAGGATGTGGGGCTGACATGTGGGTGGCTTCAGAGGGGTCAAAAGCGACCTGGCGACCTGGGCCGTTTTGGAGGCGACTTTCGACCTAATGCAATAATAAAAGTGACCTGGCGACTTTTGGCCAAAATTGACAATACTTAAGGGGGTCCAAAAAAGCGACTTTGTGACCTGGACCCCTTAATTTCGGCGACTATCCGACCCCAGGGGGGGACCCCTCTGCACCCCCATGTGGGGCTGACATGTCACCAGGTCTCAGGTACCCACACACCCGGCCACTACAAACAAGGTCTGCCTACAACACTCACTGTGTGTGGGGACCCTGCCTCCCTGTACTAAGTATACTGTCTATAACGCTGGGTATAGACCCCTAAAGTCGACATGGCGCCATTTCTTAAAATCGACATGTGACATGGTCATTTAAGTGATATGTGACATGGCCATTTCTTAAAATCGACATGCGACATGGGGCTTAGTGACATATAGAAAAATCCCTCATCTGGAGTACAGTAGGTTACCCAACTTTTTCTTCAAATTTTGGCCCTGTAGATTGTAAATTTTTCTACATTTTCCTGGGGCCTGCGGCCCCAAGACCCCCATGTATAAGTTCCTTAGTGACACTAGTGACATGGCTTTTTCCTTAGTGACATGGCCGTTTCTTAAAATCGACATGCGACATGGGGACCCCCCCATCTACCCCCCTATAACTGTCTAAAGTAAGGCAGTCATGTGGTTTAAATTCTAAGTTATCAGTTCTGTAGTTTGTCCAATAATATCACATGAATATCCAACATTCAAGGTAGGATGCAGTCACATGTACACCCCTTAGTAGTGCTCGGGCCAATTATTATGGCAAAGATAGTTGGTAAAACATAGTCTAGAACATAATCCAACATAGCCTGTGTGACATAGAGACCAGTTATGTCCTCCCATTTGGACCCTTTTGTTGCCAATGAACCCCCGCAATGAACCTTATTATTATTGCTGTGCATGCCTATAATCAATACCACATGTGACATGGACATTGTTGTTTTAACTCCCTAAAACGTTTAGGGAGTTAAATTACGGCTAATACACATCGGTTGCTCCTCTGTAAACTCAATGAGACGGTGTCATGTATGTTTTGGTGACATTCTAAAGCCTTTATTAAAAGGGGTGATACAGTCAATACACATAACACATACGATATAGATGGTTGCACTCCATGTAGAATGTCAACAGTTTATATTATTGTACAGATCTCAACCTCATTATCATAGATCTGACTAGGAATGGTGCTACTCTATGTATCTAGTCCATTTATGTATTTAACTTATTTTATATGCTACACCTGTAAACACATGTTCATGGCATATATGTATCCGGTGATGCCAATGTAACTTTCGGCTACACCCGGCATGTATTATCTTATCCTTTCTCCTTTGCCCCGAAAGGGGTTGTGTGTGAATAAAATTGAATTGAATTGAATCGCACTCAAGTGACTGACTTTCTTATTCTTACTGCACTAAAACATCCGGGTACTAAACCTATAAAGGTACTAAACATTCACATTCGCTATGCCAAAGACAAAGTGACTTTGATGTTGATGTCTAGAACCCGGGGGGGGCACTTGAATTTTTTTTGACAGGGGTGTGCGGCTGGACCTCCGACAACCCTTACCCTTGTTAGGGCGATTTTGATGCCAAAAAGTTACCCTTGTTAGGGCATTTTCGGTCAAAAGTGCCTAGGTTTCGGTAAAAAAGCGATAAAAGGTAGATTTTGATGCCAAAAAGTTACCCTTGTTAGGGCATTTTCGACCAAAAGTGCCTAGGTTTCGGTAAAAAAACAATAGAATAACCCATGTTCGTGTAAATTTGCTGAAAAAATTACCCTCTTGCGAGGAATTTTGTTGAAAACTGCGACATTTTTTGTGAAAACGGGCAAATCTTGGCGAAAACCCAGACATTTTTGTGAAAAGTAGACCCTTGTTAGGGCGATTTTCATGAAAGTGGACCCTTGTTAGGGCGATTTTTCTTTGAAAAGTGGACCCTTGTTAGGGCGATTTTGTAGAAAAAGTACCCTTCCCAGCCGCACACATGTGTATACAAAATATACTAAGTGCCCCCCCCCCCCGGGGTCTAGAAACAAGAGTGACAGAGAAAGGTTCCTCTTGTCTCCACATATATATACACACATTTGAAACCACACATTTAGTACACTGTATACTGGTATACTGTCCCACATTCAACACAAACTGTACACCATAGTATATACACCAGTGGGAACCTCCCCCCTCTCACACAGGTACACTACAGGTAGGCAGCGGCCAGGTAGCTGTAGGTGTGTGTGTGTGGGGGGGGGGGGGGGGGGCAGCGGACCGTGACAGCCAGGTAAGGTTTGAATCCCACACACGACCTGAAGCCGCTACCTGCTTCCACAACAAGGTTCTGTAGCCGCCTCTTCCTGCCCCACACACCCCTCACCCTGCCCTACACGTCCCCCGTCCCTACACGTACACGTACTACAACACGTACCTACCTCACTGAGCGTCCAGGACGTCACGTCCATGCCGTAACTCCGATACACGTATTCCTGTTGCCGTCATGGCGGCCTAACTCCTACTGCAGCGTCCGCGCCGCGTCCGGCAAGCGTTCTGTCGGCGTGACGTCATCACGGCGTCTACCTGAGTCAGGGAACCCCCGCCAGGTGTGTGTGTGTGTGTAGGGGGGGGGGGGCAGGTGGGCGTCCCCAGGCTCACTACTCTGCACCACTACATACTTAAAGGTGGATGTATACGCTATTCGAAAAGGTATCCCTCTAGTTGTGGGGATTCAGCTTGAATTGGGACAATTTGAAGAGGATGGGGTTTAATTTTAAAGGACTTTTGTCCGTTTTTTAGGTTGTTTTATATGGTTCATATCCGGGATCACTCTCCAAGCATAAGCCTACTACAATGTACTAGGCCTTTAACATAGGATGTTATGACTGGGTACTCTGCGGGGAGAGTGAGCTCAGCCATATAAGGGAGACTCACTGGAGCGTGACCAGCCAGGTAGGCCACACTGCAGCACTCTAGTTTTGTATTCAGTCAGCCACCTGCATACGCTCATACCCACACATTGCCTCACGCGACCTACGCTGTGGCACCCACTGAGGGCTGGCTGAGCGCTGCACGAGGTGACCCATATGATGGCATATCTCTAACTAACACCACACAGCTGTAGTATTTGAAAGGATTGACAACAGACAGAGTTGGTGATCGTCCGTGGCCATGTGCCGGTCCGCTGGAAGTAACCTTTTATTACCCTCAATGCTGGAGAGTTCTACTCCATAGTTCCGTGATATAAGTACAGAGGGCGGGGCGCCGTTTTCCCGCGCTGCTCGAACACCACATCTCTCCCCTTGTTTAAATAATGAGAAGAATCACCACTGTATATAATGCTGCAATAAAATGGACAATTAAATATAGACAGTGTGATATGGTAAACTTGAGTCTTTGAGCAAACAATGATGAGTGTTTAACACCTCCAAATAAAGTCTCTTTGCAATGTCAATTATTTTCATTGAGTCCTTTGATTTAAGTATATAACCTGAAACACAAAGTACACCTTTCAACAAGGCCAAACAAAATAAGGAGTCATTTCCACTTTAGGATTGTTTCAAACAGAGTCACATTAGAATATGTAATAATCGCCTGCATCTGGGACGTTACCATTGTCCTCAACCCTCTCCTCGATGCTGTGAATATTGCACCTGCATTTGCATCCTTGTTTCTGGTGCTGCACCTGGCCACTGTTGGGCCTTGACCGGCAGGCCTTTTCATAATGCCCGGTGATTCCACACTTCTCACACACATGATCTTTGGGGGCACGGCAGTCCTTTGAAAAATGTCCCTCGTCACCACACCTCCAACACTCACCAAGAGTAGCTTTACCGCAATTGGCAGGTCGCTTTCCTACCCGACCTATGGTTGCTGACCCTTCCGTCTCCAATGCTGGTACGCTTGGCACCAGGATAAGGGCATTCTTGTCGTGGTAGTCTCCGATAACCTTTATCAGTGTTGCCAGGGTAAGGTCATCCTCCCTGTACAACTTGGCTTTTAGGGATGTGTCACTGATGTGCCAGATGACCCGGTCGCGGACCTGATTGGCTTCGTCATTCCCATAGTCACAGTGTTTGACCTTGGCCTTCAACCGTATGATATAATTGTTCACCGCCTCTCCGGGTTCCGGGTTGGTGCCCAAAAAGTTCTGGCGGGCCTTAGCGGAGCACTTCTTCAGCTTAAAGTACTCATCAAAGAGTCCAGATGTCACCTTGTATATATCAGTGTTCTCACCTACTGCTTTCTCTGCGGCAGTGAAACTATTATATATTTCCATTAGACCAGGTCCACCGAATAGTAGCATGCGGGCCTGGATCACCTTGGCGTCTTTCATCTCAGACGCGACTACATAGATGTCAAAGCGCCCCTTCCACAATGTCCATCTCTGACCTAGGGTTTCTGGTTCACCCACAGTATCAAACTGGGGGACACTGGGTCCATTCCCAAAACCAAAACCCATGCCGGTGGCCATATTTTAAAATTGTCAAACTCTGAGTAGGCCTATACTTCCAATTTGACCTCCTTTAACTACTGAGTTGAGCCCTTGATTTAACCTGACTCCTGCTACTCCTGGATTGAACCACAGACTCCACACTGGATTTAACCTGAGTCACTATACTACTGAGTTGAGTCCTGAATTTAACCTGACTCCTGGATTTAACCAACGACTTGAGCATTGACTGGATTTAACCTGCTCCTGGATTTAACCAACAATTTGAGCATTGACTGGATTTAACCTGCTCCTGGATTTAACCAATAACTTGAGCATTGACTGGATTTAACCTGCTCCTGGATTTAACCAACAACTTGAGCATTGACTGGATTTAACCTGCTCCTGGATTTAACCATTGACTTCCAGCTCCTGATTTAACATTGAACCGGCATTGCACTTTTGGCACTTGGACTTGCTTTTATCACTTGTTACTACCACCACCAACCTGCATTGTCACAGTCTGATTGAACTCCTGCTGAATCCTTAAGTCCACATACAGATCAAACTTGGTTCATTTATCACATCAATCGTCGCCAAAATGTAGTATTTGAAAGGATTGACAACAGACAGAGTTGGTGATCGTCCGTGGCCATGTGCCGGTCCGCTGGAAGTAACCTTTTATTACCCTCAATGCTGGAGAGTTCTAGATACTCCATAGTTCCGTGATATAAGTACAGAGGGCGGGGCGCCGGTTTCCCGCGCTGCTCGAACACCACAACAGCCCATTCATAAAACCTGTGCCTTGGCTATATCAGCACGACTTGCACCATATGACTTATGGGGTTCCCACCTTGCACCATAGCACCCATACCATCAAAGTGTCCCCTACCTTGCACCATATGGCCTATGGGGTCCCCACCTTGCACCATAGGACCCATACCATGAAAGTGCCCCCTATCTTGCACCATATGGCCTATGGGGTTCCCACCTTGCACCATAGGACCCATACCAGGAAAGTGACCCCTATCTTGCACCATATGGCCTATGGGGTCCCCACCTTGCACCATAGGACCCATACCAGGAAAGTGACCCCTATCTTGCACCATATGGCCTATGGGGTCCCCACCTTGCACCATAGGACCCATACCATCAAAGTGTCCCCTACCTTGCACCATATGGCCTATGGGGTCCCCACCTTGCACCATAGGACCCATACCAGGAAAGTGACCCCTATCTTGCACCATATGGCCTATGGGGTCCCCACCTTGCACCATAGGACCCATACCAGGAAAGTGCCCCCTATCGGTGCCAATTCAATGGTATTGGTCTTGTAGGGGCCCCTTTTTTTTGGATAGGCCATATGGCGCAAGACGGGAACCATATGGGTCATATCGTGCAAGATGAGGGCCCCCTTGTTGGGATAAGCCATATCGTTCAAGGAGGGGACCATATGGGTAATGCGGTGCAAAGTAGGGGCCCCTTTTTTTGGATAGGCCATATTGTGCAAGAAGGAGACCCCATGGGCCATATGGTGCAAGGTAGGGGCCACCTTGAAGGAATAGGTCCTATGGTGCAAGGTGGGGACCCTATGGGCCATATGGTGCAAGGTAGGGGCCACTTTATTTGTATGGGTCCTATGGTGCAGGGTGGGGACCCCCTGGGTCATATGGTGCAAGGAAGGGGCCCCGATGTTGGGATAGGCAATATGGTGCACAGGGTAGACCATATGGGTCACATGGTGCAGGGTAGGGGCCCTCTTGTTCTGATAGGCCATATGGTGCAAGGAGGGAACCATATGGGTCATATGATGCATGGTTGGGGCCACCTGCATGGTATGGGTCCTCTGGTGCAAGGTAGGTACCCCATGGGTCAAATGTTGCAAGATAGGGGCCACTTTGGGGCAATGGGTCCCCTGGTGCAAGGTGGGGATCCCTTGGGTCATATAATGCAACATAGGAGCCACTTTTCTAGTATAGGTCCTATGGTGCAAGGTGGGGAGTCCAAGGGTCATATGGAGCAAGGTGGGGACCCATGGGTCATGTGGCGCAAGATAGGGGCCACGTTGAAGGAGTAGGTACACTAGTGCACGGTGGGGACCCCATGGGTCATATGGTGCAAAGAAGTGGCCAATTTCCTGGTATGGGTCCTATGGTGCAAAGAGGGGAACGCATGGGCCATATGGTGCAAGGTAGGGGCCACCTTTCTGACATGGGTCCTATGGTGTAAAGAGGGGACCCCATGGGTCATATGGTGCAAGGAAGCGGCCACTTTCCTAATATGGGTCTTGTGGTGCAAGGAGGGGACCCCATAGGCTATATCGTACATGGTTGGGGCTTTTAGGGTATGGGTCCTTTTGTGCAAGGAGAGACCCCATGGGCCATATGGTGCAAGGAAAAGACCACACAATCCCCTCAAAATATACCAATCTACAGATAGAATTCTAAATTTCTTCTGGAACAATATGCCCCCAAAACACCACAAATGCACCAATTTAAAGGTCGATTTTCAAAATTTTCCTGGAGCAACAAACTTCCAAGATTATCAGAATACATCTAAATACAAACTAAAGACAGAAATATCAAAATTCTCCTTTATTTCACACGTGAAATTCACCTCAAGGAGATGGTTTGGGGGAGGGGGGGTCCCCCGCTACACAAAAACACATTTAGTCTATGTGGATCCGTCTGAAAAACTTTGCTCCAAAGATTTCTAGGTTTGCTCCAGCATATCCCAACATGCCCAGCCCTGATGCAGCAAGAATGGGTGACTTTTTTATAATAAAGTTGTGTTTACGTTGGTTTCAGCAGAATCCTCATAACAAAGTCTGACTGAAATGGTTATGTTTGCAAACATCTCATATCAGAAGATTCACAGGATAAGTATTTCTCAATCGGTGTATATTAGATTTAAGATTTTGCAGTTATATCTTTTTATTTGTCGGTCACACTTCAGAAATGCTCAAAAACTTTATCAACAACATTTTTTTAAAGTCCCCCTTTCTTGCCGCATTATTCTATAGGCATCTAGCCGGTTGCATTATCAACCAATGAGAAAATTCCCTGGCCTTCACTGCAGAATTCTTAGGGGGCATTATGTAACAGCCTGTACCCATTGTGATTGCTGTACCAGTGATTATCTCGCTGGTTACCAGATCAAGCAATGGTGCCCCCTACTAAGGAACCTGCAACATCGGTATAGTGGGACAGTGGTGGGAGGCGGGGGGTAGTAGGGGGGGGGGTAGTGGGGGGAGGGGGATGGGGGGAGAGGAGGGGGGGGGTTATTAGATGACGTAAATAGCGGCAGGAATGCAGCTCACAAAGGGACCCCAGACATGCAGGCACCCCGACACTTAACCCCCCCCCCCCCCCCCACACACACACATGCAGGCACCCCGACACTTAACCCCCCCCCCCCCCACACACACACACATGCAGGCACCCCGACACTTAACCCCCCCCCCCCCCCCACACCTCCCCTATAGAGGCCCAGGGTGCCGCTCCCCCTCACCACCTGACTGTTACTGCAGGGGCAGCAAGAGTTTACCCTGTACCGGAGAGTCAGGGCCGCACAGTGCTCTAATCCAGCAACATACTTTAATATTCCCGGCACTTTCCCTGCGGTTATCGTCATGATGCATTTAAGCATCATGCCAACCATACGGGGTTGATACATTCATGAACAACTTTTTTGAAAAGTCACCATTTCTTGCCGCGTTGTTCTATAGTGGTGATGTATGAGGCAGCTGGGGGAGGGAGGCGGGGGGCGGGGGGGGGGGGGGTGAGGGGATGGGGGGGTGTGTGTTTGTGTGTGTGGGGGGGGGTTATTAGATGACGTAAATAGCGGCAGGAATGCAGCTCACAAAGGGACCCCAGACATGCAGGCACCCCGACACTTAACCCCACCCCCCCCCCCCCCCACCTCCCCTATAGAGGCCCAGGGTGCCGCTCCCCCTCACCACCTGACTGTAACTGCAGGGGCAGCAAGAGTTTAGCCTTTAACCCTGTACCGTAGAGTAAGGGCCGCATAGTGCTCTAATCCGGCTCTAATACTAGTACTTTAATATTCCCGGCACTGCATCATGCCAACCATACCGAGTTGATATGATACATCTCTATAGCCGACTCACCAGGGCTGCATTCATGCATCATGCCGACAAAGCACCATGCGGTCCTTACAGGGTTATGCTGGCTCTATGCCGGGTAATCTGCATAAGTCACGTCCACAAAAGGAAATAGTTTTAATAGATTCTCCAACAACAATAGTGGTCAAGCTGACGTGTGCCAATTCTCGTATATAAAGGGTATATGTCCCAATATAGTGATAGACAATTATAATGGGATTACCATAATGCATCACGGCACCGACACAGGGGGGATATGCCAGGAATTTAAATAGTTTCCGGTTTTTGCTCTATATATAGTAGGCTACATGCTGTCGACGTGTGTGTGTGTTGGGGGGGGGTGATAAATCGCAAATTTGTGATAAGTGGCAAATGATAGAAAAACAACAACTTCATGTTAACAAGGAGTCTAATACACAAAGGCAGAGGTCTAATGCCCCGAGGTATTATGTTTAATAAGATAAGGTTTTGATTGACTCGCATTAAATTTTGATAGTGACTCAGGGTCTTAGCATTAGTTCTGGTCTTATATATATAATCCATTATATTTGTTTTTGTTGCACTGTCACGCGCAATATCGGAATTTTCGCAATATCGGAACTCCTACATGAACATAAAATATATTATAAAATATATCAGTATACCCCTCAAACAGAAAGGTAGGGCAAGAAATGTATTTGCAAGGAGGATATTTTTTATCATTTCAGGCTCAGGCAGCCAAAGGCCCAATGTTTTACCACAGCAGATGCATTTCTGCCACACCTTATTCACAGCTACATACAGGTGTGACATGCATGTGGGTTCTCCCTGACTGTTTTTACACCTCCAAGATGCAATACAGTATCCTCAAACATAGCTGAAATATATATTTATATTCTATATATGTAGCTACAATAAAAATAGAGAGGAGTTCTGATACTGTGCAATCTAACTATGGTGCAATTCCGGAATTGCCCTGCGCAGTTCCGGAATTGTACAGGGGCAATTCCGGAACTGGGCTGGTTCCTATTCTGCGCCTGACATATGTCTATATATATATATATATATGTATATATATGTTTATTATACGATCTTGGCTCTGATCGTGCTTTTTAGGTGATATTCCCGTTCTGATATTCCTGCATACCGCACACTTGGCAAGGTGAAATCGTGCTGATATTGTGGATATCAGAACGATTTGTAATGAGTTACCGGATATCAGAACGATTCTGTCAGAACTCTCGACAGCCATAAAATCCGGGGATTCATGGAGACTCGAACACGCTACATCAAGACTTGAAGTCCGACGTGCTAACCACCACGCCGTGGAGGCGCTGGTAGGGGGAGGTGGCGAAACAAGGAGTCTACAGGCGGATTTCCAGCCCTGTAGGACCATTATTTACCGAGTTACAGAAGAAAAGGCATTTTTTGGTATAATTTCTTTGAAAATCAATATTTTTTTCTAATTTCTTTTTTTACCATTAAGGTAGTAGTTGGACTTAACTTACCTATTCGTTAAAATAATTATCAGTGTTTTTTTTTCACATACATATAGGCACTTTAAAATTGATACGTTTCCACCCGACCTCTATCAGGTTTGAACCGGGGACCCCTGGCGTGTGAGCCATAAGCGCTAACCACTCGGCCACAGCAGACATGGTACAAAGCAGGGGAAACGCTGGTTAGGTTCTAGTCTATCTAACGAATGCGCCCCGCGCTCAGGTACCAAAGCCTTTTTGTATCGCGTCCTCTCATTGGCTGTCCCGTTTTAACTCCACCAATCAGCGAGCAGGGTTGGTGGGATGTCAAAACAACATGGCGCTACTGGTGTACGAGTGATATTCAGTCAATAATCCTTCAAAATGGCGAAATTAGGACGTTTTAAAGGTAAATAAGGACATATGAATCGAAATATTGTATAATAAACCTAATAATATATGAATATGACCGCACTCGGGCTGTGTATAGATGAATAACCACCTCGGGGCTACGCCCCTCGGTCGTTATTCATCAATACACAACCCTAGTGCGGTCATATTCATATATTATTGGTAAAATATATATGTGTATATATATATATATATATATATATATATATATATATATATATATATATATATATATATATATATATATATATATGTATATATATATATATGTATATATATATATATATATATATATATATATATATATATATATATATATATATATATATATATGTGGCATGATCTGCGAAAAGGGACCTTAGTGCAGGGTGCCCTACATATATACATATATATATACATATAGATATATAGATATATAGATATAGTGGGTTCTAGGCATACTGTAGGCTCACTGTATAGGCCTGGGCCTAATGCTAATCCGTTTTAACAAATACCACATTACTTAAGCTTGTAGCTATTGTCTTATATTGAAGTGGCATTCTCACTGAGCGTTTCCCACTCACAATTCTAGTACTGTTTTAATGTGAGTAGTATAGTATGTATCGGAACGGGACTATAGTTAAGTACTGTTTATTACTCAATCGACATGCAGCCAATCAGAGGCCTCCATTTGGTCACGTGACCGGAAGTGACCTACTTAGGGGATTAGTGGTGACGTCACGTGACCTAGTTAGCCAATCAGAGGCCTCCATTTGGTCACGTGACCGGAAGTGACCTACTTAGGGGATTAGCGGTGCATTCTGGGTAACCCTGAAGCCAATCAGAGGCCTCCATTGGGTGACCGGAAGTGACCTACTTAGGGGATGGTGCATTCTGGGTAACCTACTGACCTACTTAGGGGACCGGAAGTGACGTCACATGACCTAATGGCCAACCGGAAGTGACCTCATTGAGGATCACGTGACCGGAAGTGACCTGATTGATCACGTGACCGGAAGAAGAAGAAGAAGAAGAAGAAGAAGAAGAAGAAGAAGAAGAAGTGACGTCACGCGACTTAATGAAGAGATGAGCGTCTTTAAGGGGTCACGGGCTTTAAAATGTGATATCTTTTTTTTTTGGAGGAGGAGGCGAGTCTCTTATTTTTTTTCGGTAAACTAATAAAAAACACTACGATATAAGTTTTTTTTTCATTTTTTTTCATTTTTTATTGTTTTACGAGCGACTGGAAGTGACTTATTGAACTAGGTAGAAGCGTTCTTTAGAGTGTATAAGGGGGGGAGGGGAGGGGAGGGGGGGAGGGGGGCTTCTTTAAGATGCATGGGGAGGGGGGCGCTTTTAGGATGCATGGGGCGGGTGGTGGGGGGGAGGGGGGGGAGGGGGGAGGGGGGCACTCTAGGGGGGTGGGGGAGCACTCTAAGGGGCGTTTGTCTCTTTTAAGAAAAAAAGAAAAGAAAAAGATTTCAATCGAGAGACACGCTTCTTCCTCTCGAGAGGAAGAAGCGTGTCTCTTCGTTTTTTTTTTGTTTATCACGTGCTGCGATGAGGCGATCAGCTGCGACTGGAGGAAGTGACACTTTAAGAGATCGCGCGTCTTAATTGTTATGATATTTTTTTTTTTACTTACTAATAAAGAAGACGTATGAAAATAAAACACAACAATTCACATGTCCGTCGTTCTCGTTGTTTCTTGCTTGATAAAGTCAAGTAATATCGCGATGCCGAGGCCAAACTTTCCCATGTCCTCAGTCAACACTCGAAGGAGTTCAAAAGGCGTACCGCCGGCGCCGTCAGCTTCATCTTGCCACATTTTCAACACTCGGAAGGCCCACTCAGCGGGACTTCCTCCGTATTCGCATTCTTCAGCGATCTTATCTAACCTCTCAGGCGACAATTTTAAATGGTCCCCCACCTCTTTCCACCTGCTACCCAGACGTCTGCCGAGGGTGCCCAAGTGCTTATGCATCGCGCGCGAGTCGGGGTTTTCGAAATCCAACCCCTGTCTGTGGAGAAGGGCCATCCACTGAGCCAACAGTTCCATGCGTCTTATGCGGGTGAAGACGCGACCGAGCTCGCCCCATCTATGACGATGCGGGGTTTCACCCCACCACACTCGGAACATCGCCGTACACAGCTCCTCCGGTGTCTTGACACTGCGCTCTACTAGAGCATCCATACGGGCGGCGCTGACTTTTAAGCTACTGCCCAACTCTCTCCAACAGCCGCTCAACTCTTTACCTAGTTGACGAAGCAAGGCGTCGCTATAGGCTAACCGCCGCTGTCCTACCTGTCGGGTCTCCCCATCATCGGTCTGCTGCCTCGCGCCGCGTCTCACGTTGTCAAGCCGCATTAACTTTTTTTCAGGCGCACCGGGCGGTGAAGGCGAGCTTGAAAGTGGAATAGCTTGAGCCATCTCGTCTCGTCTTGGCGGCGGCGGCAGCGGCGGCGGCGGCGGCGGCGGCGGTGGCGGCGGTGGTGGTGGTGGCGGTGGTGGTGGTAGTAGCCGTTACTGGGGTCAGAGGTGATATGTTTTTTTTCCAACAGAAATGAGAGCTTTTTATACAGAGGGAGTTTAATCCCATTTCCAACAGCGCTCCAGCTGTCTAGCACCCTGTCCGCATGACGCTTTTTCAGCCGCTCCGCTCCTTAAGAGCTTAGATGACGAGGGGGTGTGGCATCGCTATCCGTGGAGACCAGCTGAAAACGGTGTTTTTTCCTCACTCATAGCCTTAATACCTCCTACCCCCTACCCGAGGACGTCTCCCTCCCTCTGACATTCATTGTAACAAACGTCAGAGGTCAGGTGAAAATCGGATTTTTTTTCATGCACAGCCTTAGGCAGCTGTCACCCCTCCCTATTGAACTAGCCGGCCGCCCGCCCGCCTGGCCGGCCCGGTCTACTCACCACGGCAGGAGGTGGCGATTTTTGTCTTACACTTAAGTCGCTCACCACATGCACACGCCTCTACTCACAGACAGACACGTTCGTCTTAGGGGGGTCCTGCTTCACGCCACACGCCTCCTGTAGTTTTTTTTTGTATACACACTGTAAGCTCATCACCGTTACCGTTAATCCTTTATACAGCTAACGCGCGCTGAATGGCTGAACAGGGTGGTAAGCGGCTTAGCTCACCACAGTGGATCCCTCAAAAAGGGATCCAGCTGAAAACGTCATACCTTATGTCTTTGTGAATGGCCGCCGCCGGTCAGTCGACGGCAGGCAGCAACCGCTTAACCCTTTATACAGCTAATGCGCGTTGAATTGCTGAACAGGGTGGTAAGCGGCTTAGCTCATCATCACAGTCGATCTCTCAAAAGAGGGGGGGGGAAAGGGATCCAGCTGAAAACGTCATGCCTTATGTCTTTTTGTTTCTCTTTGTGAATGGCCGCCGGCCAGCCGGCGGCAGCTGAACAGGGTCGGTAAGTAGCTTAGCTCTAGAAGCGAGAAGGCGTATATAAGGGGCTTGGAAACCTCCATTCACTCACTCATTCTTTTTTGCTGCTCTCTACAGTCACCACCATGAGCAAAAGACAACAGCTAGCGGCGTTCAAGAACAAGAAGACTACGCGGAACAGCGTTCGTTTAGCGTCAGTGCCTGCTCTTGCTACTGAACATGAGACTACCGCCGCAGCCGGTTGGTCTTATCACCCTCCTGCTGTAGCGAGCGCTCGCGGCAGTAGTAGTAGTAGTAGTAGTAGCAGTAGCACTAGTAGTAGCAGTAGTAGTAGTAGTGGTAGTAGTACTAGTAGTACTACTGGTAGCAGTCGTCGTGCTAGCGACGTTGTTACACTCGCGACGGTACACGTTGCTGCTAAGCGCGCTGCCGCTGCTACCGCCGTCCCGCCTGCCGCTGCTGCTGCTGCTGCTGCTGCTGCTGCGCCTGCTACTGCTGCGCTTGCTACGGCTGCGCCTGCTGAGGCTGCTGCTGCGCCTGCTACTGTTGCGTCTGCTGCGGCTGCGCCTGCTGCGGCTGCTTCTGCTGCACTTGCTGCTACTGCTACTACTACTGACGACAACGCTCCTGGCACAGCGCAGTACTGGCAACCGGGTTTTTACCTCCCCACTACTGTTGATGACTTTGATGACCTGCCGCACGTTGCACAGCCCCTCTCCTCCACCACTACATCGACGGACGCCCTCGACGCCGCTCGCGCTGAGAGTTACAGCTATTCGGACACTCAGCCCCTGAACCGAGAAGAAGAGGAGGAGGAGGAGCAGCAACAGGGTGAGACAGAGAACGACGCTGACGACGAGGCGTACGAAGAACCCGAAGGGCAAGGGGTGAGCGGTACGTTTTTCGGCTTCCCTCTTCGACCTTTCGACCTCACTTCCTCCACTGCTAGCGCCCCCCCGTCCGGTCCGTGGCGACTGCCCTCACCGCCACCTTACGAGGGCGGCGGCGGCGCTTCATCTTCTACCGCTACACACAGCACGGACGGCGTGTGGCTGCGCTGTTCCAACAACGAGACCTCCGATACCACCAGCGCTGACGCTGCTCCTGCTATCGGTTCTGCTGCTGATTCAGCTCACGCTGATGGTGTTACTCATCCTGCGGGTGTGAAACGTTCTAAGGTGAGTTCCAGAACAACAAGGCCCACTAAGAAGAGAAAAATACAAGAAAAAGAAGGAGATGGACGAGAAGAAGCAGAGAAAACACTCGGGTTAGAGTTCTGCTTAGACGGAGCTTTGACGCTGGAGATCTGGGAGGACGTGGCTAGACTGTCTAGGAGGCCGCGCTACACAAAAGACGGCCAGGTGAAAGAGGCGTCTCTGACCAGAAGCAAGCGAGTGCACTTCACGGCCGACGCGCTGCGCGAGCTCATAGCACGCATCGCCGATATCCGCGCAGTGGTGCGCATACGCGACACAGCGGCCGCGCAAGGAAAACCTAATCACACCCCCTGGTTCGCAGTGCTGGATGAGGCGGGCGAAGTGTACGCAGCTGTGAGCTACTACAGCGGTAAGAACCTCGTCCACGTGCGCAAGTACGAAGGTC
Source organism: Harmothoe impar (assembly GCA_947462335.1). NCBI lineage: Eukaryota > Metazoa > Annelida > Polychaeta > Phyllodocida > Polynoidae > Harmothoe > Harmothoe impar. The sequence goes on from OX381712.1 coordinate 2,713,225, forward strand.
CTGACAAAAAACCCACACAGCAGGGGGTGACGCTGTCCGCCAGAGCGCTCAAAGAGTTGGATGACAAAACAGAGATCATTCTGAAATATCTCGGCATAGATTCGGAATGAGAGACGCTCAACGCTCACGCGCGCACACACACACACACACAGCGTTTGACGTACGCTGTATGAGACAGACAGACAGACAGACAGACAGACGGATACACAGACAGCAGACAGAAAGATAGTTACATAGACGACAGATTGATAGATGGCTAGATAGATAGATAGATAGTTAGACGGCTAAGTAGTTGGTAACCGAGTGAAAAAAAACATGACACAGTACGTATGCGAAAAGTGTTTCAAAATGTTTAAAAGAGCGTACAACCACGAGAGACACGTAGAAAATTGTAGAGTAGTAGCTAAGTTTTGCCCTCTATGCGGCGAAGGGGATTGCCGAAAGAGCGCTTGTCGACGCGAATCTCTGGACGGGGTGACCGTCCCTCCGCGCATATGTGCTGTACCGAACGGGGAGGAAACGTTCACGGCGAATTGGCCTGCGATACAAACGGGCGTCAGGATGCACGGGACTCGCGTGAGTGTAACAAACTTCAGGCTACCAACCGGCGAGTTGAGTGACGCTGTAGATACTATGCGTCGCATTCACTTGACACAAAGATTCAGATACAAAGTGGGTTTCTCGGTAGGCTTACTGTTACAACACAGAGAAGACAAGAGCAAACTGCGCTACTTCCACGCCTCCCAGAACAACGCAACTCTCATACAACCGCTCCCTACTGTAACTAATTCAGAAACTTTAGAAGAGCTCCTCTCAAAGATGCAAAACACCGTCGCTTGCGAGGAGGTACGGAAACTTTGCGACGCTGACACCAAGTGGCACGTTCTTTTTCCTACCAATTTGAACATCTGCGTTTACATGGGACCGGGGGAATTCCCCATAGGCGGTAGGATCACTCAGGCCGGTCGAGTTGGAAAGAGAAGCGGCGTGTTAGATTTTCCCAACAAGGACAACCTCTGCATCTTCCGCTGCATTTCCTTTCACTTATACAACACCAGCAAGCGCGCTTCAGATTTGTTACGTCAGTTCTGTCCCGCTGCCACACCTGAATCCTTTCCGGGTCTGAACATCCGCGACTTACCCGCGTTAGAGAACTTGTTTGACGTACAAATAGCGGTTTACACCGCGTCGCGTCAAGTGCCGGGGCGGAAGTTGAGAAGACGCGTTACTCTGATCAGACCGCCTTCCAGAACTGTGGCCGCCCGAGGTAAAGTCAACCTACACCTGACGGCGAAAGGCGGTTTGCACGTCTCTCTCGTCACGGACTTCAACGCGTACGCGGGCATATACGAATGTTGCAAGTGTAAGGCGGCGTTCACCACCGAGTTCTTGCTGAAGAGACACAGGAACCAGCTTTCCTCTTGCCGACAAGTCAAGTTGCGCTACGTAGGTGGCATCTACCAAAATTCGAGAACGATTTTCGAAGCGCTAGCAGACTTCTCCATTTTTCCCCCCGACGGACATTCCGGAATCTACCCTTACAAGATCGCCTTCGATTTCGAGGCTTTCTTCAGACCGTGCAAAGAACCGTCGACGGAGCACGTGTCCCTGCTGTGGGATCACGTCCCTTTGTCGGCTAGCGTCGCATCCGACTTTCCGGGGTGGGAGGGGCCCGTCTGCTTCGTCAGAGCGTCCGACGCAGATTCCGACCCCTTGTTGGACCGAGTTTTAAATCACATAAACGAGAACGCCAAAGCGATCGGGGAAGCTGTGCTAGAACTTTACCGACCGACGTTAGCGAAGTTAGATGCGGCGATAGGTGAAGCTCTCCTGCTGGAGGAGGCGACGTTCACCACCCCTTCTCCAGGCGGCTTCGCTGCGGCTCAGACCAGACACCCGTTAGTTCAACTGAAGAAGCGTCTTCTGAGATACATCCGTCAAGCTCCAGTGGTGGGCTTCAACTCGGGGCGTTACGACTTGAACCTGATCAAAATACGCCTTCACTCGTTCTTCGCCTCCGGAGACCGAAGAAACCAAGAATTCAGCGTCATAAAGAGAAGCAATCAATACTTGGCGGTTTACACACAGCACACGGTTTTCTTGGACGTAGTCAACTATTTGGCACCCGGTTACAACTACGCGACCTATTTGCGAGCTTTCACCAGGAACGAAGAGAAAGGTCACTTTCCTTACGAATGGATGACGTCTACCAGGAAACTGGCAAACAGAACGCTGCCGCCGAGATCGGCTTTCGACAGCGAGCTGACGGGCGTCAAAATGTCCGAATCCGACTACGCCGCATGTCAGAAAGTTTGGTCCGACGAGAAGATGCAAACTATGGAAGACTACTTGATCCACTACAACAACAAAGACGTGAAACCTTTCATAGAAGCTCTGAAAAATCACGCTAAATTTTTCCAAGATCGCGGCATCGACATGTTGAAAGACGGAGTTTCTCTCGCCGGTTTGACTTTACGCTTCCTCTTCCAAAACCTAGAAGACGCGTTCACAACGTTTCCCCAGTTCGACGCCGTCCTCCACGCTCTGATCAAAGAGAATCTAGTCGGCGGTCCTTCCATCATCTTCCATAGATTTCACGAGAAGGGCACCACGCGGATAAGGGAGCACAAGTACGGCGAAGAAGCGAGACCGTGCCAACACATCCTAGGACTAGACGCTAACTCTCTGTACTTGCGCTGCATGAGCGAAGCGCACTGCACGGGCTATTACGCGGTGAGACGGCCCGAGACCGAGTTCAAGCCCGAAATCAGGCAAAGAAACTCTCACAGCGCTTTGGAGTGGTTACGCTTCGTAGAGCACGACCGCGACGTGAAACTGCGCCACGCTCTGAACGGCGGCGAGATGGCGGTAGGCTGTCGGAGAATTCGCGTGGACGGATTTCACGCGGCCTCTAATACGGTTTTCCAGTTTCACGGGTGTTGGTTCCACGCTCACGAGTGCATACCGTCGCACCGATATCAGTGCGCTTCACTGAGAGAGGAGAGACGCGACAGAACGACCAGAGTAAGCGCTTACTTGAAAGCGTTAGGTTACAAGCTGGTCGTCGTGTGGGAGTGCGAATGGCGAGAGATGAAGCGTCGAGATGAGCGGGTCAAGGCCTCCCAACAACGCTGGAAGGTTGACGCTTTGAAAGTGTCTCGAAACGCGATGAGCGAGAGCGACATCCTTTCCGCTGTGAAAGAGGAGAAAATGTTCGGTTTAGTTCAAGTGGACATCACTACGCCGCCTCACCTACGAGAGTACTTCCAAGAAATGACCCCCGTTTTCAAGAACGCGACCGTTTCAAAATCGGACATAGGCCCTCACATGTCAGACTTTGCGCAGGAAGAAAAGCTGTTGAGCACGCCTCAGAGATGTCTGATAGGGAGTTACCACGGAAAAAATATTCTCTTGGGAACGCCGCTTCTCAAGTGGTATTTAGAGCACGGTTTGATAGTCACCAAAGTGCAGCTGGTGGTAGAATACCTACCTAAACGCTCCTTTGCCGGTTTCGCGGACGAAGTGACGGCGGCGCGAAGACGTGGCGACGTGAACGAGAACGAGAAAATTCTGTCAGACTGTTACAAGTTAATGGGAAACGCTACGTACGGTAAAACAATCTGCAACAAAGAAAAACACACGGCGGTGAGATACACTGACAGTCGGAAGTTCGAACTATTGGCCAATTCGTGGCGCTTCAAAAAGGCGTCCGAGTTGACTTCCGATCTGTTTGAAGTCGAACTACAACCGAAAACGGTCAAGAACAACCTCCCTATTCAGATAGGGTTCATGGTATACCAGTACGCGAAGTTGAAAATGTTAGAGTTCACATACGACTTCTTGGATAGATTCGTCGATCGGCGCGATTATGCCCTTTGTCAAATGGACACCGACAGTCTTTACATGGCTCTCAGCGGTGCCACGTTGGATGACCTAGTGAAACCTCGCCTGAGAGAGACGTACTTCAGAGAGAAACGAAAGTGGCTTCCGACAGCGGTGTGCGACGAGCACTTAGAGCTTTTCGTGAAGACAAAAACGGAAAGAGTGCGAGAATGGTGTGCGCCGCCCGGCGGATGTTGTGAGAGACGGTACCTTCACGATCTGAGAACTTCGGGGCTCATGAAAGCGGAGTGGGAAGGTGACGGGATCCTAAGTCTCAACCCTAAGACTTACATTTGCTACGATCGAGTCAGCGACACCGGTGAAAGAAAATCCAAAAAATGGAGTGCAAAAGGCGTACAGAAGAAACAAAACCCCCAGGAACCAGACGCCTTCTTGGATGTTCTTCGCCAACGAAAAACTCTCATTGCTGTAAATAGAAATTTCAAAGTGGTGCGAAACAAAATGGTCACCTACACCATAGAGAAAGACGGCGTGCGCTACTTGTATTATAAGCGTCGCGTGCATTCTGACGGTGTGACAACGAGTCCTTTAGAGATATGAAAAAAAAAAAAAAAAATAAGCGTGTGCATCTTTTCAAAAATAGAGTGTTTATCAAGATTGAAAAAAAAAAATAAAAAAAAATTAAAAGAAAATATTGTTGTGTTTTTATTATCATACGGCTTCTTTTACTAGTAAGTCGCGCAGTCTCTTAAAGCGTCACTCATGTGACGACGTCGCTTCCAGTCACGGGATCCTAAACAAAAAAAAAACTTCTTCTTCTTCCGGTCACGTGATCAATCAGGTCGCTTCCGATTGGCCATTAAGTCGTGTGACGTCACTTCCGGTCACGTGACTCATCAGGTCACTTCCGATCACGTGATCCTAAATTAGGTCATATGACGTCACTTCCGGTCCCCTAAGTAGGTCAGTAGGTTACCCAGAATGCACCATCCCCTAAGTAGGTCACTTCCGGTCACCCAATGGAGGCCTCTGATTGGCTGCAGGGTTACCCAGAATGCACCGCTAATCCCCTAAGTAGGTCACTTCCGGTCACGTGACCAAATGGAGGCCTCTGATTGGCTAACTAGGTCACGTGACGTCACCACTAATCCCCTAAGTAGGTCACTTCCGGTCACGTGACCAAATGGAGGCCTCTGATTGGCTGCATGTCGATTGAGTAATAAACAGTACTTAACTATAGTCCCGTTCCGATACATACTATACTACTAATGTGGTAAGTGCCAGTGGTGAGAATGCCCCTTTAACTTGTACCAGTGTCCCGTACCTAAGCTCTATTCTCCAATGGGATCCGCTGACCAGCGAACATAGACCGGAACTGGAACCAGAATCTATGATGGGAGAACTACCGTCATGCATTCTGGTTCCTGTTCACTGGATCCAAGCTACAGCACAGGGCAAACTCATATTACTGTGCACAGCCTGACAGGAAGTAACAATCTAAGTATAGCAGTTGCACCAGTCCCATATGCAGCCCTTGTGGCAGAAAAAGGTCCTGGTTGGGCGAGTCTGCAGCACTGGTTGCCTAAGCCCAACAAAGGCGATGTTCAAGGTCATGGGGATTGTTACCAGAGACTTCCTTCGGAATTACTTATAAGGCACTCAAAAAAATCATTTTCCAACACCGCGCCCATTATCAAAATCATGCATGTTTTGGCTATATTTTGGGGTAAATTTTAATGAAATAAACATGGGTAAATGGTATGAAATTGAAGGGAACATGCATATTTACAATTTTCCCAGATTCTTCATCTCTTGATGTTAAAATGTGAATTCAGTTGGCTGGGAGTTTACATTCCTGCACCCATTTGACCCTCAGCATAAACAAAAAGAGAAGAGAAAAAAAGAAGCGCCCTCGCCATATTTTTCGTGGCTTGGTGAGAAATAATATTAGGGAGTGTTCATTTATTAATTACAGGGGGTGGTGGTGAGATTCGCGGAGGGGCGAAAATTATTTTTTGACCCCCCCATTTGAACTACAGTAACCCGCTGGCTTTTTTGCTTAAAAGGGGCTGACATTTTTATGCCCTCCCCCTCAAGAGGGGTCAGAAATTTTTACGACCCCCCCCCCCTCCGGAGGGGTCGGACATTTTTACCCCCCCCCCAAACCCACCCCCCCTGTTACTAATAAATGAACACTCCCTTAGTTAGTTACACAGCCTGCCCCCTTGTGACCATATACAGAACTATTTCACCGTCTCAATAACTAGTGACACCTGGGGAGATTCCTCGGTACTGCTCTGAGTTTTGGTCCTCATGATTGGTGGAGTAGCCCCCTCCGAGGACTTGGGCCTTTATGTATCCCCCACATCCCCCCTAGAATCGTATTATCTCATAAAGCAGTACCAAAATAGTAGCATCAATATCTCAATACCAAAATGTTAAAGTTAGACGATTTTTTTTGAGACATTTAGGCCACTCGAAATAATATTCTTGTTTCTCATCACTGCACGCATCCCCAAAATCGTGTTTTGAAGATTTTTGTTTGCAAACTGTTATGAAAAACACAATAATGATGGACAAATATGGGCATATTCTATATCAAATTGCAGCTTATAGTGCTTGCATAGTATTATTTGGAGTGGCCGTATTGTGACTATATACATGGGTAAGGCAAAAAAAAGGTGTGTTTCAGGCAACATGATCCAAAAATTTAGGGTAGGTAGGTCGGATTTTTTTTTGTATTTTTAAATGTTGGAGGTACCTTGAATGTGTTGCGGACTGCCATATCGACTCGCGGGTTCTTACTATAACTAGGAATATCATGAAATTATTGGACATTCTTGTTAATAAGCAATTTCCTGAGTCTGGACAGTTAATTAGGCAATATATATATGTTATCTGTTCTTCCTGACCAAAAAATTGCTAAAATTTCCGAAAAAATATGAATATTTTGCAAAAGATCTAAAGATCAACACGATTGATACGACCCTTTTAACAATCGACAGACATGGAAAAAATAGAGCAGAATGAATAAGATAAAAATTGACACTTTCTAAAAATCGTCACGCGGACACAGTGAACGATTTGGTTAGCCATGCATGGTCCCTTTATAGGCCTAACTGAGTTTTAATAACAGTTATTAGATATAACATGTACACCGATATACTGGTAGGCATTACTTAGCTGGACACACAGACCGCCCCAAAGTGTCTGACTGCATATAAGATCGGCTTATATGAGTCATGCTGTGATTTAGAACGGCCGCATTTAGTACAACAACTAAAGCAGTACTAAACAAGCAGTAGACAGTTACTCAGCCTATTGTCCACGGAGCACGTCAGCTATCGAGGTATCGTAAAACCTCGCGTAGAAGCCACGGCTAGTACGCGAGTCAGATCGGCGGTGCGGCTTATAGGATCGGCCCAGAGTCAGGATGCGGCTTATAGGCGAGTTTTTGCCACTATGGTACAGTACTAAAATCGGCACATTCAGATCGTCAGTGCGGCTTATAGGATCGGCCCAAACTTCGGGTGTGGCTTATACGCGAGGTTTTACGGTAATGCCAGTAAGGAGCAGTCCGTGGGTCCCTTAGACACTAGTCTAAACCCTTTAAGGACGGATGTCGCAAAAAGATGGCATTTGTCGTCTTGACGCACTAATGCAGCCCTGGAGAGAAACTCACCAGTGCTGCATTGGTGCATCATGCCGACCCTATATGGGAGTGTCTCAACACTGTAAAATCGGCATGATGTTCATGCATCATGACAACCAAGGACATCAAGCATTAAAGGGTTAAATTAAGAATTTTCTAGAGATCCACAGTGTGACCTTCAAGAGCCTTGGCCAGAGTTTAATCTACCAGTTGGGCAGCAGAGGGAGCAGGGAGCGGACTCGGACCCAGTCTTACACAACGTGGCATGAATATTACCATGCATTCCCTGCAGGAAGACGCCAGACAAAGCCAGGTAAATCCGGGTAACTGATATATTTGTTCCATCTATAGCACTGCTGGACCTGCTGGATCCAGGCAAATTTTCTCCTCAGAGAAAACTACCATAGCAGCATGGAAATTGACTGGTACTAAATAGAAAGAAACATTTTCCAGCAGAAAAATGTCCAAGGGGCGGGAGGGGGTTTAATGGTGAATCTTAATTTTAAGACGTGCATATGATATGCATGCTCCAGTGTGAAAAATCCCGGACAAGCTATCTACAGTGCATATTTTTTCCAACGTTTATATCTACAGGAGACGTCACCATCACCAAAGCGTAAAAAAGTTTGGCAGGTGGTGCGGGTGGTGGTGTCCCGCGCCCTGCTACTGACCCATCTGGTATTCCTGTACTGGAGAGTCATGGACGTCTACGGACCATGGCTGTGGTTTGTCCCTCTGGCTGCACTGATCGGACTCATCGCAGAGGGCTCTTGTCTGTTATGTAATACATCTGAATGTACAAGGCAAGTATGTGTGGATGTGCTTGGTACAGGCCCTAAGTATAAATAATTTATGGTTTAAAGTGTTGATCAATTTCACATCCAAATTTGCTCAGGGACTTCACTGCTAGACTACACTGCAACAACCAAAATAAAAGACAGGGGACAGACCTGCCTAACTTTCTTCAAAATTGCATAAGTAGTATTGTATGTATCGGAACGGGACTATAGTTAAGTACTGTTTATTACTCAATCGACCTGCAGCCAATCAGAGGCCTCCCTTTTGGCGGGAAATTCAAAAGCAGCCAATGAGAGGCCTCCCTTTTGGCGGGAAATTCAAATAGGTCACGTGACCGGAAGTGACCTACTTCCGGTCACGTGACCTTTGGGCGGGAAATTCAAATAGGTCACGTGACCGGAAGTGACCTACTTAAGAGGGTCACGTGACCACCATGTTGGCGGGAAATTCAAATAGGTCACGTGACGGGAAGTGACCTACTTAAGGGGGTCACGTGACTACTAGGTTGGCTTTCAAAATAAGTCACTTGAGATTTTGATGGATAAATAAATTTAAAAAAAGAAAAAAAAAGCAAGCTGAAAAAGCTTGCTAAAAAATAATTTAAAAATACGGCTCTTTTTTTCTAGGAGGGGGGGAGAGGGGCACTCTGGGGGGCACTCTTTAAGATGCATGGGGGGGGAGGGGGGGAGGGGGGGAGGGGCAGGGTTTTTTAAGAGTGAGACTCGCTTCTCTGCCCTCTCTAAAAGAGAGGGCAGAGAGGCGAGTCTACTTACAATGAAAGGTATCATGATCGCGTTTATGATGATGTGCATCTCTTGCTGGCTAGACTTTCAAGCAAATTTGCTAAAGTCCAGCCCGTTATTGAATGTCCGGCCTAGCTTGACCCTCAGTAGAACAGTCCTTGACCCATCTATTATAGTCTAGCAGCGCCTGACCCTTGTATGAGAGTAGTATTGGCGACATTGGCTGACTCTGATATTTACCTGTGTGTACGGAGAGAGGAGAGGGTTCACAGCCACAGCTCTCTTAAGGCAAAGCTTGCGCTTATAGAGCACTACTAGTGGAGGTCTGGATAAGGAAGCTATGGCGGTTGTCTTCAAAAAAAATAAAAAATAGCCATGGCACATGTCGATGTCGCTTAATTATGCTCATATCTCGTGTCGATTTTAAGAATTGCTCATGTCACCTGTCACTATGTTTTTCAAGCTTCATGTCAAATGTCACTAGACCTCATGTCGAATGTCGATTCTAAGAAACAGATATGTCACCATCTCGAATTTAGCGGTCCACATTGCCGCTGCTGCTGCTGCTGCTGATTTGCTGTTGCTGCTGCTGTCGGTGCTGCTGCTTGTGCTGCTCGTGCAGCTGCTGCAGCTGCTGACAGCTGCTGCTGCTTGTACTGCTCGTGCAGCTGCTGCAGTTGCTGACGATGTCACGGATGCTGTTGACAGATGCTGCTGCTTGTGCTACTCGTGCAGCAGCTGCTGCTGCTGCTGCTGCTGACGATGTCACTGATGCTGCTGACAGATGCTGCTGCTTGTGCTGCTTGTGCAGCAGCTGCTGCTTGTGCTGATCGTGCTGCTGCTGCTGACGATGTCACGGATGCTGCACGAGACCGAGTAGCCGCTATTACTAATGCTACTAATACTAGTATGAGAAAATACATTTAGTCAGTCGACTAAATCAAGGAGGTTTTCTGACTTCAGTGGATCGTTTAGCCATCGGCCACAGGCAAAACTTGAAACCATTTTATACATGGGACAATTGGCAGAGTCGAAACATGTTGGTACGATGGGGTCGATCATGTTCATCATCAGTTCAGGCAAAGGAAGTGTGTCGACAGCACGCGAAAACTTCATGTCCGGATGTTTCAACACAACACTTTTTATCACACTCACACAGCTGCTTTGAAGAGTGAATCCTTGACCAAACTTGAGCTTTTCCAACACAGCTTTGGCCTCCTTCTGTGCAGTAAGGGATCTCTCTTTCGGGGTCATCGCAGTGCTGGCTAGCATGTCCTCAAAGTCTTTAACATAATGTTCCAACGGGCTACAAATGATGTACTCCAGATCATCGTCCGCATATGTCGTCTCCTCGCACCATACTTCTTTTGTTTCGAATTCCGTCATTTTCTGAACAATCTCCTCGTGAGTGCGTTGCATATATCGAAGCTTCTTCAAAGACCAGATAACTTGTATGCCGAACGCTGAAAAACCTGAAGGAATTTCACCACTACAGTCACGCCAACTATACGGAGCTAAGAAAAATAGCTCCAACAAAATTTTCTCCCTCTGTCCAAATGAAACTACTTCCGTTCCGATGAAGTTGAAGCATGCTTCTATCCATTGCTCCTTGGTGACGTCCTTCCAATGTTTCTTTACCTCACATGCATCATAGGGCATCGTTTCTCTTCTTGCTTCTAGTGGGAGTTGCTTTTTCTTTCTTGGACTCATTTGGAGAGTTTCGATGCTCTGTAGCGTCGACACTTCGATAAGAAAAGAAGCTGTAAAGGTAGAAATAACCCTCATAACATGCTGAGCGAGCGTGGAGTGGACGATGCTACGATGATGAAGGGCGAGTCGAGAAAGTGTGATGAGTGAGAGCAGCGTTTCACTCTTTATGTACCCTGTCCTAGATAATCCTCTTAAACAGCTGAAAAGACTCTCTCAGTACAGAGTCTCTACTCAATTAAGTGATCTGTTAAGTAAGTTTTCACATGCTACTTGACTACTGCAGGGGGGTTTAGACTTAAGCAGCTTAGTGCACACACGTGTCTGTTAGAAAGCTACCTGCACACCTGCCTTCCTTTTTCACTAGTATTTACCCCTTGCCGACTAATAAGGCACCTATACACGTGTCAGCCTCCTTATATACGTCATTCTTCCTCTCGAGAGGAAGAAGCGTGTCTCTGGAAGCGACTTGATGAAGCAAGTGACTAGAAGCGACGACGTCACATGCTTTTAATGAGGTGATCAGCTGTGACTGGCGGCGGCGGCGGCGGTGGCAGCGGCGGTGGTGCTGGTGGTGGTGGTAGTAGACGTTACTGTGGTCAAAGGTGATATGGTTTTTTTCCAACAGAAATCAGAGCTTTTATACAGAGAGAGTTTAATCCTATTTCCAACAGCACCCCAGCTGTCCAGCAGCCGCTCCGCTCCGTAAGAGCTTCTTAAGAGCTTAGATGACGAGGGGTGTGTCATCATCATCTTTGGTGGCCAGCTGAAAATGGTGTTTTTTCTTTATCCATTAGCCTTACCTCCTACTCCCTACCTGAGGACGACTCTCTCCCCCTTTAGCATTCATTGTAACAAACGTCAGAGGTCAGGTGAAAATCGGATTTTCATGCACAGCCTTAGTCAGCTGTCACTCCTATTGAACTAGCTAGCCGCCGCCGGCCGGTCTACTCACCCCAGCTGTCCAGCAGCCGCTCCGCTCCGTAAGAGCTTCTTAAGAGCTTAGATGCCGAGGGGTATGTCATCGCCATCTGTGGTGGCCAGCTGAAAATGGTGTTTTTTTTCCTTATCCATTAGCCTTACCTCCTACCCCCTACCTGAGGACAACTCTCTCCCCCTTTGGCATTCATTGTAACAAACGTCAGAGGTCAGGTGAAAATCGGATTTTCATGCACAGCCTTAGTCAGCTGTCACCCCTATTGAACTAGCCGGCCGCCGCCGGCCAGTCTACTCACCACGGCAGGAGGCGGTGATTTTTTTTTGTTTTACACTTAAGTCGCTCACCACATGCACACGACTCTACTCACAGACAGACACTCCCGTCTTAGGGGGTCCTGCTTCACACTACATGCCTCCTGTAGTTTTTTTGTATACACACTCTAAGCTCATGTCTGCTTAATCCTTTATACAGCTAATGCGCGTTGAATTAGTACAGTCGGTACACCGCCCGCTCATGGCAGTCCATCTCTCAAAAAAAAAGAGGGAGGGGGGAAAGAGATCCAGCTGAAAACGTCATGACTTATGTCTTTTGTTTCTCTTTGGGAATGTCCGCCGGTCAGCTGGCGGCAGCAACTGCTTAATCCTTTATACAGCTAACGCACGTTGAATTGCTGAACAAGGCAGTAAGTAGCTTAGCTCGTGTCAGTCGATCTCTCAAAGGGGCGGGGGAAAGGGATCCAGCTGAAAACGTCATACCTTATGACTTTTTGTTTCTCTTTGTGAATGGTCACCGGTCAGCCGGCGGCAGCTGAAGAGAGCTGTAAGTAGCTTAGCTCTAGAAGCGAGAAGGCGTATATAAGAGGCCTGGAAACACCCGTTCACTCACTCAGTCTTTTGCTACTCTCTACAGGCACCACCATGAGCAAAACACAACAACTACTGTCGTCCAAGGATCTAATCGAGTTCAACAACAAGAAGAATACGCAGAACGGTGATCGTTTACTGTCAGCGTCTCCTCTTGCTACTGAAATTGAGACTACCGCCGCAACCGCTTGGTCTTATCACCCTCCCGCTGTAGCGAGCGCACACAGCAGTAGTAGCGACGTTGTTACACTCGCGACGGTTGTTGCTGCTGAGCACGCTGCTGCTGCTACTGCTGCGCCTGCTGCGGCTGCTAGTGATCCTCGTGCTGCTAGTGCTGCTGCTACTGCTGCTGCTGCTGCTGTTGCTGCTGCCGCGCCTGTTACTGCTGTGCCTGCTGCTGCTGCTGCTGCTGCTGCTGCTGCGCCTGTTACTGCTGCGCTTGCTGAGGCGGCTGTGCCTGCTGCTGCTGTGCCTGCTACTGCTGCGCCTGCTACTGCTGCACTTGCTAGCGCTGCGCTTGCTCCTGCTGCTGCTGCTGCTGCTGCTCCTGCTGCTGCTGCTACTGCTGCTGCTGCTACACCTCTTGCTGCGACTACCGCTACTAGTACTGACACGCAGTACGTTGCACAGAACCTCTCCACCGCTTCATCAACCGACGCCATCAACGCTGCTCGCGCTGAGACTTACAGCTATTCGGACACTCAGCCCCAGCAGCGCGTAGTAGACATACATGTCCTAAAGCAACAGGGTGAAACAGAGAACGACGCTGACGACGAGGCGTACGAGGAACCCGAAGGGTCACGGGCGCACAGTCCGTTTTTCGACCTCATTTCCACTGGTAGTGCGTCCGGTCCGTGGCGACTGCCCTCACCAATACCTTACGAAGTCATGTGGTTGCCCTGTTCCGACAACGAGTCGTCTGATACCAGCGCAGACGCTGCTCCTGTTATTGGTTCTGCTGCAGTAGTACCTGTATCATCATACTTCAAAGCAGAGCCGTTAGGATACTTGTCAGACGCTATGCTACTGAAAATAAGCGGTAAGTTGCCGACATCAGATTACATACGGTTAGGTTCATTCCTTGAAGTGAACTTGAAGGATATGGGATATCTCAGTTGTGAGACAAGTGTCATAACTCAAGCTAGAGAAATGTTCACTACTTGGTACCAGAAAAGTTGTACTAGTAGGTGGAAGGACCTAGCCGCCGCCTTGGAAGAATCTTACCGTATGGACCTCATCAAATTCTCACGTGAGTACATGGACAAGCATGACATGTGGGATGGCTTAGAGAGTGGAGACATGGAGTGGAAAGTGCAGAAATATTTCTCTCTTTTAGCTGAGCTCTGCCCTAGAGACTGGAAGACCATAGGGATCTACTTAGGGTTGACTTCTCATGAAGTAACTTCCATCTCTCAACCTGTGCCTTCTGACAGGACTGTGAAGAACCCTGTCTATGAAGTGCTGAAAGCTTGGAAGTACAACGAGACGTCTGAGCCTATGGCTCTGATGAAAGTGTTGGAAGACTACATGGGACGCGGCGACGTCGCAATGTATGTTCAAGGGTTGTATGCAGCTGTACCCAAAGAAATAAAAGTGAGCTGTGACACACCAGTGTTGACGACTCTCGTCTGATCCCTGCAGTAAGATGGACATCTGTTGAAATCGATCCTACACTACAGACGTCTTTCACTATGCTAATAGCATCGTGTGGTAAGAGGCGTCTAGTATTCGAAGTGATAAACAACGTTTATTTTTTTAATATTTGGTAAATAAGTGAAAAAAACAAAAAAAAGAAAAACATGCCGCAGGACGTTTGCGAAAAGTGTTTCAAAATTTTTAAAAGACCGTACAATCACGAGCGACCCGTAGAAAAATGAAGAACGATACCTAAGTTTTGCTCTCTATGCAGCGATGTCGGCTAGCGTCGCATACGACTTTCCGGGGTAGGAGGGGCAGCGTACGTCAGAGAATCCGACGCAGATTCCGACCCCTTGTTAGACCGAGTTTAAAATCACATAAACGAGAACGCCAAAGTCATCGAGAAAGCTGTGCTAGAAGTTTACCGACCAACCTTAGCGAAGTTACATGTAGCGATAGGTGAAGCTCTCCTGCTAGAGGAAGCGACATTCACCCCTTCTCCAGGCGGCTTCGCTGCAGCTCACACCAGACAACCGTTAGTTCAACTGAAGAAGCGGCTTCTGAGATACATCCGTCAAGCTCCAGTCGTACGCTTCAACTCGGAGAGTTACGACTTGAACCTGATCAAAAAATACGCCTTCGCTCGTTATTTGCCTCCGGAGACCGAAGAAACCAACAATTCAGCGTCATAAAGAAAAGCAATCAATAGTTGACGTAGTAGTCAACTTTTTTAGCACTTGGTTACAGCTACGCGAATTATTTGCGAGCTTTCACTACAAACAAAGAGAAAGGTTGCTTTACTTACGAATGGATGACGTATACCAAGAAACTAGTAAACAAAAAACCCCTGCCACCGAGATCGACTTTTGACAGCGAACTGACGGGCGTCAAAATGGCCGAAATCCGACTACGCCACATGTCAGAAAGTTTAGTATGACAAGAAGAAGCAAACTATGACAGATTACTTGATCCACTACAACAACGAAGACGTCAAATCTTTCATAGAAGCTTTTTGAAAAAATCACGCTATTTTTTTCCAACATAGCAGCATTGTCATGTTGAAAGACGCCATCTCTCTCGCCAGTTTGACTTTACAAGACCTCTTCCAAAAACCCTATAAGCTGTGTTCACAACGTTCCCTCCGTTCGACGCCGTCCTCCACGCTCTGATCAAAGAAAATGTAGTCAGTGGTCCTTCCATCATCTTCCATAGATTTCACGAGAAAGAGTGTATAGGTGTCTTATAAGTCGGCAGAGGGTGAATACTAGTGAAAAAAGGAAGGCGCGTGTGCAAGTAGCTTTTTCTAACAGACATGTGTGTGAACTAAGCTGCTTAAGTCTAAACCCACCTGCGGTAGAAGCTCTGTACTTAGAGAGTCTTTTCAGCCGTTTAAGAGGCTTATCTAGGACAGGGTACATAAGGAGTGAAACGCCGCTGTCACCAGTCACACTTTCTCCACCCGCCCTTCATCTTCGTAGCATCGTCCACTCTACGCTCGCTCAGCACGTTACGATGGTTAGTTCTGCTATTTTCTTTGTTTATGAAAGTGTTGACGCTACAGAGCATCTAAACTCTCTCGAAATGAGTCCAAGAAAGAAAAAGCAACTCCCACTTGAAGCAAGAAGAGAAACGGTGCCCTATGATGCATGTGAGGTAAAGAAACATTGGAAGGACGTCACCAAGGAGCAATGGATAGAAGCATGCTTCAACTTCATCGGAACAGTAGTTTCATTTGGACAGAGGGAGAAGATTTTGTTAGAGCTATTTTTCTTAGCTCCGTATACTTGGCCTGACTGTGGTGAAATTCCTTCAAGTTTGTCAGTCTTCGCCATACAAGTTATCAACTCCTTGAAGGAGCTTCGATATATGCAAGGCACTCAGGAGGAGATTGTCAGGAAAATGACGGAATTCGAAACAGGCGAAGACACAATATGGTGCGAGGAGACGACATATGCAGACGATGATCTGGAGTCCATCATTTGTAGTCCGTTGGAACATTATGTTAAAGACTTTGAGGACATGCTAGACAGCACTGAGATGAACCCGAAAGAGAGATCCCTTACTGCACAGAAAGAGGCCAAAGCTGTGTTGGAAAAGCACAAGTTTGGTCAAGGATTCACTCTTCAAAGCAGCTGTGTGAGTGTGATAAAAAGTCTTGTGTTGAAACATTCAGACATGAAGTTTTCGCGTGCTGTCGACACACTTCCTTTGCCTGAACTGATGATGAACATGATCGACCCTATGGTACCAACACGTTTCGACTCTGCCAATTGTCCCATGTATAAAATGGTTTCAAGTTTTGCCCGTGGCCGATGGCTAAACGATCCACTGAAGTCAGAAAACCTCCTTGATTTAATCAATTGACTAAATGTATTTTCTCATACTAGTATTAGTAGCATTAGTAATAGCGGCATCCGTGACATCGTCAGCAGCAGCAGCAGCAGCTGCACAAGCAAAAGACAAACGCCGTAGTCTCCTCATCCAGACCTCCGCTAGTAGCGCTCTATAAGCGCAAGCAGTGGCTGTGAACCCCCTCCTCCCGCCGTACACACGGGTAAATATCAGAGTCGGCCAATGTCGCCAATACTACTCTCATACAAGGGTCAGGCGCTGCTGACCTATAATAGATGAGTCAAGGACTATTCTACTGAGGGTCAGGCTACGCCGGAAATTCAATAACAAGCTGGACTTTGGCAAATTTGCTTGAAAGTCTGGCCAGCAAGAGTCCGGCATACTCTCCCAAGAGTTCAGCATTGTCAGACTATGGCATGAGGATCCCGCATGGTCAGACTTTCAAAAGCAAGTTTGCCAAACTCCAGCTTTTTATTGAATGTCCGGCGCAGCCTGACCCTCACTAGAATAGCCCTTGACCCATCTATTATAGGCCAGCCGTGCCTGACCTTTGTCTGAAGGTAGAATTAGCGCTATTGGGTGCCTCTGATGTTTGCCTGTGTGTAGTCAAACCTCGCCTGAGAGAGACATACTTCAGAAAGAAAAGAAAGCGGCGTGAGAAGGTGACGGGATCCCAAGTGTCAACCCTAAGACTTACATTTGCTACGATCAAATCAGCGGCACCAGTGAAAGAAAATCTCAAAAAAAGTGTACAGAAGTAGTCGTCTTCTTAAATGTTTTCGAAAACGAAAAACTCTCCTTGCGGTAAATATAAATTTCAAAAGTGGTACGAACCAAAAATGGCCACTTACACCATAGAGAAAGATGACGTGCGCTACTTGTATTATAAGCGTCGCGTGCATTCTAACGGTGTGACAACGAGTCCTTTAAAATATGAAAAAGTGTGTTATTGATTGATTGAGCGCATCTTTTCAAAAATAGAGTGTTATTAGAATTGAAAAAAAAGAAAATAAAAAAATAAAATAAAATTATTGTTGTGTTTATTTTCATACGTCTTCTTTTATTAGTAAGTAAAACAATTATAACAATTAACTAGCGTGTCCTCTTAAAGTGACACTTCCTCCGGTCGCTGCTGAATCGTCTAATTAAGGTATGTGTCGTCGTCACTTCTAGTCACGTGACTCATCAGGTCACTTCCGGTCGCGTGATCCTAAAATCGATCACTTCCTAAACAAAATTAAATTAAGAGACACATTTCTTCATGACCCAACCAATCAGAGGTCTCCATTTGACCAGAAGTAGGCCCCTCATTTGCATAAATGGGTCACTTCCGGTGTACCAGCCAATCAGAAGCCTCTAACTAAGTCAAAGTCACTTGACGTCACTTCCGGTATGCCCTTATATGTACATGTGAAGGTCACATGACGTCACTTCCGGTATGCCCTTATATGGGCGTGTGACGTCACATGACGTCACTTCCGGTATGCCCTTATATGGGCGTGTGACGTCACTTCCGGTCAAATGGAAGCCTCTGATTGGCTGAGTCATGACCTTGACCTCTAACTAGGTCAAGGTCACGTGACGTCACTTCCGGTATGCCCATATATGGGCATGTGACGTCACTTCCGGTCAAATGGAGGCCTCTGATTGGCTGCATGTCGATTGAGTAATAAACAGTACTTAACTATAGTCCCGTTCCGATACATACTATACTACTTGCATAACAAAACGTAAGGTCGGACCTGTTTTGATAGGCACGGTCGGGTCACCTGAAACAAACCTTTTTTTATTTGGCCCTGGACTAGTGTAAGGTCACTGAATCAAAAGTAGTACATGTATACTACAGTACCACATTAAAAAATGTTAGACCCCCTCTGCGGCTTATATAATCTCTCAAAGTTAGGGGTGCGGCTTATACACGAGTTAGGCTTATACACGAGGTTTTACAGTGGTGACATTTTACCGATAGCAACTGAAAAAAATACCATCATACATATTTATCCATTTTAAGGCCACCAAGACCTGTTTGTGACCTGTTCTGACAAGAGCTATCTTCTCGCCATGAATATGACCTTAGTTGTCGAAATGGTGCTAAAAATCCATTACTCACTCACACACTCACTGACTCAAGAGCTACCTTCAGGGGAGCTATCAGAACTGTTTTGAGCCACCATGGGGACCAGAATGCCAAAAACAGTAAAAAAAAAATGCCTTGAACAACCCTTGATGCAGAATACAATGTTAGAACATTGGCGTTCTAAAGTAATGTATTCTAGACAAGGTACAAAGGCCGCTTTCTGGTTACCATGGCAGCTATTTCCCTATTCAAAATATTGGATGTTGGTTTTAACTAGTATATTGGTAATGTCATCAATATCGCAATTCTCAGAACAGGCCTTGCAAATTCTTCTCAGAACCTATTTACTACTAAAAGGTAGCCTTGTATTAGTTTATTCACCTATAAAACCTAATCTTACATTGCTGAAACATGGCTGGGGATGGACCTGATGGGGAATACAATAGTTAAACAAAACGACGACTATCAAGCAATAACTACATGTTTCAAAGTTTATTTTGTATTTATTTATTCATCAAAAGTATCTTTTTATGTAACATATCATTAACATATTAAGAATGCAAATAGATTAAAATTAAAATTTATTGTGTATATAATTACCAGTAGTATAGTATGTATCGGAACGGGACTATAGTTAACTACTGTTTATTACTCAATCGACATGCAGCCAATCAGAGGCCTCCATTTGGTCACGTGACCGGAAGTGACCTACTTAGGGGATTAGTGGTGCATTCTGGGTAACCTACTGACCTACTTAGGGGACCGGAAGTGACGTCATATGACCTAATTTAGGATCACGTGACCGGAAGTGACCTGATGAGTCACGTGAGCGGAAGTGACGTCACATGACCTAATGGCCGACCGGAAGTGAGTGACCTCATTGAGGATCACGTGACCGGAAGTGACTTGATTGATCACGTGAGCGGAAGAAGAAGTTTTTTGTTTAGGAAGTGAGGGTCTTTAGGATCACGTGACTGGAAGCGACGTCGTCACATGAGTGACGCTTTAAGAGACTGCGCGACTTACTAGTAAAAGAAGACGTATGAAAATAAAAACACAACAATATTTTATTTTATTTATTTTATTTCTTTTTTTTTCAATCTTGATAAACACTCTATTTTTGAAAAGATGCACACGCTTATTTTTTTTTTTTTCATATCTCTAAAGGACTCGTTGTCACACCGTCAGAATGCACGCGACGCTTATAATACAAGTAGCGCACGCCGTCTTTCTCTATGGTGTAGGTGACCATTTTGTTTCGCACCACTTTGAAGTTTCTATTTACAGCAATGAGAGTTTTTCGTTGGCGAAGAACATCCAAGAAGTCGTCTGGTTCCTGAGGGTTTTGTTTCTTCTGTACGCCTTTTGCACTCCATTTTTTGGATTTTCTTTCACCGGTGTCGCTGACTCGATCGTAGCAAATGTAAGTCTTAGGGTTGAGACTTAGGATCCCGCCACCTTCCCACTCCGCTTTCATAAGCCCCGAAGTTCTCAGATCGTGAAGGTACCGTCTCTCACAACATCCGCCGGGCGGCGGACACCATTCTCGCGCTCTTTCCGTTTTTGTCTTCACGAAAAGCTCTAAGTGATCGTCGCACACCGCTGTCGGAAGCCACTTTCGTTTCTCTCTGAAGTACGTCTCTCTCAGGCGAGGTTTGACTAGGTCATCCAACGTGTCACCGCTGAGAGCCATGTAAAGACTGTCGGTGTCCATTTGACAAAGGGCATAATCGCGCCGATCGACGAATCTATCCAAGAAGTCGTATGTGAACTCTAACATTTTCAACTTCGCGTACTGGTATACCATGAACCCTATTTGAATAGGGAGGTTGTTGTTGACTGTTTTCGGTTGTAGTTCGACTTCAAACAGATCGGAACTCAACTCGGACGCCTTTTTGAAGCGCCACGAATTGGCCAATAGTTCGAACTTCCGACTGTCAGTGTATCTCACCGCCGTGTGTTTTTCTTTGTTGCAGATTGTTTTACCGTACGTAGCGTTTCCCATTAACTTGTTACAGTCTGACAGAATTTTCTCGTTCTCGTTCACGTCGCCACGTCTTCGCGCCGCCGTTACTTCGTCCGCGAAACCGGCAAAGGAGCGTTTAGGTAGGTATTCTACGACCAGCTGCACTTTGGTGACTATCAAACCGTGCTCTAAATACCACTTGAGAAGCGGCGTTCCCAAGAGAATATTTTTTCCGTGGTAACTCCCTATCAGACATCTCTGAGGCGTGTTCAACAGCTTTTCTTCCTGCGCAAAGTCTGACATGTGAGGTCCTATGTCCGATTTTGAAACGGTCGCGTTCTTGAAAATGGGGGTCATTTCTTCGAAGTAGTCTCGTAGGTGAGGCGGCGTAGTGATGTCCACTTGAACTAAACCGAACATTTTCTCCTCTTTCACAGCGGAAAGGATGTCGCTCTCGCTCATCGCGTTTCGAGACACTTTCAAAGCGTCAACCTTCCAGCGTTGTTGGGAGGCCTTGACCCGCTCATCTCGACGCTTCATCTCTCACCATTCGCACTCCCACACGACGACCAGCTTGTGACCTAGCGCTTTCAAGTAAGCGCTTACTCTGGTCGTTCTGTCGCGTCTCTCCTCTCTCAGTGAAGCGCACTGATATCGGTGTGACGGTATGCACTCGTGAGCGTGGAACCAACACCCGTGAAACTGGAAAACCGTATTAGAGGCCGCGTGAAACCCGTCCACGCGAATTCTCCGACAGCCTACAACCATCTCGCCGCCGTTCAAAGCGTGGCGCAGTTTCACGTCGCGGTCGTGCTCTACGAAGCGTAACCACTCCAAAGCGCTGTGAGAGTTTCTTTGCCTAATTTCGGGCTTGAACTCGGTCTCGGGCCGTCTCACCGCGTAATAGCCCGTGCAGTGCGCTTCGCTCATGCAGCGCAAGTACAGAGAGTTAGCGTCTAGTCCTAGGATGTGTTGGCACGGTCTCGCTTCTTCGCCGTACTTGTGCTCCCTTATCCGCGTGGTGCCCTTCTCGTGAAATCTATGGAAGATGATGGAAGGACCGCCGACTAGATTTTCTTTGATCAGAGCGTGGAGGACGGCGTCGAACTGGGGGAACGTTGTGAACGCGTCTTCTAGGTTTTGGAAGAGGAACCGTA
The DNA here is from genome assembly GCA_947462335.1 of Harmothoe impar. Taxonomy (NCBI): domain Eukaryota; kingdom Metazoa; phylum Annelida; class Polychaeta; order Phyllodocida; family Polynoidae; genus Harmothoe; species Harmothoe impar. The sequence continues at coordinate 2,734,961 of OX381712.1, forward strand.
AAGTCAAACCGGCGAGAGAAACTCTGTCTTTCAACATGTCAATGCCGCTATCTTGGAAAAATTTAGCGTGATTTTTCAGAGCTTCTATGAAAGGTTTGACGTCTTTGTTGTTGTAGTGGATCAAGTAGTCTTCCATAGTTTGCATCTTCTCGTCGGACCAAACTTTCTGACATGCGGCGTAGTCGGATTCGGACATTTTGACGCCCGTCAGCTCGCTGTCGAAAGCCGATCTCGGTGGCAGCGTTCTGTTTGCCAGTTTCCTGGTAGACGTCATCCATTCGTAAGGAAAGTGACCTTTCTCTTCGTTCCTGGTGAAAGCTCGCAAATAGGTCGCGTAGTTGTAACCGGGTGCCAAATAGTTGACTACGTCCAAGAAAACCGTGTGCTGTGTGTAAACCGCCAAGTTTTGATTGCTTCTCTTTATGACGCTGAATTCTTGGTTTCTTCGGTCTCCGAAGAACGAGTGAAGGCGTATTTTGATCAGGTTCAAGTCGTAACGCCCCGAGTTGAAGCCCACGACTGGAGCTTGACGGATGTATCTCAGAAGACGCTTCTTCAGTTGAACTAATGGGTGTCTGGTCTGAGCCGCAGCGAAGCCGCCTGGAGAAGGGATGAACGTCGCCTCCTCCAGCAGGAGAGCTTCACCTATCGCCGCATCTAACTTCGCTAAGGTCGGTCGGTAAAGTTCTAGCACAGCTTCCCCGATGACTTTGGCGTTCTCGTTTATGTGATTTAAAACTCGGTCCAACAAGGGGTCGGAATCTGCGTCGGATTCTCTGACGAAGCAGACGGGCCCCTCCCACCCCGGAAAGTCGGATGCGACGCTAGCCGACAAAGGGACGTGATCCCACAGCAGGGACACGTGTTCCGTCGACGGTTCTTTGCACGGTCTGAAGAAAGCCTCGAAATCGAAGGCGATCTTGTAAGGGTAGATTCCGGAATGTCCGTCGGGGGGAAAAATGGAGAAGTCTGCTAGCGCTTCGAAAATCGTTCTCGAATTTTGGTAGATGCCACCTACGTAGCGCAACTTGACTTGTCGGCAAGAGGAAAGCTGGTTCCTGTGTCTCTTCAGCAAGAACTCGGTGGTGAACGCCGCCTTACACTTGCAACATTCGTATATGCCCGCGTACGCGTTGAAGTCCGTGACGAGAGAGACGTGCAAACCGCCTTTCGCCGTCAGGTGTAGGTTGACTTTACCTCGGGCGGCCAGAGTTCTGGAAGGCGGTCTGATCAGAGTAACGCGTCTTCTCAACTTCCGCCCCGGCACTTGACGCGACGCGGTGTAAACCGCTATCTGTACGTCAAACAAGTTCTCTAACGCGGGTAAGTCGCGGATGTTCAGACCCGGAAAGGATTCAGGTGTGGCAGCGGGACAGAACTGACGTAACAAATCTGAAGCGCGCTTGCTGGTGTTGTATAAGTGAAAGGAAATGCAGCGGAAGATGCAGAGGTTGTCCTTGTTGGGAAAATCTAACACGCCGCTTCTCTTTCCAACTCGACCGGCCTGAGTGATCCTACCGCCTATGGGGAATTCCCCCGGTCCCATGTAAACGCAAATGTTCAAATTGGTAGGAAAAAGAACGTGCCACTTGGTGTCAGCGTCGCAAAGTTTCCGTACTTCCTCGCAAGCGACGGTGTTTTCCATCTTTGAGAGGAGCTCTTCCAAAGTTTCTGAATTAGTTATAGTAGGGAGCGGTTTTATGAGAGTTGCGTTGTTCTGGGAGGCGTGAAAGTAGCGCAGTTTGCTCTTGTCTTCTCTGTGTTGTAAGAGTAAGCCTACCGAGAAACCCACTTTGTATCTGAATCTTTGTGTCAAGTGAATGCGACGCATAGTATCTACAGCGTCACTCAACTCGCCGGTTGGTAGCCTGAAGTTTGTTACACTCACGCGAGTCCCGTGCATCCTGACGCCCGTTTGTATCGCAGGCCAATTCGCCGTGAACGTTTCCTCCCCGTTCGGTACAGCACATATGCGCGGAGGGACGGTCACCCCGTCCAGAGATTCGCGTCGACAGGCGATCTTTCGGCAATCGCCTTCGCCGCATAGAGGGCAAAACTTAGGTACTACTCTACAATTTTCTACGTGTCTCTCGTGGTTGTACGGTCTTTTAAACATTTTGAAACACTTTTCGCATACGTACTGTGTCATGTTTTTTTTTCACTCAGTTACCAACTACTTAGCCGTCTAACTATCTATCTATCTATCAATCTATCTGTCTATCTATCTATCTATTTATCTTTCTGTCTGCTGTCTGTGTATCCGGCTGTCTGTCTCATACAGCGTACGTCAAACGCTGTGTGTGTGTGTGTGTGTGCGCGCGTGAGCGTTGAGCGTCTCTCATTCCGAATCTATGCCGAGATATTTCAGAATGATCTCTGTTTTGTCATCCAACTCTTTGAGCGCTCTGGCGGACAGCGTCACTCCCTGCTGTGTGGGTTTTTTGTCAGGACCTTCGTACTTGCGCACGTGGACGAGGTTCTTACCGCTGTAGTAGCTCACAGCTGCGTACACTTCGCCCTCCTCATCCAGCACTGCGAACCAGGGGGTGTGATTAGGTTTTCCTTGCGCGGCCGCTGTGTCGCGTATGCGCACCACTGCGCGGATATCGGCGATGCGTGCTATTAGCTCGCGCAGCGCGTCGGCCGTGAAGTGCACTCGCTTGCTTCTGGTCAGAGACGCCTCTTTCACCTGGCCGTCTTTTGTGTAGCGCGGCCTCCTAGACAGTCTAGCCACGTCCTCCCAGATCTCCAGCGTCAAAGCTCCGTCTAAGCAGAACTCTAACCCGAGAAGACGGGAGAAGGTTTTCTCTGCTTCTTCTCGTCCATCTCGTTCTTTTTCTTGTATTTTTCTCTTCTTACTAGGCCTTGTTGTTCTGGAACTCACCTTAGAACGTTTCACACCCGCAGGATGAGTAACACCATCAGCGTGAGCTGAATCAGCAGCAGAACCGATAGCAGGAGCAGCGTCAGCGCTGGTGGTATCCGAGGCCTCGTTGTTGGAACAGAGCAGCCACACGCCGTCGGTGCTGAGTGTAGCGGTAGAAGATGAAGCGCCGCCGCCCTCGTAAGGTGGCGGTGAGGGCAGTCGCCACGGACCGGACGGGGCGCTACTAGTGGAAGTGAGGTCGAAAGGTCGAAGAGGGGAGCCGAAAAACGTACCGCCCACCCCTTTCCCTTCGGGTTGTTCGTACGCCTCGTCGTCAGCGTCGTTCTCTGTCTCACCCTGTTGCTGCTGCTGCTCCTCCTCCTCCTCCTCTTCTTCTCGGTTTAGGGCTGAGTGTCCGAATAGCTGTCACTCTCAGCGCGAGCGGCGTCGAGGGCGTCGGTCGATGTAGTGGTGGAGGAGAGGGGCTGTGCAACGTGCGGCAGGTCATCAAAGTCATCAACAGTAGTGGGGAGGTAAAAACCCGGTTGCCAGTACTGCGCTGTGCCAGGAGCGTTGTCGTCAGTAGTAGTAGCGGTAGCAGCAGGTGCAGCAGAAGCAGCAGCAGCAGCAGCAGCAGCAGCAGCAGCAGACGCAACAGTAGCAGGCGCAGCAGCCTCAGCAGGCGCAGCGGTAGCAGGCGCAGCGGTAGCAGGTGCAGCAGCAGCAGCAGCCGCAGCAGCCGCAGCCCGAGGATCACCAGCAGGCGGGGCGGCAGTAGCAGCGGCAGCGCGCTTAGCAGCAACGTGTACCGTCGCGAGTGTAACAACGTCGCTAGCACGACGACTACTACCAGTAGTACTACTACTACTACTAGTACTACTACTCCTACTACTACTGCTACTACTACTACTACTGCCGCGAGCGCTCGCTACAGCGGGAGGGTGATAAGACCAAGCGGCTGCGGCGGTAGTCTCATTTTCAGTAGCAAGAGGAGGCACTGACGCTAAACGAGCGCTGTTCCGCGTAGTCTTCTTGTTCTTGGACGGCGCTAGGTGTTGTCTTTTGCTCATGGTGGTGACTGTAGAGAGCAGCAAAAGAATGAGTGAGTGAATGGAGGTTTCCAGGCCCCTTATATACGCCTTCTCGCTTCTAGAGCTAAGCTACTTACTGACCCTGTTCAGCTGCCGCCGGCTGGCCGGCGGCCATTCACAAAGAGAAACAAAAGACATAAGGCATGACGTTTTCAGCTGGATCCCTTTCCCCCCTTTTGAGAGATCGACTGTCATGAGCTAAGCCGCTTACCACCCTGTTCAGCAATTCAACGCGCATTAGCTGTATAAAGGATTAAGCGGTTGCTGCCGTCGACTGACCGGCGGCCATTCACAAAGACATAAGGTATGACGTTTTCAGCTGGATCCCTTTCCCCTCTTTTTTTTTGAGGGATCCACTGTCATGAGCTAAGCCACTTACCACCCTGTTCAGCCATTCAGCGCGCGTTAGCTGTATAAAGGATTAACGGTGATGAGCTTAGAGTGTGTATACAAAAAAAAACTACAGGAGGCGTGTGGCGTGAAGCAGGACCCCCCTAAGACGAACGTGTCTGTCTGTGAGTAGAGGCGTGTGCATGTGGTGAGCGACTTAAGTGTAAGACAAAAAAAAATCACCACCTCCTGCCGTGGTGAGTAGACCGGGCCGGCCAGGCGGCGGCCGGCTAGTTCAATAGGGAGGGGTGACAGCTGACTAAGGCTGTGCATGAAAAAAATCCGATTTTCACCTGACCTCTGACGTTTGTTACAATGAATGTCAGAGGGAGGGAGACGTCCTCAGGTAGGGGGTAGGAGGTAAGGCTATGGATGAGGAAGAAACACCGTTTTCAGCTGGTCTCCACGGATAGCGATGACATACCCCTCGTCATCTAAGCTCTTAAGGAGCGGAGCGGTTGAAAAAGCGTCATGCGGACAGGTCGCTAGACAGCTGGAGTGCTGTTGGAAATGGGATTAAACTCCCTCTGTATAAAAGCTCTGATTTCTGTTGGAAAAAAACCATATCGCCTCTGACCACAGTAACGTCTACTACCACCACCGCCGCCACCACCGCCGCCGCCGCCGCTGCCACCGCCGCCGCCGCCGCCGCCGCCGCCGCCGCCAAGACGAGACGAGATGGCTCAAGCTATTCCACTTTCAAGCTCGCCTTCACCGCCTTGTCCACCTGAAAAAAAGTTAATGCGGCTTGACGACGCGAGACGCGCGAGGCAGACCGATGGGGAGAACAGAGAGGTAGGACAGCGGCGGTTAGCCTATAGCGATGCCTTGCTTCGTCAACTAGGTAAAGAGTTGAGCGGCTGTTGGAGAGAGTTGGGCAGTAGCTTAAAAGTTACCGCCGCCCGTATGGATGCTCTAGTAGAGCGCAGTGTCAAGACACCGGAGGAGCTGTGTACGGCGATGTTCCGAGTCTGGTGGGGTGAAACCCCGCATCGTCATAGATGGGGAGAGCTCGGTCGCGTCTTCACCCGCATTAGACGCGTGGAACTGTTGGCTCAGTGGATGTCCCTTCTCCACAGACAGGGGTTGGATTTCGAAAACCCCGACTCGCGCGCGATGCATAAGCACTTGGGCACCCTCGGCAGACGTCTAGGTAGCAGGTGGAAAGAGGTGGGGGACCATTTAAAATTGTCGCCTGAGAGGTTAGATAAGATCGCTGAAGAATGCGAATACGGAGGAAGTCCCGCTGAGTGGGCCTTCCGAGTGTTGAAAATGTGGCAAGATGAAGCTGACGGTGCCGGCGGTACACCTTTTGAACTCCTTCGAGTGTTGACTGAGGACATGGGAAAGTTTGACCTCGGCATCGCGATATTACTTGACTTTATCAAGCAAGAAACAACGAGAACGACGGACATGTGAATTGTTGTGTTTTATTTTCATACGTCTTCTTTATTAGTAAGTAAAAAAAAATATCATAACAATTAAGACGCGCGCCCTCTTAAAGTGTCACTTCCTCCAGTCGCAGCTGATCGCCTCATCGAGGCACGTGATAAACAAAAAAAAACGAAGATATACGCTTCTTCCTCTCGAGAGGAAGAAGCGTGTCTCTCGATTGAAATCTTTTTCTTTTCTTTTTTTCTTAAAAGAGACAAACGCCCCTTAGAGTGCCCCCCCACCCCCCTAGAGTGCCCCCCTCCCCCCTCCCCCCCTCCCCCCCACCCGCCCCATGCATCCTAAAAGCGCCCCCCTCCCCATGCATCTTAAAGGGGCCCCCCTCCCCTGACGTATTTGGCCGGGCAGAGAAATTGATATAACATGGTTATAATGCACGTAATAGGGCCTACATATAGATATAACAAACTTTAAATAAATTTCCTTTTATATAGTGTTAAAATATCTTTTGACTTTTTCCACCCATTTCTTACTATATATGCCTAAATTATGCTATAATAATGCTTTGCGGTCAAAGATGTCACCCGGTCAAAGACGATCGAATTGTTACAAAGTCGTGAGCAGGAAAATGTCACGTGACCAGAGGTTCGGCTAGGCTTTGCGCGGAGCAAAATATGACCGATTGCACAGTTAATATGTAATATTTTCACCCATTTCTAGCAGTAAACCTGTGTTAAAGAACCCTGGGTTGAATGATTTCAACCAAATGAGTGCTCAGGTCAGGAAATCACAGCGAATCTCTACCATTAGAACGGCGACCGGTGACCCCGAGACGAAAACAACAAAGATGGCGGAACCTGATCCCACACCACCAAGGCTACCAGTACTGACAGAGAAATCCACGCCCAAGGAAGTCCTTAGAAAGGTAATAGAGCTTGAACAATGACTTACCCAACAAGAGACATTGTCATTTAAAATGGCCACACTGCTGGATAGTATAGAGAAAAGGGTGAAAGCGAACGAGGAGAAGATAACCGGGGAAGCCACTCGAGTCGACACTGCGATCAGTCTAGGCGATGAAACCAAAACAAAGGTGGGCGATATTGAGGCAGCGGTAAATACCAACGTAGAAGATATCAAAATCCTCTCTGCCACCTCCACCAAATTACAAGTGGACTCTGATATGTATGGTGAGAAATTTTTGAAGCAAGATGATATGTCTAAACGGAGAATTCTGGTCCTTGAAAACCTACCCGAAGATACACCAGGTAGTCTACGTGACACTCTTGACCAGCTGTTCAATTATTTAGGCCTAAAACATGATAATAGTACTGCCAAGTCAATCTATCGGAGAGGGAGGAAGCCACAACCCCCACCCCCAGGAAACCCGAATACAGCAATGTACAAACCTTGGCCTCGTCCTGTGGTAATTAACTTCTCATCAGCACAATACAAGAACCAAATATTCGCAAACATCAAGAAGCTGAAAGAGAATGACGACTGGAAGGGTGTTCATCTCACAGACGATATTACACTAGAGGAGAAGAACATTCAAAGAGACCTACGTTCACTGCAGGCCCTGGGTCGGTCTAAAAATGTGGAATGTACTGTCAGGGGATCGACAATTATTGTTGCTGGCCAAACATTTAATTATGATGAGATCCACAAAATCCCCTTCAATATCTCTTTGGAAAATGCAAAAATGGTAAAGACGCCAGATGGGTATGCTTTTCAGAGCCCACATGCCGTATTCTCCAACCTGTATAAATGTCCAATCAAGAATGAGAGTTAAAATTCTGATTCAACTGAACGCGCATACTGCTCCAAGATGTGTATCATTTGTGACAATATGGCTCTACATAGAAGAGTACTAACTGTCAAAACGCCCATGGACTGTATGTTTGTATCAAAAAACTGCAAAAGAACAGCTGAATGGTATGACATGGAAGAAGATGTTATGGTGGCCCTGCAGAAAATCAAGTACAAGGATCCTACACGCCGTAAAGCACTAACAGATACGCGTGGTCATGATTTATATGAAGCCACATTAGACAGGAGATACGGGTGTGGCTTCTACCTTGGTCAGAAAGACGACATAATTATTGAAAACATTCAGTTTGGCAACCGCCTTGGTGAGATACTGGAAGATCTGAGAGTGTCAATCACTGGCGGACCACCCCTGCCCAAAAAGGAAGAAGCAAGGCGTCTAAAAAACCAGCGTGAAGGAACTCCCCAGCAAGACGAACAGCCTCCTGACCCACCTGTACCTGAAGCCACTCCACCTCAAACCTGAATCTACATGCTTATACTATGTTCTTTCCTCATAAAAAGACTGTCTAAATTAAAATGTATTAAATACAAATGATTAGTATTGTCAAATTTTCAAAAATACCGGTAACCTACAACTTCTAGTAGTAATACTTATAAATCTAAGTCCATATGTGATATAGTGCATGTTTTAATCTAAATAGTGTTAATCATAAATCTAAATTATAAGCCTACTGTGCCTTTTTCACATTATGGCTAAAGATTGTTAATAAATATAAATGAGTAGAATTGTCAAATCTAAAACTACCAGTAATCTATTAATCTATTACTTTTTAGTAGAAATACCTGTAAATTTAAGTCCATACGTGATATAATGTATGTTTCAATCTAAATAGTGTTAATTATAAATCTACTGTGCTTTTTCACACTCTGGGTAAAGATGGTTTAAACTACCAAAGTGATTTGTAAAATTAACTATGTACGAGCATTGTATAAAAGTCATAGTGCAAATCTACTACCGGTATCCATAAAACCTTTAAGCTCTTGTTTTGATAAACTTGCTGCTTTACAATGTTACAAAAAGCATGATTATATTTACATTGAGATTTGATTCAGTCTCTGGTTCCATTTTAAAACCTTCACTGTATTGTCGGTAACAATTACCCTTGGTATGAATATGGTGACTGTGTCTTTTGATTGTTTTTTGCCCTTAACTTATCTTACTGAGATCAGGTCAAATGTAACTCATGATAATCCCCATGATGGTGGCATAAAGGCCTATGCCATCATAGGGATTCTGTTATTACATGGCAAACAATGTTCTGTGAGAAGAGGAACGATAACACTTATTCTACACATATTGGTGAATAAACATATTGGTGATTATGTCAAAAGAGACGGAGAATCGATGGATCTCTGTCTCACACCCTAGCTGAAATTGGCAGCTCTGGGGGGCTTAAATTCCTACACCTAAATGCCCGGAGCTTTAAAGCAAACTATGCCAATATCTGTATTGAGTTATCAAACTCAAAGTTTGAATTATTATCTTTTTCGGAAACTTGGTTCAAAAGCAAAGATGATGAGACTCATTATCAACTGGCCGGTTATGTAAGATATCGCTAAGACAGACAAGTCTTAGTTGCTGTTAAAATAAAAACTGGCGGAGGTGTGGGAATTTATGTAAAGGGCTATATTGACCATGTTTATAATTATTTTCCTATATTGAATGCTTCTGACGAGCAGATTGAGATTCAAAATTTACCAATTTGTAAAGAAAATATGAAGAAAATTTTGGTTGTAAATACTTAACGTCCTCCTAAAAGAGAAAAAAATATGTTTATAAATAGGCTCTCTGACATGCTGTCTGATGTGGACGACATTGGTGATTATGAAGTGATTATGATGGGTGACATGAACTTCAATGTGCTCGAAGATTGTAATTTTAGAAATTAATGAAGTAACAATGAAAAATGCCACTTTGGATTTATTGTTTACTAATTTAAGGCGTAATTTTCTTACAACTCGAGTTTTTAATATCTATATTTCTGACCATTTTCCAATTTCACAGTGCGTACTCCATGACCGTAATTCCGAATTACGGTCATACAAGATGGCGGCTGCAGGTGAGTTCAGTCTATTTCTTCTCCAGTCCATTGTATGAAATATATAACATATTGAATGCTGCTTTTTGGCCAGGCTGTAGTATATATGACAATGCTACTGACCCAACACTCGGATCTTGTTCATGTGAACTGGTTTATGCATAAACCAGCCATTTAGAGCTGGATGGTATGACCGTAATTTAGGCAATGGTATGACCGTAATTCTGTCATGAGAATGTCAGGTATGACCGTAATTCTATCGAAAAGTATGACCGTAATTCAGGTATTCAATATAAATATGCCTATTGTAGGGGTCGGATTCCCCGTACCCTGGTGGAGAGCCCGAAGGGGTGAAACACCTGGGTAATCCTCTCCCTCTGTACCATACCGATCCAGTAACGTAGGGAGCGGAGAACAGTCAGACACGGGTTGGTAGTGTAACGGTTAGCACGCTTGTCACCGGTGCGAGAGGTCTGTGGTTCGATTCCCGGCCGATCCAATGACTAAGTTTTCCGCGACCTCTACACTGGTGGATCTGCCGCGATGAATCGGGTAGTACGTTGACTGCGAACGGTAGGAGCATTCCAGCTTGCTGGGGATTGGCCACCTGCTGGCGGTTGGTAGTTGGAGGAGCAGGTTGGGAAGTGTTGGTCCCTAGTACGGGCAGTTGGAGTTCAGCATGGAGTTCAGTCAACAAATTGGCTGAATCGGTATGGTGTAGAAAGCTTCCATCACTGGGAAGTCAGGGTATCTCAACAACTGCTTGATAAAGCCCCATTGGGACCTTCGGTCTCCAGTGGGTGAGAATGCCTGGTGCTAGGTGCCTCTATACTCTGGGGGCTGGGACTCTCTGTAACTGCTTGATAAAGCCCCTTCTAGGAGGGAGAGAAAGCCCAGGGTTGGTAACCCCCCGGAGAATCCGAATCTAGAGGACATGATGGAAGCTGATGGGGGTAGTGTAGGGGTCGGATTCCCCGTACCCTGGTGGAGAGCCCGAAGGGGTGAAACACCTGGGTAATCCTCTCCCTCTGTACCATACCGATCCAGTAACGTAGGGAGCGGAGAACAGTCAGACACGGGTTGGTATAGTCCTCTGCATCAAGACATAACCTGGTCACCCAAAGATGTGTTCACAGCTGTAAATTACTTATTTGAATGCGTTAAACCTAGTCATTTCTTTTTTGATCACACAGTTTAATGTATGGAATCATTTTTAGGCAAAATTAATGGCATATAGAGATACATTTTCATAATTACAGCGCTAATTATGTCAGAAGGAGCTTAAAATAGGGGATAATTAGACCTATGTTGGCCATTGTCAGGCACATATTCAAGCTTTTAAAGCACCATACATGTCCCAAGTGGAGTCTTCAGACCCTTTGCGTTAAACATAGTTTGGGACTTAGATTAATTCCCAAGACAGTCTGCCTGTTCTTTCCAAAACCATATTAAAGTTGGAAATAGAGTGATTATCTGCTGATACCCAGTGGGCACAGAACATTGAATCAACATTGATAAATGGTTGTCAATGTTGATTCAATGTTGATTTAACGTTGATTCAATGTTGAACTGAATTTTATGCCCACTGGGTATATGGGCCAAAATGTGAGCATGAGGGAGACTTTTTTGGCACTCTTTGAAGTGATTATTTAAATAGCTAAAGCCTGTTTGGCAGACCAAATAGTGAAATTCCCTGAAGTTGAGCATAGAGGGATGGCCGAAACAGTGATATACCTTATTATTCTGTCCAACCATTGACATACAGGTACAACATTTGGCTCCTCAGCAAAGATTAAAAGTGTGATGGCTTGGCAACCACTTGTTCCATTGATTTCCAGTTCAAATTGTTGAAGAGGTACATATAGTGACTTTTACCTGACTTTCTGGATGGTCTACTAAAAAGTGGTGATTTTCGACATTTCCGCTGGGTTTTTAGAGGTTCACATCTCAGGGACTAAAAGGGTTACAGTCATCAATGAAGGCTCAGGGGAAGCGGAATTTTGTTTTATAATTTCTATCGACTTTCCATATGAGAAATATAAAGTGTCTACCTCTAATAGCAGTTGGAGTGATGAAAGGTAGCAAAAAAATCGAACATTTCAGATAAATTTGATCACGGTTGCCATGGCAACCAGTATTCATTTTCTTAAATATGCAAAATAATAATTACAAAGTATGATAGCCCTTCATCTTAGCTTCATTGTCATATGTAGATCATAATTGTGAGTACAGTGGTGGTGAAATAATCAGTGATTCCTCAAAACCAATAGGTGCAAACTATGTTTTCCAGGTCATGTCTTAGTGGCATGGACTATAGTGTAACGGTTAGCACGCTTGTCACCGGTGCGAGAGGTCTGTGGTTCGATTCCCGGCCGATCCAATGACTAAGTTTTCCGCGACCTCTACACTATTAATGATGCATATGTCTGCATTTTAGGCTTGGGGATGAGTGACTCAATGAGTACCACAATTACATACCTGGCAGCACACAATGATACAGGCAAGTGCCAGAAGGAAAGTGATGGGAATGTTGTGACTGACAATTGGTGCTGAATTACGGTCATACTTTATTTGTAAGTGTGAATTACGGTCATACTGTGTGAATTACGGTCATACCTGCCCACATGGTTGGCATTTTGTTCTCTAAGGATGTTTGGTTGAAACTTATAGGGAGAGGAGATGTCCTATTACTCCTGGGCACATGTCTCATATATGGGAACACTGAACAAGGCATTATAATGCCAGAAATATGACTTCAACTGACCATGAACTGACAGAATTACGGTCATACCTGAGGTGAATTACGGTCATACCATGTTTTGATGCAAACTGAATTACGGTCATACCCACCAGCTCTAAATGGCTGATTTATGCATAAACCAGTACATATGAACAAGATCAGAGTGTTGGGTCAGTAGCATTGTCTTAAAAACTACAGCCTGGCCAAAAAGCAGCCTTCAATATGTTATACATTTCATACAGTAGACTGGGGAAGAAATAGACTGAACTCACTCGCAGCCGCCATCTTGTATGACCGTAATTCAGAATTACGGTCATGGAGTACGCACTGTGAATTTACATTGTAAGGAAGAAAATAAATATAAAGGTACCAAAGACCATGATCCAGGGTAGATCATATATCAAACTGCCTGACGCTACTCTGCAAAGGGAACTTGATATATATGATTGGTCCAAGTTTAACTTGTCAAAAGATGTGGATGAATGTTGGGAAGAATTTGAAAAATGTATAAGATTTATTTTGGACAAATACTGTCCTTTAAAATGTTTTGAAATCCCGGAATACAGAGACCCATAAGGGACAAAAACATCAAAGCTGCTAATGCAAGATTAACTGGGTTAATTATGGATTGGTAGGTTGCTGACAAGGCAAAAAATGCCTGCAACAAGAAAGTCGAACAATTGAGACAACATTTTTTCAAGAACCAACTGGAAAGTTATAAGAGAGACCCTAAAGCATTTTGGCGTGTAATAGATAATCTCATTCCTGGCCAACCTAATAAATCCAAAGAAATACACCTAATAGATCACAATTCTGTGAATAAAAATAAAATCCCAATTAAAGAAACTCCAAATTTTATAAACAACTATTTCACCCAAATTGGTCCTGAGCTTGCGAAAGACTTTCATGTTCCATGGCGTCAATATGATGAGGTAGTAGCTCCAGATACTGAGCCTTTTGAAACCAACTTGCAAGAAGTAACCAAGTTAATCAATGAAATAAATGTAAACAAATCATCTGTAATCGACAATATATCTTCAAAAATTCTGCCCAATAAACTGGTAAAAATCTTTAATCTTACGTTCTCAACAAATAAGATTCCCCCTTCATGGAAAATTTCGAAAGTAACTCCCATTCCTAAATCAGGTGACTCTAGATTGGTAAATAATTATAGACCTATTTCACTGCTCCCGTTGCCTTGCAAGCTGTTGGAATAGGTAGTTCACAACAGAGTCTATGGCTTCTTTGCTAAGGAAAATGTTCTGACAAATATGCAAGGTGGCTTCCGCAGGGGCCATAGTACAGTTAATACCCTGGCTTCCTTCACAGATGATATCAGGAGGGAACTTAATATTGGTAATAATACCATTGCAGCTTTCATAGATTTGCGTAAAGCTTTTGATACCATTGATCACTCTGTATTATTATGTAAGGTTCACCACTATGGAATACGGTCAAATAATTACCACTGGTTTGAAAATTATTTATCAGACCGCTACCAAACAGTTTTTGCAAATAATGTTCTTTCCACTAAGGATAAAGTAGTCTGTGGGGTACCCCAAGGATCTGTTTTAGGTCCCCTCTTATTTTTATTGTATGTAAATGATGTTGTAAAATGTATAAAAAACTGTAAAATTAAGCTGTACGCTGATGATACTGTAATATATGTAGCAGCTAGTGGGCTATTACAAGAACATCTCGAGTGTTATTCCACATGGCGCCAGCAAAATAAACTCTCTGTAAATGCCACAAAAACCAAAATTATGATTTTTTTCGGCCAGTACAAAAAAACTCAAGACACTGGATGTAAACATCACTCTTGATGACAAAACCCTTCAGGTAGTTCCAAGTTATACATATTTGGGAGTCATTTTAGACCCCCTTTTGACTTTTAAATTACACCTAAATTATGTTGCAAAAACAGTGGCATATAAAACGTATAAATTATGTAACCTAAAACCATTTCTAAGTCAAAAACTGGCAATCAAAATCTTTTCTGCTACAATTGTTCCATACTTTGACTATGCTGACATCCTGTTTACTACAACTCATGAGAGCCTGCTAAGACCTCTCCAATTTGCACAAAATAGATGCCTCAAAGTTTGTTTAAAATACCCACACTGAACCCCCACTGAAAAAGTGCATAGGGATGCCAAATGTAATTACTTAGTGGATAGAAGAAGAATCCATATGGAGAATTATATGTATCTAAGATCTAGAGACGACAAATATACAGACAAAAGGGATATAAATACACGAGCCTTTGTACATATGATCCTTTACATTCTAATTCAGCTGTATAGTCTAGGAGTGTTGAGTTCCACGGAGCTGTTACTTGGAATGGGCTCCCACCTCAGAGAAGGAACATTGGTTCCTTTGAAGAGTTTAAAATCAATACCGTAAAACCTCGCGTATAAGCCGCGGCTAGTACGCGAGTCAGATCGCTGGTGCGGCTTATAGGATCGGCCCAGAGTCGGGGTGCCGCTTATACGAGAGTTTTTGCTACTATGGTACAGTACTAAAGTCGCCATATTCACACCCCTTGTTTGGCTTATAGGATCGCCCCAAACTCGGGGTGCGGCTTATACGCAAGTTAAGCCTTTATGCGAGGTTTTACGGTAGTACAAGTAGCCCTGAGGGGCTGAGGTGGTCAGTCAAAATTCCAAATCAAATTTTACCCCAATGTATGTGTATCTCGACATTTTTCATCATAAGATAAAATCCATCTAAATCAACCGGTACTTTTTCCTGACATATGTTACTAACATCTGGATAAATATAATTTTACTTTTTTACTTTAATTGAGGACTCATGGTAATCATTTTTCTCTCCTCTCATTATTATTCTTTACATGTATCCCGTTAATTACCGATTTAGTGCGATTATTGAAGTCAGATAGGCCTGAAAATCAACCCATCCTCTAGTAAGTGGGGATGATGGCCTTATCTTTCATTATTTGTCATACAAACTGATTGCTCAATCACAGGTTATTTGTGCTTATTTGTGCTTTCTATTATGTTTATATCTTTCTGGGCGTGATATAAGTTATTTCTGGAAAACCTCCTATTACCAAACTTAATTGATTTATATGTAAAACTTAGCCACGTGTCAGTTCTCACATGCCCACAGGTTATATGAATTTCATTGCATATTCTCAAAATGTACAGAGCCATATGACCGGAGAAATCAACCAAAAGGACGATGTACTACTATATTTTGTTGACAAATAAATGATATTCAAACCAAAAAGACTGAGCCATATATGCTGGGACTCCACTACCCGATTTTTTGGGTCATTCTCACAAACCGATCATATAGGTCTTTACAGTTTGATCAGGTCAAGACAAAAAAATATTTTCTCTCTGTTATTGTGCATAAATCGGCCCTGTGAATGGGGGAGCATCAGATAAATGAAAATCAAACCATTTTGATACATGATCTGAGTAGTATAATATGTATCGGAACGGGACTATACTAAGTACTGGATATTACTCACTCGATATGCAGCCAATCAGAGGCCTCCATTTGGTCACGTGACTGGAGGTGACGTCACATGACCTAATTAAGGAGACCGGAAGTGACGTCACGTGACCTACTTAAAGGTCAAGTGACCGGAAGTGACCTGATTAACCAATCAGTGACCTTCATTTGGTCATGTGACCGGAAGTGACGTCACATGACTTACTTAGGGGATTAGCGATGACCGGAAGTGATGTCACGTGACGTCCTTAAGGGGTCGCGTGACCAGAAGTGACCTAATTATGGGTCACGTGATTGGAAGCAACCTACTTAAGGGGTCACGCGGAGTGACGTGATCGGAAGTGACATAATTAAACGTGACACATCCTCTTAGCCAATGAGACCCTCCAATTTACACTCACGTGACCTTGCATTTTGCATAACGGTTGTTTAGGCCACGTGACTGCTATTATAAAAATAACATCACATGACTCAATTTTGAATAGACTAAATCAGAGGCGAGCGACTCTCTTTTTTTTGGCGGGAAATAAAAAACATTGTTTTATATATTTTTTGATTAATAATATTTTGGAGGAGGCGAGTCTCCTATTTTTTGTTTTTGTAAACAACTACCGCCATGTTGAATGTGCGTGACGACGACGATGAGTCGATTAGTCTAAATAAAGAGTACGTATGAAAATAAAAACACAACAATATAAGTTTTTTTTTTTTTTGTTTTGTTTTTTCATTCCAATCAAGCATTTTTTTTAACACTTGAGCAGACCTTGTCCGTCTCACATGCATTGATAATATACTAAACACTCTTTGAAAACACGCACTCAATGAATCAAAAAACAATAACAATAACAACACACACCTATTAATTTCCAAGTGAAAAATAGAGATCGCAAGCAAGCAAAGAACCAAGCAACCAACCAAGCAAGTACGCGACATTGTCTTGTTGCGATTTTTTTTCCAACACCGATACAACTCTTTTTTTCTTTTCATGTTCATTTTTCATAACTCTAAAGGACTCGTAGTCACTCCGTCAGAATCCAAGCGACGCTTAAAATATAAGTATCGCACTCCATTTTTCTCTATTGTGTAAGTGACCATTTTGTTTCGTACTACTTTGAAATTTCTATTAACAGTAAGGATAGATTTTCGGTTGGAAAGAACATCCAAGAAGTCTTTCGGGTTTTTAAGGTTTTGTTTTTTCTGTATACCTTTTGCACTCCATTTTTTGCATTTTCTTTCACCTATCGAGTCTTTATCGTAACAAATGTAAGTCTTAGGGTTGAGACTTAGAATCCTGTCACCTTCCCACTCGGATTTGAAAAGCCCCGAAGTTCTCAGATCGTGAACGTAACGTCTCTCACAACAACCGCCGGGTGGAGGGAGCCATTCTCGCACACCTTCGGTTTTTATCTTTACGAAAAGGTCTAAGTGATCGTCGCACACCGCTGTTGGAATCCACTTTCATTTCTCTCTGAAGTAAGTTTCTCTCAGGTCGGGTTTTACAAGTTCATCCAACGTTTCACCGCTGAGAGCCATGTTAAGATTGTCGGTGTCCATTTGACAAAGAGCATAATCGCGCCGATCAATGAATCTATCCAAAAAGTCGTACGTGAACTCTTACATTTTCAACTTAGCGTAATGGTACACCATGAACCCTATTTGAATAGGGAGGTTGTTCTTGACCGTTTTTGGTTGCAGTTCGACTTCAAAGAGATCCGAGGTCAACTCGGCCCCCTTTTTGAAGCGCCACGAATTGGCCAATAATTCGAACTTTCGTCCGTATTTCACAGTGGTGTGTTTTTCTTTGTTGCAAATTGTTTTACTGTACGTGGCATTTCCCATTAACTTGTAACAGTCTGACAGAATTTTCTCGTTCGCGTTCACATCGCCACTGCGGTTACTTCGTCTGCAAAACCGGCAAAGGGTCGTCTAGGAAGGTATTCTACGAACAGCTGTACTCGGGTGACTATCAAACTGTGATCCAAATACTACTTAAGAAGCAGCGTTCCCAAGAGAATATTTTTTCCGTGGTAACTCCCTATCAGACTTCTCAACAACTTTTCTTCCTTCGCAAAGTCTGACATGTGAGTTCCTATGTCGGATTTCGAAACGTTTACGCTCTACAGAGTGTAACCACTCCAAAGCGCTCTAAGAGTGTTTTTTGCCTAATTTCAGGTTTGAACTCTGTCTCAGGGCGTCGAACTGGGGAAATGTTACGAACGTCACCTCTGTGTTTTGGAAGAGGAACCGTAATTCAAACCCGGAAGGGAGACTCCGTCTTTGAACATGTCAATTCCGAGATCTCTGAAAAATTTAGCATGATTGTTCAGAGCCTCTATGAAAGGTTTCACGTCTTTGTTGTAGTAGATCAAGTAATCTCTCACAGTTTGCATGTTCTGTTCGGACCAAACATTTCCACATTTGGCGTAGTTGGATTCGGTCATCTTTGTGCCTGTCAGTTTGCTGTCAAAAGCCGATCTCGGTGGTAGTGTTCTGTTTTCCAGTTTCCTGGTAGACGTCAACCATTCGTAAGGAAAGTGACCTTTCTCTTGATTTCTGCTGAAAGCTAGCAAATAATTTGCGTAGTTGTAACCGGGTGCCAAATAGTTTACTACATCCAAGAAAACCGTGTGCTGCGTGTAAACTGCCAAGTATTGGTTACTTCTCTTTATGACGCTGAATTCTTCGTTATTTCGGTCTTTGGAGGCAAAGAACGAGTGAAGCTGTATTTTGATCAGGTTCAAGTTCAAGAGTTGAAACCTACGACCGGAACTTGACGGAGATATCTCAAAAGCCTCTTCTTCAGTTGAACTAACGGGTGTCTGTTCCGAGTTTCAGTGAAGTTGCCGCCGCCGCCTCCTCTACCAGGAGAAAGTCTGAACACTGCCTCCTCTAGCAGGAGAGCTTCACCTATCGCTGCATCTAACTTCGCTAACGTCAGTCGGTAAACTTTTAGCATCGCTGCCCCGATGACTTTGGCGGTGTCGTTTATGTGATTTAAAACTCTGTCCAACAAGGGGTCGGAATCTGCGTCGGATTCTCTCAAGAAGCAGACCGGACCTTCCCACCCTGGAAAGTCGGATGCGACGCTAGCCGGCAATGGGAGGTGACATTCCCGAATTGCCGTCGGGAAGAAAAATTGAGAAATCTGCTAGCGCTTCGAAAATCGTTTTCCAATTGTGGTAGATTCCACCCACGTATCTCAACTTGACTCGTCGGGAAGAGGAAAGCTGGTTCCTGTGTCTTTTCAGTGAGAACTCGGTGGTGAACGTCGCCTTACACTTGCAACACTCGTAGATGCCTGCGTATGCGTTGAAATCCGTAACCAGAGACATGTGCAAACCGTCTTTCGCCGTCAGGTGTAGGCTGACTTTGCCTCGGGCGGCCAGAGTTTTCGAAGGCCGTCTGATCAGAATAACTCGTCTTTTCAACTTCTGTCCTCTCACTGCACAAGTGGTGTAAAGCGCTGTTTGTATATCAAACAAGTTCTCTAACCCGGGTAAGTTGCGGATCTTCAAACCCGGAAAGGTTTCAGGTTTGGCAGTGGGATCGAACTGACGTAACAATTCCGAAGCGAGTTTGCCAGTCTTGTATAAGTGAAAGGAAATGCAGCGAAAGACGCATAGTTTGTCCGCGTTGGGAAAATCTAACACACCACTTCTCTTTCCAACTCGACCCGAATGGGTAACCCTACCACCTATGGGAAATTCCCATGTAAAACCCGGTCCCATGTAAACGCAAATGTTCAAATTGGTGGGAAAAAGAACGTGCCACTTGGTGTCAGAGTCGCAAAGTTTCCGTACTTCTTCGCAAGCGATGGTGTTTTCCATGAGGGAGAGGAACTCTTCCAAAGTTTCTGAATTAGTTATGGTGGGGAGCGGTTGTATAAGAGTTGCTTTGTTTTGGGAGGCGTGAAAGTAGCGTAGTTTGCTCTTGTCTCCTCTGTGTTGTAACATTAAGCCTACCAACAAACTTACTTTGTATCTGAATCTTTGCGTGAAGTGAATGTGTCACATAGTATCTACAGCGTCACTCAACTCACCGGTTGGTAGTCTTAAGTTTGTTACACTCACGCGAGTCCCGTGCACCCTGACACCTGTTTGTATTGCAGACCAATTTGCGGTGAATATTTCCTCACCGTTCGGTATAGCGCATATCATCGGAGGGATAGTTACCCCGTTGAGAGATTTGTGTAGACAGGTGATTTTTTGGCACCCGCCTTCGCCGCATAGAGGGCAAAACCTAGGTATTACCCTACATTTTTCCACGTGCCTGTCGTGATTGTAAGACCTTTGAAAATTTTGAAACACTTTTCGCAGACGTACTGCGTCATGTTTCACTGAGTTACCAATATAATATGTGAAGAGAAATTATTATCATTATTTTTTTTCATCTACCTAGCTGTCTATCGCTAGCTATCTTTTCTAACTATCTATCTATCTATCTGTCTATCTATCTCTCTTTCTAATTCTTTCCGTCTACGCGTTCGTCATATGAAAAAAGAAATACGTCAAACACTATCTCGCACGCGTGTGTGCGCGTGCCTCTCATTCCAAAGCTCCACCGAGAAATTTGAGAATAATCTCTCTTTTGTCATCCAACTCTTTGAGCACCTTGTTGGAGAGCGTCATCCCCTCCAGTGTGGGGGTTTTGTCAGGGCGTTCGTACTTGCACGCGTGGATCACGTTCTTACCCTTGTAGTAGCTGACAGCTACGTACACTTCCCCTTCCTCATCCAGCACCATAAACCAGGGGTTGTGATGGGGGAGGCCTTGCGCAGCTGACGTGTCGCGTATCCGTGCCACCTGGTGGATGTTGGCGATGTTCGCTATTAGCTTGAGCAGCGCGTTGGCGGTGAAGTACACTTGCTTGGTGGGGATTGGAGCAGTGTGTTTGATGCTGTAGCGCTCCCTAGACAGTCTAGCCGCATCCTTCCAGATTTCCAGCTTCAAACCGTCGAAGAAGAACTCTAATCTGCGGACACGTGTGACAGCTTTCTCTTCTTCTATTTTTCTCTTCTTGGAGCTTGGGTCGCGACTGTTGAAACCCTCCTTAGAAGGTTTCAAATCAAGAAGAGTAACACCATCAGGGTGAGCTGAATCAGCAGCAGAACCAACAACAGGAGCAACGTCCGCGCCGGTATCTCGCCTTGTTGTTGGAACAGGATAGCCACACGCCGCTGGTAGCAGTGGAGGAGACGTCGTAAGTCGGGGAGGGGGGGACGAAAAAACACACTCTGACTCTCCTCCTCTTCCTCTTCAGCCCCCTCCTCCTCATCCTCTGTCTCCTCCTCCTCCTCCTCTGTCTCCTCCTCCTCCTCCTCATCCTCTGTCTCCTCCTCCTCCTCCTCCTCAGCCTCCACTCCTCCACCTCCCCCCTCTATGTCTACCAAGTGCTCGGTCTGATTGTCCAAATCAATGTAAGTCTCAGCGCATTCGGCGACGGTTGAGGATGGTGTAGTGGGACCTTCTCCAACGTGCTGCTGTAGATGGTGCTCTTCATCGAAATCAGCAACAGTGGTGGGGAGGTAAAAACCCGGTTATCAGTAAGGTGCTGTGTGAGGAGAACTGTCATCAGTAGTAGTAGTAGCAGCAGCAGGTGCAGCAGTAGCAGCAGCAGCAGCAGCAGCAGCAGCAGTAGGTGCAGCAGTGGCAAGCGAGGCATGCACAGTAGGGGTCCTTGTTGTAGCAGTAGCAGCATGCGTAGCAGCAGCATGCGCAGCAGGTGCAGCAGCAGCAGCAGCAGCAGGTGTAGTAACACTACTACTACTAGTACTAGCACTACTACTAATAGTACTACTACTACTACTACTACTACCACCACTAGTACTCTCTACACCGCGAGGATCATAAGTCCAAGAGGTTGCGGTGGTAGCACCATCTTCAGTAGCAAGAGAAGACGCCGCTTAACGACCCCTCTTCCTCGTCTTCTTGGGTAGCTGTAGCTTACACGGTTGTCTTCTGCTCATGGTGGCGTGTGTAGAGAAAGAGTGAGTGAGTGAGTGAGTGAATGGTAGTTTTCTACCTCCCTTATATACGCCTGCTTCTGGAGATAAGCTGCTTACTGCAGTTGAATAGATGCCAGCTGGTTTTGCCGCCTCTTAGAAGAAAGAGCGCTAAGCCTGTAATCACGGTAGGATGTCTATAAATCCGATTTTCACCTGACCTCTGCTGTTACATCATAAAAGGGAGAGTGGTCCTCAGGGAAAAGAGCTCCACCAAGATCAGAGCTCAGTTTTTTTGATGTGTTTAGAAAAAAAAGGCCAACCCTCCCTCGGTAGGGGGGGTGTATAAAAATCAGATTTCAGCTGCCCTCCACAGATGGAGATGAAAAGGAAATCTGAATGCAGCTCATCCCAGCCGTAGCATACTCCTCCTCCTCCTCATAAGCTCTTAATGAGCGGATGAAAGGTCTCATGTGGATAAGTCGCTAGACAGTCGGGTATGCAGTTGGAAATAGGATTAAAATCCTCTGTATAAAAGCTCAGATTTTTCTGTTGGAAAACCCATATCACGTCTGACCGCTACGCCTACCATATCTACCAGGTCTTCGAAGTGTTGAAAATGTGGCAAGCTGACCGTCACAGTACACATTTTCAACTCATTCGAGTCTTGTTAGAGCGCATGGGAAGGTCTGACGTCGTCATCCATATATTACTTCACTTTCAACACCAAGAAAGGATGTTTTCACGCTCGCTATGACTTTTAAGGGAGTAGT
The DNA here is from genome assembly GCA_947462335.1 of Harmothoe impar. Taxonomy (NCBI): domain Eukaryota; kingdom Metazoa; phylum Annelida; class Polychaeta; order Phyllodocida; family Polynoidae; genus Harmothoe; species Harmothoe impar. Next base: position 2,757,503 of record OX381712.1, read on the forward strand.
TACATATAACATCGAGCAGACCCTTTCTAATACACCTGTGAAAGAAAAAAAAAAAGGAAAAAAGTTGTGCGCCGTCGGGCGATCAAATCTTAAGTCACTACACAGGAGCGTCTGCAGTGCCGTCTTTAGAGGGTGTGCAGCCAGCCGGCGGGAAAGTAGTTTAAACACGGCCATATAGAACACTCACTCGCGTCGCGTCTCTAGTGTCTCATTTGGAGCGCACTCGGAAAAAAAAAGTCGCCTTCCTACCTGCCTACCTGCCTGCCTGCCTGCCTGCCTGCCTGCCTGCCTGCCTGCCTGCCTGCCTGCCTACCTGACTAACTAGCTATCCGCAACAACGTGCAACAACAGGATGGCCAAGTACGCGGGTTTTGCTAGTTTAGCGAGGAGACTGGACACTTTCAACGCCTTTGGGTGGCATAACCCACGCTCTTTCGGAGAGACTCTCGCCGCCCACGGGTTCTTTTACATAGGTGGTAGGGGTGTTGTTGAATGCTTTCAATGCGAAGTCACTATACACACGTGGTTAGACAGTGATGACGTCGCTGTGGAACATTTCAGACATTCTCCTACTTGCCAGTTGGCCTCTAAAGCAATGAATCTAAGTCCGCAAAGCGAAATTTTGCTGACGGAAATGCTGAAGAAAATAAACCTGCTGACCGATAAGTTGGCAGTTCTCAGAAGGCGGGAGCAAGTGGAAAACGATAGGTGTTTCCGTTTCGACGAGGACACCGTAGATAGGTTGCCGTAGATGATTCACCGGGGGTCAACATACATTAATCAAGCGATTCAAATAAAAATAAAAAATAAAATGAAAAAATAGTTTATTTTGCTGTGTTTTATTTCATACGTAATCTTTATTTAAACTAAACAAAAAAAATTAAGAGACTCGCCTCCTCCCCCCCAGGGAGAGGAGGCGAGTCTCTTAATTAAATTTAAAAAAAAATCTTTCTTTTCTTTTTTCCCAAAGAGACGCTCCCCCCAAAGTGCCCCCCTCCCCCAAAAGTGCCCCCCTCCCCCCCCTCCCCATGCAGCCCGAGAGACCCCCCCACCCCAGAGTGCCTGTGATTGGCTGCATGTCGAGTGAGTAATATCAAGTACTTACTATAGTCCCAATCCGATACATATTATACTACTGATCGGGAGCCAAAATCGGCCCCAGATGCGAAATCAGGGCCCAAATCGGGACATAGATCCTGTTTATATAGTCTTGGCAAGTCTAATTTCCAATTGAGCATAGAGTTTTTATAAACATCAACATGTTTATAAACATGAACCTATGGCAGGTTTTAAAGTACTCCCTACTTACAGTATACACATATATGATTCTTTGGTTTGCGCCCGATTTGTGAGAATAGCCCAAATTTGAGGACAAAATCGGCTAGTGGAGCCTCACCTATAAGCTGGCCCATGACACCCGATCATGAACCCAGTCTTGGACCAAGCCTGGCTTGGACACAGACGTCTCTGGCTCCCCTCCCGTTAGCGGTGCGGTTAAGCCGAAGGATTGTTCATTTTGTGATAAAGGCATGGAATTTCTACCACAGAATCTACATATCCCAGGGAACATTTTAAGAGATAGAAGCACCCTGAGCTCCTTCTGGAACCAAGATGGCCGCCATCTGAACATAAAGTACCTGGGAAAGGACAATCAGACACTTCGTATTGGATATCCAAGTGTGATACATCAATGTATAGATTTGAGAGGGTGGGAAACTCAAATAAGAGGCTCAAAAAATATTTTGGTAAAGATCTGTCAACAAAATAGTTCCCATAGCAACCAGCATGTCTACCGAACATTTCAAAAACTTTAAATTTAGCAATTCTTATTGGATTTTTTTTTGATCATACAAAGGTTTCCAGGATGTGATGTGATAAGGGATGTAGCTCAGTGGTAGGGCAATTGCTTGGCTGGTGAAAGGCCCCAGGTTCGAGTCCCGGTGTCTCATTTTCGGAGAAACTCTGTCCCTCACACTAGCGGAGACACCAAGCACACTCAGGGTAATGTCAGCTATACGGCAGGGGAAAAACGATTTTGGTGAATATCTATCAACAAAATGGTTCCCATAGCAACCAGCATGCCCACTGAAGGTATTGAAAACCATATATTAAGCAATTCTTATTGGATTGTTTTCTGAAACACTATCATACCAGGGTTGCCTGGATATGATGTGACAGGGGATATAGTTCAGTGATAGAGCAATCACTTGGCAAGCGAAAGGCCTCAGGTTCGAGTCCTTGTGTTTCCAAAACATTATATTTTTGAGTAACTGTATCACCCACATTGTAATATGCAAAATGAAAAATAATTATTCAACCACTATGAGACCAAATGCGTAGTGAGACTCATTCGCTTTAAGAAATATTACATTTACATATGCACCTTTCAGAGATAGCAGTCTAAGAGCCTCCAACATAATGCAGTGCATTTGAGCAAAGCCTTTTGATGCTGATATTACCAGTACATCCTTTCTTGCATCCTCAGTGAATAAGTTCATAGCATGATTTAGACAGTTGCTTATTGTAGTTTTATCCACAGTGGCTGCCATCCAAGTGTGTCCCATTGCCAGCCCAACTCAGACAGATCTGGCAATTCAGGATTGGAGTGCAATGCTTTGATCCAAATGTTAACTTGGACTTTTTTTTTCTGGCAAGCCATTAACTGCTGATCTTGAAAATTGTAATATGGGCCTTAATCAATGCCCCTATGCCATGAGAATATGCAAATAGGCATAGAGGTAATGCCCTGGGCTAGTGGCCAAGGAGTGAAATATGATGCATTGGATATGGGGACTTCTTTGGCACATTCACAGCATCTAGTAATATGCAATTCAAGATGTTTGCCTTGACACCAGGCTGGAGCTTACCATTTGATACCAGTGCTGGTTGTGCTAAATGGTTTCCATAGGAGACGAATAGGTCAAGATCTCCATTGCATGTTTAGCAACTATATACAGTCATGAGAAAATATACCTGTCATTCCTAAGTGCTTTTAGTTTCATCTTTTTGTTTGATTAAGTCTTCATGGGAGATGTTCTGAAAAATGGCAGCTTGTTTTTCTTGATTGTTTCCATTTTGTGTGGATTTTCTAGCCTGTCCGTTACAAACTACTTGTACATTTCTTAACCAATATCCTTGATGCTCCGAAGTGTGTTGCAGACAATGTCTTCCATAATCATAATGTCTCTAATGTCAATAAGCAGGTCTTTGCTTTCTTGCATGAATAGATTACCAATATCTTGCATTGCCTGTGTTGATTCATTAACATCCCTGTGCAATGCATTTTGAGCAGATAGCTTATCATGCTGTGCATGAGCTTCACCTTCTGGCAGGCGTGGTTGCAGCTGCTGAAATTCTGCTATTATGTTTTTTTGGGCCACCATCCAGTTTCTCAGAGCTGCAGGACTATCTGTCAGTCTGACTGCACTACAGAAACTCTTGGTGAAAGCATTATTCTTCGCATGACACTGATCCAGAGCCATTGAATAGAATCTGCTTTGTGTCTTGTTGACAGCATATTTGCCAGACTGAAAGTCAGCCCCATTATCAGGGTGCTTCTTATGAAGAGCAACCATATCAGAAATATGAATGAACACAGATCCTGCATAGTGTATGTGGTCCAAAGCAAACATCTAAGGAACAATTTTCACTTGTGACTCTTTGTGCACATCATTTGAAACACTTTTTCACTTTGCATATGACAGTCTGCTTGCCATGGAAACACTGTCCATAAAGTTTCAGGGAAATGACCAAAATGATACACAACATTGCACATAGAATCTGAAACAAGTGTTGATTTAGCATTTTTCAGTATGGTTGTCATGTAAAGTGTTTTCCTATAAAGTCATATATATGAATAAAGTCAATTGTGGAGGTGATCCACCAACTTGTCATAATCAAAAGGATTCTACTCTCCAGGTAATTTAATTACTCATCAAATAAAAATTGCCAAGTGACTTTTTGATTTTTCTTCCCCGGCAAATATAATGGTTGCTAGGAAAACATATTTTCCAATGATTAATGATGGAATTGGGACCTTAACCACCTCCACATCCTGGTATAACAGGGTTATACCAAACAGTCAAATAAGAATTGCTACATACATAGTTTTCATTATCTTTGGTAGCTATGCTGATTGCTATGGGAATTTAAAAAAAAGTTTTTGGAGACACCGGAATTCGAAAGTGCGTCTTTTCACCAACCAAGCAATTGCTCCATCACTGAGCTACATCCCCTGTCACATCACATCCCTGAAACCCTGGTATGATAGTATTTCAGAAAACAATCCAATAAGAATTGCTTAATACATGGTTTTCAATATGTTTGGTAGCTATGCTGGTTGCTATGGGAACTATTTTCTTGACAGGTGTTTACCAAAACCTTTTTGTGAGCCTCTTTTTGAGTTTCCCACCCTCTAAAACATATATATATATATTGCTGTATCATACTTGGAAATCCAATAAGAAGTGTCTGATTGTCCTTTCCCAGGTACTCTATGTTCAGATGGCGGCCATCTTGGTTCTAGAAGGAGCTCAGGGTGCTTCTATCTCTTAAAATGTTCCCTGAGATGTCTAGATTCTGTGGTAGAAATTCTATTCCTTTATCACAAAATGGACAATACCCTTGACATCTTAAGCTTAACTGCAACACTACGTATGTCATCCCCACCTGGGATATATGCCCCACCACTGCCATACATGGAGGCCTAGAGTCTACACCTGTGAATCTAGTTCAGATCCTTTAATGCGCACTACCAGCCCGGTTCAGAAGACCTGAGTGACTGAAGTGACCTGTTTCGAACCTGTCCCATCTTATTGTGATTGCATGCTCCTGAACCGCATCTTAGCTGTCGTAAGCAGGATTCCCGAGATAAAGAGTGCGTTATCTATGACCAAGTAGGACCAGGTTTGTTGATTAATCTATTGACTACAAAATCAAATAGAATCCGCTATATTCTGATACTTTCCTCGTTTTCAGCATTAGTATCCCTGTGTTGGTGTACTTGTTGGCATTCATCCCAGCAGTCTGCATGCTACGTGTCCATCAGATGAAGCTCTTCACAGATAGTTGTGGCAATGTCGCTGATATTGTGACCTGTCATGCCAAACTCTCTGAGGTCAAAGAAGCGCCGGCGACAAACCTCGAGGTAATTTCCTATATCACACCCTCGCGTAAACGGGGGATGGCAGCAGATAAATATCTTCTGCTTGTGTAATAAACTCTTATTAACAATACTTGGCCCTCAAGCCTATGCACTTACATGCCTTATAAAAAGCAAACGCTTCTCATGCCAAATATCTTAAATAGGCCGAAACTGGCTTTTTATAATACCGTTTCATCATGAACAAGTGCTCATACAAGACGGGTGTATATATTCAAAACCTGGTGTTTAAATATGATGGTATGGTACTCTGATGCTCTGATTATCTGCAAGACTCAATATTATCTATCAATAATGATAACACAAAAAACATTTAAAAATCCTTTTCCTTTGCAGACAGGCATTCCGCTACTGCTTAATTACAACACATGGATGATGGTTCTGGAGCAGTTCGTGGTCTTCATACTCATTGGGTCGCGCTGGATAGCCAAGTTGGGGGGAAATGTGGACCAGCTAAAGTTGTCTGAGCTGCTGACGGGGTATCTGTTCCTTGGTGCGGACATGGCAGAGCTGCTGCTCCTCTTTGACGATCCACATGTGCTACAAGAGAGCTCCCTTGTGCACTGGATTCTCGCAGTGTGGTCCTTCAGTGTGTTCCAGTTTGTAGCGCAGGGGCAGGAAGGGGCAGAAGGGGCAGAAGGGGCAGAAGGGGATTGTGTTGGATTAAGCAAACCCCTTAAACCATTACTGATGCAGGACATCTATTTCCTGATAATACGTGCATATGTACTTGCTACCAAAGGTTCGGTCAATTATAACATTGTCTTCTTTACCATTAAGAATATAATTGTTATAGTGATTCATTTTCATGAGGTTTGTGTGATATGCAAATATTATTTCAGCGTTTAACACTAAACATAAATGAAACATGAACTGTTCATAAATCAACATTAGGTATTGTTATCTATAACAAGAATTGCGATTGTAGCCGCATGAAAAAATACCTCAGGCACTTTTATGTGCGGCAACAACCAAAATTGGAAGGAACATGGTAATCACAGGGGTTATCATTTGTCCAATTATAAGCGCCCCATATACGGCAAATTTATTGTATCCTAGGTTGAAGATATTTTGAATGTATAAAGGATTCAAAGCAAGAAGAGTAACACCATCAGAGTAGAGAGACATTTTTTAGAACAACTTTATTTGGCATTTTGTTATATCACAGTTACATATAGTACTTCGATAACATTTTATCGGGTATCCTGTATCGCTAGCTTGTATTTACATGATTTATCATATTTATACATTTCACAATTTTCCAAAATTCATGTCAGTTGTAGATTGAATAAATACCGTATTTAATCATTTTTGTTTCTATTATTTCACCCTATAGGACGTGAGATTTCAAGTATATTTCAGTTGAAGACAGGTTGAAATACTGTGCCAAACAAGTTAGGAGGGGACTTCAGCGTAGCTGATGTTATGTCTCCCCCTTATTTTAGTAACAAAGACAAAATAATTATTCAAAATGTTAATAACAACAAGATGGAAATAAAATATGTGTATATAGTACTGCATATCAAAATATCTTTTCTATGGTGGTGAACAAGATTCCTTCACTCGACACCTATTTATGTCATAGATTGAAAATAAATCGGTTTTGAAAAATGCTATCACACGAGTTGACTTTAATAGATTCACAACTTAGACTCTTAAATACAGTGTCTAGTCTTTTCTTAGGTGTGCTATTACACTTAAAAACTCAATATTTCATCATGGTTTAACTACACAATTTATACATCATATACCGGTATCACCGGTACTTACCGGTACTACCGGTATTCTCAGCCATGTACAAAACGATTTACTTGATCTCTCGGGATTGAATTTTCTAGCAAAATCTTCATTTTTCCCTTGAATTCAGACAAAGATTCAACATTTTTATGAGCATTATCTAACTCATTCCATGACCTGGCCACGAACACCCCAAGGGATTTCTCATATGACGATGATTTTATTTGACCATACTTTAAAACTGGATATTCATTAGAACGTGTTAGCCTCGTTACTGGCTTACAGAAATTAATATTTAAAGATCTTTTATACCCTAATGTACGAGCATGATACAGCCTCCTGTCTATAAGTTTTGGCAATTTTGCCTCTTGATGCACATAATCAGTGGCACTTAAAATTGGTAATTTCAAACAGTGTTTAAGACATCTATTTTGAATTCTCTGTAAACCATGTAGTAGATCAGAGTTTGCACCATTGTATAAAATATCACAATAATCTATCACAGGAGTAGCATATGTTTTGTAAATTTTCAGTAAAATATCTATAGGAACGAATTGTTTCAGTCTCCCCAGCAAAGACGATTTAAAACCCAATTGTTTTTTGAGATCTTTAACATGACTATCGAAAGTTGACTCATAATCTAAAGTTACCCCTAAATATTTGCAAGTCGGAACGTACTTTAAGTTTTTATCATTAACCATAATTTCAAAGTTATTTAATCTTATTCTTTTATATTTAATTTTGCTGGAGAAACAAACGCACTTCGTCTTGGCTTCGTTCATTGTTAACTTATTTTTTGAAGACCATTTGGCATAAGCCTGTAAACCAGGTTGTAAAATAGGAACAATATTATCTATATCTCTTCCATGCGTGTACAGGACTGTATCGTCAGCGTATAGTAAAACATTAACCCTATTTGTATTTTGAGGAATGTCATTAACATATAATAAAAACAGTAACGGGCCACAAATGCTACCCTGTGGAACGCCACACACAATATTTCTAGCAGGAGACATCATATCATTTGCCACTACCATCTGCTTCCTATTGGTTAAATAATTTTTAAATTAAATTTAGATTTTTTCCTTTAATACTGTAAAATTCCAACTTTTTTAATAAAATAAAGTGATTTACACAATCGAAAGCTTTTTTCGTATCGATGAAGGTTGCCACGGTCACATTTCCTTTATTTCTTTCTTCTAAAATATCAGTTGTAAGTTTACTTATTGTGTCTAAAGTTGAGTGAGCCTTACGGTACCCCCCTTGAATTTCAGTCAGAATTTTATTTTCTTGTAAGAAGTTCATAATTTGTGTATGTATCAAACGTTCAAGAATTTTTCCTGGAATTGGCAGTTGACTAATAGGTCTATAATTGGATACTTTATGTAGATCACCTGATTTGGGTAGGGGAGTGACCTTGGCAACCTTCCAAGACACAGGAATTTGACTTTTTAAAATGACTAGGCGCAAGATTTTTGCAAACCTTACCGGTACACATAAAGTGGCATCTTTAAATACACGAGTAGAAATATTGTCCAAGCTAGAGGACTTATTAATATTTATGTCTTTTATGGCACCTATTACATCATCGTCTGAGAAGGTAATATCAGGCATTACATTTTCACAAGGGGTTCCATCAAAAGACCATTCATTGTCATGAGACTCAGCCAGCTTTGGGCCTATATTGGCGAAATACTCATTTATATACAGTGGTACATCTTCAGAATCAATCAATAAACCCGCATCATTTCTTAATAAAATGTTTTTGCTACCTTTACCCTTAGAAGGGAGCAAATTTTTCATGGCCGCCCAGAACTTCTTTGCATCATCCTTATTTATATTTAATTGATCAACCACAAAGGATTGCTTTGCCCGTTTGATAGAGGTGCAACAATTATTCTTCAAATCGTGTGCTAAGTCCCAATCTAGAATGCTATTTGTTTTTTTGGCTTTTTTTAGAGCTTTGTTTTTTTCTATTATTAAAGCTATGAGTTCTGGGGTAAGCCATGGCTCCTCTCTAAACTTAATCTTGAAGTTTTTTATAGGGCAAAGAACATTCAATATCTTATCAATATTTTCACTAAATATCTTCCAGCATGTTTCAACATCTTGAGACTCGTCAAATTCAGCCCAAGACAAATTCTTAAATCTATCACAAAACAAATTTTTATCATAATTTTTATACGATCTTCCAACAAAATGACGATGATTTACCTTTTGTCGTATACATTTTGTTGCTAAGAAAACAGGGAAATGATCACTTAAATTTAGAAAGGCTACACCCGATGTATCAATATTATCAATATTTGTAAAGATAAGGTCGATACAAGCTTTGCCACCTTTAGTTTTTGTGGGCTCGTGTATCAATTGTCTGAGACCATAATCTGCCAAATCAGTTGTTAGCTTATCTCTTACAGGACTGTCTTCCAAATAATCAATATTCAAATCACCTATTAAAATAACATCAAGGCGATCCAAATTTTCAACATCTGACAATTTACCTTTTAAAATATTTACACATTCAGATTTATTACCATCGGGTGGCCGATAAACATTTCCAATCAACTTCTGTTTCCTTTTACCTTTAGTAATTAATAACCATTGTAGTTCAATGTCTACAGTACTAACATTTAAATTCTCATACTTAGATGCGTCACATACTAGATCATCACTTACATAGCCACACAAACCGCCACCTGACTTATCTCTAAGTCTATCCCATCTATATATGTTATACATATCGAGAGTGTAATCACCATCAAATTCAGCCTCAGTTAACCAAGTTTCCGAGAATAATAATACTTCTATATCTTGATTTGATAGTTCTTTCGTTACTAAATCAAATTTGTTCCTTAGACTCTGAGCTTTTAAGTGCATAACACTTTGACCCTTACTGTTTATCAGTCTTGGCAACTCGCCTTGAAATTAGACAAAAAATATGTCAAAGTCAATAATACAACTGTGTCTTCATATATTGAAGTATTCACCACCAACATTTCTATTTGTTTTATAATTATTTTAGGTGCTGAACCTCTGCGCTTATGGCGGTTCATACCCAATTGGTTAGACAAGAGCTTGAGAGTACATGCTCCATATTACATAAGTGTGATTTTGTTGAACCAAAAAATAAGTTAGTTATCAATGTATACTTAAAAATAGACCATTGTCTATATACAGTTTCATATGTGTATCTAATAAATCAATTTAAAAACATATTACCGGTAGCAAAATTCATTAATTTGTAGGAGAGAATTACTTGAAGTTTTATAGAGAAATATGACTTTATATACATGAAGGGTAAAAACATGTGGGGTGGATCACAGTATCACAGTAAGGGGCGTGGTGAGCCAAAGGTGCTCAATGTTCAGGGCTACTCATGATGACCTCGTTTAAGGTCTTTCTCTGCAGTTCAGCCTCTGATTCTTCGGTGTCTTTTTCTTGGTTTCTTTTTGGACTGGATTCATCGTCACCTTTATCGTCATCATCACCTTTGTCACCATCATCATCATCATCATCACCGGTTTTATCGTCACCAGTTTCATCCTCATTGTTTGTGATGCCTTCTAGCAGTTCAGCTATGGTAAAGGTAGGAGCACTGTCATCGTCTTTCTCTTGTGTGGGATCAGGAACTGCTACTGGAGTTGGTGGTTTGGGGGGCGTGGTCGGCCTCTCCGGTGTTGGTTGCTTTGCTGCTTTGGCCTTCTGGATGATCTCATCCCTCGTCTTCTCTAACAATTTTCCCAGCAGGTTTCCACCTTTGACTGTATCATAGGTGAGTGAGGCCACATTACCCATGTGTCTTCCCACCCCGAATATGGGGTTGAAAGTACATTCATATAAATGTCGTCCAGCAGTCCTTGTCAAGAACCTCTCTCTTTTTTCATCAGAGAATTTGACTTTTAATAAGTCATAGACTACTTTTGATACACCTTTGTTCCAATCGGGGGCTGGGGTGATCTGCTTTCCCAGGTTCATCATTTCATACGGGTCAGTCTCTTGTAGTATTTTGGCTGCCAGCTTTTTGTTGTCTCCACTACGAGCCTTCGTATGCTGCAGGGCCTGTTCCAGCGAGTTGTACTGGATACCATTGTAAGTGATCTCACATGGCGACAAGTTTGACAGGGTACAGTGTTCTGATTTGAACGCTATTCCGTCAACTGTTTTTAACATATGAGCTGCTTTCAGCGTCAGGTTTTGAGGAAGTGTGGAGATGTCCTTGTGGGCATAAGTCACATTATCTATAATAAGAGCCCTTTGACGCAGCCTTACATTTTGTACCTTGTATCGTTTGGCGAGGTGGTAGAGCGCTCTCAGCTCAATGAACTCTTTGTTTTCCTTCTTCGTCAACTCGTCCAGTAGAGAGACACCCAGCCATGATGCCTTCCCCTTCAGATTGCCAATCTTTCTGTATATTTCTCCTTTTATACCTCTGTGGGCTAATTTAATAACCACCGTCCTGTGACGATCTTGATCAGGGCTGTACTTTCCAAGCCTGTATACTGAGTCTACTCTCTCGTTTCCATAGCTTAGGCCCAAGTCTTCAAATAAACAGTCACATACTTGCCGAAGATCCTCTCGGGGATTTTCCGGGAAACCATTCATGAGAAGAGTTTTACGCCTGTCATCGTCTTCAAATCGTTGCAGTTTTTCTTCAATCGTATCAGAAAGCTTTTGCCTCCTCTCGTCAGATTCACTCAGCACCTCTAGCTTGGTGTCAATCCTCTTGACATCAGTAGCGTTCTGCTTGCTTTCAGGTTCAGTCTTATCGTATCTCAGGGTTCCCACGTGTCATGGAAAGTCATGGAATGTCATGGAATTTGAAAGCTGTCTGGAATGTCATGGAATGTCATGGAATTTTGTAAACAATCGTCATATGTCATGGAATGTCATGGAATTTGAAAATAATAGAATTAATATTACAAAATCTCCGAGAATGTACCATATGCTTTCTAGATTTTAGACATTTTCTCAGGGGCCAAGCCCCATGACCCCACACAATAACTTTAAAAATGTCATGGAAATTTGAGATTTTTGTCATGGAATGTCATGGAAATGTCATGGAATTTTGATCTGAAATTTTTGTGGGAACCCTGTATCTGTCTGTCAACTTTTTCAACAGGACAGCGGTGTCGTGTACTAACTTCTCGCTGTCAGAAATCCTTGTTTCATGTTTACTAACCGTTTCTTGTAGTGTAGCAGTCGTAATGGCTGCCACATCTTGGTCTGCTTCAAGTAGAACTATCCTATGTTCCAGTATGTGGACTGCCTCTGACAATTCTTTTGTTGTTACCTTCGAGCCGAGTGTTTTGAATTTCGTGCGCTTTGGCTTGGCCGCCATGTTGACTCCGTCCGGCTGAAATACCCGGATGTGTCGATTCACTCGTCAAATGTTAAAATATATGTCAAGAATGGCGAAGATAGTTCTCTTTTTTCCTACCCGTGGGTGCTTCAGTAGTTCATAAAGGTTTCCTGCCAGTATCAACCATGTCCAACACGATTAACACTATAGAATTCCCGATAATATGTGGAGCCTCTCGCTGCCGCGTCCTACATCGTAGTCGCCATCTTGTCTGACGATCTTGTGATACATTATGTAATCTACTAATTATTACACACAACTGTCACTTTGTATATTGCAGCTGTAGTCCAGCTTATCATGTAGTAAACTTCTATATAAACTATAGTTTACATGCCTTTTCTTGGTAAAAGAACACTTTATGTGGCATTTAAAAAAATCATAGTTAATGATATCAGTACATCATGAGATATTGAAAAATTGTTGGTACTGCACTCCTAGCAATAAAAACATTTAAACTTGGATGAGATACACTAGTTATTAATCCATTGTTTGTAGTTCTGCTTGGTTATATATGGTTGCTAATTCTCATATAAATAAAGAGCTCTGATCTAAACTATGACCGCGGGTTATACGTGAACCAAACCTCCGGGTTATACAATATTCTCAAAGTCTAGGTGCGGGTAATACAAGGGTTTTTAAAGTATAGTACAGTACTAAAACGGCGATTTTCAGACCCCAAATGCGGGTAATATGATTCTCTCAAAGTCGGGGTGCGGGTTATCTGCGAGTTAGGCTTATGCGCAAGGTTTTACGGTACTAGATGGTGACTAGACTGACCCCTCAGGACAGACCTTCCCACGTTGTTCAATGGCTGATTTACTCTTTGGCTTATGGGCCTAAATCAATAACTATAGCCTATATAGGCCTACAGAGGTTGACAGGGGCTATTCCTTTCTTCCAGTAGTGATCACTAACATTTTAATTCCCCACCCCCCCCCCCCTCACAAAATCCACCACCCCATGCTGTTAGAAAATGAGCATTCCCTTAGTCACTAAGTAACTGAGTGCAGGAAAGGCATGGCACAATAGATATACGGCAATCAGCCCTCATTTCTGTCAAGGGAGTCACTATGCAAGTAATACTAAAATTTGACAGACCAAATAACTATCTGTTTTCATAGGTTGCAATACTATGCTATGCTGTACATATTATATACGCTATTTCCAACATAGTACATGTATAGGTCTGCATGTGATAACTTGAAATCAGTTACAGACAAAATCAATACAGACAATAGCTGCCCTACATCACAGCACAGCACAGGAGATGGCAGTGTAGGGGAAGGGAAGGGCAGCACAGGGCAGTACAGGACAGCACGGGACATGGCAGTGTAGGGGAACGGAAGGGCAGCACAGGGCAGCACAGGAGATGGCAGTGTAGGGAAAGGGAAGGGCAGCACAGGGCAGCACAGGAGATGGCAGTGAGGGGAAGGGAAGGGCAGCACAGGGCAGCACAGGAGATGGCAGTGTAGGGGAAGGGAAGGGCAGCACAGGGCAGTACAGGAGATGGCAGTGTAGGGGAAGGGAGGGCAGCACAGGGCAGCACAGGGCAGCACAGGAGATGATAGTGATGGGGCAGGGAAGGGCAGCACAGGGCCGCACAGGAGATGGCAGTGTAGGGGCAGGGAAGGGAGCACAGGGCAGCACAGGAGATGGCAGTGTAGGGGCAGGGAGGGCAGCACAGGGCAGCACAGGAGATGGCAGTGTAGGGGAAGGGAGGGCAGCACAGGGCAGCACAGGGCAGCACAGGATATGGCAGTGTAGGGGAAGGAAAGGGCAGCACAGGGAAGTACAGGACATGGCAGTGTAGGGGCAGGGAAGGGCAGCACAGGGAAGTACAGGAGATGGCAGTATAGGGGAAGGGAGGGGCAGCACAGGGCAGCACAGGACATGGCAGTGTAGGGGCAGGGAAGGGCAGCACAGGGAAGCACAGGACATGGCAGTGTAGGGGCAGGGAAGGGCAGCACAGGGCAGTACAGGGCAGCACGGGACATGGCAGTGTAGGGCAAGGGAAGGGCAGCACAGGGCAGCACAGGACATGGCAGTGTAGGGGAAGGGAAGGGCAGCACAGGGCAGCACGGGACATGGCAGTGTAGGGGCAGGGAAGGGCAGCACAGGGAAGCACAGGACATGGCAGTGTAGGGGAAGGGAAGGGCAGCACAGGGCAGCACGGGACATGGCAGTGAGGGGGCAGGGAAGGGCAGCACAGGGCAGCACGGGACATGGCAGTGTAGGGGCAGGGAAGGGCAGCAAAAGGCAGCACAGGAGATGGCAGTGTAGGGGAAGGGAAGGGCATCACAGGGCAGTACAGGGCAGCACGGGACATGGCAGTGTAGGGCAAGGGAAGGGCAGCACAGGGCACCACAGGGCACCACAGGAGATGGCAGTGTAGGGCAAGGGAAGGGCAGCACAGGGCAGCACAGGGCAGCACAGGAGATGATAGTGATGGGGCAGGGAAGGGCAGCACAGGGCAGCACAGGACATTGCAGTGTAGGGGAAGGGAAGGGCAGCACAGGGAAGTACAGGACATTGCAGTGTAGGGGCAGGGAAGGGCAGCACAGGGCAGCACAGGAGATGGCAGTGTAGGGGAAGGGAGGGCAGCACAGGGCAGCACAGGAGATGGCAGTGTAGGGGCAGGGAAGGGCAGCACAGGGAAGTACAGGACATTGCAGTGTAGGGGCAGGGAAGGGCAGCACAGGGCAGCACAGGAGATGGCAGTGTAGGGGCAGGGAGGGCAGCACAGGGCAGCACAGGAGATGGCAGTGTAGGGGCAGGGAAGGGCAGCACAGGGAAGTACAGGACATTGCAGTGTAGGGGCAGGGAGGGCAGCACAGGGCAGCACAGGAGATGGCAGTGAGGGGAAGGGAGGGGCAGCACAGGGCAGCACAGGAGATGGCAGTGAGGGGAAGGGAAGGGCAGCACAGGGCAGCACAGGAGATGGCAGTGAGGGGAAGGGAGGGGCAGCACAGGGCAGCACAGGAGATGGCAGTGTAGGGGAAGGGAGGGGCAGCACAGGACACAGCTGCAGCAGGCTGTAACGCAGCAGGCTTGGACGCAGCAGCTAGCATCCATCATGGCCCTGCATGCTAATGTCACATCATCAGCACCAGCAGTTACAGCATCAGCAGATGCAGCAGCAGTAACAGCAGCAGTAGCCGCTGTGGGTGAGTGACTCAGTGTGTGTGTGTGTGTGTGTGTGTGTGAGTGGGTATGAGCAGCACCTACACATGCAGCGGGCAGCAGTTGGTGTGAAGGAGCAGCAGCAGCAGCAGCAGCAGCATCAGAGCAGGGAGCAGCACACCAGGTAGGATGTCCACTCTACTGTGTCAATGTGTTAATGTGTGTTACAGTCTACTACTTACAGAACCTGGACATCCCTTACAGTGACAGACACAGACAGGGAGCGGGGACAGACAGGGGGACAGTGCTGAGACATCCATGTGACAGAAGGGAGAGATGTGGAGCAGGTCATGGACTGCACATGCTGCAGTCTACTACTGCAGTCACAGGCAGCTGGACGCGTGCCAATAACAGGGACAGGCAGGAGATGGGGGGGGGGGAGGGGAGGCTAGATAGAGGGGGATGTGGAGCATGTGGATGTGGGGTACATGAACGCCTTATGTAGCCTTGTGTACATGACTGTCAACCTGCTGTCACACCGAGGTGACAGCTCTGTATACATGACTGTCAACCTGCTGTCACACCGAGGTGACAGCTCTGTATACATGACTGTCAACCTGCTGTCACACCGAGGTGACGGCCCTGTACATGACTGTCAACCTGCTGTCACACCGAGGTGACAGCCCTGTGTACATGACTGTCAACCTGCTATCACACCAATGTGACAGGATATAGATATTACCACCACCAGGCCTATACCTGGGCCTATGTTACCACAATAGGCCTTTATTACCAGCGACTGTTACAAAGGTTAAAGCAATGGGAGGGCCGTTCCTAAGGGCAGCATGAAATAACCCTAGGCCGTATTGCACATTGTGGCCATATTGCATGCTCCTTAGGGTAACGTGACCTATGAGGAATTCAAAATGGCGGCCGACTGAAGTAAACATAGACTATACATCTATTTTACATTGTAATATCATGAAATAAATACAGAGTGTCACTTAAAAGTGGCGTCTTCAGCGGTTACTGCACTCAAGCTGCCTGTCCTGTATTGCACTAGGCCTACAGCCAGCGTTGAATACAGAACAGGCAGCTCTCGTGCAGTAACCATTGGCTCAGCCACTTTAGCGTGTAGCTCTGTCTATATATATAGTCAAATAACACAACTTTTAGGCCGATAGCTAGGTTAAGTGTTATATGGCTTATAAGTAGGTGTAACCATTGAGTATCAGAATAGCAGGCCTATAGGCAGGCCTATATTACCAGTGAGTGTCAGGTAGGCCTGTAAGTAGGCCTATGTTATGAATGTTAGCAGGCTAATGAGTAGGCTAATATCTCCAGCAAGTGTAAACAGGCCTACAAGTAGGCATAAATTACCACTATCAGGCATATTGGTAGGCTCACATTACCAGGGAGTATTAGAAGGCCTATAACTAGGCCTTCATTACCACTATAAGGCCTATAGATAGACCTATATTACCAGTGTGTGTTGAGTGTTGGAATGCCACCAGGCCTGTACATGAGTGTTAGCAGGCCTATATAAGTAGGCTTACATTACCAGTAGGTATTAGCAGGCCTATTAGTAGGCTTACATTACCAGTGAGTGCTTGCAGGCCTATAAGTAGGCTTACATTACCAGTAGGTATTAGCAGGCCTATAGGTAGGCTTACATTACCAGTGGGTGTTAGCAGGCCTATAAGTAGGCTTACATTACCAGTAGGTGTTAGCAGGCCTATAAGTAGGCTTACATTACCAGTAGGTGTTAGCAGGCCTATAAGTAGGCTTACATTACCAGTGGGTGTTAGCAGGCCTATAAGTAGGCTTACATTACCAGTGGGTGTTAGCAGGCCTATAAGTAGGCTTACATTACCAGTAGGTATTAGCAGGCCTAAAAGTAGGCTTACATTACCAGTGGGTGTTAGCAGGCCTATAAGTAGGCTTACATTACCAGTGGGTGTTAGCAGGCCTATAAGTAGGCTTACATTACCAGTGAGTGTTAGCAGGAGTGTTAGCAGGGCACCAGCTACCAGGGGCTCAGACGCTGCTCGGACGCTGCTAACATCAGATATTGATCTCCATGACAACCTGTCTATTACCAGCCCCCGCATAGAACACCCCCACCACCTACACACCCACCACACACCCTACCCCCCCCCCCCACACACACCTTCATAGCAGCTCCACACCACCACCTCTCACCCCCCCCCCCCCTCCACACACACACACACAATCCCTGTCTTTAACACCTCATGTTGTCACTCTGCTATCTGTCTACCCCCTACCCTTATTTTCCACTTCATACCTGCATCCTTTAGTCATACTCTCCCTGCGCCTCTACCTCCCACCCTCTGCCTCTACACTGCCCCCCTCTGCCTCTACACTGCCCCCCTCTGCCTCTACACTGCCCCCCTCTGCCTCTACCCTCCCACCCTGTGCTTCTACACTACCCCCCTCCCTGTGGTTTACCTACCTACCTACATGTATATAATACACAAACCCTGCTCTAAATTCTCTACACCTGTTCCACTATACTCATATCCTGTTCCAGAACAGCTACATTGAGGTATGAATCAGGATGTGAGTGACTGCGGCACCACCTGGTAGCAGCATGGGAACTAGAACCGTCTGGTGAGACAAGATGGTGGTGGACACGGCCTGACCCTGTCCATCATGGAGCCTGAGGATCATGCAAGGACGAAGTGACAAATATAAGTTGTTGAGGGTAGTAGGTGCCAGAGCTTCAGAGGGTGAAAAACGCAACCTGGCGACCTGATATAATAATTCATGTGACCTGGTGACTTTTGGACATTAGCAATAGTAAAAATGGTCTAAAAGAATTATAGAATTTCTGTGACTCTCCGACCTGAGGGGGGACCCCCTGCACCCCCACTAGATGGGGCTGTGCCGTAGGTTGAAGATCAAACACCTGGGGGCGCTGCTGCTGCTGCTTGGTGTCTTCCTGTACGGCCTCGTACAGACACTCTACCTCCTCTCACCTGCCATAGAGCGCCTCAGCCACCGCATCTACCACCCCCAAGGTCACCCCCAAAGTCAGCACAGAGGTCAGCACCAAGGTCAGCACCAAGGTCAGGCCAACAATCAGTGGGATGACCATGAACAAAGACATTTCCAGGTTTTAGAGCAAATCAGAGGTCAGTCACAACACAGAGGTCATGCAGAAGGTCATATCCAGGGTCAAGGTCATATCCAAGGTGAAGGTCGTGATAATGTGGAGTCTAAGGGTAACGAGGGTCACATCCTGCGGTACCGGGTGATTGTGAACCCGAGCCCCGGGGTGCATCATGGGAATCGCCGGGCACGGAACAGGGAGGTGGACAGCAGCTCCTCCTTCCCTAAGGACAACAACAAACCACCACGCCTCCCGCCATCCAACAGCAGAAACAACAACAACAACAAGAGGGGCGGCAGGCGGCGGGAGACAGAGCCGCAGCGTGACTACTGCCCCCAGGTGCGGCGCCCGACGGGGGCCGCGGCCGACTCCCGGTCCTGGCGCACCGTGCTGCCCGGCTCCCTGCACGTCTTCTCTGCCTTCTACGAGTCCCGCCTGTGGCAGCCGGCCGTGCGCGTGGTGGCCGTCATGGCGCAGGCTGAGAACAGAGCCAACCTGTCCTACTGCCAGGTGTGGACAGAGGGGGCCACCTACCCCGAGGTGGTGCCCCTGGAGGCCAGCATCGTACCTGAGGGACACATCAACAAGAAGTAAGTACAGGTAGTGGGTGTTAAGTAAGTACAGGTAGTGGGTGTTAAGTAAGTACAGGTAGTGGGTGTTAAGTAAGTACAGGTAGTGGGTGTTAAGTAAGTACAGGTAGTGGGTGTTAAGTAAGTACAGGTAGTGGGTGTTAAGTAAGTACAGCTAGTGGGTGTTAAGTAAGTACAGGTAGTGGGTGTTAAGTAAGTACAGCTAGTGGGTGTTAAGTAAGTACAGGTAGTGGGTGTTAAGTAAGTACAGGTAGTGGGTGTTAAGTAAGTACAGGTAGTGGGTGTTAAGTAAGTACAGCTAGTGGGTGTTAAGTAAGTACAGCTAGTGGGTGTTAAGTAAGTACAGGTAGTGGGTGTTAAGTAAGTACAGGTAGTGGGTGTTAAGTAAGTACAGGTAGTGGGTGTTAAGTAAGTACAGGTAGTGGGTGTTAAGTAAGTACAGGTAGTGGGTGTTAAGTAAGTACAGCTAGTGGGTGTTAAGTAAGTACAGGTAGTGGGTGTTAAGTAAGTACAGGTAGTGGGTGTTAAGTAAGTACAGGTAGTGGGTGTTAAGGTGCCCCTGGAGGCCAGTATCGTACCTGAGGGACACATCAACAAGAAGTAAGTACAGGTGTACAGGTTAATGAGTTATACGAGTATATGAGTTAGTGATTAGCAGATGTTAGGTGCCGCTGGAGCCAGTATCTTACAGGAAGTGTTAAGTACAGATATACAGGGTAATTAATTATATAAAGTAGTAAGTAGAGGTGTACAGGTAATTAGTTATATTAAGTAGGTAGTAGAGGTGTACAGGTAATTAGTTATATTAAGTAGGAAGTAGAGGTGTACAGGTAATTAGTTATATTAAGTAGGAAGTAGAGGTGTACAGGTAATTAGTTATATAAAGTAGGAAGTAGAGGTGTACAGGGTATTAGTTGTATTAAGTAGGAACTAGAGTTGATGTGTAAGCTTTGCTCAGACCGGCGGCCGGTGGGTGTGTCATTGGTTTGCGGTGTATATAGTGACATGTTGTACTTGGTCATGTTAATCATGGTGACATGTTCCCCTTATTCCCCCAGGTTCGCGGTGTACATGTTGACGTGTAAGCTGCGGTCAGACCGGCGCCCGGCGGCGGTGTCGGTGGTGCGGTCCCGGTGCCAGGCGCCGGCGGTGCTCCTCCCGGTGCTGAACACCGACTCATCCCGGGAGCGCCGGGTCGACTTCACAGTGTGCCTCACCCCCCTGCACTACAACTACAACGACACCAACAGACTCACTGAGATGGTACCGTACATGGGTTTGGCTACTATGATACAGTACAGAAGTCACTAAAATCAGATCAGAGTGGCCTGTAGGATTGACTAAAGGTCAGGGTGTGGCTTAGGTGCAAGTTAGGCTCATACGGGAGGTAGTATGGTAGAAATTTGATAAACCCTAAGCTGCAAAAATCAGAAACCAGAAATAATATAGATCGGTGAACTACTTTGGTTATACAACATATTGAACAGGTATTAGTGGTCATTTTTGACATTTTAACTATTTAATGGAATTATAATGTAACTAGTCAATCAGTGCAATATAATGGTCTAACCTTAGAAGTTCTACTTTCAGAACAAATTGTATTCTTGAATATATCATCCCTACAGTGATGCCTAATTTTATCCGTCCAAGTCCTGTACTGCTTCCAGATGGAGTTAAACCGTATGTTCGGTGCGTCTCGGTTCATCCTTTACTGTTGTGTTTACAGGTGGAGTTAAACCGTATGTTCGGTGCGTCTCGGTTCATCCTTTGCTGTTGTGTTTACAGGTGGAGTTAAACCGTATGTTTGGTGCGTCTCGGTTCGTCTTCTACAACTACTCGGTGGGAGCGGATGTGCAGCGCTACATCCAGAGCTACGTCCAGGACGGCCTGGCTGAGGTCGTCCCCTGGAACCTGCCGGTCGGGGTGGACCAATGGCCGCCCGGCGACACCAAACCTGAGATCCACTACTTCGGTCAGCTGGCCGCCCTCAACGACTGTCTGTACAGGAACATGTACAAGTCCCGCTACTTGGTGTTCTCTGACCTAGACGAGGTCCTCGTACCTAAGGTATGTACTGACGTCTATACCATGTACAACTCCCGCTACTTGGTGTTCTCTGACCTAGACGAGGTCCTGGTACCTAAGGTATAGATTCAATAAGTGGGACATTATTCACAGTGTCAACGACATACCTTCAGATGCCTAGCTCAATTTGCAGCTAGTCATAAACTTTCACTTATAGTGCACTATAAAATACTTTCTGTAATTGACCCCAAAATTGTGTTGGAAAGGGTAAGAAGTCAAATTCAAATGTCATGTAGTTATTAAGTCTGTTACAGTATGACTTTGATAGAATATAATCATGCACTATTTTACCCACTGACCACAATTGGGTCACAATAGCAGAGCAAAAGTTGGGAATGAGAATAAATCCTTGATCAAGTCTAAGAAGAGTCCAAATTATTGGATATTCGATTTTTTTTTTTCAAAAAGTGCACATGTTTCACTCTCACCTCCAAAATCCATTAACAAAAAAGTCTTAATTTTTTTTTCTCTATTGTTCCACTGATGTATTTTGTTTGTCCAAAAGTCCCAATGTTGCTACCTTGGTGTTGCAGGTGCATACGACGTGGAGTGAGCTGCTGGGTAAGCTACAGAGGGAGTACCAGCAGCGCCGCTTCAGTAAGTTTGGGGCCTTCGTCTTCCAGTGTGTGTTCTTCAGGACTGACTGGCCGGACGACGTCAATGTGACATCACTGCCGGCCGCCCGCAGGTACAACCTGCTGAGTCTCCTCAAGACGAGACGTGAGCGCGACGTCTTCCCCTGGGGCATGCGCTCAAAGTACGTACTAACAGCTTTTACACTTCATTATTATACTGTGGTACACGCACCAAGTATGTTCTGCAGGAGTTTATACTTCATTATTATACTGTGGTGTTTGCTCCAAGTATGTACTGCAGGATTTTATACTTCATTATTATACTGTGGTATACTGTGGTATACTGCAGGATTTTATATTCAGTAATCCTAAATCATATACATACTCTAAGTTTGAACTGAATGTTTTGACTTCATTGTTTTTATAGTCATCACTTATTATCTACAGGATTTTCATGTTCATTGCATTCATGATTATGTTGTAGCCCAAATATTAATTACATAACAATGGTTGATACTTAAATCCAGGGCTTGTGAAATACTTATCATGCTGACCGAGGGGCATATGGACCCTTTGAAGGTGGCCATGGTCTGGGCGCATACCATGTTTCAGTTTGTTACCTCTGTGTTATATTAACTGTTACAGATACATGGTGGAGCCTCTGAAGGTGGCCATGGTCTGGGCGCATACCATGTTTCAGTTTGTTAACTCTGTGTTATGTTAACCGTTACAGATACATGGTCTGGGTGCATACTGTGTGTCAGTTTGTTAACTCTGTGTCCTCTTACAGATACATGGTCTGGGCGCATACCATGTGTCAGTTTGTTAACTCTCTGCTCCTTTACAGATACATAGTGGACCCCCTGAAGGTGGCCATGGTGGGGGTACACAACGTGTGGCAGTTTGTTAACTCTCCTTTACAGATACATAGCGGACCCCCTGAAGGTGGCCATGGTGGGGGTACACAACGTGTGGCAGTTTGTTGACTCTCTGCACCTTTACAGATACATAGCGGACCCCCTGAAGGTGGCCATGGTGGGGGTACACAACGTGTGGCAGTTTGTTAACTCTCTGCTCCTTTACAGATACATAGCGGACCCCCTGAAGGTGGCCATGGTGGGGGTACACAACGTGTGGCAGTTTGTTACCTCCCTGCTCCTTTACAGATACATAGCGGACCCCCTGAAGGTGGCCATGGTGGGGGTACACAGCGTGTGGCAGTTTGTTACCTCCCTGCTCCTTTACAGATACATAGCGGACCCCCTGAAGGTGGCCATGGTGGGGGTACACAGCGTGTGGCAGTTTGTTACCTCCCTGCTCCTTTACAGATACATAGCGGACCCCCTGAAGGTGGCCATGGTGGGGGTACACAGCGTGTGGCAGTTTGTTACCTCCCTGCTCCTTTACAGATACATAGCGGACCCCCTGAAGGTGGCCATGGTGGGGGTACACAACGTGTGGCAGTTTGTTACCTCCCTGCTCCTTTACAGATACATAGCGGACCCCCTGAAGGTGGCCATGGTGGGGGTACACAACGTGTGGCAGTTTGTTACCTCTCTGCTCCTTTACAGATACATAGCGGACCCCCTGAAGGTGGGCATGGTGGGGGTACACAACGTGTGGCAGTTTGTTGACTCTCTGCTCCTTTACAGATACATAGCGGACCCCCTGAAGGTGGCCATGGTGGGGGTACACAACGTGTGGCAGTTTGTTGACTCTCTGCTCCTTTACAGATACATAGCGGACCCCCTGAAGGTGGCCATGGTGGGGGTACACAACGTGTGGCAGTTTGTTGACTCTCTGCTCCTTTACAGATACATAGCGGACCCCCTGAAGGTGGCCATGGTGGGGGTAAACAACGTGTGGCAGTTTGTTGACTCTCTGCTCCTTTACAGATACATAGCGGACCCCCTGAAGGTGGCCATGGTGGGGGTACACAACGTGTGGCAGTTTGTTACCTCTCTGCTCCTTTACAGATACATAGCGGACCCCCTGAAGGTGGGCATGGTGGGGGTACACAACGTGTGGCAGTTTGTTGACTCTCTGCTCCTTTACAGATACATAGCGGACCCCCTGAAGGTGGGCATGGTGGGGGTACACAACGTGTGGCAGTTTGTTGACTCTCTGCTCCTTTACAGATACATAGCGGACCCCCTGAAGGTGGGCATGGTGGGGGTACACAACGTGTGGCAGTTTGTTACCTCTCTGATCCTTTACAGATACATAGCGGACCCCCTAAAGGTGGCCATGGTGGGGGTACACAACGTGTGGCAGTTCATCGCAAGCCGCTACCAGGAGAACAACGTGCCGGCAGAGCTGGGGCTGCTGCACCATTACCGCTACTGGGCGGAACCGGCCCAGTCCCCGCAGGTCATCGACGCCTCCCTGCACAAGTACACCAACGTCATCCTGTCACGGGTACGGGAGCGGCACAACATGGTGCCTGGTAGTAAGGGCAGGCGGTAACACTAACTGAGAGCAGTACTTTCAAGGAGACAGACAGCTATAGAGACAGATATAGAGTTTTACCTCAGCCAGCTTCTTCAACAGGTTTTTATTGGATTAAATGATAAATGAAAATACGGTGTACATCTATGTTTATTAAAAAATAACGTTGGCGGTTTACCTTTCCTCAGAAAGTACTCCTTCGATTAACACACATTTCTAAAATTGAATAAAGGAGAAAAAGCAGTGACCGAAGTGTTGCCCACAGTAACTGCTAAATGAGACTGATACAGCTGGGACTGAACTGTATGTGATACTGCTGAGTCATGGCAGGAAACAGTTGCTGACCAATGAGATTACGTGTTACATCCCGCAGTGGGGCACCATGACATTGTGCGGCTCATAATACACAGAGAAGAGGCTGTACAGGAGAACAACAACTCAGCTGGGAATACACTGCTATCAGAGAAAAGTTTCCAGTTTGAAATGAAAAACAAGGGCCTCTTGTATCATTGGCTGTGCCAAAAGATGACTCATCAACTCAAACAAATGAAGCAGCGTTTTGGTAAATGTTGAGCAGTTACAGGAAGAAATGAATATTGGATGGAGCTGTTGACTCCCAAGGCCTGATGCCGTGCACTCAGAGACTTATTTGTGAGTTATTACACAGCAGCAGTTATGCTGGTCCCAAACTTACAATGTCACTTTCCAATCAGTATTGTAAAGTTTCCAATAACGACTGCTCTATGCAGTCTGTGTATATATCAGCAAAGCCAAAAGTAAGCCGCGTCACATTGCTGAGAAGCCAAACGCCAGATGTCGCATTCATACAATTGAGATTAAATGGAAGGATATTGTGATAGTTCCCAATAGGCAGCATTCCATTGGCCGAGATCCCGTCATCGGACGGGATTTGTCCAAGTTTAACATTGTAGACTTTCATCGGATGACGGAATCTCGGCCGATTTCTCTCAGTGGAATATTGCGTAATGTGTGTGGTTGGAGTGTAGGCAATGTATAAAGGGTTCTTAACCCTTTCAGGATGGCAGACGCATTATGCCAGCCTTTAGGTAGTAACTCAACCCCATAGGGTTGTCATGATGCATGAATACAGCACTGGCGAGTAACTCACCAGGGCTGCACTCATGCATCATGACAACCAGGGTATTTACACTGCTGTACAAGATGTACACTACTTGTTGTAGTATTACATTTAGACCTGCTGTCCATAAAGTTTAATAAGCTATAATCTTCTAATGCAGTATTGGATTTGATAACATGTACAGTATGATGAGAATATCCTAATGATATAGAATGATTTCAGTAATGTAGCTTACTGTATATTCACTGTAAATGTACATTTTTTGCATGTATAAATTTTTTGCAATTTTCCTAAAAAAGTGCATATTAAAAAATTGTAGTAATATGCCTTTGCTGTAATTTTTTTCGCTCTGTACATATTTTCACAGACTTTTAAAAATAGCAAAAATTGTGAAAATATGTACAGCACGAAAACATCTACAGTGTAGAGGATGAAGATAAATCCAGGGGCATCACAAAATAACAGGTTAACTTTTAACATATGTCAAAGTAGCAATAACATCACCCTATCATTATAATTATCGGTAGTGGTTAGTCCTTCTACTTTATGTTTATATTTTTATCCTTTAAATGGGTTCAATGAGGCAAAGGCAAACTAAATTTAGTCCAAAATGAGATTTCAAGAAATCATTTTTTTGTACACCCCTTAAGGGACTGTGTCGGCCTTGAATTTCATATCTCCTGCATCAGTTAGAACTGCATTCACGCATCATGCTGCAACTACTGCAATGTATTAACCATGAAGGGGCAGCGTGATCCTCCAAATGCAGGACCGGTGAGTTGGCGTACAGCTGCAGTGAGTCATCAAGATAATGGACATAAGGCATGTTGCTAAAAGGTCACATTTGTTGTCATGTTGTATGTATGAATGCAGCCCCGGCGAGTAACTCAAGTAGCTCACTGGTTCTGCTTTGGTGCATCATACCTACCCTTTAGAAGTGTCTCAACGTGGTAGGATTGGCATGATGCTTAAATGAAGCTTTGGTGAGTTACTCGCCAGGTCTGCATTAATGCACCATGACGACCAAGACGATGATGCATTTATTCAAAACATCCTTAAAAGGATAAAGTACTATGTGGTCCATAAGGCTTTGAGATTTAAGTATTGAGGTATGATGACCTTTGTGTCATAACGGTAGTGTATCCAATCTGTGCTTGTTGTTGTTGTTGCTGTTGTTGTTGTTATTGTTACACAGGCCGTGTTGATAAACGCGTAAGCTGTGAACGTCTGTTGAGGAAATGACCCAAACATTCCACAAACATTCCATGTATGTCATTGTGCCAAACGCTGACCGTGTCGTTGTGTTGATTGTAAATATACGGTGTACTATTGCTGGCACTAGTCTTGTGGTGGCTTTATGGAACCTCAAGGGCTGTCTGTAATGACACCTATGGTGAGTGATAGAGATTAGGTGTGATAGGTATGTGCTCAAATCCAATGATGCTTTCTATGCCTCCCATACCTTTACATTTGAGGCCCTTACACTTTGAGAGCCCCTTGTTTACTCTAAATTGCACAAGTTTGATTGCAAGGATGCTTACTCTAAAACCCACTGTACAATATGTGGAGCACTGGATTTCTGCAATTTGGGCAGTATAGACATTGTAGGGAACATACATTGCAACATACCAACGAGTTTAGGCCAAATTGCAGAAAAGAAATGTATGTAAGCAATGGAAAATATCTAAACACCTAGATGTTAGAGTTGGCCCAAATCTCAACGGATTCTCAGCAGTTATACCAACCTGTTGTAGCTACAGCTGTAGCAACCTTGATCAAGCTGGGTTTATTGTAACAGATTGTTATATTGCAGAAACTGGATTTAAGTGCATACAAACAATGAACATGTATAATGTGACTTGGTTGATTGATGTAAATGCTTTTCCAAATGCTACTTATTAAACCGCCAAAGCTACTGTAGATATTACAAACCGACGGCAATGGGAGCCAATGGGTGAAACAACCCCTCAATCTGAGCCATAAACTAGTGGCGAAAAGATGCAACATTTGTCTCAATATTTAGTTTTGACAGGACATGTTTTTCTGTATATAACCATATCAAACAGAGGTCCCTGATCTGTACATAAGTCTGCTGAGTTTACAGCTACAACAATAAAAGTGACTACAAAACCAGGTCTGATTCATATTCATGAATTTTGGTTACAACCCAGAAATAAAAAGCATGTTAATAAGTGCCCCAAGTGACCAAGAGCTTAGACATGCATAGGGTAGGTTCACCGCTTTCAACTGGTCTGGTCCATGTTTTTTGATGAGCTACATCTGATTGCTCCTAGACGATTTTGTCTATAGCCTTCAGAAATGAACCAAGCTTTAGGCATTGCCCTGGTGAATAACACCCATGATGTTTTACAAGGCCATGTAGTAGTCTATAGTATTTATTTCCATGATCTATCAGATAACTCAGAATCGGTCTTTATCACCCCTAAGTCAGTCAAAATGCACCTTGAATCATCTCACAGCCACCAGAGATATGTGGAATAAACCAACACTTTTGAATGTCTTAGCAATGGCTTGACTGCATGTATCATATATAAATATATTAGAACTAACAATAGAAAAGAAAATAAGTTATTACATGTGGAATAATGAACACAAAGTCAGTGCTGCACCTCAGGTGAATACAACTGCATCATGAGTTATCAATACAAGTATATATCACTTGTATGAGCAGTGAGAACTGAACATAATGTTATAGACACACGGATGGAGGATTAGTAGAAAGTTATATTGAAAGCATCAAGGGATCTGCCCTTTCCCCCCTGTTTTTGCCTTCACCCTTGCCCTCTATACACTACACAATTAAGCCTGTTATTCTTAATCCTGAAGTAGAAGGGGGGATTCTCGGGGTGAGGATTCGCAAGGGTGTTTAGAAAGTTCCAGGACAAGAATTGCAGGTGAGAGAATTCCAGGGGGGATTCCAAAGAAGAGCATTCTGTGGCAGACATAAGGTATGAGGAGGCTGACGTAGGGTGAATTTTGGGCTGCCTTAAGGTGAAATAGGTATACTTTATGAAATCAGTCCTAAATGTAATTTAGGGAGAGGGTTGCCTCATTGAGGGTTGCCTCATTTCCCCTCCATCCCAGATGGTCTGCCTCAATGTGGCAACCCTCTACGTTTATCTATCATCTGAAATAGAGGGAAAGGGTTGCCTCATTGAGGCAGACCATCTGGGATGGAGGGAGAGGGTTGCCTCATTGAGGCAGACCATCTGGGATGGAGGTAGAGGGTTGCCTCATTGAGGCAGACCATCTGGGATGGAGGGAGAGGGTTGCCTCATTGAGGCAGACCATCTGGGATGGAGGGAGAGGGTTGCCTCATTGAGGCAGACCATCTGGGATGGAGGGAGAGGGTTGCCTCATTGAGGCAGACAATTCGGGATGCACGGAGAGGGTTGCCTTGTTGTGGCCATCCTCTGATCGGGAGAAATAGGGTCGCCTAATTGAGTTAGACCAACTTGCTTGGAGGGTTAAATTTGAGTCAGAATTAACTGGGTTGTCTCCTGTCTATGTAGGGACCTTGCATGTTGACCTTGGAAAGAGGGGTTCTTTTCCAAAACGCAGAGGGGGAGGGTTGCCTCATTGAGGCATTGAGGCATGCCATCCGAGGTGGATGGAGAGGGTTGCCTCAGTGCAAATTTTCACCTATCTGACTGCTTTTTCACCTATACGACCTGTTCTTCACCTATTTGACCACTTTACACATTATGAACCCCTTTTATGAGTAAATCGATATATGTGGTAAGGCAGACACTATGGTAACCTGAAATAAAGAAAATCAGTAGAAAATGGGTAATATATGACTCTCCTGGACCTATACTTTTTTCACCATTTGGCCGGGTTGACCACAATCTGACCACCCTAAGCAATTTCTCCAGCAGATGAGAATACTGAAAAAGAATGAATGCAAATGGCTTTATGTTAGATACAGATGGAAAGAAGAAGGATTTGGGTAGTTGAATCAAGCAAAAAGTAACTATACATCTGTAGGGGTCGGATTCCCCGTACCCTGGTGGAGAGCCCGAAGGGGTGAAACACCTGGGTAATCCTCCCCCTCTGTACCATACCGATCCAGTAACGTAGGGAGCGGAGAACAGTCAGACAGGGGTTGGTAGTGTAACGGTTAGCACGCTTGTCACCGGTGCGAGAGGTCTGTGGTTCGATTCCCGGCCGATCCAATGACTAAGTTTTCCGCGACCTCTACACATCTATTACTGGTTAGGCAGCAAATATGTTCAAAATTGATGAATATTTCTGCGTTCTGACAAGTGAAAAAAAGGGGGAAAATACCATTTTCTGAGGTGCATGGTAGGGTAGAAAGTGATGGAGTATGGCAATAATCTTTTTAAAGTTTAAAAGTAAATTGATATTCGCTTACATTTACGTAGGCATAATGCTGGATACAGATTGAAGAGGAGGCAATTACATAGTTGAATTAAGCAAAAGGTCAGAATACATGTATCACAGGCTAGGCTGAAGAAATGGGCAAAGTTGGTTGATATTTCTGAGCTCAGAAATGTGAAAAACAATTGAAAAAAGAGAATTTGAGGTGCATGGTAGGGTAGAAAATCGTGCATAATGGGTAAACTGCTATTTTCATTTGAAAGTGTATGATATTCCCTATGATTTAAATCGATAGAAATTTGCTACATCTTCCCTACCTTGAAATACACCCATATCTATATAGGATTTGACAATCTGACCAGACACTCTAGGTCCAAACAGATGTTTCCTGACTTTAGATGTTTGCTCATCCTCCAGGATGCTAAATAGCACTACATGGCATAACTCGATATCTTCTATCAACCACCTGTCTGATACATATAAAATCGAAGTTGGGGGTTGACGAGGGGTGTGTGTTCTCCGCCACTACACTCGGATCTGCACAGGTGAGTTGAATTTTCAATCCCAGCTAAGCTTGACCACTGGTCAGGTGTTCTCCTGACCTCATTCCCTGTTGTGCCATTGGTTCCAAGTAAATCTAGGTCGATTCTTGGTGGGAACATTGTCCCTTTGGGGTTCACACATCTGAACAAAGAATTATTGTTCTAAATTATTTTAGAAAACGAAAATCTTCAGTTGATATATTTTGTATCAACTGGAGATTCTGAATCCCAAACAATTTTAGAGTGTGTGTGAGTTTTGTTATTCACAAAACTCAGTCACCTGTTTTCAGGTGTACCAATGGCTGCAGGTTGAGGTGTAGGAGTGTCAGATCTGAGTGTTTCAGTCTTTCCAAAGACTTCATCAGGTGGACATTCAGGAGTAACAGGTACTAGTGAAAATCATAAAATGTATTATTTTATTTTTCTGATTCATTATAATCATGTGCCAATTAGAACATGATTATGGTATTGAGGCTATGCCTCAGTTCTTGTATGTGGTCACAGGGGGAGCTGCAGTAGGGATGCAGTCGCTCTCCCTAGTGTTAGCTATGGGAATCATCTGTGCATTAAAGTGGAGTTTTTGGTTTTAACTCTGGGGTCAATTGCGATTGATTTTTCCCTTACCGGTGGTAGTAGACTACAGGTCACTTTCTATTGGTTTGTTAAATTATTTTGGAAATGATTCCTCAATTTAACCCAATTTTTGAAAGTCCATAAATGTAGAATTTTGGCGCGGGGAAAAAATCAGCCAGCTGTCCCATTGATTGACTTTATAATCCACTGATCGTTTCAGGGAATACATACAAAAAGTAACTGGCTATCTGAGGAAATATCCAAATAGTTGTCTCATGGAATACATGCAAAAACTAACCAGCTGTCTTAGGAAGTAATCAAATAGTTGCCTCAGGGAATACATCTAAAAGCAACCGGCAGTCTTAGAGAAAAAACTAACCAGCTATCTTAGGAAATATTCAAATAGTTGTCTCAGGGAAAACATCTAAAAGCCACTACCTGTCCAAGGAGATACATCTAATATCAGCCAGCTGTCTCAGGGAATGAATTTATAATCCACTGATTGTCTCAGGAAGTGAAGAAATAGTTGTCTCAGGGAATACATCTAAAAGCAATCAAAAAGGCTGACCATCTGGGACGTAGAGAGAGGGTTGCCTCATTGAGGCAGACCATCTGGGATGGAGGGGGAGGGTTGCCTCATTGAGGCAGACCATCTGAGTATAATGGAGAGGGTTGCCTCATTGAGGCAGACCATCTGGGATGGAGGGAGAGGGTTGCCTCATTGAGGTAGACCATCTGGGACGTAGAGAGAGGGTTGCCTCATTGAGGCAGACCATCTGGGATGGAGGGAGAGGGTTGCCTCATTGAGGCAGACAATTCGGGATGCACGGAGAGGGTTGCCTTGTTGTGGCCATCCTCTGATCGGGAGAAATAGGGTCGCCTAATCGAGTTAGACCAACTTGCTTGGAGGGTCAAATATGAGTCAGAATTAACTGGTTTGTCTCCTGTCTATGGAGGGACCTTTCATGTTGACCTTGGAAAGAGGGGTTCTTTTCCAAAACGCAGCTGTTTCTTTTTCTGTTAATTTGTAGCCAATCATGACTCATAATTGCCGGGTCTGAGTGTTGTCTTTGTTGATATATTGTATGCTAACCCTGCAAAGACTGGTTCTTTTTGAAAAGTTACTACTAATTTCTTTGCATAATTTGGGTCAAATATGAGTCAGAATTGCCTGGTTTGTCTGCTGTCTTTATGGAGACATAGCATGCTGACATTGAAAAGACGGGTTCTTTTCCAAAAGGAAACTGCCAATTTCTGTGCTTGCTTTGGATCAAACATGAGTCAGAATTAACTGGTTTGTCTGCATGTTGACCTTGAAAAGTGTGGTTCTTTTCCAAAACTTTTCTGTTAGTTGGAGGCCAATCATGACTCATAAGGACTCAAAAGGAAACTGCTAATTTATTGACTTAATTTGGGTCAATTATGAATCAGAGTAAACTGGTTTGTCTGCTGTCTATGTAGTAGTTATAGGACGTGTATCATACAGTACGCAAACTACAATGAAGGGAGCCTAATAGGCTCCCTTTCCTGAACACCCCTACAGCTTGGTACAAGGCCTATAACTTTATACCACTAGCTTTATGCAGTATACAAGAGGTGTGAAATGCTTTGTTCTCTGTGCCTGCTGTGGTATAAGGAGAGACATTGCATGTTGACCTCGAAAAGAGCGGTTCTTTTCCGAAATGAAGCTTTTACTTTTTCTGTTGATTTGAGGCCAATCATAACTCATAATTTCTGGGTTTGAGTGCTGTGTAGTGGGTACACATCGCTCGGGACAGCCAGATCATGAGTGGAGAGCGCACCGCCTGTCTGTGGTAGCTCAAGTTCAGCTAGTCCTGTGGTGTAGCGATTAGCATTCTCAACTCTAGAGCTGAGGGACCAAGGTACGACTTACTCTGGGGCTGACCTGTTTTCCGCTGCCTGTTACACTGGTGCCGTGACCAGGATGATCTGAACCTGGGGTTTGGTACTTGAGCATGTTCAAATTCTGCTGAATCGACAGGTTGGCACCACTGGTCGAACCTAGCAAAAATCTGAAGGGAGTGTTATAAAGGTGTTGCGGAATGGAAGTAATAACTACAATAACGTGTGACAAAAACAATAAAGAACAAAATAAACATTTATTGTGTTTATGAAATATTGCAATTGAAACATCTTCACATAAAACTGGGAAGACATTAGTACATTATTTACACGGTAGGTGGCAGCACAGCAGACCCATGGTACTCTCAGTGAGCAGAACATGAATGATATCTGCTAAAAAACAAGTATACTGTAATATTAGAAAATTAGAGATTATGATTTGTCAAAGTTAGGGATGCGGTTTATATGGGGTACTTCTGTAAAAGAAAAAGTCTGTTTGCTGTGCCTGGCCTGCTGCTTGCCTGAGGAGTGCTACTCCCCTCCCATGACAGAGAGTTCCACAGCTGCTTCTAGGGAGAGGCACCAGGGGGCACTGGTAACTCCTCACCAGGGAGGTTATGCCTGACATTATACCATATTAGAAATTATGATTTGTCAAAGTTAGGGATTCGGGTTATATGTGGTACTTCTGTCCCCGCTATGTTATGAGTGTGATTTATACTCAGCCTGACACCGCCCTGTACATTAACACATTGACACACACAGTACAGGCCTCCGTGAGACAAACGGTCCAATTTTATATAATCCTATATTTACAACAGGTATATGCACTGTTTAGGCCCCTCCAATAGGTATTCTCACTACTGTGAATAAGGCATATTCCTTTGTTTTTGCAGAACTGTAAGCTTTAATTTAATACCAAATATGCCCATAATTTTCTATTAGAATCATGTTTTTCCATTAGAGTTTAACAGTGATAAGAATTAATCAATCCTTTTTGGAGTGGCCGTTAGCTATACAGATACTTTGCTTATGATTTTAACCCCTTTGCCCTAAGTATCACATGGATTGGATAGATGCGCTTTACCCTTCATTATTATATATATCCTAATACCGTAAATTCCCGCGTACTACCCGCGGGTTGTACGCTGACCAAACACAGCTTTCATTTGATACCAAACATGCCTATATAGGGTGCGGGTTATACGAGGGTTTTTATTATCATAGAACAGTACTAAAATATAAGTTTTCCGATCCAGAAACGGGTTATAGGATTCTCCTAAGTTGGGGGTGCGGGTTATACGCGAGATGCGGGTTATACGCGGGAATTTACGGTATTTGGAATCACCTATAATTTTATAGATCCTTTAGTAACCAGCTCACCAAACAAGTCACTTGGTAGTTGAATTGAACCCACAGTGTATATCCTCACATACCGAAAGGTTAAGTCAGTAAATCCTTCTTAACTTTCTGTAATAAAAACAATGGCAGAGTGCCAATGAAGCCACCAGCCAGTCTGTCATGGTTACATGCACACAGTAACTTATATGGTATCTGCTACATACACAATAAGTGTTCCCGATACAGTAATAAGCTGCTCCTTTGTGTAAACTTAAACTCAGAGTTTAGTGTCCCAAGTATCAACTGAATTTAGCATTTGGAAGTAAAAACTCACTCTCCATATATTAGATGCATTCCTGGTATAATATAGAATGTACCAGACACTGCAGAGACAGTTCACAGTATAAACATGTATTGCACATCCCCAACCATCATGCAGCAAGTCAAGCTGCCTCACTGTATTTTTCCCCAATATGTGATTTTTACATGATGGTAGAGCAATACACAGAGTTGCTACCCTCTCCATAGACAAGTGTCTATATGTCACCTCTATCTAAATGGCATCCAGACTAGTTTTCTGGCTCCAGTGTCTCATTTCGTATAGTTGGAGTCTAGGCAGGAGGGATGTAGGTGCCCTATATAATGTTCTGGGTAGGTTCCCCAAGCCAGACTGTAGCAAAACTGAAAATAGGTAGCTGCCTCCTGCTCCGTCTTAAACCCTCACCGCACCTAGGGTACCTGTCCATGTCCCACTAAGACTCTTGCTGAGGGACGTTTTGAAACCGACTGTAATTCAAATGAGCAGCGGCTCACCAATGACACCTGTGCTCTCCCTGACGGATATATTAGGAACTAATCAACGGGATCACATTTGGGAGTAACTATGCAGTGCAGTCTCAAGCGGGAATTTGCCCTCCGCTCAGCGGACGGTGTAACTTGACACCCCACCATGGCCCCCACCACCTTATCAGCTGGCCCAGCCTGGAGGAGGCTGGAGTAACCACAACACAATATGTGGATGGTGGAGCTCTAAACCTCTGTAAAAAAGGCAATTTTAGTATTAACATCGCCAAAAATATCTCACATTTTCTCCAACATTAAAGGAAAAGGGGACCTACTGAACCTATTTATTTTTTATAACTTTTTTTTAGGCATAGACATTTAAGCATAATTCAGCTTCTAATGGGAGTATTTGAAAAATTATTTCACTGTTGTAAAGCTGAGGTCAAGGAGATGTTGGTAGCCATTTTCTCTCAATACAATATTCGGTTTTAAGAAATATCAATACATCAATATCATAGTCCAGTCCTCAATATATACAGGCAGTTATCTCTAATCTCTCTGAAGTGGAGCCTCCTCACAGCTGCCCTGGGCTTATCATGAATGGTGCTGTCATCACCACCCCGACCCCCACCCCTACCCCTGATCTCCAAGGTCCAGTCTGTCAACTTGTTATCTTCCACTGCATCAAATCCATGCACATAACCAGCTGGTTGTACAGGAATCAAAGTAAGCTTCAATTTGATACCAAATATGCCTATGTAACTACTTTAACCCACTCCTCCTTAATATCTTAAGCAAATTGTACAACTGTTTTAGCAGCCCCAGTGAGCCCCTTCCCATGGTATCAGATGTCTAGAACAACCACAGAGTTGATACTTATCTCCACTTAATTAGGTGCAGATAAGAGGGCGTTGGCGGCCGTATAGACAGCGATTCCGCTTGAGACTGGGCTGTATGTATAGTCATACAAAATGTGAAGGTGGTTGCTTTTCTATCTTCAGGCTCTTTCTCTGACCAGGTTGTATCTGCTCTGCCACTCTCGATCTTAAAGTTCAACCTCCTATATATAAATGGCACAGAGAGCTGAAGGGTAGTTAGAGTTGGTCCTTTAGGTCTCACTCCACTCCAACTATTGCTGAAGACCACCCTTTATTACATGTTGGATAGGGCCCTCTCTATGTTAAAGCTATAGGAACTCTGTACTCTTTGCCCCCATGGAGTACATTGTTGTCATACTCCATGGCCTCCAAATTTGTTGATTTTCTTCATCTTAAGACAATAGGGCCATGTACTCAGCCTTCAGCATCGTGTGATATGATCCAGCTTCAGCTGGTGAAGTATGATGCCACGTATGTCAATGGTGTGGAGTTTTGTCTATGTACCCTGGGGTACCCATGTCTGTTTGTCACACCCCCGTCTCTCCCTCAGGCCCTGCCCCTGACCAGGTTGTGCCGTTCTGCCACCCTCCGCCTTAAAGCCGCATTATAAACCCGCGCACGCTTGTCCTCTACACCCCTACCTCCCCCTGGCGGAACTATGTGGAGGTAGTGTCCCCCTGGTGGCACTGTGTGGAGGTAGTGTCCCCCTGGTGGCACTGTGTGGAGGTAGTGTCCCCCTGGTGGCACTGTGTGGAGGTAGTGTCCCCCCTGGTGGCACTGTGTGGAGGTAGTGTCCCCCTGGTGGCACTGTGTGGAGGTAGTGTCCCCCTGGTGGCACTGTGTGGAGGTAGTCATGGAGGGTAGCGTCCTTAACGTCTACATGTAGCGTGCGTCCGCCTGTCGGCTTAATGACGTCATGCACCCCGACCACCTCCACCTGGGTGGGCACCACCATGTAGCCACTGCTGACACCTGGTGGTAGGGGAGGTAACCGCCGGGTGTGGAGCTGGGACAGCAGGCGGGTGTCTGGGGACCCGGCCGGGTGTAGCCCCACATCCTGTACGTGCTGGGGTGGGAAGGGCACCCGGGGGAAGCTGTACACACTGAGTCTGGGGTCATACAGCCTCCCCATCAGCTGCTGCCAGCTGCTGCCCACCTCAGGTATAATGAACTCCTCTACGCCAACAAAGACGATGAACCGGGAGGAGAACTTGAACCTGTAGAGGCAGTCGTTGAGGGCGGAGAGGACGGCGTACTGCCGGGACCGGGGGGTGGACCGTGCCCCCGTGTTGTAGAAGGGAGGCAGGAGCCTCCAGGGGATGACCGTCGCCGTGTCCTCCCGCTTATAACTCTCGTAGAAGTTGTTGACGGCGGGGGTCGTGTCCTGGTCGTACAGCACCAACCGACCGGCACCCAGCAGCATGTTTAGTTCCAGAGTCTCCACCAGGGCTCCCACGTCGCTGTAACTACAACAGAAATATATACATATAGAGTTTAGCTCCTGAGAACTGTCTATCTTGCCCATCTCTTACATCAACCTGTTATGTAAGCTACACTAGGCCCCTGTACCTCTCCTTGTCTCAGTGTACTGGTCACCACAGGTGCTCTGGGTGTCAGGTTTCACTTCCCAATTTTGGTCAATGGATCGACCGTCATGAGATGTACTGTATAGACAAATGCCAACACCCATTGATTGTCTCTGATGTATTTCATGAGTTAGTGCTGGGCCAGTCCCAACAAGTGAAATACATCAGAGACAGTATCAATGTAGTTGGCATTTGTGTTTATTTTCTATTTGAAGCCATTTAATGAAGAAAAGACAATTTTCTTAAGCCCATTAAATACGGCCACACTGTATTCTATAGGAGGCATTGAATATGGAGCTTCATATCTTGTATTAAAAAAAATGAATGTAAACATCTAATACTGTACTGCAACACACAGACACCTAACACTGAACTGATATGTAGAGGCTGGTAGAAGACAGAAACAGAGATTAACAGAGCTGAGAGTACAGCAGACTTAAGTTTGCCAACAAGGGCCACGTAGTTCTGCACGGACCAGAGAGACATCAGGGACAAGAATAAGTAAGAAATCTTAGTTCTTAAAAAAGTTGTAGGTGTATAGTGTTATGCCTCTTTTGAAGTAATAATGGTTCATATATTGTCATAGGTAAAAAGGACACAATTGCAGTTCAGTATTCTGGATAGGCTTTTACATTAATTTACATGAAATGATATTTAGAGTGAGTTACCCATGCTGTAGCGGGGGCAGGCAGACAGTGAAGTTGGTGACGGGCCGGGTACGTGCCTGTGCCTCGTCTATGTTACGTATCAGCAGCAGGTTGGGCGGCACCTGGGCACACTGACGGGGGTTTATAATGCTGACCGCCATCGGGTCCAACGAGGGGTTCACCGGGCAGTAGAAGAAGACGTCAGACTCCCTGTAACAGAGAAGGTACCTGGGTTAGTGAACAAGGTACTTAGAAACTGTAAAGCAGTAATTGCAATGAGATATCTGATACAACTTATTGAAGACTGCTTATTCAAGACTGGTACTTATAGCAAAAAGGAACACCTTATACAATTTAATTGACACACAGTGCACCTAACAAATATCATAAAGAGATTCCTAGCAGGTTAGAGGTTGATTGGACTTAGAAATGCTAGGTTATGCAGTCTAGAATTCTGTCAAAAAAAAGGGACCTACGCTAGTTATGTCAACAATCGACGGAAAGATTTATCATTTCTGAGCAGCTTAATAGGTATGTTTTATATATTCCAACTGAATTATTTTTACCTGGAAGGCCCAAATAAGCTATGCTGTACACATTAACAAGTTTACATTCTGATACTAATTAGTTACCACTATGGTCAGACTGTTAGTCCTTACTTACATATTGGCAGTGTATACTAACATGTTGGGAGTGTATACTAACATATTGGCAGTGATTATAACTACTTACATGTTGGTGGTGTTGTTGTCTAGCCGCATGGCGGTGGCCATCACCATGCTGTACACACAAACTCTATATAGGTTTATAAGCTGATACCAGTTGATTATAACTTTGGTCAGATACTTACATGTTGGTGGTGGTGTTGTCTAGCCGCATGGCGGTGGCCATCACCATGCTGTACACACAAACTCTATATAGGTTTATAAGCTGATACCAGCTGATTATAACTTTGGTCAGATACTTACATGTTGGTGGTGGTGTTGTCTAGCCGCATGGCGGTGGCCATCACCATGCTGTACACACAAACTCTATATAGGTTTATAAGCTGATACCAGCTGATTATAACTTTGGTCAGATACTTACATGTTGGTGGTGGTGTTATCTAGCCGCATGGCGGTGGCCGTTACCATGCTGTACACACAAACTCTATATAGGTTTATAAGCTGATACCAGTTGATTATAACTATGGTCATATACTTACATGTTGGTGGTGGTGTTGTCTAGCCGCATGGCGGTGGCCGTCACCACTTGGCTGTGCATGCCGTCAGCACGGTACCACACCTGGCAGTGGAACCTCTGCTCCTCCAGTACCCGGGGCCCTGCCACCCCCACCACCACCACCCGCCCCTCCCCCCCTCCCACCCCCTTACTGCCCCAGGCCCCCGCCCACCCCGCAGCACTCCGGTTACTGCTCCAGGCCGGCCGCAGGGTCAGGTAGGCAGAGAAGACGGCCGCCTCCCCCGGCACCACCTCCTGCCACTCCAGGGGCTCCTCAATGTCCTCCTGTGGGGTGGGGCCCCTGAAGCAGTAGTCGTCCTGCACCCCGCCCGGGACCACCACCGGGGCCGTACGGGGAGCCGGGTCTTGTAGCTTGGTATGTTTGTGTGGGTGCCCCCTGACATGCTGCTGCTGCTGTGTGTCTGACTCTACCCCCAGACCCCCCAGCTGTCCCAGCTTATCCATGTCAGGTGCTGGTATGAAGGCTGCATTGTCAGCCTGTGGGGCTGCCATAGGGGCTCCCGGTATTATCACAGGGGCCGCCGGGGCTGCTACAGGGGCCGCCGGGGCTGCTACGGGGGCCCCCGGGGCTGCTACGGGGGCTGTATTGTACACTTGACTAGCACCCCTCCCCTGTACATCTTGTTTATGTTGGTACTCCCCGACATCCCCTAGCTCCCCCTGCTGGTACTCTCTAACACCATCAGGTTCCTGCAGTGGCTCCCCCCTGTGGTACTGCCTCACACCGTCCTGCAGTGGCTCCCCCCTGTGGTACTGCCTCACACCGTCCTGCAGTGGCTCCCCCCTGTGGTACTCCCTCACACCGTCCTGCAGTGGCTCCCCCCTGTGGTACTGCCTCACACCGTCCTGCAGTGGCTCCCCCCTGTGGTACTCCCTCACACCGTCCTGCAGTGGCTCCCCCCTGTGGTACTGCCTCACACCGTCCTGCAGTGGCTCCCCCCTGTGGTACTGCCTCACACCGTCCTGCAGTGGCTCCCCCCTGTGGTACTGCCTCACACCGTCCTGCAGTGGCTCCCCCCTGTGGTACTGCCTCACACCGTCCTGCAGTGGCTCCCCCCTGTGGTACTGCCTCACACCGTCCTGCAGTGGCTCCCCCCTGTGGTACTCCCTCACACCATCCTGCAGTGGCTCCCCCCTGTGGTACTCCCTCACACCATCCTGCAGTGGCTCCCCCCTGTGGTACTCGAGGTGCCGCATGAGGCGTGGTTCCTGCAGCGGTCCCCAGTCAGTGTTGGGGTTGGCCTCCAGGGGGGAGCGCTCGTCCTGGTAGTAGGGCTGGTGGGGGGAGTCTGGGGGCGGCTGGAGACTGAGCTGCTCCCGCAGGAAGAGGTAGAGCAGGGAGAAGTGTGTGAGCAGCACGCAGCCGGCCACCAGGAGGAACAGCCGGCGGGTGCAGGACCAGGACACCATGCTGCCGGTCAGCTCACCACTCCAGGACTGCAGCTTCTACACACCATGCTGGACGCCTCCACCTCCTGGGCTGTTACAGCAGCTGCTGCTGTTACTGTCACTC
Organism: Harmothoe impar; assembly: GCA_947462335.1. Classification (NCBI taxonomy): domain Eukaryota; kingdom Metazoa; phylum Annelida; class Polychaeta; order Phyllodocida; family Polynoidae; genus Harmothoe; species Harmothoe impar. The sequence goes on from OX381712.1 coordinate 2,798,140, forward strand.
CTGCTGCTGCTGTTACTGCTGTTACAGCTGCTGCTATTACTGCTGTTACAGCTGTTACTGTTACAGCTGCTGCTGTTACTGCTGTTACAGCTGTTACTGTCACTGCTGATGCTGTTACTGCTGCTGTTACTGCTGCTGTTGTTACTGCTGTTACAGCTGCTGCTATTACTGCTGTTACAGCAGCTGCTGCTATTACTGTCACTCCTGCTGCTGCTGTTACAGCTGCTGCTATTACTGTCACTCCTGCTGCTGCTGTTACAGCTGCTGCTATTACTGTCACTCCTGCTGCTATTACTGTCACTCCTGCCGGGTCAGCTCACCACTCCAGAGTCCTTGCTGAGTCAGCTCACCACTCTAGCACTACTAGAACCAGCGCCTGGTGCACGGCCATGACTCCATACTGTCTTACTGCTGCTGCTGCTGATACATGCCTGAGTCCTTGGGCGGCCTGAGGCTGAGCTGCTCATGCAGGAATAGGAAGAGCAGGGAGAGCAGCACCCCCAGAAGGACCACGTGCCAGGCACATGACCATGTCACCATGCTGCCCGGTCATCTCAGCACTCCAGTACTCCTAGACGCCATGTTACCGCACTACTTCAGCATTACTACCCTGGTATTACTACGCACCACACAGAGACACCATGATTGGGCCCCTACCTCCTGGGCTGCTGCTGCTGCCAGATGCTCACAGCCAACCTGAAATGATACAAATAACAGTCAGATCAATCTTGTTTCTAAATTATTTAGAAGTGTAAATTGTTTGCCACAGTCTAAACACTTGTGTGTTTTACTCCTGTGTTGTTCCTAAACAATGTTCACCTTCACTTCAGAGATCACAACAATACTTCATCCAAATCACCAGCCAACACTACCATAAACTTCCTGAACAATGGTCATCTATACAAAACACATCTAGTAATTAAATGGGGCAGATATGATAGACTTTTCTCTCATTTAAGATATACAGCATGTTTGAACAGACTTGATATGTCAGAGTTACGCATCAGGTACCTGTCATAATATATCATCCAAATCGCCATCAAATACTACCAGAAACTTCCTGACCAATGCTCATTTATGCACAAAGCACAAATTGTCTAAGACAGATATGCTAGCAAATGTCTCTTATTTGGGGAACACATCAACTGTCAGAGACTTAATCTGTCAGAGTTACCAACAGATACAACAGCAAATTTCCCTTATGTAAGGTAAACATCTAGTCTCAGAGACTTAATATGTTAGAGTTACACATCATGTACCTGTCATTATATTTCAAGGATACAACACCAGAACCATGGGGAGTTGTGTTGTATGATGTTTAAATGATGATATTGACAGCTTATTATAGAGCTACACTGAGATGGTACCACCTAAAGCACCATGCATGGAGGTGGTATTATCTACAGGCACTATCATTAAACTTTGCATCCTCCTGGTTACCACATTTACCACCAGTTTTACAACTCACAGTGGTCCCCCTTGAAGATAGCTTCACCCAACATTTTATTGACCTGCTAATTTCCCAAAGACATGGGCTATCCTGTCTAGCTGTGAGCTCATTAGGGAAGCCCTTTCTCGTCCTCGGCAGCAGGTCCCAGATTCAGTATAGGCTTGAAGTAAATTTGAATTATTGATAAAAAAGAACTCAATGACCTGTTTCATGTCATGAATTGACATTTTCATTACAATTATAGTAGGCTTATACAACTCATTCAGATATACACCCGTCCAACCACTCTCTATGCCGCTGGCAATGTATTTAAACCAGTTATATCCATTTTTACACCCAATATTTACATTGACTTAAATAGGAGCACTCATGGCTGAGTATGTCTGAAGTAGCTAGGTGCTGTTTTTGTGCCCCTCACTGAGTCAGCCTCAGCACACAGTAACCCTCAGTATGATGCCTTAAGGCCTCAGCACACATTAGCCCTCTGTGGTCAGCATGATGCCTTTAAGGACGGCATGATGCCTCAATGCATCATGCCTATGGTCACCAGTGCTGCATTCATACTGACCCTACAGGGTTGAGACAATTCCGATGGGTCAGCATGATGGACCAATGCAGTCCTGGCGAGTTACTCATCTTTTTGTGACTTGTCATCCTTATATGTGTATCAACACTATAGGATCGGCATGATGCATGAATGCAGACCCAGGGAGTGAGTCGTCAGGGCTGTATTCATGCATCATAAGCAGATGTAGAATGCTGCCCTTAGAGTGTAATGTATTATAGTCAGATGGGCATGTGCCTGAAAGCACTGTGCTGCCCTTACAGAGTTAAAAACTAGCAGACATTATAATAGTGTACAAAGTAGAGGCAGTGGGATTTCTGGTCTAGTCAGGCCATTCCAGACAGGTACTTTATGTTGGTGAATGAATGGGACGGGACCAATTCTGGGAATCTACAGGGCTCCGTGTTTTAATGAAAAACCATATTTTCATTGGACTCGTAGATGACTCGTCAATGCGATCATCATGTGTTAATACTGTGACCAGGACGTTCATGCCCAGGTTTGGTCTGTATGGGCCCCGCGAACCTGCTGACCAGTCTTTGGCTGTGTCGGTTTTAGAACTATATCTATCTATTGACATTCATTCCTGGTCACATTACAGATGTAGAGACCAGGTAAGCTGACACACAGCTCCTTGTGTTTTTACCTTCTCATACCTCATCATGGTGCCCAGTGGGGGGTGACTGGCTGTTCTACCACACCACAGGCAGTCCACACAGGGGGGGGGGGCAGGCAATATTAGTGACTGTAAGCTTATTTAAGTATACTGTGGGATTACCTAGTACTAAATAAACACTGGTTTATATAGCACATCTGTGTATAGAGTACGATGTGATTATAATGACCCATTATGATTATGGCTGATATCACACTTGAGATGCAGACAAGGTTAAAAGACACTAATGAATGCGGCCATCTATAGATTGTATACTTCTTTCTCCACCTTTTCTGCTATTCCTCTCTCTCTGTCTCTCTCCCTGTCTCTGTCTCTCTCCCTCTCTGTGTGTGTGTCTCTCTCTCTCTCTCTCTATCTCTCTTTCTCTCTCTCTCTCTCTCTCTCTCTTTTCCTCTCTCTCTACCCTCACTCAACTTGTCTCCCTCCCCCCTCTTGTATTTGATCTCTCTGTCTCTCCCTCTGTCTCCCCACCCCTTCCTACCTGTCTCTCTGTCACTGTCTCTGTCGCTGTCTCTCTCTCTCTCTCCCTCTCTGTCTCTCTCTGTCTCCCTCTGTCTCTCTGTCTCTGTCTCTGTCTCTCTGTCTCTGTCTCTCTCTCTCTCTCTCTCTCTCTCTCTCTCTCTCTCTCTCTCTCTCTTTCTCTCTCTCTACCCTCACTCAACTTGTCTCCCTCCCCCCTCTTGTATTTGATCTCTCTGTCTCTCCCTCTGTCTCCCCACCCCTTCCCACCTGTCACCTCCTCTCCTCCTCTAACCACCCCCAGATCAGACTCAGTAAGATAGCCCCTACCTGTACCAGCTGTCCACACACCAGTCTGCTCCTACCTCCACCTGTCCCACCACTTTAGTATACGATACCTCTCTCACCGACTCCCCTCCCCGCCCTGTCTACCATCTCTCCGCCTCACAATTACACACCTCACCGCCCCCGCACCCACCCTCAGATAACACACTCTTCCCATTTTCTTTTTTATACATCCACCTTATTTTATGAGTGATTTTATGGTGTCAATTACTTACTTAAGGGCCTGTTACACTTGCGGCATCTGCCGCACTGCATCTGCTGCAGAACTTGCTGTGCGGCAGATGCAGCAAGTGTAACAGGGTAAAAACTTGCTGCAGCTTGCCGCAACTACTTGCTGCAGCAAAAGCTACCAGTGTTAGCTTTCCTGCGGCAAGCTGTTGCGGCAGATGCCGCACAGCAAGTGCCGCTAGTGTAACAGGCCCTTTACTGGCTCACTGAGGCGTGGCGCGGTCCCGGTTAACCCTTTGGGGCAGTACATTACAGCATCATGCCCTCTGTCTGCCTGATGCATAAATGCAGCTCCCCAACTGCTTTCATGTATCATCCTGATTCTACGGGGCTGATACACTCCCTCCTGAACCCATCAATGCAGTACATGATTAAGTTAATGCATCATAAATCTTGCTGTGCCTCAGCATGTGGTTCTTACACTAAAAGGGTTGATGAGACCGGTTTGTCCTCCCCCTCTCCCCCCCCGACACAGATAGCCATCATCTACAGGTATACAGACGTACATCAGGAGGTACAGGGTTATTTAAAGCTGCAATAAGTACACAGATAGATAGGGGGTGGACCCGGTGATTGCTAGACTGCTGTGTTAATTGGACAATGAAGATGTATGGTTTGATCTGCTGCTCGTATCGGTGAGGGCTTGTCATGTTACCTATTACAGTATATATAGGGACAGGGGGTTAGGGGAGACGGACACACTAAGACACAGGGAGGCAGAGACAGAGACTGCGACAGACAGAGACAGAGACAGACAGACAAAGAGAGACAGAGAGAGAAAGAGAGAGAAAGAGAGAGAGAGAGAGAGAGAGAGAGAGAGAGAGAGAGAGAGGGGAGAGACAGACAGAATGACAGAGAGACAGAGACAGAGAAAGACAGAGAGACAGAGAAACCAATACCCCATAAGAGTCTTAAAGACCATCTATACATAGAACTTCCATCCTTATAACACAATCATACATAGCTCTGACAACTGGAGAACGTCCATATTAAAACAAAACAAAAGCAAAACAAAAAGGTGATAGATAGCCGTGTGTGAGTACTGATGTGAATATAAGATGTGGGGGTGTGGAGTGGGGCACAGGGTCTGTACACAGAGCGGCGTACACAGAGAGGGGGGAAAAGGTGTTTACTGACCAGATCACCAAGGATACATGGGGCTTTGGAGGTGTGAGGGAGGGTGTGTTGACACTGGGATCAGGCTGTGTAATGTACCTGTGTATAGCCTCGTTACCATGGTTACATGAGGTAAGGTATCAGCACTGTGAATCCATTCTGTTTTACCAGTGCTACATATGGCAACAAGGGAATCTCTCTCTCTGTCTCTGTATCTGTCTCTCTCTCTCTATTTCTCTCTCTGTGTCTCTGTCTCTGTCTCTCTCTCTCTGTCTCTCTCTCTCCATGGGTCCATGCACACTGAGGGGTATGGCTCTTGACTCTGTCATAGACTCCATATACCACTGGGGGGTGAAACATGGACATAGAGGTTCTTAAAGGTTTAGGAGGCAGGCTTGTGGTATGGAAATTTAACACAGGGAAGACTTTTTATGAGGAGCATGGTTGAAGAACCCACTGAATAGCCTATAAAGTATAGTCTGTACTTATACTGAGTCAACATGTGTCTCTCAACTCACCCTTAGATGTAAGATGTAATGCTGTAAGCTACTATACAACTCACACAAGGCCATTAAGTTGTCACTCCCCTGCATTGCACTGATGTGTATTAACCCTGTAGGGTTGGCATGATGCAGGACTACAGTCCTGGCTAGTTATGTACAAGTGTTAAATACCAATGTTAGCATCTCTCATAATCCATACTCATTCCTAAACTCAACCCTAGATACTCCTGTCTTGTCCCTACAAGCGGGAGCAAACACCCCCTTATTCTAATGAATAAGCCCTATGTCACGACAACTTGAAGACTCCTTCATTCATAAGAAAGTGCCCACACATAGGTCCCTTTCACAAGGGATGCAATAGTACCATATGAATACGAGCTAAGGCTAACCACTTTTAAAGCATATGATGTTGTACCTAAATTGCCATCCTCAAAGGTTTATCATGGAGGGAGGCTGTCAGGAGAGGGTAGCAGTGTACAAAAAGGTGGTCCTGCCGGGCTGCACAACCTTACTGTATGGTTACAGCAGGCACAGACTATAACTCCCTGACAGCAAACAACGTGAGGTAAAGAGGTACCTTCATAAACTGACATCTAACCAGAAGGAGACCCACCTTTTTATTACACCTGTGTATATTATATATATATATATATATATATATATATATATATATATATATATATATATGTGTGTGTGTGTATGTATGTATGACTGTCTGTCAGTGTTGTGTGTACAGCGGTGCTCCTGTAAGGCACAACCCTGAGGTCTCTCCCACTCCTAATTTCTGACACAGCATTAACAAGAATTGCGGTTGTTGCCGCGTAAAAAATGCCTCAGGCATTTTTATACCCGGCAACAACCGCAATTCTTGCATTTAAAGGAATATACTGTCTACATGGTTGGTATATTTGAAGGGGACCCATTCAATACAGCAAATAAACAGGGTGGAAGGATAATATAACCTCTAATATTGTAGTTCCTATGAACTCCTTGGGTCCTTGTTAGGGGGGTAACAAACCAATAGAACCATTGAATTCCTTTGGTCCATTTTACTGGGGGTAGGTATGATTATCATTTAGAACCATTGCATTCCTTGCATCCATTTTAGGGGGGGGGTAGGGATGATTATCATTAAGCTCAGCACCATAGAAATGTGTGTTGCTAGGCAGATAAACAATTAGAATAGCTGTTGCTAGGCAACCAGCTGTCTTAGCAACAAACCAATAGAACCATTGCATTCCTTGCATCCATTTTAGGGGGGGTAGGTATGATTATAATCAACCTCAGGAGCATGGAAATGTGTGTTGCTAGGCAGATAAACAATTAGAATAGCTGTTGCTAGGCAACCAGCTGTATTAGCAACAAACCAATAGAATCATTGAATTCCTTGGGTCCTTTATAGGGGGAGTAGGTATGATTATAATCAACCTCAGGAGCATGGAAATGTGTGTTGCTAAGCAGATAAACAATAAGAATAGCTGTTGCTAGGCAACTGGCTGTCTTAGCAACAAACCAATAGAACCATTGAATTCCTTTGGTCCATTTTAGTGGGGGTAGGTATGATTATCATTAAGCTCAGCACCATAGAAATGTGTGTTGCTAGGCAGATAAACAATTAGAATAGCTGTTGCTAGGCAACCAGCTGTCTTAGCAACAAACCAATAGAACCATTGCACTCCTTGCATCCATTTTAGGGGGGGTAAGTATGATTATATCAACCTCAGGACCATAGAAATGTGTGTTGCTAGGCAGATAAACAATTAGAATAGCTGTTGCTAGGCAACCGGCTGTATTAGCAACAAACCAATAGAACCATTGAATTCCTTGGGTCAATGTTAGGGGGGGTAGGTATAATTATAATCAACCTCAGGAACTATCAAAGGTTAATTAATATTATTGTTATCAAATTGCATAAATTTGTGTTGTGACACCTTGATCCAAGATGGCGGCACAATCCAAGATGGCGGCGCCCGTTCTGACTTCTGGCAAAGTGCAAACATCATATACCTCGTTCTGGTGGTGCCTGGCGGCACCACCAGGTGGCTACGCCACCACTTTGGCATAAAAAACACATAACTGTCTTCCACCTTCTGACTAGAGATCTATGTGGTGATTCCTAAAGGATATGAGACACGTCCGTGTGAGAGGGCCTAGAAAATTAAACTTGATGCAACACAACATATAAATGCACATATTGTATAGGCTACATGGGGACAGAGGGTTGTTGAAATACGTTTACATTTGGATCACCAAGGATATATTTGTGTGTGTACGACAATCTCCCTGTCCCTCCATCCCTCTGTCTCTCCCTCTCCCTGTCCCCCCCTCCTCCCTCTTTCTCTCCCTCACTATGTATCTCCCCTCTCCGTCCCTCCCTCTGTCTCCCCCTCCCTCTGACTCTACCTTCATCTGTCTCTCAGTCCCGCTTTCTCTCCCTTCGTCCCTCCCTCTCCCACCCTCCCTTTGTCTCTCTTTTGTAACAATGTGTCTCTCCCTACTCACCTATATTCTCTCATCCTCTCTCCCTAACCCCCTGTACCTAGGCTATGTGTCTGTTTGTCTGCTCCCTCCTCCTCCCTGTACACGCTGTACATAGCTACATATACCACCTCCATGTGGGTTTATGTCAACACACCGTCACGTTATGCAGGTGGGGCTATCAATGTAGTCTCCATGAATATAGACCCTCATCCAGGGTTAACCCTTTAAGGGCCGCAGGATGCCCTTTACGAGGGCTGCATTCATGCATCATGACAACTCTTTGGGAGTGTATCAGCTCCCTAGTGTCGGCATGATGCATGAATGCAGCCCTGGAGAGCCATACGGCTTCATGAACGCACCATGACTAAAGGGACATGATGCATGAAAGCACTGTGTAGTCCTTACAGTGTTAACAGTCAAATTACACCCTTGTACACTTGTATCATAATGTCTGGAGATGTCAACTAGAAAGATGTGTATTAAAAGCAACCAGTATTTACCAATGATAGAAGGCTTGTAGTTTAAGTAAAAATAGGATAACCTTTAAAAGTATGTAAAGGTAAAACTGTAGGCTAAACGCTGCCGTTTGATGTACAACTGGTAGACCTTTAAGAAAAAGGAGACTGGATGTTGTCCCCTCTGGAGGTACTCTATAGGCCACACCTACCCCCGGCGAGCCGTGTTATTGTCAGTCAACCATTCACCATCTCAGACCATTAATCTGGGGGGTAGGGGAAACACCAGGGGAGTTCTGACTGACCTACGGAAAAAGTCCTCCCTCTGTACAGGACATTAATCTGCCTGTCAAACACTACTGCCGTCCTGAGATCCGAGAACTGGTCTCAAGAAATGTGACTTTTTGCTGGTCTCTATATCCAGTCAGAATGCCTGTTAGTGTTGTGTGTACAGCCCCCCACACACAGCCCCCCACACACAGTCTCCAACACCATGTCTACAAGGCACAAAGACCCTCCCTCCTCACAGTTTAATGTTTCTTCTGAATTTCTGAAGGAAAAATTGTAATACACTTATATTTACATTCATTGTAAGACTGAGTAGACTTGGATTTGCTGTATCAAGTTACATTGGCTGATTAGGGGTCTATAGCTTACAGTACTAGAGGTGCCTGCCGCATCCATCATGGTAGGCCTTCTGTTTTTACCCAGTTTGAATCATCAAAAACCTGAGTACATGTATATGCCTCTACATGGGTACCCAGAATATTGACCATATCGCTGTGTCGATTTTTAGCAGAAGGGCCATTTCATTGTGTCGATTTTAGTTACATGAGAACTTAAAGAAAAATCCCTGTGGGTCGATTTTTATCCCTATTTTTCCTATGTCCGTCGATTTTAAAAAGGGTCTAAAATGGCCGTGTCACCGTGTCACCCGTGTTGATTTTTACCCATGTAGAGGCACATGTATGGTGTGATGGTGTACAGTCGGCCACATGCTCTGTGTACATGCAGAAGGGTAGCAAGGGGCGGCAGGGGGGGGTCTTATAATTATATTTCAGATCACCAAGGATACATGCAGCTTTGGAGGTGTGAGGGAGGGCTTGTGGAGATGTACCTGAGTATGGCTTTCTTACCATTCCCTTGTTACCATGGTAACATAAGTAACATAATGTGTCAGGATGGTGAGACCATTCATAATATACCATACTATTGCATGTGGCACCATGGCATTCTTCAATTTGGCAGAGCCTTTAATCCAGGCACTGTCATAAGATACATGTTCTTTTAGTCTTGTCTTCTCTCTTTCTCTCTGTCTCTTTTCTCTCTCTCTTTTTCTCCCTATGAATATATATTCAACTCACTCTTTCTCTACTTACCCTTTATATCTGTTGGTATGTCTGCTCTTTCGCTCCATCTCAATCTTTCAATTCCCACCCGTCCCTATTCATGTCCTCCCCATGTAGAAGTGTTATAACACCAGGTAGGCAGCGTGTACTCAGTGTCCATGTGTCCACACCCCAATCATGGTGCATGTGACATGAACACACGTGACGGACAGGGTTACAGCCAAGGGGCACCTCCAGCAGATATGGAATACGGCCAACGGGTGAAACTTGAATATAAAAGTTATAAAAGTGTAAGCAGTTTAAATGGACGCAGCCTTGGGGAGTTGGAATTTAATAGGGAGGACTTTTTCCATGGGGTAAGAGTGAAGAACCCACTGAATAGACTGAGTATGGTCTGTACTTATACCGTGTCAACACGTGTCTCTCAACCCCAGATGTAAGACACCATTAGCTGCAGTAAAACCCAACATGTTGTTATTGTAGTAGTTTGTCATCAAATCGCACCAAGACAACAACTAGTAACTCAATAGTACTGCATTGGTGTATCATCCGCGTTCCTTCAGTATGATGCATAACTGCAGCTCTAACAAGTGACCTGGCAGAGCTGCAATCTTGTAATTATGAGGACAAAACGCGTAGCATCTTACAGCACTGTGCTATCCTTAAAGGGTTAAAACACCACACCCTCCTCAAGGGGTAAAAGGGGGCATGGAGGGAGAAGGCAGACAGTGTACAAAAACATGGTCCCACCAGCCTCACAACTTTACCACACGAGTCTGACTGGTTGCAGAAGTGTGTTTGTCTGTGAAGAGCTTTTATCACCTGGGTGTAGATATATCCTGCTTCAAATCAATGAGGAGGGAAACGAAACAATGACAGCTCTTGTGTGTAAGCAATACTTCTAATGTGTGTCACAAAAAACTGTCCTCACCGTAAACACAACAGGGTAGCTTTATGAACTGAAGTAGTATTGTATGTATCGGAACGGGACTATAGTTAACTACTGTTTATTACTCAATCGACCTGCAGCCAATCAGAGGCCTCCATTTGGTCACGTGACCCGTTGCCATGGTAACGTGACCTACTTAGGGCTCTCAGCCAATCAGAAGCCAGCATTCTGGGTGACCTACTGACCTACTTAGAAGCTCTCAGCCAATCAGAGGCCGGCATTCTGGTAACCATGGTAACGTGACCTACTTACGTCACGTGACCTACTTAGGCTCAGCCAATCAGAAGCCGGCATTCTGGTAACTAGGGTAACGTGACCTACTTAGGGTTTGTTTGTAAACAACACCACGTGGCTCTCTTGTTTGTAAACAACACCACGTGACACGTGACTGTTTGTAAACAAACAAACAAAAAAGTTATGTAACTTATATATAGAAATAAAAACACAACAAGATAATTTCTTTTTTTTTCATTTTATTCTTTATTTTCATTTCAATCAAAAAAACACAGAAGTTTATGCTTTTTTAGCTCGCTTCTTCGATTTGCAACAACCCAACAGGCCGCAAAGTCTCACGCCGCCGTCACTCGCACCACCACACCCCGGACGACTTCTCTCCAATAGACATTGCACGACTTTGGATAAATCCAACACCATTTCGGCAAGGCAGAGAATCTTTGCCTCCATGAAACGGCCGCCATCGCAACAACCCGTCACAACAGCATCATCGATAGCTTCTGACTCACTGTCCGGTCGCTCAGCTTTGGGATTTTGCTCATGCGCATGACGCACTTCTTGGGGTTTCTTGTTCGACATGCTTCAATTAGGAAATGAACGCAATGAGGTCCACAGGTGTCAGCAGAAGTGTCTTGTAGTTGAACGCGGTTTCTTTGCCACTTGAACGGAGCAGAGCGTTCCACGAAAGACAAGAAAGGTAAGCCGAAGGAATCAAAGTAGTACACTTCACCCGTGCTCGACACGTAAAACGCCACCCAATGCTGACCTGGTAAATGTTGCGGATCTGTGTTGCTCACGAAACAAGTGTCTTTGATAGGGTGCTTCGGAATAGTGTCACAAGAGAAAACACCCAGGAAACGATGTTTTGTGTGAACGTTTTCCTTCAACACTCTGCTTATTTCAAGCGTGTTCATACGATACGCTAAGTACCGCTGTCTTGTCTTCAGTTCATGTGGTAGTCGGTGATGGGGTGTCGATCTCGGGTCAGCTCGACGACGTTGTCGTACATCAAGTAGAGTAGCACCGTTGTTGTCGCTTGTAGCGCCGAGCGGAAACTGACTTCCACCCTCAGCTGACCCGCTCTTATAAGGTTCACGCGACACCCGTCGTGCGATCTGTCTGGGGTTAAATCGAGGGGGAACACTGTGTAACCGTTCAGGAATTGATCGTATGAAATACCGCAGGAGCGCGCGCCCTTGTACATCCCCGTTTCCGTGTGTAGCGCCAAGTACTCTCTCACGGCCGCTTTGGTCTTAAAGTCGGGCACGTAGGCGTCGTTCGGCACTTTCTGATCGTTCACTATCACTTGAAGCGAGCTGATGTCGTAATGCTTCATCTCGAACGGGTTCTTGGTGTAGCTACCGTTGAAGGCGTCGTGGTCTAGGAAGCAAATCATCATCGACTTGGGAAGCTGGCCTGTGTTGGAGTGCGTGTAGCTGTGATCTCTGTTACCTTGAGGGATGGCGTACGTCGTCACCTCCACTCTGTTCACCGGGTAGTCGAAGGGTCCGTGTTCTATCACCGCTCTCTCGTGCGTTTCCGCTACAGCGTCCGCCACCAACACGCGTCGCACGTAGAGCTTTGCTTTGTAGATCTTCAAGCTGTAGCCTCCGTCAGCGGCGCACATCAGATAGAAAGAGGGCGCTGCCTGTTTCAGAGTGAGATTGATTTCTGTCTCTCCAACGATGAGCTTCGGTTGATGAGCCAGGTCAAAGTGCAGTCGCGCCATCAGCGAAAAGCGCTTGTTGGAGATTAGCTTCCTGCGCTCTTTGTACCCCGCATTCGCGTTACTCAACGCGTCAAAGTGACCAGGCGTATCTTCATGCCACCCCTGGGCGCTCATGACGCCGTCCTTCACGTCTTTGTTGTAGTTGAGTAACCCTTCCAAGTAAGCTCGGTAAGGGTAGGTCTCGGTGTTGCCAGACACTTTGAAACCGCCAATGGAGACTTGGACGTCTTTGAAGAGCGAGTGAGCCAAGTTGTTCACCGGAGCTACCGCGTCGGTGTCCTCGAGCGCCGCTCCGTTCGGTTTCAGCACTTGACATTCCAGATGAAGGTAATTCTCGTTCAGGTCTGTGTACTCTTGCGACTTGTTGATGGTGAAATTTATGTTACCTCCATCCTCTAAAGAGTTTTTTGTTTCTATCCCCAGGAAAGACGACTTTAAGATAGTAGTCTGAGTCGGCGCTACGGTGTGCAGGTCGAGCTCAGAGAGCGCGCACTCGTTACTGCTCTCGTGTACGTAAGCCATTGTGTTCTCTCTTCACGCGGACGACAGACTGACGCCGGCCGCCTCCAGTCTTTTTATTTATACCTGAACGCCTAGGCGCTTACCGGTCGAATACATCCCCTCTACGTCTCTTGCAAGAGCCACCGCCCGTCTGAGGAGAATGCCGGCGACGTTTCGACCCTTTCTTAGACGCGACAGTCGTCTTTCCTCCCGAGAACGCCGTACTCGCCAGTCTCTTCAGAGCGCCTGCGCCTCGGTCTTTCACGCTGCTCTTTAAAGTCCGACCCGCCAGCACATCTTTAGCTACGCCCACACCGGCGCGGAGCAGCGTTTTTCCCACCGACTTCAATAGCGGGGTAGCCGAGCGCATCAGACCTAACAGAGCGCCGCCCAAACCGTGCCCGCTCTGGAAAGAGCGCCCGCTGTACACGTTGATGCCGTTGCCCAGCTGTGCGTTGTAGTAATCGCTGTACCCTCTGCCGACGGTGCGCCTGGGTGGAAAGTACGGAACGCGTTGACGCATCATTTTTCTCTCTTTCAGTGCTCAATAGGTCTCAGATGAAGTGTCACGGTCACCTCGCCTCTACCGAATGGGATGGAATGACCGGATCGGTCTCTTAAATAGATGCCGACCTCGGTAAACCTCTTGGATTTCAAGGGGAAATAATCCAAATGGGGAAAACTGATAGCTTGCACGCCACCTCGACGCTTTCCGCCTCTGTCCACCGCGACGCAGCGTAACAGCGGCACTTGCATGTCGCCCACACGTCTCTCCTGGATCATGTCGGTGTATATGTACACAGAGTGCACGTCCCCGAAAACATCCATCGAGTAGGCGCCGGTAGTCGGCGATGCGAAACACGTCTTCTCTCCGAAGCCTAGAACGCATGCGAGATGCTGAGTCAGCAGGACAGCACAGTGTCTCGGCGGTTTGATGGTGACGCGTTTCGTCTTGGAGTCGTACGATAAGATCCCCATCGGTTTGAGCAAGAAGCTGGAGCCCTCTAGTCTGTCATCTCGCAACGTCTCACTCAAGCGCTCGACTAGGGTGTGGTTGCTTCCGGTGAAAATAGGAGGTATCTCGAATATGTTTGGCATGAAACTGCGCACTCCCATGACTTTCTCCATCTCTTCGATCATCTGTCTTGCTTGATCGCTGATCGCCTTCTTCTTCACCGCCGGGGACAAGAACTGCTTGTATACGGCATTCGTCTGTCTCAAGTCGACCTCTCTCTTGAACCTTTTTGTTTCCGGTTTCAATCGCTGCTCTTCCGACGTGTCTGATATCTCTTCCACCGTTACATAGCTCGCTTCCTTCCAGCTCAGCGGGTATTTTGAGCTGAACGTTAGCTTGCTCAGACCGTTCGCGTTTTTCATTCTCCTCCAGTCTACCTGCGGTTTTCTTCTTTCGGCGAATTTAGTGTCTTTTAAAACCTTGATCGCCTCCTCTAGCGAACGCTTGGTGCGCAGAGGAACAACGATGATCAAGTCGTCGTCGTGCACGTTAGTCCATTCTGTAGGGAAGATGATCTCAGTCAGAGCCGCTTCGTACGCTTCAGGCAGAAGGAGCGGCGAGTCGAAGTGAGTTCGGAAAGACGTCAAGCTGTTGTCAGGATAATACTCCATAGAGCTGTTGCTAGGTAGAGTGATGTTCATTTTTTTTTTTTTTTTTTTCTACGTTATTTTTTTGACGGGGATCCACTCGTTGAACTTGTCGTCGTAACCTAACCAACGTACGAAAGCTAACTCTTTACCGTCGACGGTCTTGCGGCGCAACACCTCGTCTATCAGGTAGTTGTTGTCGTAACGACTCTTGTACACCTTCTGAACCTCTTCCGGGTAGAAGACGCCTTTTATCTCCTCGCCCTTATCGTCTTTCAGCTCGAACCCTCTGCTTCCCAACGTCTTAGCAACGTCGACCACTTCCTCGCGCCAGTTTCCCTCGTACCCTTTGTCGAAGGCGCCTTTAGTTCTCAACATCCTCACTCTGTCACCCGGAGCGATGACGTCGACGGCGGACGTCTTTGTTTTTTTCTTCTTTTTCCATATTTCGTCGATTTGTTTGTTAGTTGGGAGATCTTGTCGGTAGAAAACTGTTTCGCTGTTTTCCGAGCTGACTTGAGCCGGCGCCATTTTCAACGTCTTGTGGTGAGTGCGATTGTAAGAAGACACTACATGGTGCAGTACGTCTACGTAGCGATACGTGCGCTTGTGTGTAAAATAACGCCACAGCTTCTCCTTCAGACTGCGGTTCAAGCGCTCCACTAGACTAGCTTTGATGTCGTCGTTCTCGCCAGTGAAAAACTCTATGCCCTCGCTCTTCAAGTGATCTTGAAAGATCTTGTTCAAAAACTCTTTCCCCTTGTCTGTCTGAACAGTGCGCGGTCGTCTCTCGCCAGTGTCTGTCATCTTTCGGAAGGCCTCGGTAACATCAGCGCCGCTCTTGGATTTAATGGGAACGGCCCACGCGTACCTAGAGAAAACGTCGATCGCCGTCACCACGTACCGGAAGCGGTCGTTGTGAGACGCCAAAGCCTGCATGTCCATCAGATCTATCTGCCACTGCTGATCGATTGCGCCGGTTATAGTCTTGTTCCTTGCGAATTTTCTCCGAATGGGTTTATGTTTAGTGTAGGCGTCCAGCGACACTAAAGCATCTCGGATGACGGCCGGGTTTAGGTGGCGAAAATGATGTTTCTGGAGTTTAGTCACGCTAGTGAAACTGGAGGGCGCTTTGACGTCGGTATATCTAGCTACTACGCGCTTCTTTTCTTTTTCCTTCTTGGTCAGTCTCTTCACTGGTTTGCCCATCGTTGAGGGCGTGAACGACGACGTCGCCGCTAGGCGGTTGCGCCCTTTCCTTTTCTTACTCCCCGCGCTCCTATAGGAAGTCGGAGTTTGGAAAAGTTCACTGCCCTCCTCGTCGTCAGAGGATTGATCGTCCACCTGGAGAGAAGAGTCTGCTGCTGCTACTGCTGCTGCTGCTGCTTCTCCTTCTTCCGAGTCGAAGCTCGGTCGTTTCCGACCTCTGTCAGCAAGCCGTGTGTCCAAGCTTTGGCCAGGTCCGCTCGCTTTATACAGATGGTTTCCGATCAAGGAGTCTGTGGGAACTGCTTCGCGCAGCGCTTTTGTGAACGGAGAGTAGCCCGCCGGTCTGGGCGCCGTCTTCCTGAACCTGGCGGCGTCGTTCAGTAAGTCCACTATGTTGATGCGATGCTCAGGTGGTATTCTCCGACCCGACATCTCGCGCACCGCACCGTCCTCGTTCCACTTGACCACACCGGATTTCTCCAATTGTTTGTACAGCGCCACGGTCCGGGTGCGATTCCTCTTGGGAACTTGGTTCACCAACCGCTCAAGTAGGGACGCGCTGGCTTCTTCAGCAGACTGACGGAAGTGAGCCGGGGGCGAAGAAGTGTAGGACGAAGAGATGTTGCTGTTGTTGGGATTCGCGAGAAAAAATTGCAATCTATTCAACAACCTTCGGTATTTCAACATTTTCTCGCGCGATTCCAAAGTGGGATCGTTCAAGACTAAGTCCAAGTCCCTGTAGATAAACTGTAGCACCTGGTGCAAGGCCGCGTCGGGGTGAAGGGACTGTTCTGCCTGCTTGTGGTAATAGGCCATATCGGCAGGTAGGCGGGCGGCGGTGGCAGGAGCGGAACTCTCGTTCTTTTCAGTACGCTCATCAGGAAGAGGAGGAAGGTTTGGAGCAGTAGAAGTACTAGCAGCAGCGACTGCAGTAGTAGCAGCGCTAGTAGTAGCAGCAGCGGGCACATGATGAAGTAGACCTGCTCGTGATGATTTGTAGAGCGTCTCAGGATCCACGAGCGCTAAGCGTTTGTAGTGTTGTTGCTGCTCTGAGTCCGTCATGGGGACGACGGTGGCGATGATGCTGGCGGTGGCGGTAGCGGTGGTACTGTCGGCGAGTAGGTGTCGAATGAGGTGTCTCATATACGGAGAATGCTCTTTATAAGCGGTAAGGCCATCCCTATGAGAGCCGGAATGAGGAAACCTCCCTCTTGTACCAAGACGCGTCTCTTTTTCTTGATGGGCGTAGATTTTTTGCCGACCTCCCTCAACACGTCAGCCGATTCTCGAAGCTTGTCCAGTTGTTTGTCGCTGAGCGGGATGTTCCCTACCAGTAAATTGTGACAGATCTCACTCAATGCTGCGATCAGATCGTCGCTTCCAGAGTCTATTAGATGCGAGCAGTCCTTTGGCGAGCACTTAGCTAAGTGCTTGAGAGTACCAAAGTGTCTTTCGAGTAGACATTTTTGCTACTGCTTTCTCTTGTTCTTTTTTTTGTCTAGCGGTACAAATACTAGCTGAGAGTGTATGGACGTCAAAGAGGAGCGTATTCTCAGATCGTCAGGTGTTGACTGCTTGAAGTCCAGAAGGAGGTATGAGTGAGGTCGCTTGAGTTCATGGGTAAATATACTAGAGAGGGCCGCCGCGTTGGAGGGAAACACCTGGCGAGACAGACTAGCTATTTGCCCCATGTCGCGCGGGTTCTTGAAAACGATCATGTAGTGAGCGTTCAGACTCATAGTTCGAAAGTCGGGTGATTTCTGGAATAGGTTCTGAGTGATGTATATGACGCTCACGTTCCAGTGATGCGAGTATTTAGTAAAGATGTCGGCTACCACTTGCTGATTGGAACTGCTCATCAGATCGTCCAATATCAGTAGAGTGTGTGGTCGTAAAGCGTCTTCTGCTACTTCCACGTCTCCCGCTATAGACTCTTTGCTAGGAAGACCTTCTCTGAATTCCACACCGTACTGATTTTGCATTTTTTCAAACAGAGGTTGCCACTCGCCGTAATGGTAAAAAGTCTTTTCCACCGGCGGCGTGACCAAATTGTTCACGTCGCTCAGAAATTGATCCACCAAGCGCGATTTTCCACAACCCGACGGACCGCTAATGATACAACTAAAGGGTCCTTGTAGTCGAGCGTCGAAATGAATTTCTGTGAAGAGTTTGCTTTTACTACTCGACATTTTTTTCTTTTTTTTCAGGACGCGTCAGAGAGCGGTTGTGTGTCTGACTGTCTGCTGTGTTTCTCACTCGAACGGTCGGTAGTGAATGGTTGTGGAGAAAAGTCAGCCGACCTTTTTATTGATACCGGCCGGTGTCACAGTAGCGGCGGCAGAAGTGACTTTTTTTTCTTTTTTTTTTTTGCGATAAAATTCTATTTTCACTCAATAGTCATAAATGTTTGTATCAGACTCCAGAGGAGTCTGATACAAATATTTATTTTTTAAAAAAAAAGAAGAGGAGGAGGAGGAAGAGGAGGAGGAGGAGGAGGAGGAGGAAGAGATTAATTTTTTATTTTTTTTGATCATTTAGGCAAAGCTCGTCGCTTTGCCGCTTTTTTTTCTATTTCTGTGTTGTGACACGATCGTCTCGAAAAAGCAATAAGGCGTGTGAGCGCGGCGGTGACAAATACATATTGGAGCGTATGGTTTAAAATAGTGCGTCCCTATCTTCTTCAATTCGGCTGCGTTGCAATATGCGGGATAACAAGTGACGACGTCGAAACGTTTAGAGACCGTGTTCACGTCGGCCACAACGCGCGCCCACCGAGTGGGAGCTGCAGTCGCTCCCAAGAAACCGATCGGCTTGTCGAATCGTTTCATAGCACTTATTCTCACTTTATAAGAGGAGGCAGGGTGAGGAGAGTAGCGGCGCTCTTTCTTTTCATGAAACGCCCAACGAGTGGGGGGGCTGAGAGCGGCTGTTATGCAATGGTAGAGTAAATACTGTTCTGAGAAGACGGCTCTCGGCCATGTCGCTACGTTTTCCTTTTCCGCTCTTGTATAACGACGATGGCGCTCAGCTTTGCATTTCTCGAGAATTCGGTACGCTTCAAGAGAAGCGTGAACCTCAACTACGTGACGCTCTCTCCTTTGAGATAAAAAAATAGCCGGGCAGTTGAGGAGGGCACTTTGTTCACGCGACCGTCTTTTAGAAACTCGCGCCCTCTGCAGCGCCATATTTCTTTCCTCCGAAACAAAAAAGACTGAGTGAAAATAAAAATTTTAAAAAACAAAAAGCTCAAAGAAGAAAAATAAGCAATAAGCAGACTCAGCTCGAAATTCCCTGCTGGCGTGATGGCGGTGACTGCAGGCGGTGGCGGCGGTCGGCTGGCCGGCGGTGGCGGTGTCGGCGGCGATGATAGAAGGGTGTGTGGAAAGAGAGACGCATCTCAGTCTTTTATAGGAGCGGCGAGTCTGACATTTTCAGCTGTCGCATGCTGACCTGCTGCTATCATAAGAGAAACAAAAGCCCTAATCACGCTTTTCAGCTGGATCCTTCCACCCCGCCAGACATGGATCCAGATGGGAAGGTGGTTTAAAATTAAATCCGTGTACCGACTGTCATACAATAGAGTAATTAGTTGAACGCGTGTTACCTGTATAAAGGATTAGCGGGTCATGGGCTCAGCGTGTGTATAGTAAAACAACTACAGGTAGCGTGAACAAAGCGACCCCCTCCCTTTCTGTCACTCTGTCTGTGACTAGAGGGTGCGCGTGTGGTAAGCGGCTTAAATCTAAAGAAAAACAAATCACCCTCTCCTGTCGTCAGCAGTCAGCCGGCCGGCGGCTGGAAAATGCGATTAGAGGGATAATGAGCCGCGTAGTAAGCGACTTAAGGCTGATCTAAAGACCTGCCGTGAGGGGGCAGCTGGCCGGTGGCTTGAAAAAAGGGGGGAGTAAGGGTATATAAGGGGGAGTGAAACCGTATTCGGCATCGTCATCATCGTTCACGCTACTACTACTACTACTACTACTACTACTACTACTACCACCACCAGCACCGCGCCTCAATTTGCAGATCCCCATGATGGAAAGTTGCTACCGTGACATGAAGCGGAATGACAAAGCGGCGCGCGAATGTGAAGCTGATGCTGTAGCCTCTGCTACTGCTGCTGCTAGTGCTGCTCAGCGTGCTACTGCTGCATTTACTGCGGATGTTAGTGACGCTGGTTGTGATGACGTTGTTGTTGTTGCCGCTGCGGCTGTGACTGCTGCTGTTGCTGCCGCCGATGCAGCTACTCATGCCACCGATGCCGACGCTGCTGCTGCTGATGCTGTTGCGGCTGCCGATGTCGCCGCTGATAACGCTGCTAGTGCCCGCTCTGCCGCCCTTGCTACTGTCGCTGCTACTGTTGTTGCTAATGCTCCCGCTACTGCTGCTACCGCTGCTGCTGCTGCTGCTACCGCTGCTGCCGCCGCTGCTGCCGAGGCTGCTGCCGATGCTGCTGCCGATGCTGCCGATGCTGCTGATGCTGCTGATGTTAGCAGTCGCGTCGACAAAGAATCGTCATTTGTCACTCTTAAACCTCCAGTTGAATGCGCGACGAGTAGTAGGGCTGCCAACGCGACGGCCGGATGGTGCAAATGGTGTCGTCGCTTCTGCTCGTGCGCTTGCTTTTCTTCCGGTCCTACCTGCTGCTGCTACGGTATGATAGTGTTATAGTGTTTGAATGAGAACGCGCGTAGTTACACATAGACGCTGTAACAGATGTGCTTTTTTTTGAAAATATAATTTTAACATAACATGGAACTTGTTGTGTTTATTTTCTATATATAAGTTGTTTGTTTACAAACAGTCACGTGTCACGTGGTGTTGTTTACAAACAAGAGAGCCACGTGGTGTTGTTTACAAACAAAACCCTAAGTAGGTCACGTTACCCTAGTTACCAGAATGCCGGCTTCTGATTGGCTGAGCCTAAGTAGGTCACGTGACGTAAGTAGGTCACGTTACCATGGTTACCAGAATGCCGGCCTCTGATTGGCTGAGAGCTTCTAAGTAGGTCAGTAGGTCACCCAGAATGCTGGCTTCTGATTGGCTGAGAGCCCTAAGTAGGTCACGTTACCATGGCAACGGGTCACGTGACCAAATGGCGGCCTCTGATTGGCTACATATCGATTGAGTAATAAACAGTAGTTAACTATAGTCCCGTTCCGATACATACTATACTACTAACTGAGATCTAACCCCAAGGAGGGCCGTCTAACTGGAAGGTAGGGTGCCTTTTTATCACAGGTTTGTGTGTGTATGAATGAATGCTCCTGTTATGCCGTGCTCCTGTGAGTCCTGTCCCTGAGGGGAAATGAAACAATAACAGCAGCTCTATTCCCAACTTCCTACCTTAACTTCACTGCTGTCCCAATGTCCTCTCAATAAACACACCTTTTTACATGAGTGTCTGAGAGGTAGTTTCATGAGCTGAAATCTAACCCCGAGGAGGGAATCTATCAAAGTAGAAGGTGGGCCGTCTTTTTATCACAGGTGTGAATGGCGGCCCCTGTTATGCCTTGCTCCTGTGAGTCCTGTCCTGGGGGCCCCCTCCCCCCCCCCCACACACACACATACTGTAGTCTCTAACACAACATATAAAACACATAGCCTGATAAGTGTCTTCTTCCTCCCGGCCGCAGGTGTGGTCATATCCCAGGGGTATGAGACAAGCCCCTCTAAAGGGGTCCAATGGATGGTCTAGACCTAAATCTTATATCTAACACAAAACTGTGCAGCTAATAATTATAATGACTGTTATAACAATGTTATAGTATCATACCTTTAGAGCTGCATAGCATAGACTGGTGAAGTGTGAGCTGTGATAGACAAGTTGTAGCCCTTTAAGGATGGCATAATGCAATAATGCATCATGCCCTTAGTCATCATAATGCATGAATGCAGCTGCGGTAAGTAACTTGACAGTGCTGCATGCCGACCCTGCAGAGTTGAGACACTCCCGGAGGGTCGGCATGATGCACCAATGCATGACCGGCGAGTAACTCGCCAGAGCTGCATTGGTGCATCATGGCCACAAGAGTCATGACATGTGTCCTTAAAGGGTTAACCCTTTGTGACAGGATTGAGGCATAGACTGTGTGTGTACATGAGGAGAGGGGATCGTTAACAGTCAGTTGACTTTTCATATCACCATGTGTGTGTGTGTTTTTGCCCATAACTGGAAAATGACTGTGAACTGGGGATTTGAAACTTAACTTGGGACTTGACCTAGTCTATATTCAATCGAGACCAGGGCAGGAAATAGCTTTATGATACCTTAAATTTGGTTTTCACAAAAGTCCCCAATTCCAACCGAGTACCCAGTTCCAGGCAGGATTCCCAATGATGTGTCAAACATACAAATTCTGAGTCTGACCAATCATGCTAGTGATATTACATTTCTCGAAGGCAAGACAATGCAATCAGTAGCACTGCAATGCTCCTAAACCCATCCCCAGTTTCCGGCATAAACATTTAGAAGTGTGTTTGTGACAATCCCCTTTCTGTCTCATGCCCCTTCCTCTCCTCTCTCCCTCCCCCCTCCCTCTCTCAATCTCTCCCTCCCTCCCTCTCTTCCTCCCTCCCTGCCTGCCTCCCTCCCTCCCTCCCTCCCTCCCTCCCTCCCTCCCTCCTCCCCTACCTCCCTCCCTCCCTCCCTGCCTTCCCCCCCTCCCTCCCTCCCTCCCTCCCTGCCTTCCCCCCTCCCTCCCTCCCCCCCTGTCTGTCTGTCCCTATATCTCTCTTGCTGTATGTCTTTTGTACCAATTGTCCCGAGCACTCAGCATTCCCTCAGCCTCTCTCCCTAAACCCTATTGACCGTCTGGGTTTGACTACCTCCCACATACCACCAGCTGAACGTGTGAGTTTATGTAAACACACCCTTCAATGTATGAGGGAGCTCAACCATGCAAGTAGAGCTATCAGTGTAGAACCATGAATACATAATCTCTCCATGGAGTAATGGTCCAAGTATACCTCAGCAGACTTATATTATATGACATCTCAACTGGAATGACATGTCATCTTAGCTGAAAACCTATAGTAGAGCATTTAAAAGGTATGTAAACTTAAAATAAGTTCAAAAATAAGAAGTACTGAATTGACTGCATGTGGGCTAAACTATTACACCTTTAAAAAAGGAGGAGAAGAATTGCTTGGGGAACATTGCATGGGCTCTGTACATCAGTCCCAGCTAATTAACATACACACTTCAAAAAACACTTCCAGCACTATCTTCCCATTACTAAGGAGAAGACCTGTGCCCCCCCCCTGCCCCATCTGCTCTTCATCCAGCCCCAATTGGTGTACAGACTAGTACAGATTAGTACATCATTAGGTTTGCTGCATTTAACCCATAAGGCCACATAGTGCTTCAATAGTCCCATCTATAATGCAACCAGCCCTGGTGGGCAAATCACCAAGGCTGCACTCAAGCATTACACACTACCTTACAGGGTTGATGTACATTCCCGTTGGGTTTACAAGGTTTAAGCACTATGCAGCCAGTAAAGGGTTAAATATCACCCGTCCCCAACAGGTCTGTAGTCTAGGTGAGGACGGGACTGTGGTGTTTACGGCTGATGTCTGAGAGTTAACTGTTACCTGATACCATCTGTTCCTGTCAGCCTGACTCTGGGTAATGGGGAGAGGACCGGGAAAAAAGGTTAAATCCACTTACATTTACAATCAGTGTAAGACTGAGTGGACTGGGAGTCAATGTATAGGATTACAGGGGTGGTGGCTGTATAGCTTACAGCAGCCCCAATACTGTGTTGTTTATGACTGTATAGACTACCTTCTGTTTTTACGCAAATGCAATCATCGGAAACATGCGAACACAAAAGGTCCCCTTCCACTAAACGCTTAACAAATAGAGTTCCTTTATCTACCATGACAAAGAATTTAAACCACTCCTTCCCATTCTCAGTCTCTGAAGTCATACACTAGGGCAACTACTTAAAAAAAGTCCTTCATTGCGACTTCAATATCACCAGGGGGACAGCCTATTGAAAGCCAGAAGTGCCCGTGACAATTATTACAGAACACATGCTAATCCATATAGATCTGCTTTACTGGGGGCCACTACAGAAAAACTGCGTTACTTTAATAGTGTAAGTAAGTGGTGCAGAAAGTTCCCTTTTCCATTAAGGCATGACAGAAAAAACTATCGTAAATTTGGAAGTATTAGCGTAAATTGTTAATATTTTTACGCTATTTTTACGCTGTTTTCTGTAACAGCCCCTTGCTGGTATTTGGGCTGCTGCAGGCATGACTGATATCACTTCTGTCTCTGTCTCTCATTGTGACTCCATTACAGCTTCTGCACACATCTATTTATGCATGTTTTGTGACTTTTTGTTTTCATGTCCAAACTTCTTAAAGCTCACTCACATGATTTTCAATGAAGGCTTCTCATAGACAAAAAACACCAGCCCCGGGAGCCTGAGCGCTGATCATATAGGGTACCTGGCTGTCGATCACGGTACCACTTTTGTTAAGTTGAGAACCTTCAGTACAGACCATTGGTCAGTAGGTGGACCAGCTAACCGGGGGTTATGACATCACAGGGCAGGTCACCATTGCTTCTGTCTGAAATGGTTCCTAGGACTTGGCCCTACAGTGAGTAGGTCTAGGTACTGAGGGCCAATGCTTTTTGCATGCCTTCAGGGTAACACAGACGGAAGCAATTACTATCCCGACTAAGGCCCCATCTAGAGATAACCTAAGATGGTACCGGGGGTTAGACATGGCCGCACCCATGGCCTAACACCTAAGAGCCCTACATGACAAGAACACACCAGTCCCTGGGGTGGGCTTATAGGGACATGTGGACACAGCTAGGGATGGGGATGTAGACCACACACCTATATCTACATGACACATTTATAACTCCCACGATGCACTTGTGTGAATCAGAATAAATACTGTACATGAAAAGGGAAGTTCAGAGAAGTGTGTGACAACAAAGCTGTAGGATGACAATACCCATGGACACACACACATGTTTACTCAAGTAGCCCCTGCAGCACGGCCCGTAACACGGTGTGTGTAGAACAATGCTCATGTGTGCACAATGCTGTGTGTGTGAGTGTGTGTGTGAGTGTGTGAGTGTGTGTGTGTGAGTGTGTGAGTGTGTGAGTGTGAGAGTGTACACACGTGAGTGTGTGAGTGTGTGAGTGTGTGTGTGTGTGTGTGGTGCCCAGTTCCCTCCTGTAGCAGGACCTACATGGCCTAGCATGGAAGGTGTCCTTCCTGACTATATGGTCAATATAGGTACTCCAGGTGTGTGTGTGAGGAGGGAGGGCCGTGGTGCTCATCCCTGTTCATCTCTCTCTTGTACTTCTATCGAATCCAAATGGGATGACATTGTTGAGAAGGATGCACTAACTATTTGCATGCATTGGTGGAGCAATTTCTCCAGTCTTTGCGAAAACCTCTTTGACATTTAGTTTAGCACAAAATGAGCGTATTTCAAAGCAAAGTATCCTACATCTACAGGTAAATACAACATGTATCTGTAACTTCAATTCTTGTAGGAATGTTGGAAAAAGTAATTCAGTTCTGGAAAGCCCAGGAGGTACAGAACTTTTGGTTTGGCTGCTCCAGTTTTTCTGCCAGACTGGAGCCGGATACTGCCTCTGTCTGGCAAATGTAGGAAAATGTATATCACTGTATACGAAACCACATAGTTTATGAAAGGATGTTCAACTTGCTAAATAGACCCTGTAGTAGTTGCACATGACTTGATATCAAAATCTTTGAGCAAATTAGTAGCTGGGCTATGAACCATGCAGTACACCATACAGTCACCCTGAGCTATGAACCATGCAGTACACCATGCAGTCACCCTGAGAACCATGCAGTACACCATGCAGTCACCCTGAGAACCATGCAGTAAACCATGCAGTCACCCTGAGAACCATGCAGTAAACCATGCAGTCACCCTGAGAACCATGCAGTAAACCATGCAGTCACCCTGAGAACCATGCAGTAAACCATGCAGTCACCCTGAGAACCATGCAGTACACCATACAGTCATCTGAGAACCATGCAGTACACCATGCAGTCATCTGAGAACCATGCAGTAACCATACAGTCACCCTGAGAACCATGCAGTACACCATACAGTCATCTGAGAACCATGCAGTAACCATACAGTCACCCTGAGAACCATGCAGTACACCATGCAGTCATCTGAGAACCATGCAGTAACCATACAGTCACCCTGAGAACCATGCAGTACACCATACAGTCACCCTGAGCTATGAACCATGCAGTAAACCATGCAGTGACCCTGAGCCCAGTCTCTCCTGTGGTCTCTGCCAACACCGGAAGTGCAGCCGGGAGGAGGGTGTCACAGTAAATATCCTCCCCTGGAGGAAGTTGGCAAGGTCTGTATAGGACACAGGTTGGTACATTGGTACACGGATGGTGTATTCTGTATGTGTTCACCACTATTTGATATAAGTGTATGATACAGCCATTAGGGACAACTGAAATGGGGATTTTGAAAGCTCTGCGACCCTTAAGGATCATTCAGAGTATCTCAGATTCGTTATCATTATAATTTCTATGATACCTTAGGAAATGAATAGCCAACATGTTATCCAAATGGAACATTTTAAACTATAGTCATGAACCATTGACTATCTCATCAATAGACCATGCTGACACTTGGCTGTTTAGCTCAGTCAGTTGAGTGCCTGCCTCCAAATCCGAGGGTCGAGGGTTCTAGGCACTCTTGGGGAAACTGACTAGAATGTTTTCAAAAATTAGCCCTGAACCAACACACACCAGGGGAAGTATGTCAATTCCTAAAGATTCAGAGAATGCCCACCAGGTGGGGATAGTGAGTTCCTAAAGGTTCTGAATATCTCCACAGGGTCCCAACACCAGTTGTGGCGGTGTTAATTTATAAATTACAGGGGGTGGTGGTTTAGAGTGATGTAAACCTATTTGACCTTCTTGAGGGGGGAGTAGTATAGTATGTATCGGAACGGGACTATGCTTAACTACTGTTTATTACTCAATCGACCTGCAGCCAATCAGAAGCCTCCATTTGACCGGAAGTGACGTCACATGCCCATATAAGGGCATACCGGAAGTGACGTCACGTGACCTTGACCTAGTTAGAGGTCAAGGTCATGACGCAGCCAATCAGAGGCTTCCATTTGACCGGAAGTGACGTCACACGCCCATATAAGGGCATACCGGAAGTGACGTCATGTGACCTTCACATGTCCATATAAGGGCATACCGGAAGTGACGTCACGTGACCTTGACTTAGTTAGAGGCTTCTGATTGGCTGGTACACCGGAAGTGACCCATTATGCAAATGAGGGGACTACTTCCGGTCAAATGGAGACCCCTGATTGGTTGGGTCATGAAGAAATGTGTCTCTTAATTTTTTTTGTTTAGGAAGTGATCGACTTTAGGATCACGTGACCGGAAGTGACCTGATGAGTCACGTGACTAGAAGTGACGACGACACATGCCTTAATTAGGCGATCAGCAGCGACCGGAGGAAGTGTCACTTTAAGAGGACACGCTAGTTAATTGTTATAATTTTTTTTTACTTACTAATAAAAGAAGACGTATGAAAATAAAACAATAATTCTATTTATTTTTTTATTTTCTTTTTTTCAATTCTAATAAACACGCTATTTTTGAAAAGATGCGCTCAATCAATCAATAACACACTTTTTTTTCATATTTTTAAAGGACTCGTTGTCACACCGTTAGAATGCACGCGACGCTTATAATACAAGTAGCGCACGTCATCTTTCTCTATGGTGTAAGTGTCCATTTTTGGTTCGTACCACTTTGAAATTTCTATTTACCGCAAGGAGAGTTTTTCGTTTGCGAAAACATCTAAGAAGACGACTGGTTCTTTAGGGTTTTGTTACTTCTGTACACTTTTTGCACGCCATCTTTTTTTTTGGGATTTTCTTTCACCGGTGCCGCTGACTCGATCGTAGCAAATGTAAGTCTTAGGGTTGAGACTTAGGATCCCGTCACCTTCCCACGCCGCTTTCATAAGCCCCGAAGTTCTCAGATCGTGAAGGTAACGTCTCTCACAACATCCGCCGGGCGGCGGACACCATTTTCGCACTTTTTTCCGTTTTTATCTTCACGAAAAGCTCTAAGTGATCGTCACACACCGATGTCGGAATCCGCTTTCGTTTCTTTCTGAAGTATGTCTCTCTCAGGCGAGGTTTGACTACACAGAGGCAAATATCAGAGGCACCCAATAGCGCTAATTCTACTCTCAGACAAGGGTCAGGCACTGCTGGACTATAATAGATGGGTCAAGGGCTATTCTAGTGAGGGTCAGGCTACGCCGGACATTCAATAACAAGCTGGACTTTGGCAAACTTGCTTGAAAGTCTGACCATGCGGGATCCTCATGCCATAGTCTGGCAATGCTGAACTCTTGGGAGAGTATGCTAGACTCTTGCTGGCCAGACTTTCAAGCAAATTTGCCAAAGTCCAGCTTGTTATTGAATGTCCGGCGTAGCCTGACCCTCAGTAGAATAGTCCTTGACCCATCTATTATAGTCCAGCAGCGCCTGACCCTTGTATGAGAGTAGTATTGGCGACATTGGCCGACTCTGATATTTACCCGTGTGTACGGTGGGAGGAGGGGGTTCACAGCCACAGCTTGCGCTTATAGAGCGCTACTAGCGGAGGTCTGGATGAGGAGACTACGGCGTTTGTCTTAAAAAAAAATAGCCATGGCACATGTCGATGTCGCTTAATTATGCTCATATCTCATGGCGATTTTAAGAATTGCTCATGTCACCTGTCACTATGTTTTTCAAGCTTCATGTCAAATGTCACTAGGTCTCATGTCGAATGTCGATGCTAAGAAACAGACATGACGTCATCTCGAATTTAGCGGTCTACACTACCGCTGCTGCTGCTGCTGCTGCTGCTGCTTGTGCAGCTCGTGCAGCTGCTGACAGCTGCAGCTGCTGTAGTTGCTGACGCTGTCACGGATGCTGTTGACAGATGCTGCTGCTTGTGCCGCTCGTGCAGCTGCTGCTGCTGCTGCTGACGTTGTCACGGATTCCGCTGACAGATGCTACTGCTTGTGCTGCTTGCGCTGCTCGTGCAGCTGCTGCAGCTGCTGACGATGTCACGGATACTGTTGACAGATGTGGCTGCTTGTGCTGCTTGTGCAGCAGCTGCTGCTGCTGACGATGTCATGGATGCTGCTGACAGATGCTGCTGCTTGTGCTGCACGAGACTGAGTAGCCGCTATTACTAATGCTACTAATACTAGTATGAGAAAATACATTTAGTCAGTTGATTAAATCAAGGAGGTTTTCTGACTTCAGTGGATCGTTTAGCCATCGGCCACGGGCAAAACTTGAAACCATTTTATACATGGGACAATTGGCAGAGTCGAAACGTGTTGGTACGATGGGGTCGATCATGTTCATCATCAGTTCAGGCAAAGGAAGTGTGTCGACAGCACGCGAAAACTTCATGTCTGAATGTTTCAACACAAGACTTTTTATCACACTCACACAGCTGCTTTGAAGAGTGAATCCTTGACCAAACTTGTGCTTTTCCAACACAGCTTTGGCCTCTTTCTGTGCAGTAAGGGATCTCTCTTTCGGGTTCATCTCAGTGCTGTCTAGCATGTCCTCAAAGTCTTTAACATAATGTTCCAACGGGCTACAAATGATGGACTCCAGATCATCGTCCGCATATGTCGTCTCCTCGCACCATATTGTGTCTTCGCCTGTTTCGAATTCCGTCATTTTCTTGACAATCTCCTCCTGAGTGCCTTGCATATATCGAAGCTCTTTCAAGGAGTTGATAACTTGTATGGCGAAGACTGACAAACTTGAAGGAATTTCACCACAGTCAGGCCAAGTATACGGAGCTAAGAAAAATAGCTCTAACAAAATCTTCTCCCTCTGTCCAAATGAAACTACTGTTCCGATGAAGTTGAAGCATGCTTCTATCCATTGCTCCTTGGTGACGTCCTTCCAATGTTTCTTTACCTCACATGCATCATAGGGCACTGTTTCTCTTCTTGCTTCAAGTGGGAGTTGCTTTTTCTTTCTTGGACTCATTTCGAGAGGGTTTCGATGCTCTGTAGCGTCAACACTTTCATAAATAAAGAAAATAGCAGAACTAATCATCGTAACGTGCTGAGCGAGCGTAGAGTGGACGATGCTACGAAGATGAAGGGCGGGTGGAGAAAGTGTGACGGGTGAGAGTGGCGTTTCACTCCTTATGTACCCTGTCCTAGATAAGCCTCTTAAACGGCTGAAAAGACTCTCTCAGTACAGAGCTTCTACCGCAGGTGGGTTTAGACTTAAGCAGCTTAGTTCACACACGTGTCTGTTAGAAAAGCTACTTGCACACCTGCCTTCCCTTTTCACTAGTATTCACCCTCTGCCGACTTATAAGACACCTATACACTCCTTCTCGTGAAATCTATGGAAGATGATGGAAGGACCACCGACTAGATTTTCTTTGATCAGAGCGTGGAGGACGGCGTCAAACGGAGGGAACGTTGTGAACACAGCTTATAGGTTTTGGAAGAGGACTTGTTAAGTCAAACTGGCGAGAGAGATCTCGTCTTTCAACATGACAATGCTGCGATCTTGGAAAAAATTAGCGTGATTTTTTCAAAAGCTTCTATGAAAGGTTTGACGTCTTCGTTGTTGTAGTGGATCAAGTAATCTCTCATAGTTTGCATCTTTTTGTCATACTAAACTTTCTGACATGTGGCGTAGTCGGATTTCGGCCATTTTGACGCCCGTCAGTTCGCTGTCAAAAGCCGATCTCGGTGGCAGGGTTCTGTTTACCAGTTTCTTGGTATACGTCATCCATTCGTAAGGAAAGCGACCTTTCTCTTCGTTTCTGGTGAAAGCTCGCAAATAATTCGCGTAGCTGTAACCAAGTGCCAAATAGTTGACTACTACGTCCAAGAAAACTGTGTGTAAACCGTCAAGTATTGATTGCTTCTCTTTATGACGCTGAATTGTTGGTTTCTTCGGTCTCCTGAGGCAAAGAACGAGTGAAGGCGTATTTTTGATCAGGTTCAAGTCGTAACGCTCCGAGTTGAAGCCCACGACTGGAGCTTGACGGATGTATCTCAGAAGCCGCTTCTTCAGTTGAACTAACGGTTGTCTGGTGTGAGCTGCAGCGAAGCCGCCTGGAGAAGGGGTGAATGTCGCTTCCTCCAGCAGGAGAGCTTCACCTATCGCCACATGTAACTTCGCTAACGTTGGTCGGTAAAGTTCTAGCACAGCTTTCTCGATGACTTTGGCATTCTCGTTTATGTGATTTTAAACTCGGTCTAACAAGGGGTCGGAATCTGCGTCGGATTCTCTGACGTACACCGTCCCCTCCTACCCCGGAAAGTCGGATGCGACGCTAGCCGACAAAGGGACGTGATCCCACAGCAGGGACACGTGTTCGGTCGACGGTTATCTGCACGGTCTGAAGAAAGCCTCGAAATCGAATGTAATGTTGTAAGGGTAGATTCTGGAATGTCCGTCGGGAGGAAAAGTTTCACGTGTGGCAGCGGGACAGAACTGACGTAACAAATTTGAAGTGCGCTTGCTGGTGTTGTATAAGTGAAAGGAAATGTGGCGGAAGACGCAGAGGTTGTCCTTGTTGGGAAAATCTAACACACGGCTTCTCTTTCCAACTCGACCGTCCTGACTGTTCCTACCGCCTATGGGAAAACCCCCCGGTCCCATGTAAACGCAAATGTTCAAAATTAGTAGGAAAAAGAGCGCACCGCTTGGTGTCAGCGTCACAAAGTTTCCGTACTTCCTCGCAAGCGACGGTGTTTTCCATCTTTGAGAGGAGCTCTTCCAAAGTTTCTGAATTAGTTATAGTAGGGAGCGGTTGTAATGAGAGTTGTGTTGTTCTGGGAGACGTGAAAGTAGCGCAGTATGCTCTTGTCTTCTCTGTGTTGTAAGAGTAAGCCTACCGAGAAACCCACTTTTTATCATTGTGTGAAGCAGATTGCGACGCATAGTATCTACAGCGTCACTCAACTCGCCGGTTGGTAGTTTGACGTTTGTTACACTCACGCGAGTCCCGTGCATCCTGACACTCGTTCGTATTGCAGGCCAATTCGCCGTGAACGTTTCCTCACCGTTCAGTACAGCGCATGTACGTGGAGGGATAGTCACCTCGTCCAGAGATTCGCGTCGACAGGTGATCTTTTCAGCAATCGACATCGCCGCATAGAGGGCAAAACTTAGGTATTGTTCTTCATTTTTCTACGGGTCACTCGTGATTGTACGGTCTTTTAAAAATTTTGAAACACTTTTCGCAAACGTCCTACGTCATGTTTTTCTTTTTTTGTTTTTTCACTTATTTACCAATTATTAAAAAAAAATAAACGTTATTTATCACTTCGAATACTAGACGCCTCTTACCACACGATACTATTAGCATAGTGAAAGGCGACTGTAGTCTAGGATCGAATTCAACAGATGTCCATCTTACTGCAGGGATCAGACGAGAGTGGTCAACACTGGAGTGTCACAGCTCACTTTTATGTCTTTGGGTACAGCTGCATACAACCCTTGAACATACATTGCGACGTCGCTGCGACCCATGTCGTCTTGCAACACTTTCATCAGAGCCATAGGCTCAGACGTCTCGTTGTACTTCCAAGCTCTCAGCACTTCATAGACAGGGTTCTTCACAGTCCTGTCAGAAGGCACAGGTTGAGAGATGAAAGTTACTTCATGAGAAGTCAACCCTAAGTAGATCCCTATGGTCTTCCAGTCTCTAGGGCAGAGCTCAGCTAAAAGAGAGAAATATTTCTGCACTTTCCACTCCATGTCTCCACTCTCTAAGCCATCCCACATGTCATGCTTGTCCATGTACTCACGTGAGAATTTGATGAGGTCCATACGGTAAGATTCTTCCAAGGCGGCGGCTAGGTCCTTCCACCTAGTAGTACAACTTTTCTGGTACCAAGTAGTGAACATTTCTCTAGCTTGAGTTATGACACTTGTCTCACAACTGAGATATCCCATATCCTTCAAGTTCACTTCAAGGTATGAACCTAACCGTATGTAATCTGATGTCGGCAACTTACTACTTATTTTCAGTAGCATAGCGTCTGACAAGTATCCTAACGGCTCTGCTTTGAAGTATGATGATACAGGTACTACTGCAGCAGAACCAATAACAGGAGCAGCGTCTGCGCTGGTATCAGACGACTCGTTGTCGGAACAGGGCAACCGCACGACTTCGTAAGGTGGTGGTGAGGGCAGTCGCCACGGACCGGACGCGCTACCAGTGGAAATGAGGTCGAAAAACGGACTGTGCGCCCGTAACCCTTCGGGTTCCTCGTACGCCTCGTCGTCAGCGTCAATCTCTGTCTCACCCTGTTGCTTTAGGGCATGTATGTCTACTACGCGCTGCTGGGGCTGAGTGTCCGAATAGCTGTAAGTCTCAGCGCGAGCGGCGTTGATGGCGTCGGTTGATGTAGCGGTGGAGAGGTTCGGTGCAACGTGCTGCGTGTCAGTACTAGTAGCGGCAGTCGCAGCAAGAGGTGTAGCAGCAGCAGCAGCAGGCGCAGCGCTAGCAGGTGCAGCAGTAGCAGGCGCAGCAGTAGCAGGCGCAGCAGTAGCAGGCACAGCAGCAGCAGGCGCAGCAGCCTCAGCAGGCGCAGCAGTAGCAGGCGCAGCAGTAGCAGGCGCAGCAGTAGCAGGCGCAGCAGCCTCAGCAGGCGCAGCAGTAGCAGGCGCAGCAGTAGCAGGCGCAGCAGCAGCAGCAGCAGCAGCAGCAGCAGCAGCAGCACTAGCAGCACGAGGATCACCAGCAGCCGCAGCAGGCGCAGCAGTAGCAGCAGCAGCGTGCTTAGCAGCAACAACCGTCGCGAGTGTAACAACGTCGCTACCACGACGACTACTACTACCACTACTACTGCTGCATGCGCTCGCTACAGCAGGAGGGTGATAAGACCAAGCGGTTGCGGCGGTAGTCTCAATTTCAGTAGCAAGAGGAGACGCTGACGCTAAACGATCACCGTTCTGCGTACTCTTCTTGTTCTTGAACTCGATTAGATCCTTGGACGACACTAGTTGTTGTGTTTTGCTCATGGTGGTGACTGTAGAGAGCAGCAAAAGACTGAGTGAGTGAATGGGTGTTTCCAGCCCCCTTATATACTCCTTCTCGCTTCTAGAGCTAAGCTACTTACGGCTCTGTTCAGCTGCCGCCGGCTGACCGGCGGCCATTCACAAAGAGAAACAAAAAGACATAAGGCATGACGTTTTCAGCTGGATCCCTTTCCCCCTCCCCTTTGAGAGATCGACTGACATGAGCTAAGCTACTTACTGCCTTGTTCAGCAATTCAACGTGCGTTAGCTGTATAAAGGATTAAGCAGTTGCTGCCGCCCGCTGACCGGCGGACATTCACAAAGAGAAACAAAAGACATAAGTCATGACGTTTTCAGCTGGATCTCTTTCCCCCCTTTTTTGAGAGATCGACTGCCATGAGCGGGCGGTGTACCGACTGTGCTAATTCAACGCGCATTAGCTGTATAAAGGATTAAGCAGTCATGAGCTTAGAGTGTGTATACAAAAAACTACAGGAGGCGTGTGGTGTGAAGCAGGACCCCCTAAGACGGGTGTGTCTGTCTGTGAGTAGAGTCGTGTGCATGTGGTGAGCGACTTAAGTGTAAAACAAAAAAAATCACCGCCTCCTGCCGTGGTGAGTAGACCGGCCGGCGGCGGCCGGCTAGTTCAATAGGGGTGACAGCTGACTAAGGCTGTGCATGAAAATCCGATTTTCACCTGACCTCTGACGTTTGTTACAATGAATGCCAAAGGGGGAGAGAGTCGTCCTCAGGTAGGGGGTAGGAGGTAAGGCTATGGATAAGGAAAAAACACCATTTTCAGCTGGCCTCCACAGATGGCGATGACATACCCCTCGTCATCTAAGCTCTTAAGAAGCTCTTAAGGAGCGGAGCGGCTGCTAGACAGCTGGGGTGCTGTTGGAAATAGGATTAAACTCCCTCTGTATAAAAGCTCTGATTTCTGTTGGAAAAAAACCATATCACCTCTGACCACAGTAACGTCTACTACCACCACCACCAGCACCACCGCCGCCGCCACCGCCGCCGCCGCCAGTCACAGCTGATCGCCTCATTAAAGCATGTGACGTCGGCACTTCTAGTCACATGCTTCATCAAGTCGCTTCCAGTCACGTGATCCTAAAGACTCTCACTTCCTAAACAAACAAAAAATGAAGAGACACGCTTCTTCCTCTCGAGAGGAAGAAGCGTGTCTCTCGATTGAAATCTTTTCTTTTCTTTTTTTCTTAAAAGAGACAAACGCCCCTTAGAGTGCCCCCCCACCCCCCTAGAGTGCCCCCCTCCCCCCTCCCCCCTTCCCCCCCACCCGCCCCATGCATCCTAAAAGCGCCCCCCTCCCCATGCATCTTAAAGGGGCCCCCTCCCCCCCTCCCCTCCCCTCCCCTCCCCTCCCCTCCCCTCCGCTCCCCGCCCCTCCCCCCCTTATACACTCTAAAGAACGCTTCTACCTAGTTCAATAAGTCACTTCCAGTCGCTCGTAAAGCTCATCCTCCTCCTCCTCCTCCTCCTCCTCCTCCTCCTCCTCCTCCTCCTCCTCCAAAAAAAAAAAAAATATATCACATTTTAAAGCGCGTGACCCCTTTAAGACGGTCATCTCTTCATTAAGTCGCGTGACGTCACTTCTTCTTCTTCTTCTTCTTCTTCTTCTTCTTCTTCTTCTTCTTCTTCTTCTTCTTCTTCTTCTTCTTCCGGTCACGTGATCAATCAGGTCCCTTCCAGTCACGTGATCCTCAATGAGGTCACTCACTTCCGGTTGGCCATTAGGTCATGTGACGTCACTTCCGGTCACGTGACTCATCAGGTCACTTCCGGTCACGTGATCCTAAATTAGGTCATATGACGTCACTTCCGGTCCCCTAAGTAGGTCATATGACGGCACTTCCGGTCCATAAGTAGGTCATATGACGTCACTTCCGGTCACGTGACCAAATGGCGGCCTCTGATTGGCTAACTAGGTCACGTGACGTCACCACTAATCCCCTAAGTAGGTCACTTCCAGTCACGTGACCAAATGGAGGCCTCTGATTGGCTGCATGTCGATTGAGTAATAAACAGTAGTTAACCATAGTCCCGTTCCGATACATACAATACTACTGGGGGGGCATAAGATACACCCCTTCCTTAGCAAAAAAAGCCAGCGCATTAAAGGCGGAGGGAAATTGTCACCAAATTCGGAGAAGGGGGGGGGGTTGCAAAATGTTCCACAACCTGTAGAGGGAGGGGGGAGGTAAAACTTTCTGTGCCCCTGTAATCAATAAATGAAAACCCCCTTAAAGGGCTACTAGTATTATAGTACAGCGACATTGGCCATACATCAGCTTTAGTCTCATACACAGAAACCTTCCTATGCTGGAGTCTGCACCTGTAGGCCCTTCTATACCAGTACATGTACAGAGTGTCCAACACTAGCCTCACCATTCACCCACCAGTGGTCCAGAGACTGGCACACTCCATGTATGGCTGTCATGTTGCCATGGACACCATGCACTGGGGTGGAACCAGTCATGTGATTATTCCCAGAAGACGGATGTATTTATTTGTATTCAATTTATTCTCAATTCTGTCTGTGGCTTCTCTAAACCTGGATTCCAATGGATTCATTTCTGACCATCAATGATTAATTGGCTTAAATCCACCCCCACCTTTCTGCTCCTGTGCATAATCTGTATGGACCATACACTTTCCCCAGTGTACCGGTCCTTACTTTACCCCTTGCCTTATAGAGGGCTCACACAAACTCTGTCTTTATTATACACATTAACACAGTTTGTCTCCCTCACACCCTCTCCTTTATCTCTGTGTGTATATCAAGTATGCAGCTACCATGTGAGATGTCAGGTATGAAGGCTCATGTTTTAAGTAGACATTTTCAGCTCATTTTATTAACCTCCTCATACTGTAACATCACAAAGGTCCCATTGTCTACTTAACATGCCGTGTATATGTCACGCGCAATATCGGAACTTTAATTCTGCGCCTGACATATACACCAGCTACCTAACATGCCGTGTATACAAAACAAAATGTATGTTAAGGAATGTAATTACGTTATGACTAAAGTTTTTTTTAATTTGCATTAGTGTTTAAAAACTTAATGTAAATGTCGAATTTAGGCTAATTTAGGTTAATTTACACTTAGTGGGAAGGGGGAGTGAAAAAATTGAGTCCATAACGTTAAAAAATCTGTAACGTAAATGTTGTTTGTAACACCCCCTTGAACAACAACGCTATCATTTTATGTTGTGTTTTGTAACACCCCCCAGGTGAGATTTAGTGACGTGAGCCCTGATTGTGGCTGCCATACATCAACTTTGTCAGCGACATGAGGAATTTGTCATATTTCTTTAACGTTTATTTCACCGAGGTTATCCGTTTCCCCCGGGGGCACTAGTCATATCTCAGTGACCTTGGGTGACATCCAGCATAGAGCTAAGGTCACAGACTTAGTAACTTGATGTGTGCAGGGCCTGTGGGTAATTATGTTAATTGTGAGGTACATCTTGTATTAATTAGAGGTCTGTAAGATCCATGATGTTACCCTGAGGTCTGGGGTGAGGGTGACATGCACCACTGCACAATCTACATTACCATCAAAACAACTTCAAGATCTTAGACTCGCTATACACTTTATATGTACACAGAGAGAAGAAACCGAGTCACAAGGGGAGTCCAGGCTATAAAAAGAGAGCCAGGGTCCCTTTGGCTCACTTTTTACACTGTCTGACTCCCCCTTCTAACAGCCTTGACTCCTTTTCAATTAGATCAAACAGAGTCCATGTCAGCTGAGGTGAGTCAATGGTTACCTGGACTCCCTAAGGGAGTCACAGAGGTGAGCATACAAAACGGAAATAGGAAACCCACTAGGTGACACTACTGTACAATGACTGTAATGCCATCTAGCATATATGTTAAGAAGCCATCTGACTCTGTTTCTAATCAGAGTCAAGGGTCCCTACTCCCTTTTCCCCCAAGGGAGTCAAACAGTTGGTTACAGTTAAGCCTGCTAGATGGTAGCACTATACCTAAAATAGTAATATTCTGCATGCTCAGATCTCTAGATCCATATTATTTGTGACATTGATGATTATGCTGATACATGTATATCATTGTAGCATCAGCATGTAATGTCAGAATTACATTTTATGAAATAGTTACAGTTAGTTTAAAACTGTAGCATAAGCATGATGTATAAGGTATAGACACCAAATTTGTAGCAACATGAGAAAGTTAAATCCCGAAAACTCATATGTTCCTTTGTATATTTTTTTTGGAGGTGTTTTAATCATTTATTGACCACATAAATTTACATGAATAATTCTTCGTTGTTCATCAGCACGGTGCATGTAAAATGACATGAAGTTAACGCATAAAGTAAGCATGAAAATGTAGAAATATTGCACATGGATGACCATAATATGAATAAACTGTCAACAATGATAAGGGTAGTACTCAGCATAGCTGATTTTAAGTACTAACCAAGATGTTTTATTAACTGATGTGCTCTGAGGGATCTTTCTGAGATCCCTCCTCCTTGTGAGACATTGCACCAACATAATGTAGAAACATCAGCTAGGGAGACAGCTATTGAAATGGTTATATAGAGGGTTAGGGGGTAGGAATTACCTATAAATTATGACTCTCTATTCCAAAGGAGCCATCCTGTGCCTAGACTCCCTTTCTAAAGGGAGTTGCAGCATAGACCTGGACTCTGTCTGTAGCGGGGGTCATAAAAGGGAGTCATTTTGGAGGCAAAACCTGGGCTCTCTTAAGGGAGTCACATAACTCCCTTTTAAGGGAGTCAGGTTCATCAAGAGAGTCAGAAAGAGAGTCAGAAAAGAGAGTCATTCTGGAGGCAAGCCTGGACTCCCTTTTGACTCGGTTTCTTCTCTCTGTGTAGTCAAATACCCCACCCCCAATATTTTGAATTGATCTTCAGAAATATGTGTCTTTTACATGTGTAATTCACCATGGGGATATAGTGAGAGGTCACTTCTTCAAAACCTGGTGCTGAACACATAGGTATTAGTCCTAGAACACAAATAAATAAGTATGACTTCACTCTCCAAACTGCCACCGTGACCTTGTCATATGTGTGAAGTCAGCTCAGCCATGAGTCCAGTCTCACCTGCAGTACCAGATGGATTATACATCATCGGGCGTCCGGCCACCCATAGGGGTTTTTAGTCCATAGTGCCGGGGAGGGGAAATTTAATTAAATTAATATATGTGATTTAATTAAATCACATCTTAGTAAGTCCTCTTCCCATTCCTATTCCCCCTTACCTTGACCATGAGGATACATCCTGCTCCTAGTCAGCTCGGTCAATACTTCAGTGCTGCACAAACAGCTCTGTACTCATACATCATGTTGTGCCTTTATCTCACAGTGCTGGTGTGGGTCATGTGTCAAACTGTCTCAGACTAATCCTTTAGGGCCACAGAGTTTTTCTCCAAGTGTCAAAGCATCACCAAAGAGCAAATGAATAAGTATTTGCTCTTTGGCATCACCCATGATTTACTCACCCCCCCTCCTGGATTGGAGCATCTGGATGGAAAATTCTCCTTGAGGCATCTTTCCCTCTTTCACCCTTTAAGGGCTGCATGTGGCATTTGTCATTACGATGCACCAATGCAGCCCTGGTGAGTAACTGACCAGTGCTCCATTGGCTCACCATGATTACCCTTTTGCAGTGTATCAACCTGTAGGGTCGGCATGATGCTTGAATGTATCACTGGCTCACCAGGACTGCATTCCTGCATACTGACGACCAAGGGCCTGATGCATTAACGCGTTATGCTCTCCTTAGAGGCTTAAAGGAACAAGGGACCAAGGACTACAGGACTAACACCTTAGTGACTTTTCATGAGGTCTACCTCAGTAACCGCGGCAGACTTGATCTCTCGGCCCTATTACAACATAAATAACACAAGATACTTCAACACCCCTGGGTAATCTGGAGGCCCTTTAAGGCATCTTTGCCTCCAAAACCCTTTAAGGGTGCATATCGCTAATGATAGTCATGATACACCAATGCAGCCCTGGCGAGTAACTCGCCAGTGCTGCATTGGGTCACCATGTTTACCCTTTAGGAATGCATCACCCCTGTAGGGTCTGGATGAGGTTTGAATGCAGCATTGGCAGTTTACCCACCAGGGCTGCATTCATGTATTATGATGATCTCGGCATGATGCATGAATGCATTACTGACAGGGACAGAGGATTACAGGACTGAGGTCTACCTAAGTAACCAGGGCAGACATGGTCTCTGGGCCCTATTATATTACAACATAGTTAACAGAAGATACTTATATACCCCTGGGTAATCTGGAGGCCGCAGATGAGTAATGGGCCTAAGGTACAACCCTAGACAGCCTAACTAGGCCTAAACTAGGCCTGAACCAGACCACACAGGCCTAGAGGCAAAACATCAAGAGACACTGTCTCATATCACTACCCAGTCCACATCCATCATAGCGGGGTCTGTCAACTTTTGATTTATTTAGTTTTAGCATCTCTACATTATAACTGAATCCTTCTTAATAAAAATGGTTGATGAATGGTTTCATATTTTCTAGTATTGCCTCGAGTGTTTCAGGTATGTCATTTTCCTGTCACTTAAAGGGAACATGATGTGTGTGAGAGGCGTCTACAGGCTGTAAGACAGATGGGTGCGTGTCACACCATGGTCGGGGTCTAACTGACACACGGCTTCTAACATGATGTGTGTGAGGGGTGTCTACAGGCTGTAAGACAGATGGGTGCGTGTCACACCATGGGTCGGGGTCTAACTGACACACGGCTTCTAACATGATGTGTGTGAGGGGTGTCTACAGGCTGTAAGACAGATGGGTGCGTGTCACACCATGGGCCGGGGTCTGACTGACACACGGCTTCTAACATGATGTGTGTGAGAGGCGTCTACAGGCTGTAAGACAGATGGGTGCGTGTCACACCATGGGTCGGGGTCTGACTGACACACGGCTTCTAACATGATGTGTGTGAGAGGCGTCTACAGGCTGTAAGACAGATGGGTGCGTGTCACACCATGGGTCGGGGTCTAACTGACACACGGCTTCTAACATGATGTGTGTGAGAGGCGTCTACAGGCTGTAAGACAGATGGGTGCGTGTCACACCATGGGTCGGGGTCTAACTGACACACGGCTTCTAACATGATGTGTGTGAGGGGCGTCTACAGGCTGTAAGACAGATGGGTGCGTGTCACACCATGGGTCGGGGTCTAACTGACACACGGCTTCTAACATGATGTGTGTGAGGGGCGTCTACAGGCTGTAAGACAGATGGGTGCGTGTCACACCATGGGTCGGGGTCTAACTGACACACGGCTTCTAACACACTGCTTTTTGTCATGTGTTAACTCTGTGAGAACACAGAGAGAAGAAGTAGAATCACTGTAACACCCAAATGGGAGTCCAGACTCGATCACTGAGGTAACTCTCCCCAGGACTCTAAAGTGACTCCCTAATAATATCAGGACTCTATAATAACTCCATAATGACTCCTATTCTAAGGGAGTAATAGCTAGTTGACTCCATATCTGGGTGCTATGGAATCAACTGGCATTGACTCTAATAGGACGGGAGTCATGACTTGGATGACTCTACATAGGGGAGTCACTACTCCATAGAGAGTCATATGTATCCGGCTCCCTATTGACTCCCAAACTTGCACTACGGGTCACAGCATTTGGGGGTTGTGGTCAGGCTGGGACCTCGTCACTCCTGGTCCAACTCTCAGTACTGACAGACCTACCTCACATGTCGTCTGACCACACACCAGCAGCCCCCAAGCATATGTAAGTATGATTTCCAAATAAATTCACAACTATTTGTCTATCTCTAATTATATAATAGCTATATTATTAAGAAAGACTAGTCCTAATTTACTATATGCTATGGAACTGCATGTATTACATTTGTATACTTAGCCAGTGTAGGCTACATACTCTCCACAGTTTTCCTAAAATATATGTGAAATTATTTACATTGTGGATAAATGCATTTCGTTTTCATATTTATTATCATTGATATTTCAGATATTTGCTGAGAAAACGATGTGTCCATGCACTTGTATGCCCTTCTACTACTGGCAATGTAGCAGAACACCTCGTCACCACTAGTCATGGGTTAGTGGGCAGGGCAGTCAGCATGTACTCAGGATTGTTATACAGGTAGCGATCCATGTATTGGTCTATATATCGGACACATAACGACTACTAGTCATGGGTTGGGGGGCAGGGAAGTCAGCAGGTACTCAGGGTTAGTATAGCAGAGGTTAGAGTACTCTCGTTCCCAAATCCTTCCGAAGGAAGGCTCTGGGGACAGCCAAATGACATTGAACTTTGGATTTTGCTGGGTCTGGGCAACCCCTGCTGGTAGGCTGGAACCAGCGAACGGGAACAGGAAATGGAAGCAGAATGTATGATGGTAGTTTTAGGTAGATTTACCATTGATCAGCCTTTCTGGTTCCATTTCCTGTTCCTGTGCAAAGTTAATGGCTAAGAGAGTAGGGCTACCAACTGGTTTCCAAAACGCTTTTCTGTTAAAAGAAAGTAATACTATTAAATCAAGTTATGATTACCTATACATTTCAAAAGCCCTTTCATGTGACTCGAACCCGGGACTCGAACCCATGTCACACACATGTCAAACCTTGCCATGCTGCCAATCAGGCCACAGTGGACGATGTACTTTCATAGTCTCAGCCAGTACCTATTTTCAAATGCCCTCACTCATGAGATCTATAAATATGTCCAGAGGTTCGAATCCTGACCTGAACTATTAACGTTAACATTCTTATTCGATTTCACAAATTCAACTTATTTTACTATCCAAATAATAAGGATATATGAGGGGCTGGAGTATAAGCTAAAAAAACATGTAGTATTTGCAGTAAAATATATTAGAATAAAGTAAGGAGTAATGGTACTATCATGGTGAAACTACCCAACCATGTGGTGGCCTGTGTTTGCCACCCAGTCCAGGCCCTGTGACGTAGTACCGAAGGAAACTATAACCTCTGCTATACAGGTGGGGACCCATGTATTGGTCTATATATCGGACGCATAATAACTACTATTATTATCAAGGAGGTGCCAGCTAAAGTGTGTGTGTGTGTGTGTGTAAGTTGTGGGGGGCTGGGGGGGGGGGGGGAGGGGCTGGTCACTAGTCGGATCTGGCCCTCCTTCCACGCACACTGAGTGACTGAGACTGCAGTGGTGGTCAGTGGGGGGGGGGGGCAACGAACCATGACTGCCTCGTCAGTGGTTATGAGTAGTATAGTATGTATCGGAACGGGACTATAGTTAAGTACTGTTTATTACTCAATCGACATGCAGCCAATCAGAGGCCTCCATTTGGTCACGTGACCGGAAGTGACCTACTTAGGGGATTAGTGGTGACGTCACGTGACCTAGTTAGCCAATCAGAGGCCTCCATTTGGTCACGTGACCGGAAGTGACCTACTTAGGGGATTAGCGGTGCATTCTGGGTAACCCTGAAGCCAATCAGAGGCCTCCATTGGGTGACCGGAAGTGACCTACTTAGGGGATGGTGCATTCTGGGTAACCTACTGACCTACTTAGGGGACCGGAAGTGACGTCACATGACCTAATGGCCAACCGGAAGTGACCTCATTGAGGATCACGTGACCGGAAGTGACCTGATTGATCACGTGACCGGAAGAAGAAGAAGAAGAAGAAGAAGAAGAAGAAGAAGAAGAAGAAGAAGAAGAAGTGACGTCACGCGACTTAATGAAGAGATGAGCGTCTTTAAGGGGTCACGGGCTTTAAAATGTGATATCTTTTTTTTTTTTGGAGGAGGAGGCGAGTCTCTTATTTTTTTTCGGTAAACTAATAAAAAACACTACGATATAAGTTTTTTTTTTTCATTTTTTTTCATTTTTTATTGTTTTACGAGCGACTGGAAGTGACTTATTGAACTAGGTAGAAGCGTTCTTTAGAGTGTATAAGGGGGGGGGGGAGGGGAGGGGGGGAGGGGGGCCCCTTTAAGATGCATGGGGAGGGGGGCGCTTTTAGGATGCATGGGGCGGGTGGTGGGGGGGAGGGGGGGAGGGGGGAGGGGGGCACTCTAGGGGGGTGGGGGAGCACTCTAAGGGGCGTTTGTCTCTTTTAAGAAAAAAAGAAAAGAAAAAGATTTCAATCGAGAGACACGCTTCTTCCTCTCGAGAGGAAGAAGCGTGTCTCTTCGTTTTTTTTTTTGTTTATCACGTGCTGCGATGAGGCGATCAGCTGCGACTGGAGGAAGTGACACTTTAAGAGATCGCGCGTCTTAATTGTTATGATATTTTTTTTTTTACTTACTAATAAAGAAGACGTATGAAAATAAAACACAACAATTCACATGTCCGTCGTTCTCGTTGTTTCTTGCTTGATAAAGTCAAGTAATATCGCGATGCCGAGGCCAAACTTTCCCATGTCCTCAGTCAACACTCGAAGGAGTTCAAAAGGCGTACCGCCGGCGCCGTCAGCTTCATCTTGCCACATTTTCAACACTCGGAAGGCCCACTCAGCGGGACTTCCTCCGTATTCGCATTCTTCAGCGATCTTATCTAACCTCTCAGGCGACAATTTTAAATGGTCCCCCACCTCTTTCCACCTGCTACCCAGACGTCTGCCGAGGGTGCCCAAGTGCTTATGCATCGCGCGCGAGTCGGGGTTTTCGAAATCCAACCCCTGTCTGTGGAGAAGGGCCATCCACTGAGCCAACAGTTCCATGCGTCTTATGCGGGTGAAGACGCGACCGAGCTCGCCCCATCTATGACGATGCGGGGTTTCACCCCACCACACTCGGAACATCGCCGTACACAGCTCCTCCGGTGTCTTGACACTGCGC
Organism: Harmothoe impar; assembly: GCA_947462335.1. Classification (NCBI taxonomy): domain Eukaryota; kingdom Metazoa; phylum Annelida; class Polychaeta; order Phyllodocida; family Polynoidae; genus Harmothoe; species Harmothoe impar. Next base: position 2,842,951 of record OX381712.1, read on the forward strand.
TCTACTAGAGCATCCATACGGGCGGCGCTGACTTTTAAGCTACTGCCCAACTCTCTCCAACAGCCGCTCAACTCTTTACCTAGTTGACGAAGCAAGGCGTCGCTATAGGCTAACCGCCGCTGTCCTACCTGTCGGGTCTCCCCATCATCGGTCTGCTGCCTCGCGCCGCGTCTCACGTCGTCAAGCCGCATTAACTTTTTTTCAGGCGCACCGGGCGGTGAAGGCGAGCTTGAAAGTGGAATAGCTTGAGCCATCTCGTCTCGTCTCGTCTTGGCGGCGGCGGCAGCGGCGGCGGCGGCGGCGGCGGCGGCGGTGGCGGCGGTGGTGGTGGTGGCGGTGGTGGTGGTAGTAGCCGTTACTGGGGTCAGAGGTGATATGTTTTTTTTCCAACAGAAATGAGAGCTTTTTATACAGAGGGAGTTTAATCCCATTTCCAACAGCGCTCCAGCTGTCTAGCACCCTGTCCGCATGACGCTTTTTCAGCCGCTCCGCTCCTTAAGAGCTTAGATGACGAGGGGGTGTGGCATCGCTATCCGTGGAGACCAGCTGAAAACGGTGTTTTTTCCTCACTCATAGCCTTAATACCTCCTACCCCCTACCCGAGGACGTCTCCCTCCCTCTGACATTCATTGTAACAAACGTCAGAGGTCAGGTGAAAATCGGATTTTTTTTCATGCACAGCCTTAGGCAGCTGTCACCCCTCCCTATTGAACTAGCCGGCCGCCCGCCCGCCTGGCCGGCCCGGTCTACTCACCACGGCAGGAGGTGGCGATTTTTGTCTTACACTTAAGTCGCTCACCACATGCACACGCCTCTACTCACAGACAGACACGTTCGTCTTAGGGGGGTCCTGCTTCACGCCACACGCCTCCTGTAGTTTTTTTTTGTATACACACTGTAAGCTCATCACCGTTACCGTTAATCCTTTATACAGCTAACGCGCGCTGAATGGCTGAACAGGGTGGTAAGCGGCTTAGCTCACCACAGTGGATCCCTCAAAAAGGGATCCAGCTGAAAACGTCATACCTTATGTCTTTGTGAATGGCCGCCGCCGGTCAGTCGACGGCAGGCAGCAACCGCTTAACCCTTTATACAGCTAATGCGCGTTGAATTGCTGAACAGGGTGGTAAGCGGCTTAGCTCATCATCACAGTCGATCTCTCAAAAGAGGGGGGGGGAAAGGGATCCAGCTGAAAACGTCATGCCTTATGTCTTTTTGTTTCTCTTTGTGAATGGCCGCCGGCCAGCCGGCGGCAGCTGAACAGGGTCGGTAAGTAGCTTAGCTCTAGAAGCGAGAAGGCGTATATAAGGGGCTTGGAAACCTCCATTCACTCACTCATTCTTTTTTGCTGCTCTCTACAGTCACCACCATGAGCAAAAGACAACAGCTAGCGGCGTTCAAGAACAAGAAGACTACGCGGAACAGCGTTCGTTTAGCGTCAGTGCCTGCTCTTGCTACTGAACATGAGACTACCGCCGCAGCCGGTTGGTCTTATCACCCTCCTGCTGTAGCGAGCGCTCGCGGCAGTAGTAGTAGTAGTAGTAGTAGTAGCAGTAGCACTAGTAGTAGCAGTAGTAGTAGTAGTGGTAGTAGTACTAGTAGTACTACTGGTAGCAGTCGTCGTGCTAGCGACGTTGTTACACTCGCGACGGTACACGTTGCTGCTAAGCGCGCTGCCGCTGCTACCGCCGTCCCGCCTGCCGCTGCTGCTGCTGCTGCTGCTGCTGCTGCGCTTGCTACTGCTGCGCTTGCTACGGCTGCGCCTGCTGAGGCTGCTGCTGCGCCTGCTACTGTTGCGTCTGCTGCGGCTGCGCCTGCTGCGGCTGCTTCTGCTGCACTTGCTGCTACTGCTACTACTACTACTGACGACAACGCTCCTGGCACAGCGCAGTACTGGCAACCGGGTTTTTACCTCCCCACTACTGTTGATGACTTTGATGACCTGCCGCACGTTGCACAGCCCCTCTCCTCCACCACTACATCGACGGACGCCCTCGACGCCGCTCGCGCTGAGAGTTACAGCTATTCGGACACTCAGCCCCTGAACCGAGAAGAAGAGGAGGAGGAGGAGCAGCAACAGGGTGAGACAGAGAACGACGCTGACGACGAGGCGTACGAAGAACCCGAAGGGCAAGGGGTGAGCGGTACGTTTTTCGGCTTCCCTCTTCGACCTTTCGACCTCACTTCCTCCACTGCTAGCGCCCCCCCGTCCGGTCCGTGGCGACTGCCCTCACCGCCACCTTACGAGGGCGGCGGCGGCGCTTCATCTTCTACCGCTACACACAGCACGGACGGCGTGTGGCTGCGCTGTTCCAACAACGAGACCTCCGATACCACCAGCGCTGACGCTGCTCCTGCTATCGGTTCTGCTGCTGATTCAGCTCACGCTGATGGTGTTACTCATCCTGCGGGTGTGAAACGTTCTAAGGTGAGTTCCAGAACAACAAGGCCCACTAAGAAGAGAAAAATACAAGAAAAAGAAGGAGATGGCCGAGAAGAAGCAGAGAAAACACTCGGGTTAGAGTTCTGCTTAGACGGAGCTTTGACGCTGGAGATCTGGGAGGACGTGGCTAGACTGTCTAGGAGGCCGCGCTACACAAAAGACGGCCAGGTGAAAGAGGCGTCTCTGACCAGAAGCAAGCGAGTGCACTTCACGGCCGACGCGCTGCGCGAGCTCATAGCACGCATCGCCGATATCCGCGCAGTGGTGCGCATACGCGACACAGCGGCCGCGCAAGGAAAACCTAATCACACCCCCTGGTTCGCAGTGCTGGATGAGGCGGGCGAAGTGTACGCAGCTGTGAGCTACTACAGCGGTAAGAACCTCGTCCACGTGCGCAAGTACGAAGGTCCTGACAAAAAACCCACACAGCAGGGAGTGACGCTGTCCGCCAGAGCGCTCAAAGAGTTGGATGACAAAACAGAGATCATTCTGAAATATCTCGGCATAGATTCGGAATGAGAGACGCTCAACGCTCACGCGCGCACACACACACACACACACACACACACAGCGTTTGACGTACGCTGTATGAGACAGACAGACAGACAGACAGACAGACAGACAGACGGATACACAGACAGCAGACAGAAAGATAGTTACATAGACGACAGATTGATAGATGGCTAGATAGATAGATAGATAGTTAGACGGCTAAGTAGTTGGTAACCGAGTGAAAAAAAAAAAACATGACACAGTACGTATGCGAAAAGTGTTTCAAAATGTTTAAAAGAGCGTACAACCACGAGAGACACGTAGAAAATTGTAGAGTAGTAGCTAAGTTTTGCCCTCTATGCGGCGAAGGGGATTGCCGAAAGAGCGCTTGTCGACGCGAATCTCTGGACGGGGTGACCGTCCCTCCGCGCATATGTGCTGTACCGAACGGGGAGGAAACGTTCACGGCGAATTGGCCTGCGATACAAACGGGCGTCAGGATGCACGGGACTCGCGTGAGTGTAACAAACTTCAGGCTACCAACCGGCGAGTTGAGTGACGCTGTAGATACTATGCGTCGCATTCACTTGACACAAAGATTCAGATACAAAGTGGGTTTCTCGGTAGGCTTACTGTTACAACACAGAGAAGACAAGAGCAAACTGCGCTACTTCCACGCCTCCCAGAACAACGCAACTCTCATACAACCGCTCCCTACTGTAACTAATTCAGAAACTTTGGAAGAGCTCCTCTCAAAGATGCAAAACACCGTCGCTTGCGAGGAGGTACGGAAACTTTGCGACGCTGACACCAAGTGGCACGTTCTTTTTCCTACCAATTTGAACATCTGCGTTTACATGGGACCGGGGGAATTCCCCATAGGCGGTAGGATCACTCAGGCCGGTCGAGTTGGAAAGAGAAGCGGCGTGTTAGATTTTCCCAACAAGGACAACCTCTGCATCTTCCGCTGCATTTCCTTTCACTTATACAACACCAGCAAGCGCGCTTCAGATTTGTTACGTCAGTTCTGTCCCGCTGCCACACCTGAATCCTTTCCGGGTCTGAACATCCGCGACTTACCCGCGTTAGAGAACTTGTTTGACGTACAAATAGCGGTTTACACCGCGTCGCGTCAAGTGCCGGGGCGGAAGTTGAGAAGACGCGTTACTCTGATCAGACCGCCTTCCAGAACTGTGGCCGCCCGAGGTAAAGTCAACCTACACCTGACGGCGAAAGGCGGTTTGCACGTCTCTCTCGTCACGGACTTCAACGCGTACGCGGGCATATACGAATGTTGCAAGTGTAAGGCGGCGTTCACCACCGAGTTCTTGCTGAAGAGACACAGGAACCAGCTTTCCTCTTGCCGACAAGTCAAGTTGCGCTACGTAGGTGGCATCTACCAAAATTCGAGAACGATTTTCGAAGCGCTAGCAGACTTCTCCATTTTTCCCCCCGACGGACATTCCGGAATCTACCCTTACAAGATCGCCTTCGATTTCGAGGCTTTCTTCAGACCGTGCAAAGAACCGTCGACGGAGCACGTGTCCCTGCTGTGGGATCACGTCCCTTTGTCGGCTAGCGTCGCATCCGACTTTCCGGGGTGGGAGGGGCCCGTCTGCTTCGTCAGAGCGTCCGACGCAGATTCCGACCCCTTGTTGGACCGAGTTTTAAATCACATAAACGAGAACGCCAAAGCGATCGGGGAAGCTGTGCTAGAACTTTACCGACCGACGTTAGCGAAGTTAGATGCGGCGATAGGTGAAGCTCTCCTGCTGGAGGAGGCGACGTTCACCACCCCTTCTCCAGGCGGCTTCGCTGCGGCTCAGACCAGACACCCGTTAGTTCAACTGAAGAAGCGTCTTCTGAGATACATCCGTCAAGCTCCAGTGGTGGGCTTCAACTCGGGGCGTTACGACTTGAACCTGATCAAAATACGCCTTCACTCGTTCTTCGCCTCCGGAGACCGAAGAAACCAAGAATTCAGCGTCATAAAGAGAAGCAATCAATACTTGGCGGTTTACACACAGCACACGGTTTTCTTGGACGTAGTCAACTATTTGGCACCCGGTTACAACTACGCGACCTATTTGCGAGCTTTCACCAGGAACGAAGAGAAAGGTCACTTTCCTTACGAATGGATGACGTCTACCAGGAAACTGGCAAACAGAACGCTGCCGCCGAGATCGGCTTTCGACAGCGAGCTGACGGGCGTCAAAATGTCCGAATCCGACTACGCCGCATGTCAGAAAGTTTGGTCCGACGAGAAGATGCAAACTATGGAAGACTACTTGATCCACTACAACAACAAAGACGTGAAACCTTTCATAGAAGCTCTGAAAAATCACGCTAAATTTTTCCAAGATCGCGGCATCGACATGTTGAAAGACGGAGTTTCTCTCGCCGGTTTGACTTTACGCTTCCTCTTCCAAAACCTAGAAGACGCGTTCACAACGTTTCCCCAGTTCGACGCCGTCCTCCACGCTCTGATCAAAGAGAATCTAGTCGGCGGTCCTTCCATCATCTTCCATAGATTTCACGAGAAGGGCACCACGCGGATAAGGGAGCACAAGTACGGCGAAGAAGCGAGACCGTGCCAACACATCCTAGGACTAGACGCTAACTCTCTGTACTTGCGCTGCATGAGCGAAGCGCACTGCACGGGCTATTACGCGGTGAGACGGCCCGAGACCGAGTTCAAGCCCGAAATCAGGCAAAGAAACTCTCACAGCGCTTTGGAGTGGTTACGCTTCGTAGAGCACGACCGCGACGTGAAACTGCGCCACGCTCTGAACGGCGGCGAGATGGCGGTAGGCTGTCGGAGAATTCGCGTGGACGGATTTCACGCGGCCTCTAATACGGTTTTCCAGTTTCACGGGTGTTGGTTCCACGCTCACGAGTGCATACCGTCGCACCGATATCAGTGCGCTTCACTGAGAGAGGAGAGACGCGACAGAACGACCAGAGTAAGCGCTTACTTGAAAGCGTTAGGTTACAAGCTGGTCGTCGTGTGGGAGTGCGAATGGCGAGAGATGAAGCGTCGAGATGAGCGGGTCAAGGCCTCCCAACAACGCTGGAAGGTTGACGCTTTGAAAGTGTCTCGAAACGCGATGAGCGAGAGCGACATCCTTTCCGCTGTGAAAGAGGAGAAAATGTTCGGTTTAGTTCAAGTGGACATCACTACGCCGCCTCACCTACGAGAGTACTTCGAAGAAATGACCCCCGTTTTCAAGAACGCGACCGTTTCAAAATCGGACATAGGCCCTCACATGTCAGACTTTGCGCAGGAAGAAAAGCTGTTGAGCACGCCTCAGAGATGTCTGATAGGGAGTTACCACGGAAAAAATATTCTCTTGGGAACGCCGCTTCTCAAGTGGTATTTAGAGCACGGTTTGATAGTCACCAAAGTGCAGCTGGTGGTAGAATACCTACCTAAACGCGCCTTTGCCGGTTTCGCGGACGAAGTGACGGCGGCGCGAAGACGTGGCGACGTGAACGAGAACGAGAAAATTCTGTCAGACTGTTACAAGTTAATGGGAAACGCTACGTACGGTAAAACAATCTGCAACAAAGAAAAACACACGGCGGTGAGATACACTGACAGTCGGAAGTTCGAACTATTGGCCAATTCGTGGCGCTTCAAAAAGGCGTCCGAGTTGACTTCCGATCTGTTTGAAGTCGAACTACAACCGAAAACGGTCAAGAACAACCTCCCTATTCAGATAGGGTTCATGGTATACCAGTACGCGAAGTTGAAAATGTTAGAGTTCACATACGACTTCTTGGATAGATTCGTCGATCGGCGCGATTATGCCCTTTGTCAAATGGACACCGACAGTCTTTACATGGCTCTCAGCGGTGCCACGTTGGATGACCTAGTGAAACCTCGCCTGAGAGAGACGTACTTCAGAGAGAAACGAAAGTGGCTTCCGACAGCGGTGTGCGACGAGCACTTAGAGCTTTTCGTGAAGACAAAAACGGAAAGAGTGCGAGAATGGTGTGCGCCGCCCGGCGGATGTTGTGAGAGACGGTACCTTCACGATCTGAGAACTTCGGGGCTCATGAAAGCGGAGTGGGAAGGTGACGGGATCCTAAGTCTCAACCCTAAGACTTACATTTGCTACGATCGAGTCAGCGACACCGGTGAAAGAAAATCCAAAAAATGGAGTGCAAAAGGCGTACAGAAGAAACAAAACCCCCAGGAACCAGACGCCTTCTTGGATGTTCTTCGCCAACGAAAAACTCTCATTGCTGTAAATAGAAATTTCAAAGTGGTGCGAAACAAAATGGTCACCTACACCATAGAGAAAGACGGCGTGCGCTACTTGTATTATAAGCGTCGCGTGCATTCTGACGGTGTGACAACGAGTCCTTTAGAGATATGAAAAAAAAAAATAATAAAAAATAAGCGTGTGCATCTTTTCAAAAATAGAGTGTTTATCAAGATTGAAGAAAAAAATAAATAAAAAAAATTAAAAGAAAATATTGTTGTGTTTTTATTATCATACGGCTTCTTTTACTAGTAAGTCGCGCAGTCTCTTAAAGCGTCACTCATGTGACGACGTCGCTTCCAGTCACGGGATCCTAAACAAAAAAAAAACTTCTTCTTCTTCCGGTCACGTGATCAATCAGGTCGCTTCCGGTTGGCCATTAAGTCGTGTGACGTCACTTCCGGTCACGTGACTCATCAGGTCACTTCCGATCACGTGATCCTAAATTAGGTCATATGACGTCACTTCCGGTCCCCTAAGTAGGTCAGTAGGTTACCCAGAATGCACCATCCCCTAAGTAGGTCACTTCCGGTCACCCAATGGAGGCCTCTGATTGGCTGCAGGGTTACCCAGAATGCACCGCTAATCCCCTAAGTAGGTCACTTCCGGTCACGTGACCAAATGGAGGCCTCTGATTGGCTAACTAGGTCACGTGACGTCACCACTAATCCCCTAAGTAGGTCACTTCCGGTCACGTGACCAAATGGAGGCCTCTGATTGGCTGCATGTCGATTGAGTAATAAACAGTACTTAACTATAGTCCCGTTCCGATACATACTATACTACTGTTATGCACTGACCGACCTGGTGGGTTGGTGGGGGGGGGGGGGAGGGGGAAGGTTGATTTGCAGCTGAGGGAGTGATCATTTTTTAACAACAGGGGGGGGGGCAAACAAATTTGGACCCCTTGACCGTGGGAGGGGCAATAACATTTGGACCCACTTGGGGGGGGGGGGGGGGTCAAACAAATTTAACCTGTTTTGAGCAAAAAAAACGAGCGTTACTATGATTTCCGATCCTAAGGGGGGGGGGGTAAAAAATTTCACACACTCTGAGCGGAAACCCACCACCCCCCTGTTGTTAAAAAGTTATCACTCCCTAATCATGACTGCCTCTTCAATGGGCATGGATAAACATGGCTCAGAGCATAATTGTTGAAGGTTGGCTATATGCTTTCAGGCTCAGTGGGGTGACTAAAATCCTCGAAAACACAGGGTGATATTTCGATTATTCTGAGTGGATTATGAATTGATGGTCTTCCCTTTTCAATAAATGACACAATTTAATCGAACAGTAAGCCCACATTGAAGCTATAAAGGGAATATAAATGCCTAGAAGGGGGACTCCTCCCCCCCCCCTGCGTAGTCCGAACTCTGAGAGTGCTATGGCCATCAGCTGCTTCAATGCAGTGGGTAACCACACCTAAAATGTCTAATTTCTAGGCCAATAAACATTTGATAATAAGTACAGTATTGATTGGAGTCACTTTGGGTCTGACATATCATACCTATGAGGCCTCCGACTGATACTTTAAAAAATCGCACCATGATATGTTAGACCCAAAGTGACTCCCATTAATACTGTCTACGTCATGGGTTGGTGGGCAGGGCAGTCATCCATGTATTGGTCTATATATCAAATACATAAAGACAATAATGCAATAATGCAATGGCACCGTCTCCAAGTATACAGACTTGTTACTACAAAAATGATATAAAACGAAATGCTATCATTTTTTTTGATTAGTAAAATAATAAAGAGTCTAATTGGTATATGTTTTGAGTTATTACACCTTATATCTGATGGGTTTTGTACTCTCAGTGATAGTGGCTAGAGAATCTTGATAAGAATCTTATCGTCTGATGAAGAACTTTCACTTAAAGGTAGCAACCTACCTACTAACAATTGTTTATATATTTACAGATGTTCAGGATCAGGAAGGAGGCTTATCTACTATTAACCAATGTATCATTTAGTTGCAGTATTCTCATTGGTCAAAGAAACATCCAGGATATGCTATGATGCAAATAAAAAATCAAAGATCAAAAGCAGTGTGTTTGGTTTTTTTTTCATAAATTTTGGGCTATCTATTTCGATGGACAAATACTTGTATTAATCATAAAGCACATGACATAAAAAGTAGAATCAACTTGAACTTGAGCTTGAACTGTGACTCCAAAATAAGAGTCTGGACTAGATCACTGAGGTTACTCTCCCCAGGATTCTAAAGTGACTCCCTGTTATTAGGGAGTCCGACTGTGTTAACACCATTCATCTTGAGAGTCAAATCAATTTGACTCCAATTCATGATGGAGTAATTGATGTTTGACTCTAATGATATATAGAGTCAAAACTGACTGGCTCTCCTTTGACTCTCAACATGAGCGGTGTCATCACAGTTAGACTCCCTAATATTAGGGAGTCACTTTAGAGTCCTGGGGAGAGTTACCTCAGTGATCGAGTCTGGACTCCCATTTGGGTGTTACAGTGATTCTACTTCTTCTCTCTGTGAAGCACGTAGGCAGCTACTCCCACTTAGAGCCGCTGTACCTATAGCCCAGCGCTTTAGTGCACCATTACTGTACCGACACCTCCTAGGGTAATTGCAGTTACCCAACCCAAGATGTCCATGATACTGGAGGTATCTATTCCATAGGAGGAAGACGTGGTGATTAACAGCTTCATAGTCTTTGATGTTTGCTCCTGCTATGACATATGTAGGAAATGACCACTATACCTGCCCCAATGCATGCATGCATCATGCCGACCCTGCATGGCGTATACACCCCCAAAAGTATCAGCATGATACACGAATGCAGACCCGGTGAATTACTCCGTGTTGGCACATCATGAGGACAGATGACCTTAAAGGGTTAAAGTACTGGGCTAGAAGAGCCAGGTAGATCTTGAGGGACACACGTTTACTTACAAACCCACCTCTCCCCGTGCCCCGTGTACCTAACTGCTGCTGACCCTGACCCTGACCCTGACCCCGGCTGTGTGCAGTCTCATGAATGGTGGCCTTTCGTACGTCCTCACTGAGGGGACATTAACCGCAATATAGGGCTTTAACCCTTTAAGGACAGTATGTGGAACTACTGCTGTTTGTAGGTCGCTAAAATGTACGGGAAAATAGAATGTTTTTGGTGTTGTCAAGGGCCCTTATAAGAGATAATGGCGAAGCCATTATCTAAATAGTTTTAGGGGCATTTTGAAGAGTTCTAACCCCCTCCATTGAACTCGCCATGAAAAAGTATAGTTAATACTTGTATTAACCAGATATAAAAGGATTAGATCCTCCTTAATGCTACAAAAAAGTTGGAGCCATGTTGAAAAGTGAAGAATTTTGAAGTCACATGACCTGTTTTGCCGGAACTACAAAGTAAGGACTTAGAAAAAATTGCACTTCATTTCGAATTTTTTTTCTCTTCATTTTCGGGGGCTGTGCCCCCAAACCCCCCTATTACTGTCAATGTAAGCCTGTTTGTTGTTTAAAACGGGGGCTGTGCCCCCGAACCCCCCTTTTATTTGATTTTAATATACAAAATAGTCCCTGCGTATGAAAACATCAAAAAAACATGTGATGTCATTCAAAAATCCGCCATATTGGATTAAGTTAACAAACAATAGTGTTTGGCCTCTAAAACAACAATAAATAGCCTTATGATCTTTATTCATTGAATCTAGGAATAGGGTTATGTCATATCCACAAAATGAGAGTACTTTTAATGTATAAATCACACTTTAAATACCTTTATCTATGTCTGAAAAACGTGAATCGAGGACGGGTGGTTGTTAGGAAAAATTCTATGGACTCGTTTTCAAATTTGGCGCCAGTAGCGACCTACAAAGAGCACTTTTCCCGCTCATATAAAATGACATTTTTGTTATAATGCACCAATGCAGCCCCAGCAAGTAACTTGCCAGGGCTGCATTGGTGCATCGTGCCAACACTTTCAGAAGGTCTCAACCCCAAAGGGTTAGCACGATGCCTGAATGCAGCTCTGGCAAGTTACCTGCCAGGGCTGCATTCACACATTATGATGACCAAGGACATGATGCATTAAGGAACCATGCAGCCCTTAGTGGGTTACTTCTTTTTCATTTCGGGGTGGGGACCTTAACTCAACGGGTTGGTTATCAAATGATGATACATTACAGCACTCATTACAGAGTTAAACCACAGGTGTGGGTGACTGCTATGGTACATGCAGCCTGCATGGTGTGTGTGTGTGGGGGGGGGGGGGGGTAACTGGTTCCCGCTACTTGCATCATGACGTGTGGTGTAGTAGTGGGGGGGGGGTAACTGGTTCCCGCTACTTACATCATGATGTGTGGTGTAGTAGTGGGGGGGGGGTAACTGGTTCCCGCTACTTACATCATGACGTGTGGTGTAGTAGTGGGGGGGGGGTAACTGGTTCCCGCTACTTACATCATGACGTGTGGTGTAGTAGTGGGGGGGGGGGTAACTGGTTCCCGCTACTTACATCATGACGTGTGGTGTAGTAGTGGGGGGGGGTAACTGGTTCCCGCTACTTACATCATGACGTGTGGTGTAGTAGTGGGGGGGGTAACTGGTTCCCGCTACTTACATCATGACGTGTGGTGTAGTAGTGGGGGGGGGTAACTGGTTCCCGCTACTTACATCATGACGTGTGGTGTAGTAGTGGGGGGGGGGTAACTGGTCCCCGCTACTTACATCATGACGTGTGGTGTAGTAGTGGGGGGGGGTAACTGGTTCCCGCTACTTACATCATGAAGTGTGGTGTAGTAGTGGGGGGGGGTAACTGGTTCCCGCTACTTACATCATGACGTGTGGTGTAGTAGTGGGGGGGGGGAACTGGTTCCCGCTACTTACATCATGACGTGTGGTGTAGTAGTGGGGGGGTAACTGGTTCCCGCTACTTACATCATGACGTGTGGTGTAGTAGTGGGGGGGGGGGAACTGGTCCCCGCTACTTACATCATGACGTGTGGTGTAGTAGTGGGGGGAGTAACTGGTTCCCGCTACTTACATCATGACGTGTGGTGTAGTAGTGGGGGGGGGGTAACTGGTTCCCGCTACTTACATCATGACGTGTGGTGTAGTAGTGGGGGGAGTAACTGGTTCCCGCTACTTACATCATGACATGTGGTGTAGTAGTGGGGGGGGGTAACTGGTTCCCGCTACTTACATCATGACGTGTGGTGTAGTAGTGGGGGGGGGTAACTGGTTCCCGCTACTTACATCATGACGTGTGGTGTAGTAGTGGGGGGGGGAACTGGTTCCCGCTACTTACATCATGACGTGTGGTGTAGTAGTGGGGGGGGGTAACTGGTTCCCGCTACTTACATCATGACGTGTGGTGTAGTAGTGGGGGGAGTAACTGGTTCCCGCTACTTACATCATGACGTGTGGTGTAGTAGTGGGGGGGGGGTAACTGGTTCCCGCTACTTACATCATGACGTGTGGTGTAGTAGTGGGGGGAGTAACTGGTTCCCGCTACTTACATCATGACGTGTGGTGTAGTAGTGGGGGGAGTAACTGGTTCCCGCTACTTACATCATGACGTGTGGTGTAGTAGTGGGGGGGGGGTAACTGGTTCCCGCTACTTACATCATGACGTGTGGTGTAGTAGTGGGGGGGTAACTGGTTCCCGCTACTTACATCATGACGTGTGGTGTAGTAGTGGGGGGGGGGTAACTGGTTCCCGCTACTTACATCATGACGTGTGGTGTAGTAGTGGGGGGGTAACTGGTTCCCGCTACTTACATCATGACGTGTGGTGTAGTAGTGGGGGGGGTAACTGGTTCCCGCTACTTACATCATGACGTGTGGTGTAGTAGTGGGGGGAGTAACTGGTTCCCGCTACTTACATCATGACGTGTGGTGTAGTAGTGGGGGGAGTAACTGGTTCCCGCTACTTACATCATGACGTGTGGTGTAGTAGTGGGGGGGGTAACTGGTTCCCGCTACTTACATCATGACGTGTGGTGTAGTAGTGGGGGGAGTAACTGGTTCCCGCTACTTACATCATGACGTGTGGTGTAGTAGTGGGGGGGGGTAACTGGTTCCCGCTACTTCCATCATGACGTGTGGTGTAGTAGTGGGGGGGGGTAACTGGTTCCCGCTACTTACATCATGACGTGTGGTGTAGTAGTGGGGGGGGTAACTGGTTCCCGCTACTTACATCATGACGTGTGGTGTAGTAGTGGGGGGGGGTAACTGGTTCCCGCTACTTACATCATGACGTGTGGTGTAGTAGTGGGGGGAGTAACTGGTTCCCGCTACTTACATCATGACGTGTGGTGTAGTAGTGGGGGGGGGTAACTGGTTCCCGCTACTTACATCATGAAGTGTGGTGTAGTAGTGGGGGGGGGTAACTGGTTCCCGCTACTTACATCATGACGTGTGGTGTAGTAGTGGGGGGGGGGTAACTGGTCCCCGCTACTTACATCATGACGTGTGGTGTAGTAGTGGGGGGGGGTAACTGGTCCCCGCTACTTACATCATGACGTGTGGTGTAGTAGTGGGGGGGGGGTAACTGGTTCCCGCTACTTACATCATGACGTGTGGTGTAGTAGTGGGGGGGGGGTAACTGGTTCCCGCTACTTCCATCATGACGTGTGGTGTAGTAGTGGGGGGGGGTAACTGGTTCCCGCTACTTACATCATGACGTGTGGTGTAGTAGTGGGGGGGGGGTAACTGGTTCCCGCTACTTCCATCATGACGTGTGGTGTAGTAGTGGGGGGGGGTAACTGGTTCCCGCTACTTCCATCATGACGTGTGGTGTAGTAGTGGGGGGGGGTAACTGGTTCCCGCTACTTACATCATGACGTGTGGTGTAGTAGTGGGGGGGGGGTAACTGGTTCCCGCTACTTCCATCATGACGTGTGGTGTAGTAGTGGGGGGAGTAACTGGTTCCCGCTACTTACATCATGACGTGTGGTGTAGTAGTGGGGGGAGTAACTGGTTCCCGCTACTTACATCATGACGTGTGGTGTAGTAGTGGGGGGGGGGTAACTGGTTCCCGCTACTTCCATCATGACGTGTGGTGTAGTAGTGGCTAAACAGGTGAGGTACTCAACCCTTTAGGGACTGACTGCACAGTGCCGTAATGCATTATTCCCTTTGGCATAATGCATGGGCTCAGCCTTGGCTGGTAGCTCAAGAAATGGCTATGTTGCATGTCTATGTCTAATTTTAAGAAATGGTCATGTCCCGTGTCACTATCCCATTTAGCTTTCTCCCAAATGCCACAAGGCCTTATGTCGCATGTAAAAGTTTAAAAATGATCATTTTGCCAAATTTGTCAAATTTAGCTATCCACCCCTATCATGTATATGACATCCACCCCTCCTTTAATGGTTGAATCTCCTGGTGTATTATTATATCTGCACCACATTACTTGTCCTAAGTAGTCCCAGAATCCCTGAACAGTCATGTCAGTATGACATCATACCAACAACACAGTGTGGGCTTAATACAGCTCTATGTTACATCCAGCCTACCTGGTGCCATGTATGCTGCCCTGCCTGCTGCCCAGGTGTTCCAGGTGTTCCAGGTGTCCAGGTGAGCCGCCTCCTCCAGGTACATCCAGGTGTGTAGAGGTAGGTGTAGGTGTCTACAGGTGTCCAGGTAGGTGTCGGCAGGTAGCTCTGTGTCAGGTGTAGGGGATGCCGGTACTGGAGCTCCTCCTCCCTCACCTCACCTGGCCATGTACAGCACTACACAGGTGTGTTCTGGGAGGGGGATGGTCGTTACTGTTGACACCTTCCTCCACACCATCACCTCCCTCCCTGCCCCTCCCCCCTACCAGGGACCCCCCCCCCCCCCCCACACACACACACCCAGGCTGAGAGGCAGCGTCCGTGATACCCGTCTAACCACGCGGCACCACGAGCCGTTACAGACAGGGAGACATGGTGCAGGTCTTAGAGACAGACACCCGGACTGAGTGAGGCAGTGAGTGAGTGGGTGACTGAGTAAGTAAGGGAGTGAATGAGTGAGTGAGTGAGTGGGTGAGTGAGACAGTGTGTGGGTGAGACAGTGAGTGAGTGAGTGAGACAGTGAGTGAGACAGTGAGTGAGACAGTGAGTGAGTGAGTGAGTGAGTGAGTGAGTGAGTGAGTGAGACAGTGAGTGAGACAGTGAATGAGTGTGACAGGCAGTGAGAGTGACTGAGCAAGTGAGACAGTGTCTGAATGAGACAGTGAGTGAGTGAGTGAGTGAGACAGTGAGTGGGTGAGACATTGAGTGAGTGAGTGAGACAGTTAGTGAGTGAGTGAGTGAGTAATTGGGTGGCTGAGTGGGTGAGTGAGTAAGAAAATGATCAGGTAGTTGAGTTGGACAGTAAGTGATTGAGTAAATGGCAGATTGAGTGATAGAGATGGGAAGTGAGTGAGTGAGTGAGTGAAAGGGTGGGTGAGTTATACAGTAAGTGAGTGAGTAAATGGGTGAGAGAGTGAGATGGGAAGTGAGGGAGTGAGTGAGTGAAGGTGTGGGTGAGTTAGACAGTAGGTGGGTGAGCATTGAAGACCTTTAACAAGTCTAGTACCAGGAGAGGTGGGTATGTTGAGGGGGAGGTGTGTCTATAGGAGGGGAGGTGTGTGTGTGGTGGGGGGGGGGGGGGTGTCTGTGGTCATGGTTGGCTGGTGGTTGTGTATCAAACAGCCAGACACGAGGTGGTCCTACTGGTTACTCTACACACACACACACACACACACTCACACACACATGTGTGGGGAGTTAAGTAGAACTAACCCTTTAAGGACATCTCAATGGTGTAAATGATGTTTCTCTCATATAATGATGTACGTGAGCAGTGATGCACTGCACCAATGCATTGTGCCAAGGGTGGTTATATACCCAAGTAGCAATACTAACTGGCCCCAAGTTGGGCTGGAAACTGGGCCCCAGTCTGGCTGCCCAACTGGGGCCATTCAAGAATGGGCACTACAGAAGCCTACACTGGCCATACCAGGCAGGGCCCCGGATAGTCCCACTTTCATATTTTAAGGTTATATCATAGGACAGCCCATGTTTTAATTTAAATCAAGTTAGAAAATGACTCCAATATAATGACTGATATGTGAACTGGGCTTTGAATGGGCACTGGTTGTCCTGGTCTAGGTTAGGATTCAGTGGGAATACCCATGAGGCCTCTCAAGTCTTACATCTTCTACACGAAGGAGTTAATTACCACCCCCTAATTATTGTAGCTGTCGAGTCTATGCCCCCCTCCTTAATTCAGAGGCCAGTAGTATAGTATGTATCGGAACGGGACTATAGTTAACTACTGTTTATTACTCAATCGACCTGCAGCCAATCAGAGGCCTCCATTTGGTCACGTGACCCCCTCATTTGCATAATTACGTAATAGGCCACGCCCCCTCATTTGCATAATTACGTAATAGGCCACGCCCCCTTGATCAACAGCCAATCAGGGGCCATCATTTGGTCACGTGACCCCCTCATTTGCATAATAGGCCACGCCCCCTTGATCACGTGACCCCCTCATTTGCATAGTAGACTACGCCCCTTTGATCACCAGCCAATCAGTGGCTTCCATTTGGTCACGTGACTCCCTCATTTGCATAATAATGGGTCACGTGACCCCCTCATTTGCATAATAGGACCACACCCTTTTGGTCACGTGACTGGAAGCGCTCTTTATTTGGAAAATAGGCCACACCCCCTTGGTCACGTGACCTGACCCCCTCCCTCATTTGCATAATATAGACAATAGACAGACTACGCTCCCTTTTTGGTCACATGACTTGGACTAGCTAATGGGAGGCTTCTATAAGGGGGGAGGGGAGGGGAGGGGGGGAGGGGGGCACTTTAAGATGCATGGGGAGGGGAGGGGGGGGAGGGGGGGCACTATTTATGGGGTGGGCGGGCACTTGGGGGGGAGGGGGGGGAGGGGGGGCCTTTGGGGTCTGCTCGGGAAAAAAAATTAAATTATCTGATCTCTAGGGAATCGCTTCCTCCCTACCCCCCTTTAGGGGGGTAGGGAGGAGGCGAGTCGGAGGTGACTGTAGAGGAGTTTTTCGGTGACTTGATGACTTTCAAACGACTGTACTGATAGTTGATGAATTTGACTTTTTGACTTGAATATTTCTTGCGACTTTGCGAAAGCGACTTTGCGGCTCGTAGCCCCTTAAATAAAGAGGTGACTTTGTAACCTCAGGGGGGAGATCCTTCTACACCACCACAGAAAAAGATCTCGGTTGATTGACTGAACGCGGCGGGTATGAGTCATCATGGGGCCCTTGACGGGTGGGTCCTCCCCATGCAGCCGTATGTCGAATTTAAGAAATGCCCGTGTCACACGTCACTAAGGGAGAAAACGTTTTTTGAAAATATTTAGAACCCGAATTTGAGCATTCTGGTACATTTTTAAGGACCCAGACACCGCAAAGCCGGGTACCATCCAAGAAAAAAAAAAATAAAATAAAAATTTGGCGAAATGCTTAGGTTTGAAATGGTACTTTTTCTGATGCACTCTTCGAACATTTTTTTTTCCTCATGTCACTATGGGCCATGTCACATGTCGGACTCAAGAAATGCCCCATGGCCCATGTCACTTAGATGTCCGTGTCCGTGTCGTCGTATCGATTTTTAAGAAAATGACCATGTCACCATATCGAATTTAGGGGTCTAGTGACATCAGCATGTCCGGCTATCCTCCACAAATTTAGCTCTAAAATGTTTACTTTTTTTTTGGGCCGATTTTTCATCATTTTAAAAAAACAATAGGCTGTTGAAATGTTTGCTGTTGTAAATAGAAACAAAAACAAAACAAAAGCGCATGGTAAGATTATGTCACATTGCAGTCGCGGGTCCGCTCGTGGCTTATCCAGCCTCTTCTTGGATCCGCGACTGTCAATGTGATCATATACTAATCACCCGGCGTTTACGGTATTATATACTAAGGTATGAGACGGGTCCTACAGAAAAGGTGTCTAAAAAGCGCTGCGACCTGATTGAAATGACGTCAGCGGCGTCTGCTCGTCAGTGCCCGGCTGTAGCCCGTAGGACATGACATTCTGCTTTTCTGGATGTTTTGAAATATTTTGATTTAACTGATAATACCTGATAACAAGCCTCTGAAGCAGTTTTTGATCGAGTATGTCTTCTCTACGTTTCCATCGATTAGCTGCTTCAGCAAAAAAAATCGCGCGCGCGGTCTAGTCTAGATGACGGAGTCGCTAAAGCTCTGTTTAGAGAGTGGACTATAGACTCAGTACTAACTGAACGCCCCGCTATGTCACTCCTCACGTGGGTATATGTACAAGCTCGGGTTCTTCACTTTACGGCTTGACTAAAACTGAGACGCGTCCATGATAAACTCTAGCCTTTTTTTCCTTTTCTAGGATCGAGAGAGAGATTTTAAATGGGGCGGTTATCTAAATAGCGTGGAACTAAAATCAGGCTGCGGCAGATAGTATCTCTGCGCACCTCAAGACTCAACGTAACTTTCACTCTCCAGCAGAAGTTTAGTTGTCACTAATGATGGGCGGCGACCGTCGTGCACCGGCGGATATTGGAGAGTGTTGGAGAGCTGAACCTTACAGACATATAAATCAATCGCTCTGGTGGAAATATCTCGCCATAGATTGGAACCGAATACTTATCTAATGGAATCGTTATCAGTTTTCAGTTTTCTTGCCGTACAAAATTTATTTCCAACTCTTCACGTGGTGATAGCTGAAGGTCGCTCGTCGTAGGTACGTGTGACCGGAACACCCTTTTTGGTTTTGGCGCGGGTTGACATCAGATTTGTACCGTACTGTCGCGATTAAGGGCTCTGAGGGAGCGCTTTTCAATTCGGTGAAGTTCTTACTCAGGAGCTATATACAAGCCAGGCGCTGGCGCTTATTCAAAGTCGCGATTTTAGTGCTTGAGAAAAAACATTTGGAGGCTCTTATACTCCGGCGCTTATACAAGACCGGCGCGCTTTTCAACACTAGTTGCTTTATCGCGACCGTACGGTATGACTTCGGTGTCACAAGGTCCCAAACTCCAAATAAGGAAGTGAAACGACGTCGTCTGTCTACCTCGTGCGCGTCATAGCGTCGTCGAAAATAGTGTGACGTCAGCATCTCTCAGGCGGCTAGGAAGTCAGTTCGACAAAATGACTCACGGAGTGAACTTCGTGGCCGTTTCTCGATTTATGATCGATGCGGCCGTGGAGAAGGAATTCGTAGCCGTGCTACAGAGAGAGGAGGCGGAGAGACAGAACTTCGTGGCCGTTTCTCGATCTATGATCGATGCGGCCGTGGAGAAGCAGTTCGTAGCCTCGCTACAGAGAGAGGAGAGACAGCGGACTGCTGCTGAAGCAGAGGGTGTGGTGGATGAGCTGATCGCGAACGTCGCTGATCAACTCATCCGCCAGTGCGTGGAGCGAGTCAAGCAGCAAGTCTGCATGGAGGAAGGACTACCGCCCGCCGTGCTGGAGGAGCTGCTGAAGGACCACCACGCGTTATGACCACGCCCTCCGCTTCAGCAGCAAGGTCCCTGCGACCCTCTCTCTCTACCAAACGGTCCTTTTAAGGACCAACCACTGATCACAAAAGTTGAAAATCAATCTCAATATAATATACGCATCAGAAAAACCCCGAATACGCTCTACACTGAAACCCTGTTGAGTAGGTAGATCGAGTTGGGCTTTTTGTGTGTTTTTTTTTTTAGGAAGGGCAATCAGGTCATCGTGTGGAGATCATCAGGTGTCCTGTGTGTGTGTGTGTGTGTGTGTGTGTGTGTGTGTGTGTGTGTGTGTGTGTGTGTGTGTGTGGGTGGGCGGGTGTGTGTGTGTGTGTGTGTGTGTGTGTGTGAATTTTATACAAATACAATTATTCATTCCTTTCAGCAAGAAAATTAGCTCAATGTAATCATATGATTTGAACTGCCCTACTTATCAGAGCCTTGACAACATCTGACCGCCCCCCTTTTCAGGATCTAAATGGAAATTCACCGCCGCCGCTTTTCAGAGTCGCGCTGCAGTGGTTATCCAATACATGGCGGAGCGCCATTACCTAATTCTTTTGTATGTGAAAAAAAAACAGGACTGATAAGGGGTTTAATTAGACAGATATTGGTTCTACACTATCAAAAAATAACCCCTCAGCGCTTTAATGCTAAAGGTAGCATAGTGCTTTAATGCGCTACGCTCTTTGTCGATATGCCAGTGTATGCATGCATGCAGCCCTGGTGAGGAACTCTGAGTGCTGCATTCATGGCTTATGACGACAACGGGCACTGCACATTAAAGCGCTATGCGACTATTAAAGGGTTAGATCCAGTCTTGCTCCAGTCATCCCGAATGCTATACCCAGAGTTGGTGGTCTGGTCCAGACTGCTGTACACAGATTGTGGACGGGATGGCGGGTTGCTGCCAGACTATCCCTCTGGTACGATATGCGGCTGGCGCGGCCGAGACTGTCTTATATGATGCTGAGTCGAATTATGTATTAGATACCCTACGAGTAACTGAGAGTATGTCAAAATAATCATGGCAAACTGACTGGCGACTTCATAGGATTATAGGGCGGTTATTATTACATAACTCAGTAACCTTTGGTTATGTGTTAGATAGAGTACACTTGGACACGGTTATTCCATATACCCACTGCCCCACAGGGTCAAGACGAGGTGATTTAAATAATAAGACCCAGACGGGTAAAATAGCCAAAGTCAACAATGACCTGTTTTTTTAGCCAATATGGACAAAGAGACACGGGGTGCTGTACACAGGTTGTGGACGGGCTGGCGGGTCGCTGCCAGACTATCTCCCTGGTCCGATATGCAGCCGGCGTGGCCGAGACTGTCTTATATGATGCTGAGTCTAATTATGTATTAGATTCCCTACGAGTAACTGAGAGTGTGTCAAAATAATCACGGCAAACTGACTGGCGACCTCATAGGTCAGTTATTATTACATAACTCAGTAACTTTCGGTTATGTGTTAGATAGAGTACGCTTGGACACGGTTATTCCATATACCCGCTGCCCCACAGGGTCAAGACGAGGTGATTAAATAATAAGACCCAGACGGGTAAAATAGCCAAGTCAACAATGCCCTGTTTTTTAGCCAATATGGACAAAGAGAAACGGGGTGCTGTACACAGCTTGTGGACGGGGTGGCGAGTCGCTGCCAGACTATCCCCCTGGTCCGATATGCAGCCGGCGTGGCCGAGACTGTCTTATATGATGCTGAGTCTAATTATGTATTAGATGTCCTACGAGTAACTGAGAGTGTGTCAAAATAATCACGGCAAACTGACTGGCGGCCTCATAGGTCAGGTATTATTACATAACTCAGTAACCTTCGGTTATGTGTCAGATAGAGTACACCTGGACACGATTATTCCATATACCCACTGCCCCACAGGGTCAAGACGAAGTGATTAAGTAATAAGATACCCAGACGGGGGGTAAAATAGCCAAGGCAACAATGTCCTGTTTTGAGCCAATATGGACAAAGAGACACAGGGGGTGCTGGGAGTTGGCGACAAGGGGCAAGACGAGCAAGACTACTTCTCAAAATAGACAATGCCAATGGCCAAGACCTAGTTCTTAAATTCGACAAGGCCCATTGGTATCTCTTATATTCGACAAGTGACACATGTGCCCCGTCTGTGGTCCTAATATAGATTTTCTAAAAAAAAAATTTAAAAAAAAGTAAATTTTCTGCACCGTGTGACAACGACCGATCAGCTACATAGCAGAGATTTCCCCAACCTATTTTTGGTTATTTTTCTATTCAGTTTTTGATCAGCGCACTATATTATCGTGGGGTTTTTTTTTAAAAATTTTTAATCATAAATAATATGTAGACTTGGAAAAAAAAAGAAAAAAAAGAGAGCTGACACGCAAACTCCTACTCACATGTCGCTGTTTTGTCACTAAACCCAAAGACCCACCCACCCCGTAGGAAGGGGAGACGCTTGTGAACGTTCCCTTAGGCCTCTATTCTTTATTTTATTGTGTGGCCCCTAAAGAGGGGCCAACCAACTGACACTGTCAGTTGGTTAGATGCTGCACAACATGGGCGTAATTAATTACGCCTAGTGTTAAGCAGCATGGATCACTGTGGTTTGACAGACTGACCTCAAAGGGCCCCCGTTGGATGGGGGCCCTTGTGGCACAACGAGTCAAAACGAGTTGATCCGTTTTTCAGATTGCCGACTCGGCGAGAGTTTCTGACTATGTATCTTTTATAAAGCCTTAGATATGGTGTGGTATTTTTCATCTCGCTATAGTTTAGTTGGTATTCATAGAAACTGCCTCATTTCTATCAGAAATACACAATATTGAATTGTTTTTTATATTTTAATATATTCAGAAGCGCACTTTGTTGCCTATATAGCTCATTATGCGTTGAAATGTTCGCGAGCATCGTAGGAATGTACAAAACCCCTATTGTGGCGCCATCTGACGAAAGAGCGGGGAACTATACGTGACCTGAACCCCGCCCTCAGCGCGTTCGTTATTCGCATCTTTGACAGCGACTAAGAGACGCTCAAACTGTCTCTTATTTAGTTTGAACTTATCACAAATTTGTCTTTGATAGGTCGTAGATTGACTTCTGACTTTTTTTCTTTTTTAGTTAGAATAAAAAACAAGTGACGCCGACACAGACCTGCGCATTAACGCGCTCCACCGTCTTCAGAGGGTTGAGTCTATAGTACAGTAGATTCTACTGTGTACTTACACTAACAGTGCTACATATACATACCTGAGTCATAAGTGAGGAGTTTTTGTTGTTTTTTTTAGGGGGAAAAAAAGTGATCTACTCACCAAACCGCTATTAGTAGGTAACCTGTATGACCCATACCGCAAACATCTGCCTCGTGACTGATAGTGTACCGGTGGTGAAGTGCTGTTGCAAGAACAATTGAGGCTCTTTATATAGCTGAGAGAGCGAATGGTCTAATCTTGTTTTCACCTTGAGCCCCACCCTATTCCAGAGAGGGTATCAAAAATCACATGTACACGTATATGGGCTTATAGCTGGTGAATAGATAAGGCGGGGCAACTGTGTATACTAACACTACAGGGGGCGTTTTAACGACAGGTGTGACGCGCCAGCCCGTGGAGGGAGCTTTTGTTTTCACCTAGAGAGTGTATACAAAGCCTACAGGGGGTGATTAACGACAGGTGTGACGCGCGAGCCGGTGGCCGGATCACCGCATCTTCTAAGCTTTGTTTTCACCTAGAGAGGGGATCGAGAGTGTATACAAAAAACAAAAAAAACCTACAGGGGGTGTTTAACGCGGCCGGCTGCCTACATGCTATGGTCTAAGCCTGTTTTCAGCTAGAGAGGGACCTAAATCACCTAAGCCTTTTCCACCCTTAAATCGATCTGATAATTACCATAAAGAGGAGTAATGCGCGTTACATGTATATGGGCTTATAGCTGGGTAAGAGATTAAGATGCTAGTCAACTGTGTATGCAAAAAAAAAACTACAGGGGGTGTCTAAAGTCGATTGTCATGCGCCAGCGGGCGGACGGAAGTCTGCCACTCTAGCTGTGACTACAAGCGCGTGCGTGTGGTAGACAGCTTAAATCAAACACAAGTTAAGCTCCTTATAGCTTCCTACTGACTGCGGATTCGAGTGCTTGAAAGATGGTCTTTTGTTTTTTTCATCTATTTCCTCGGGGGGTCGAACAGGATTAAAGATGTAACGAACCCGCACCTACACAGGTAGACAGCTGGTCGCCTTCCTAGTGAGAGTTTTCCTCTTGAGTTAAGAAGCTTATCTCGGAGCCTAGTACATAAGCGAGAGTGAAACATGAGTCCCACACACTTCTTCTACCACCTTCAGCATGGCGTCATCAGGAATCACTCTACGTTCTACCGAATGTGAGCAATCCCAACACTACTACAGAGCCGCGACAACACCACACGAGGAGACGCCCATGTTTACTGATGAGTTAACAAGTAGCAAGGTGGAGGTTGGTTTTTATCAAGATTCGTACGGGTGGCTGGAAAGTGTGATGGCTACTTCTGCAGCTATTGCTGCTGCTCGTGCAAAACGTGAAGCTCGTATCGCTGTTCGTGCTACACATGCTGCATACGAAGTTGCCAATGCTGCTAACAACGCTGCTGTTACTCTCGCCGCTGCTGCTCGTGCTGCTAATGTTTTTGCTACTGTTTCCGCTCTTGCTACCGATGCTGCTGCTACTGATGCTGCAACGTCTGCTAAAAGTGTCGCTGTTGCGGCTGCTGCTAGGGCTAATGCTATAAATGCTTGTACAGCTGCTAAAAAAATAGCCTGTTTTGCTTATGCTAGTCGCAGTGTCGCTGTTACGGCTATGGCTGATGCACATGATGCTAAGTTACGGGCTTTTGCTTTTGCTGAAGATGCTGTTGATGCTGAAGATGTTGCTGCTGCTGCTGCTACTGCTGCTGAAGATGCTACTGCTGCTGCCGCTGCTGCTGCTGAAGATGCTGCTGCTGCTGCGGCTGCTGCTCTAGACACCTATGACGCTGCTGCTCTAGACACCTATGACGCTGCTGCTGCTGCTGAAGATGCTGCTGCCGCTGCTGCTACTGCTACTGCTGCTGCTGAAGATGCTGCTGCCGCTGCTCTAGACACCTATGACGCGGCTGCTGCTGCTTTTGCTGAAGATGCTGTTGATGCTGCTACTGCTGCTGCCGCTGCTGCTGCTGAAGATGCTACTGCTGCTACTGCTGCTGCCGCTGCTGCTACTGCTGCTGCTGAAGATGCTGCTGCCGCTGCTCTAGACACCTATGACGCTGCTGCTACTGCAGCTGCTGCTCTAGACACCTATGACGCTGCTGCTGCTGCTGCTGAAGATGCTGCTGCTGCTGCTGCTGCACTAGTCATCTATGACGTGGCTGCTGCTCTAGACACTTATGACGCGGCTGCTGCTGCTGCTGCTGCTGCTGAAGATGCTGCTGCTGCTGCTGCTCTAGACACCTATGACTGAAAACTTAGTAAGCGTTATTTACAAACACTACTGCTACCTATGACTAAACTTAGTAGGTGTTATTTACAAACAAGAGAGCCACGTGGTGTTGTTTACAAACAAAGAGAGCCACGTGGTGTTGTTTACAAACAAAGATAGCCACGTGATGTTGTTGTGGCCTATCATGCCAATGAAGGGGTCACGTGATCAAGGGGGCGCGGCCTATTATGCAAATGAGGGGGTCACGTGACCAAATGGCGACCTCTGATTGGCTGGTGATCAAAGGGGCGTAGTCTACTATGCAAATGAGGGGGTCACGTGATCAAGGGGGCGTGGCTTATTATGCAAATGAGGGGGTCACGTGACCAAATGGCGGCCCCTGATTGGCTGGTGATCAAGGGGGCGTGGCCTATTACGTAATTATGCAAATGAGGGGGCGTGGCCTATTACGTAATTATGCAAATGAGGGGGTCACGTGACCAAATGGAGGCCTCTGATTGGCTGCAGGTCGATTGAGTAATAAACAGTACTTAACTATAGTCCCGTTCCGATACATACTATACTACTGAGGCCCACCGCTCCTTCTTCCATTGGTCGTTGGTGATGGATACTCATTTCAGAGCAAGAGAATCACCCCCCCGACCAATATTCATCACTCCTCCCCCTTCCCTCATGTATACACACTATCTCCAATTATACCACGATTCTGGCGTTTCCCGTGCCGAGAGTGGATATTTGCCGTGCGGTTATCTCAGGATATAAGCATGCTCAGAATTAATTTTTTTCACCATGACGCCTCTACATATTTTAACAAGGTAATGATAGATATCATAGCCATTTTGGCTTTGAATTTAGTGTGACTCGTACGGGACGCGAACCCCGGCCGCTGAAGCCAAACGCAAGCGCCTAACCTCATGAGCCACGGAACCGACACATCGGACGTAGGTAGGAAGCCAATACTGCCTTACCTTGTCGCTCATTGTCCGGTCGGTACATAATGAATAACATCAAAATGTGACGAAATTAGAGCATGTCACGTTTATTCCTTCAATCCAGTACATAAATAGATATCCTTCTTGATGTTCCCGTGCAGAAATAGTCTTTTAATTGCGTAAAATCCTCATACTTTGACATTTTATGAAGGCCGCCAGCCGGTTAGAATTGAAAACAGCGGGACGCGTGTGATCACGTGACCCACTAAAGCAACCAACACAGCTAATTCGAGAGACCAATGGACTAGAAATGAAGATCAGCTGATCGAAGCCACCGCGGAAAGTAAGTCAATCCGGCGCATTGGTTACTCGACTTGACGTGTTGGTTTTACATGCCGTCCCGCTGTGTACTAGTCTAAATGGGCTGGCGGCCTTCACAAAATGTCGAAATATGAGGATTTTATGCAATAAAAAGGCTATTTCTGCACGGGAACATCAAGAAGGATATCTATACATGTACTGGATCGAAGGATTAACCCTGTCATGGTCTAATTTCGCTACATTTGGATGTTATTCACTACCTATATAGTACCGCTGGGAGAATCATGGCGCTCCGCTATGCGCCGAGTCTGCCAGTCGGCGAGACAAAATGGACAATTGAAAAAGGTAGGCCTTATACAATATGATATTCATATATATATTTGAAGAAATAGTGGTATAAACGCATTAATGTCAGTTTGGGAGAGCACTTGTGAGGTATATCTAGCTAATAATGAACTCGGCTTCGCCTCATTCATTATTGCAAGATATACCTCACGCGTGCTCTCCCAAACTGAGATTATTGCATCAATATATCCTAATTACCAGTACACGTAATTGATGATGATTAAAAAATAGTTGCCCCCGATGTGTCTGGACTGTATAATTATAAGAACTGGTTTTATATAAAGTCATAGCTGCCCAAGTGTGACTAAAACACAAATTATAAAGGCAGATGCACCTCGGGCTGGTACGGCCCATACGTGACCTTATCATGCAATACTAGCTATTTATACAATACAATTATAAATCCTACGACTCATTATGTCTGAATTACGCATCATGAACATTTGATTATGTTTCATTGAAATACGAAGAAAGCAGTAACCAAAACTTCATGAGTCATTTCTAGATACAGAGAGCATCTACTCATAATATGAGGCAGATGCAAAGTGTATTGTACCCCTACTATTGTGTTGTTCCCCCTACTGAGGATATGTGTCAAGTACCTGTGACTTATTATGTCGGAATTATGCATCATGGACATTTTATTATGTTTCATTGAAATACCAAGAAAGCAGCACCTGAAACTCTGTAAGTCTTTTCTAAATACAGAGAGCATCTAGCCATGGTATAAGGGATATCCAATAGTATTGTTCCCCCATTGAGAATTTTGGTCAAATATCTTTGACTTATTATGTCAGAATTACGCATCATGGACCTGTCATTATGTTTTATTGAAATCTCAAGAAAGCAGCACCTGAAACTCCATGAGTCATTTCTAAATACCAAGAGCATCTAACCATAATATGAGGCAGATGCAAACTATATTGTTCCTACATTGAGACTTTTGGTCAAGTATCTGCGACTTATTATGTCGGAATTACACATCATGGACCTGTCATTATGTTTATTTAAAATCTCAAGAAAGCAGCACCTGAAACTCCATGAGTCATTTCTAAATACAGAGAGCATCTAGCTATGGTATAAGGGATATGCAATAGTATTGCCCCTACACTGGCATATCCTGTGCTGCCCTGTGCTGCCCTTCCCTGCCCCCACACTGCCATCTCCTGTGCTGCCCTGTGCTGCCCTTCCCTGCCCCCACACTGCCATCTCATGTGCTGCCCTGTGCTGCCCTGTGCTGCCCTTCCTGCCCCTACACTGCCATCTCACGTGTTGCCCTGTGCTGCCCTTCCTTGCCCCTACACTGTCATCTCCTGTGCTGCCCTGTGCTGCCCTTCCTGCCCCTACACTGCCATCTCACGTGCTGCCCTGTGCTGCCCTTCCTTGCCCCTACACTGCCATCTCCTGTGCTGCCCTTTGCTGCTCCTCACTGCCATCTCCTGTGCTGCCCTGTGCTGCCCTTCCCTTCCCCTCACTGCCATCTCCTGTGCTGCCCTGTGCTGCCCTTCCCTTCCCCTACACTGCCATCTCACGTGCTGCCCTGTGCTGCCCTTCCCTGCCCCCACACTGCCATCTCACGTGCTGCCCTATGCTGCCCTTCCCTTCCCCTACACTGCCATCTCCTGTGCTGCCCTGTGATGCCCTTCCCTTTCCCTATACTGCCATCTCATTTGCTGCCCTGTGCTTCCCTGTGCTCCCTTTTGCTTCTCTTCCCTTCCCCTCACTGCCATCTCCTGTGCTGCCCTGTGCTGCCCTTCCCTGCCCCCACACTGCCATCTCCTGTGCTGCCCTGTGATGCCCTTCCCTTTCCCTATACTGCCATCTCATTTGCTGCCCTGTGCTTCCCTGTGCTCCCTTTTGCTTCTCTTCCCTTCCCCTACACTGCTATCTCCTGTGCTGCCCTGTGCTGCCTTAACAATATAGAAACCCTAGATGGCCCTACTGTACCATAGATGCTTGCCCATAGACAGGTGCACCAACTAAGGTTAGGGGGGGGTGTTAAATCGCTAATTTTGTCGTACTGTTTCAGGGACAGGCTCAAACTATGCATTTGGGACCCAAAACTAAGGAAATCACAAAAATATTTTTTTCGGACCTCTGTGACCCCCCCGTACATGGGGTCCGAAGATCGGTCAAATAGTGAGAAAACAGCCCAAATTCAGGCTTTCAGATTCCTACTCAAACCTCACCATGCCTTCATGAAAATGGTCAGAAACCTTCATTTGGGACCCAAAGAGACCCAAAGAGAGTCATATTGTTGTGATTACAGGGGTATTTCCTCCTCTGGGGAGGGGGTGCGTCCATGGTAAAATACCGTAAAATGCGGCTTCTACGCGAGAATTTACGGTAGCTCTGTTTGTACCTTATGCTATATACAGTCATCTCCTCCTAGCATGCCACTCAGTTTGAGCCTGTGCCCAGGGCTATCCCCCTGTGGGAAAATGCTG
The DNA here is from genome assembly GCA_947462335.1 of Harmothoe impar. Taxonomy (NCBI): domain Eukaryota; kingdom Metazoa; phylum Annelida; class Polychaeta; order Phyllodocida; family Polynoidae; genus Harmothoe; species Harmothoe impar. Next base: position 2,872,119 of record OX381712.1, read on the forward strand.
TAATAATCTGTGTGTAGCAATTATCACCGTCTCTGGGATAAAACCTAAGAGTAGCACATCCAAACACATGGCACACATGGACCAATACTAATAGAAATATCATCAAGGCACATGGAAACATTACCGTAAAACCTCGAGTATAAGCCTAACTCGCGTATAAGCCGCACTTAGAGTTTGGGACAATCCTATAAGCCGCACTGACGATCTGAATGTGCCGATTTTAGTACTGTATCATAGTGGCAAAAACTCGCGTATAAGCCGCACCCTGACTCTGGGCCAATCCTATAAGCCGCACCGACAATCTGACTCGCGTACTAGCCGCGGCTTCTACGCGAGGTTTTACGGTAGTATGATTTGGTCATAATTCGGCACCTGGGGCAGAGAGTCTTCATATTTGATGTGTGTTGTGATTACCCAGTGCACAGGATTAATAGCCCGGCTGCAGTGTCGGAGGTTGATCAGAGGTGGGGGGGTGCACTCCTATAGACTTGCTTACTTTGTGTGAACAGAATTTCAAGTGAAAGGGTCCGTTTTGGGACCTTGATTAGGGGTGCTTTTGGAGGGAAAGGGGTACATCATGACACCATTTGACAGTTAATAAGTTAAATTGTGCCTTTTTTTGCCATCATATAAAATTATAGACCTGTCCACCACTAGGAAATTATTTTAATGTTAACCCGTGCTGAGGGTTTATTTTTCATGATTAGGTCATTCTTTGAATTATCAAACGGTGCCATTTTTTGCTGATTTCCCCCCTGAATAAGGTCCTAAATTTGGGGTGATGTTGACACATAGTGACTATGGAAAAGACGGGGAGTGCCCCCCCCCCCCGGGGGTCAACTGGGAGCACACAGCTACACGTGAACCTTCACCAACCCTACACCAGCTACAGCCACAGACACCAGCATGTAGCACACCTCCATGCTGTCCACAGACACCTTATAAGTTATAGGAACAACAAGGGGATCTATTGTACAGCCAGCCCACTGTGTTACCAAGTCTGAGGGAGCCCAGGGAGCCCTGCTAGTGAGTATTACTTTGTACCCACACTGAGAATTCACTCTGTGCATCATAGAATCCTGAAAACACTGCCCTTTTTGAATGGGTAATTAGATTGGTGAGGAAGAAGGGTGTTTTGAACAGCAGGCAATGAGGCCTGACAGAGTAGTAGCCTCCAGTCTCATAGTAGTACAGTGTGAGCTGCAGTGGAGCTGCAGTGGAGTGGCTATTCACAACTTGTGCCTAGTTGCAGGGCAAGTTGCTTAGTATGGAATGGCGAATATTGGTTTCAATGTTATCTCTCTAGAGAATCCCTTTTAAACATATGGTCCCGGGAATATTTCTTAAGTTTTTGTCCATTGAATAAAAAAAGTCGAAAGGAAATAGAAATATACTAAGGGCGAGTTATGTATGACATCTGAATGACAGCCACCACCACAGACTCCACAGCGGCAGAATGCATGCCTTTATAACCATATATATAATATAACAATGGTATTTCATTTTGAATAATGCTGTGTTATGAAACTTATTTGTTGTAATAATTACAACATTTGAAAAAAGAAGAAGTAAAAACTGAACTGTTTCCTGTATTTATCTGCAGCCTTGTGTGACGCCTGCTGCTGGAGCGGTGAGTGACACGGGGATGTGGGGAGGACTTGATACACCGGCCTACATGGGCGACACCTACACAGACACTAGGGGAGTAACCTGTTCACACACACCTCATGTGTCACCACTCCAGGGTCAGTCTGCCATGCACCACAGCACCCTGGGACACCCCTCAGGACAAGGTGATAAAACCGCATACAACTGGACAGAGAATGGCCCATTTACTGCCCGTTTTAACTGTGACATGAGTGTCAGTTCTTTGCCTGAACATGTCCTTAGTCACATAAAAGAAGAACCTTGTGTATGCGATTCGCCACAAGACGATCTACTTACATTGAATGTAGATACACGGTCTTTGTGTGGTGGCACAGTTCAGGTTACAGAGAATCTCCCTACACCCTTTAAAGAGGAACCCTGTGAGTGCGACGTACCACAAGACGTCAAAACCTACTTATCTACACAGGATGTGGATGCACTGTGTACCTCATCTCAACATGCACCGTCCACACCCACTGTGAGCGCTCTGTCTGTGTCGGTTTGTGACGAGACTAAAGCGGCAGTAGACCCGCCTCATACAGCGGTGCCTGCCCACGGCTGTGTGTTATGTGGAACAGGGTTTGACACCTGGGAGGCTCTCAGTGTGCACCTACAGACTCACGGTGTGATGACTCAACGTGAACAGGACCCACACAGCGGGCACCTACAGACTCACGGTGTGATGACTCAACGTGAACAGGACCCACACAGCGGGCACCTACAGACTCACGGTGTGATGACTCAACGTGAACAGGACCCACACAGCGGGCACCTACAGACTCACGGTGTGATGACTCAACGTGAACAGGACCCACACAGCGGGCACCTACAGACTCACGGTGTGATGACTCAACGTGAACAGGACCCACACAGCGGGCACCTACAGACTCACGGTGTGATGACTCAACGTGAACAGGACCCACACAACGGGCACCTACAGACTCACGGTGTGATGACTCAACGTGAACAGGACCCACACAGCGGGCACCTACAGACTCACGGTGTGATGACTCAACGTGACCAGGACCCACACAGCGGGCACCTACAGGTCCACGGTGTGATGACTCAATGTGAACAGGACCCACACAGCGGGCACCTACAGACTCACGGTGTGATGACTCAACGTGAACAGGACCCACACAACGGGCACCTACAGACTCACGGTGTGATGACTCAACGTGAACAGGACCCACACAGCGGGCACCTACAGACTCACGGTGTGATGACTCAACGTGAACAGGACCCACACAACGGGCACCTACAGACTCACGGTGTGATGACTCAACGTGAACAGGACCCACACAGCGGGCACCTACAGACTCACGGTGTGATGACTCAACATGAACAGAAGACAGACAGTGTCCACCTACAGGTTGACGGTGTGATGACTCAATCTAAGCCTGAATTCTGTGACCCAAGCACACACATGGATACGCCTGCCATTCGAACCATACACGAGCCCTCTGTGTGCAGTTACTTACATACAACATCAGAACTACCTCATCTGCAGATGACACCTCACACAGCAGAGACTCCTTGCAGTAAGATGTTTACTATATCACATCACTTACAGACACACACGGTGACCCACACAGGGGAGAAACCTTACACATGTGTTGAATGCGGTAAACAGTTTACACAGGCAGGTACCTTAAAGAGACACATGATGACCCACACAGGTGAGAAACCTTACAAGTGTTCAGACTGTGGTAAACTGTTTACACAGGCAGGTGACTTAAAGAGACATATGATGACCCACACAGGAGAGAAACCTCACAAGTGTTCGGACTGTGGTGAACAGTTTATACGGGCAGGTCACTTAAAGAGACACATGAGGACCCACACCAGGGAGAAGCATACTTGCGCTCAGTGCGGCAAACAGTTTACATGGGCAAAGAGCCTGAGGTTACACATGGTGATCCACACAGGAGAAACACCTTACAAGTGTTCTCAATGTGGTAAACAGTTTACATTGGCATGTCATCCAAAAGAACACATGCTAACCCACACAAGGGAGAAACCTCATTGTAAGTGTTCCCAATGTGGTAAACAGTTTACACAGACCAATCATTTAAAGAGGCACATGATGACCCACACAGGAGAGGAACCTCACAAGTGTTTTCACTGTGATCAACAGTTCAGATGGGCAAGTCTATTAAAGAGACACATGATGACCCACATAGGAGACAAACTTCACAGGTGCACAGACTGTGGTAAACAGTTTACACATCCATGTCAGTTAAAAGGACACATGATGACCCACACAGGGGAGAAGCATAGTTGCACTCAATGTGGTAAACAGTTTACGTGGGCAAAGAGCCTGAGGTTACACATGGTGGTCCACACAGGAGAAACACCTTACAAGTGTTCTCAATGTGGTAAACAGTTTACACAGACAAGTCACCTGAAGGAACACATGATGACCCACACAGGGGAAAAACCTCACAAGTGTTCTCACTGTGGTAAAACGTTTTCTCAACTCAGTCATTTAAAGAGACACATGATTACACACACAGGAGAGAAACCTTTCAATTGTTCAGACTGTGGTCAACAGTTCAGACGGGCAAGTCAGTTAAAGAGACACATGATGACCCACACATGTAGAAAAGACTTCAGAGAGTCATCAACTTTTACACAAGACATGGAAATCCACACCAGGAACCAGGAGGGTTGTGTTACCTGGGAGCAGGAAGCATCGGGTGACTTCATGATGACCCTCAGCCGTAACGACGAGTAGGTTACGGGGTCATGTAATAGTAAGTGTAACCACCAGTAGGCTGCTTCTATGCTGACCGTTCACCGGGGTCACTGTTTTATACAGGTTTTAGTATTTCTGCACAGAACAATGCAGAAGTTTATGGCACATCGTCCAACACTGCAGGGTGCAGGGTGCACCGCAACCATGACTCACTGCCTGACACTCTGACACTCTGACACTGGACAATTCTACCCGCGCTATGCATGATCATGGGTAAATTAAGATCTGCCCACCTTGTAAGGACCCCAAGTAGATGGCAATTAGTGTTAACATTGAGCCTGGGCCGTGTCTAACTTGACGGCAGGTGAAACTGGTTGACTCAATGTTGATACTTTATATGAGAGAGTTTGAATGTTGATACAGAGTTGATACAGAGTATACTGGTTCTGGTACATGACGATGTCCTGTGTGCCAAAGTATGCATAAACCTTCCCTTTTCTTTATGCCACAGAATCAATTTCTTACTCACTAATTTTATCGATAATATTGTTTTAAAAATCATAATTTATGTACCACGCATGTTTGAAAGGTCAGGACTTTTAATTAGAATATGAATCTATTTGTCATTTTATTTATGTACCATAAATAAATGTGTTTGATATATAGTTTACCCAGCTGCTTCAGTTTCCCTCATTCACAGCATATATGCCCTCTGTTAACCCTTTAAGGGCCGCTTAGTGCATCAATGCCTTCACAGGACTTAAATGTTTACTTGCTAAGTATCCAACAAATGCATCATGCCCTTTGTCGCCATAATAAATGAATGCAGCCAGTCTAATGGGGGTAGATGGCTAAATTCGACATGGCGACATGGCCATTTCTTAAAATCGCCATACGACATGGAGCCTAGTGACATGAAGGAAAAATTTAGTGACATGACATAGGATATTTCTTAAAATCGACATGCGACATGGCAGGTTCTTAAGGGTGACATAGGACATGGGAATTTGAAGTGACATGACATGGCCATTTCTTAAATTCAACATTTGACATGGGGGGGGGGGGGGGGGGGGGGGGGGGGGGCATCTAGACCCCCAGTCTATGCAGGCCATGCAATCAGCTGACGAGGGGAACGGCAATGACTATACCGAGTGAGACATCCTAGTCTATAGAATCCTTGTTAATAGGGCCATTCCCCTTCAAATCTGGGCAAGCCAATTGGACCCCACCTGTTAGCCCTGGTCAAAACGGAGTGGGCAGCCCATCTGTGGCCCACCTGGGACCGATTTGCACTAGGAGTGATGGCTACATTCCACGTTAACACCCCAGATGGCGCCACCTCACCACACAGCTACAGTGCTGCCACCTTCCTGTAAACCATGCAGTTAGAGATCCCCATGTTAGTGGGTGACAACTTTTACCAACCACACCACAACATCCTGTGTTTTAAAACAGAAAGAAAGAAACCACAAAACGTGTTTAAAATCACTTTATAGGTAGGGTTATGCTTGATATTTGCCCCTGATATGTGACTAATGAGATAGTGTGCTTGTGTAGCCAGTCGCCTAACAGCTTAGACATGTTGTACCATGGGCGCTGCCATATAATATTGCTCAGTACCATGTAGTATGTAGCCTATGCTATGGGTAATTCTTACTGTCAGCAATGGCCGACCGGACGTAGGGGGCGCCACTAGCGTGAGCGCGAGTAGCCCGGATGTTGCTGCAAATAAACCAGCCAGCTGTTTTTTTCCCCATACTGAAGCATAGTAACTGGCACCCTGTGCCTGTGTATTCAACCTTTGGGGCCCCGATTTAGGGCCTTCTACCCCCTACAAATCTTTGATATTTTAACCGAGTGGCAAGCACGGTATGGACATGGATATATGTCAGCTATAGATCCCTAGCTGTAGAGAATTTTGAGAAATTTGATGTTTAGCGATGTCTAGTACTTAAGCTATATAAAGATCGCGGCCGCTTTCGGCAGGTTAAATAATGGTAGAAATCGTATCATATCTAAGTAAATACCATCAATCCAATGGAATATCTGGTCTAAAAATATCCGGGTGGGATATTTGTAACATATTTTATCATTTTTCCGGACAAATTCGGTCCTCAAATGATATTTGCAGTGATTTACTGAGGTAAAGTTTACATTGAGTGTGGATTCCGGACTGAATGGCGCTGATATGCACATCCAGATAATATAAGGAATTACACAAAATGCCAGGTTGATGTCGGGGGTCTTTTGACCAATAATTTTGTAACCATTACCTGTCTCATCCGTAAAACAATGTAGGCCTACTTGCATAATCTCTGTTCTGGGGATAATTTTCCTAGTGCCATGAATGTTTGAAATCACAGAGATTCATGGAATATACCGTAAAAGCCCTGTTATAAGCCAACAGTTATTTGGCGATTTTATGTGGCTTAAGCCAACTTTGGCTCCCAAAATGACATTCGGCTTATAGTAGGGTGTTCCATCGATAATAGAATTAATGATGTCATAGCAGATCTGTGGCATACACCTCAAAGCTCTTTATGTAAGAAGAATATCAAAAAAAGAATTATGTTGATTGGACAATTATTAAACATTACAGCACCATTTGAACACGGAAAAATATGGAGAATAGTGAAAGTCCAAGACCATACATTTACTATACAATGGAAGGCACCAATCAAAACTGTGGGTGACTGTGTGTATGCAGTGACACCCCCTGCTCCCTCAGGGTATGGCCGGGGGGACACTGCCCACACACCCCTGGAGGGGAAGCTGTAAAAGCTGTACATTCACATTTTTCCTTGTCCTATGCTCAATTTTTGGAATATGATTGATGTAAAGACATCATTGGACACCTAAGATATACAGCAATAAATTGTGATATCTGGTGAAACAGCATGAATGAGTTATAGGCAAGGTTTTGATGTATAGAAATATTAGCGAATTCAAATTTCAAACAGTCTTATTATAGCCAAAATTTCCCTCTCAATCTTACATTCAGCTTAGATCATAGGATTGAAAGAAATGGTTGACCATCCGGGACTTTGAAAAAAAGAAATACAGCGTTTTTTTTCATTATCAATTTTTCATTATTAAGAATTTTCTTGGTCTTTCAAATTTGAATATTGTACAATATTGGTCAGATTTTTGTAGGAAAATCAAAAATCACAAAAACCAAGTTTTCCAGGCATCATGAGCTTTAGTTTAATACCAGATGCCTTTAATCATTTCTAACGCGCTTATTTACTTCAAAGGGGTGGGGGCTGTTTTTGAGTATGAGTCTGCCCCCCCCCCCCCCCCCCCCCCCACACTTTTACCCCAGTGCCTATGACACGCATGAGGGGGAGGCCTGGGCACAATTAGCCATGCCCAGACCTCCCCTGACATCATACATTTTGGTCCACTAGAAAATGGTATTTGTCTAACTCAGATTTGCATGGTATTTGGTGTGTAGATCATTGACTATCTTAAACTACTTGAGACAACTAGAGGGTAATTTTAATTTCTGTTAGCAAGTATTAGTGTTGGGTTGTAGGATATAGCTAAAGACAACATGACAAACAATAACATTTAGGCCATCAGTTTAAGTTTGGGCAACTGGGAAATATTTCTTAGATATCTTCTCCTTTTTCAGGGGTATATCATATGTAAGTTTATGTCCCTTCAGCTTTCTAACTTACCTTACCCATAGCTATATGGTAGATACTGTGTATATCCATGCCTTACCTAAAGAGAATCCTTTAGACGAGACTAATGGCATGTTGGCCAATCCTATACATGAAAGTAAGTAAACATGAAATAATAGAATTTGCTTGAATAATAAGGAAAGGGATTAAGACCCATGCCGTGTTAGCAATGGATAGGAGAGAAGAAAGCGAATAAAGACATACCGTAATGGCCTGTTTAAGCCCAGGGGTCTCAGATAAGCGCAGGTCTCGTTTAAGCGCAGGTGTAGGACCCCTCTGAAACCCAAAATTTTTCTATAAAGGGTCCCTGTACAAGCGCAGGGGGTAGCAGTGACTTGAGATTTTTAAGCACAGGGCCACTTCTGTATTTCATATGCTCTTACATATAGGTTTTTACGTGATTGTCTTGTTACTAGGGTTAACAATATAAGCCAAGGGCTTCAAATGAGAAGAGAAAATTACAAGGTGATAAAAAATCATTACAGTTGCATCTGAATTAAAGAAAACCTTTTATTTCCTTCATTGCAGATATATCCAGACCATATCAGAAGACGCCCCCACATCTGTGTGCTGTGTGCTGCAGAGTTCTAACACCTACAAGATGAGCACAGACGGACGCCCCCACATCTGTGTGCTGTGTGCTGCAGAGTTCTAACACCTACAAGATGAGCACAGACGGACGCCCCCACATCTGTGTGCTGTGTGCTGCAGAGTTCTAACACCTACAAGATGAGCACAGACGGACGCCCCCACATCTGTGTGCTGTGTACTGCAGAGTTCTAACACCTACAAGATGAGCACAGACGGACGCCCCCACATCTGTGTGCTGTGTGCCGCAGAGTTCACGACATGGGAAGCTGTCTCTGAACATCTGCAGTCACACGGCACCAGTCACATCTTGTCCCCCGCTGTAGATGTACATCAGAATGTGACTGACAATAATCTTAAAGATTTCCAAAATTCTGTGACTGAAGCTGATCAGAAAGACTTCCTGACGTCAGTGGCTGACATAGATCAAAAAAACCTCCTGAATTCTGTGGCTAACAGTGGTAAACAGTTAACACTGCCAAGTTCTTCAAAGACACATAAAGTGACCCACACAGGGGTGAAACCTCACAAGTGTTCAGAATGTGGAAAACAGTTTACAACCGCAGTTATCTTAAAGACACACATGATGATCCACATAGGAGAAAAACCTCACAAGTGCTGTTACTGCGGTAAACACTTTACAGATGGCGGTGCCTTGAAGTCACACATGAGAACCCACAAAGGGGACAGAACTCACACATATTCTGTGTTTGGTAAACGGTTTACTTTGGCAGGTATCTTAAAGAGACAGATGATGAACCTCACAGGGGAGAAACCTCACAAGTGTTCTTTGTGTGGTAAACAGTTTAGACATTCCAGTACATTGAAGACACACATGATAACCCACAACCTCCCTGTAAACACATCTAAAAACCCTCCAGCCGTGAGAGTACAAGGGGGTTTAGAGAAACCACCCATGGCCGGGACAGTTGACACTGATGGTAGGAACAAACCTCACCACTGTTCGGTTTGTGGTGCACGCTTTGTGGCAGAATCAAACTTTAAGTCACACATGAGGATTCACACCGGAGAAAAACCTCACCCGTGTCCTATTTGCAGGAGCTGGTTTAAAAAGTTAACTGGATTAAGAGAGCACATGAGATCACATCTGACGCAGAACTTGGGCACAACTATGTCTGTTGCTGAAAGCCTAGTTCAGACCGCAAACATGGCAACTGAGGGAAAACCTCACTCATGTGTTTTCTGTGAGGAAGAGTTTAAGTCTAAGTTAGCAGCCAACAAGCACATGCTGCAAACTGCTGGATCGTGTGGTAAACAGTTTTCAAAACCAAACAACTCAAAGAGACATGTGAGGACCCACACTAGAGAGAAACCTCATAGATGTTCTGACTGTGGTCAAGAGTTTATACAAGCAGGTGACTTAGAGAGACACATGATGACCCACCCAGGAGGGAAACCTTATAGATGTTCTCAATGTGGTAAAGCCTTTACATGGGCAGTAAGCTTAAAGAAACACATGAGGATTCACATAGGAGAGAAACCTCTCAAGTGTTGTAACTGTGGTAAACAGTTTACACAAATAAGTTCATTAAGTACACACATGATAACACACAAAGTTAGAAAAGCCAAGAGACTGGGTACACACAAGTGTTCTGTCTGCCATGCACATTTTGCTGAATATACAAACCTGAAGAGGCACATAAAACATGTATGTGGTAGGAAGGTTACTAAGGCCTCCAACAGGAAGGGGCGTACACAGGGTACCCTCACCCGACAGGCTAAAAGTGCCAAGGGCTCATCTAGTGACTCGGCCGTCATACCCAGACCACTACTGTATATATGTTCATTGTGTGACAGACAGTTCAGCAGCATGTCAGCTGTCTATGGCCACCTTCACACGCACAAGGACAAGACGGCCCAGCCAGCTCCTTCTGTGGTCAGTCATGGTGAAGGGTCTCCCCGCCCTGTAGATGGACTTGATGTAAACACCACTAAAACCTCCCCAGCTGTAAGAGTACAAGGGGGCTCCACAAAGAGACCACACATGGCCAAGACAGATGACACTGAGGGTACAAACAAACCTCACCACTGTTCTGTGTGTGGTGCACGCTTTGTGGCAGAATCAAACTTAAAGTTACACATGACGAATCACACTGGAGAAAAACCTCACCTGTGTCCTATGTGCGGGAGTTGGTTTATGGTACCATCTGCCTTAAGACAGCATATCAAAAAGCATGCACAGCAGAACTTTGGTACAACTACTTCTAGTGCTGAAAACCATGTCCCAACCTCAAACATGGCAACTGACTCTGTACAAGATGAGGGGAAACCTCACTCGTGTGTTTTCTGTGGGGAAGAGTTTAAGTCTAAGTTAGCAGCCAACAAGCACATGCTGCAAACTGCTGGGTCTTGTAAGGCACCGGAAGTGCATAAATGTTCTCATTGTAGTAAGACATTCACTACCCGCACAAAATTCAATGCACATGCAAAAACCCACACAGGAGAAAAACCATTTATGTGCTCTGACTGTGGTCAACAGTTTTCATGGGTAAAGGGCTTAAGCAGACATATGAGGACCCACACAGGGGAGAAACCTCACAAGTGTTCAGATTGTGGTAAACAGTTTTCAAAACCAGACAACTTAAAGAGACACATGATTACTCACACCGGCGAGAAACCTTATAAATGTCCAGACTGTGGTAAACGGTTTACACAGGCAGGTAGCTTAAAGACACACATGAGGATTCACACAGGGGAGAAACCTTACCAGTGTTCTGTGTGCAGTGAGACATTCCGTGATTCATCAAATCTACGACGACACATGGCAGGTCACAAAGCTGTGCACAGCAGTAGGTGAGAACCCTCACAACCCCACAGGTGTTCTGACAGTAGTAAACAGCTTACACAGGCACATGAGGGGAGAACCCTCACAACCTCACAAGTGTTCTGACAGTAGTAAACAGCTTACACAGGCACATGAGGGGAGAACCCTCACAACCTCACAAGTGTTCTGACAGTAGTAAACAGTTTACACAGGCACACGAGGGGAGAACCCTCATAACCTCAGAAGTGTTCTGACAGTAGTAAACAGTTTACACATGAGTGCACATGAGGGAGACATCTCAGTGTTGCAACTATTTAACTGACGTCTGACGATTCTGGTCTCTCGATGTTTACAAGCATGCACATCTGTGGTTAGAAAAGATTATCACTCTCTTAGACACATTATTAATTTTAAGATGTTTTAATACACTACTTTCACGAACTCGCCTTTTTTTTTTTTACTAGGAAAATCGCGCACCTTTACTATTTGATGCCAAAATGAAAACGAGGTTACTGCTCTAGAAAATGGAAACACCTATTCTTTAGCTTTGCGAGTTTCTGGCCCCTAAACAAATTATTCATGGCTCCTTGGCCCTAATTAGAGCATAGAGAAGTAATTGTAAGTGACCTCTTGAGACTCCCGGGTGTTTTTGGTGGTTTTGAGCCTAAATACACAAGAAATTAACCTACAAAATTGCGATGAGCGATAAAGGGGGGCCGTAGCGTGTCCGTAAAGTGTAGTTTACACAGGCACATGAGAACCCTGACAACCTCACAAGTGTTCTGACGGTAGTAAACAGTTTACACAGGCACATGAGGGAGACATCTTAGTGTTGCAACTATTTAACTGTCGTCTGACAACTCTGGTCTCTCCATGTTTACAAACATACACATCTGTAGTTTTGGGGAATAATAATCCATTATTATTTATCATTCCTCTTCATGGCTGTTAATAAATACGGTAAAGATAAATACATCTAAGGCCATAGATTTCCACGTGGAAGCAAAAATAGGCAATTATGGTTTAAAATGTCTGAAAAACTTGAAAATATGTACAGACAAAATATATAACGACCCAGTAGAGGGAGACCGGGGCACGTTGACCACAGGGACACATTGAACCACTCCTTTTTCTATTCCTTTGTAAATTTCTTAGCAGGGAAAAACATCCTCATAATATTTGCGTTTAAACCACCGTGGCCGGCTAAGACAAAGGCTTCACACATTTGTTATATAGCATACCATGGTTTAAAATAGACTGGTTATGAAAGAGTAAGTAGGATTAACCACAGCTTCCGAGTAGGGTGACTTGGGCTTTGCCCTCGTCTGGCCCCAACAGCAAGCTGTGGGTAATTCTACTTACCCTTTCAAAACCATAGTCTATCTATTACAGAGATCAAAATACGTAGGAGTTCTTGAATAAAACCTGATTTTACTGCTCAGCGTGTTGTGTAATTTGAATGATATCAATGCTAAATGCAATGGGATACACACAAATTAGGGCCTTTGAACCTCAAGCTAGGTTGAGTGCATGGGAAAAGCATAACTTATCGGGGATGGGGGTGGGGGGGGGGGGGGGCCTCATGAGACTTTTTTTCATAGTGCGAGACATTCTCCCCCCTAGAACAAGGAGTGGATCCAAAAGGGAGGGGGTGAATCTAGGGGGGGAGGAGGCACTGTTGTCCACTCTCTGGCTGTGGGCTGGAGCGGGGAAACTTCAAGGTCGTAGATCACACATGATGCACCATGATTGCTGGAATTAAGTGGGAGAGTTCCAGTTGTGGGAATTCAAGAGGGAAGAATTTTTGGGTGGGAGAATTCCTAGGGGTAAGAATTCCAGGTGGGGGAATTCCCGGTGTATAATTCCAGGTGGGAAAATGTCTGGCTTGGAGAATTCCTCGGGGGAATTCTGGGTGGGAGAATTTTGTTCAAGAGAATTCCTGGGGGGAAAACTACTGGGTGGGAGAACTGGCCAAGAAATTAAATGGTTTCTCATCACTGGGTGCGTCATAGAAATCGGGTTTTGTGAAAAACTTTTTTCTTGGCAAATTGATGAAAAAAGATATGTGGACAGATAATCTCATATTTGGTATCAACTTAATGCTTATTCTGTCAGTAATGCAGTGGGATAGACATAATCTTTCCCACTTTTAAAGACCAATAAGCTCTTAACTACTGAAATATGAAATTTGGTCACAATGCATTTTAGCCTATATACAGTTTAAAGAAAATCCTCTCTCATCATATTTCTCAGTACTTGGTGATGAGAAACAACTGAGTGGCCTCACAGAGAGCACCACACGTATCGTGACAGAACCTCATCAGTTATTGATGTGGCGCTGCCGTCTTGGCACTGCCTGCTATTGACCGCACTTCATTACAGATGGTCTAGTCTAAAGTAAGAGGCTTGGCTAACTTGGTAATCCTGGTATTGCCTGCATTTCATTAATTATAGATACTGAAAAACCTTGCGTACAAGCCGCAGCTTATACGCAAGGTTGAGACTCAGTTTTCTTTTAATACCAAACTTGCCTAAATAGGGTGTGGCTTACACCAGAGTTTCTATAAGTATACTACAGTAACATATTTACATTATTTAGACCCCCTCTGGGGCTTACATAATCTGTCAAAGTTAGAGGTGCGGCTTATACGTGAGTTAGGCTAATACGCGGGGTTTTACGGTAGTCTAGTCTAAAGTCAGTGCCTCAGTTAACTTAGTAACAGGCAAACAGTGTGACTTACGGAGGCTGTTTGTGTCTTGTATTGGTTCCTACATCTACAGGACAATCACCTCCACCAACACCTGGTATCTGGATAAACTTCTCGGTGAGCTAAAAGGATTCATTAATCTGAGTGAGTTCTGTGAGGAGCAGCGGTTAACTATAGGAAGTAAAATAATCAATATGATCCGGGACACGGCCAGTTCTATGGCTATAGAGCAGTGGCGGCATACAGTATGTACTGCAGTGCCAGAGGCAACCACTCGTCTCCTCACCGAACCAGCTATCCTCACCTGAGAGCACTAGTTCTCCATAAGTAAGTATTCCTGTTTATTATATTTTGAAAATAAAAAAGTTTTTAAAATGTGCCATTGATTTAACCACATGCCAAAGCAGAGCCTTGTGGTAGAGATGGTCGGCAGGGGGTTGGTAGTATTAGTGTAAACGCCTGACACTGTGATGGTCCGGTCATCTAGGTGACCATGTGGCCAAACACTACATACTACAGTACACAACAGACAGTAAATGGCTCCAGTATATAGTCTGGTGACATCTCTACCAGAAGGCTCTGTTTCGGCCTGTGGATTTAACCAAGGAGAACCGTATTTTCACACCCCTCATGAATTAACCCACAGCTGTATTTCACGGCACTGTGATCATCAAATCGGCATGTTGTTAAATTTGTGCAGTGTACAAAAAAAAAAACTATTTTCGCTAATTTAGGCCCCCCTCATAAAAAATAAGTTTTAAACGAAAAAGGTAAAAAGTAAACAGAAACGAATACTGGATTGAGTATGTTGGGTTGTGACACAGGGTTAAGGCTGTGACACAGGGGTAAGGCAAGGAGAAAACCTGTCCCCAGTCTTATTTGCTCTATACCTCAATGATTTAGAGGCCCATTTTAAAAATAAATGCCAAGGTGTAACACTAGGTGAAGCGGACGAACCCGAAACATTGCTGAAGCTGTACACAATGTTATATGCGGATGACACAATCCTGTTAAGTGAGTCTCCCAATGATCTTCAATGCATGTTAGATATACTAGAAGAATACTGCCAAAGGTGGCACCTAACGGTTAACACAAGCAAAACCAAAGTGGTTGTTTTTTCCAAAGGTAAGATCTTAAACAAACCGAAGCTGCGCTTCGGGGAACATAATCTAGATGTTGAATATAACTACAATTACCTAGGTACTTTATTTAACTACAATGGGAGGTTTACGTTAGCAATCAATAAGCAAGTGAGCCAAGCAAAACGAGCACTTTTCAGCCTACTTACCAAGGCAAGGAAATTACAACTCCCTATAGATATTCAATGCCATCTATTTGACTTTTGTGTTCTGCCCATACTTCTTTATGGATGTGAAGTGTGGGGTTTTTCAAATATCAAGGATATAGAACAGGTGCACACCTATTTTGGCAAATATATACTTAGACTAAATGCTAGTACCGACGGTTGCATGGTACTTGGTGAGCTGGGTCGCCCTAAAATTGAAAGCATTATAAAACAAAGAATGTTAAACTTCTGGACAAGATTAGTGTCTGGTGATAGAAACAAAATAATGTATAAAGTATACCAAATACTCCTGAGGGAGGAGCATAGAGACAGCCACAAGTCTAACTGGCTGACATTCATTAGAAATACCCTTAACAGTAGTGGCTTTGGGTATGTTTTTGACGAAGACCCCAGATATATTAACCCCCTTCATAAGAAGGTCATCTTTAAAAACAGACTCCTGGACATAAATGAGCAACATTGGCATGGGAGGGTAGAAGAATCTGGGCACTGTTCTCTATATCGTCTATTCAAGAAAGGGCTAAAATATGAAAATTACTTATCCACCCTACCAAGGAAGGAAGCCATAGACTTATGTAGATTTAGATGTGGCAACCATTACCTACCTATTGTCGCAGGTAGGTATAACAATATTGAAAGGCCAGAAAGGAAGTGCAGTTTATGTGACACCGAAGATTTAGGTGATGAGATGCACTACTTATTCTACTGTGAAGCCTTCAGACAAGAAAGAGAAGTATATATTGACAAACATTACATGGACTGTCCAGACCATCTCACAAAGGCAGAGATTTTTAATAGTGAGAGTAAAAAGGAATTATCAAACCTTGCAAAATTCTGTACAATACTTATGAATAAATTCAAAATATCTAATAATGCTGGTGCTAACAGAAGGAGAGTAATAAGAGGGCGGAAAAGTAACGCCGCAGGTGCTGCCAGTACTCAGGCCACTGTCACTACCCCGAGTCAAAGATTGCAGCACAGGTCTCGAAAAAATAAAATTTCAAAAAAGTAAAATGAAAGGTCAGCAAAACGGTGCTATAGAAAAATCTGACAGGTGCTGAGACCTCTGCTGCTATCTTATTGGGTAGGGTTGACCACTGTTTTTGTACATAATGTCATGTTACTCTGATTATTAGGATAGACCACTGTTGTTGTTTTTTTTTGTTTTTTTTGTTTTTTTCTGTACATAATGTCATGTTACTCTGACTCAGGTAAATTAGTTAGTAGCTACACTCTTAGGTCTACATAGTTTATATTAATTTGTACTAGTCTCTAGATATTATATAACCTGTTGTATCATCACACCTGAGTTGACGCTGGTAGCTAGTCCATATTTATTTTTGTACTACCAGTAGGTGCAATATATTTATCTACATACTATATTATCCTCTGTGAACATAACCTCCACATATCATACTGTACGCAAAACTTCTGCTATATGTACATCAGTGCTGCCACTGTATCTATCGGCTATACCTGATTCTTTTTCCTTTGTCCCTAAAGGGGCTGTGAATAAACATGAATTGAATTGAATTGGTTAGTATAGTTGTTAAAGATGAGACCGCCGTTCACTCGGCATATGGCCTTGTGAAATAGGGGCCGACCTTCAACGTGTGAAATAACCCACCCAACAGACTAAAAGTAATTGTCTATTCATTTATACTGAGAAGTGTGCATGAAGCCGAGGGCCCAATTTTAGTAAATCCCTGTGTGTAGCTCGATGTTATAGGTTCTATGTGAATGTTAATGATTATGTAAATAACTGACCACCAACCTTTTGGATTGGAGGTGTATCTAGGCTGCTTGCGGGGGTCGGGGTTAAACCTGGTCCTCCCGAGGATGGTTGCCGGAAGGCTGTAAAGATCTCATGCATAATATACAAGGTGAACAATCACGCTGCTTTGGTGTGAGGTGATGGCTGCACGCTAGCGGTGAGCCTACGGTACTGATGTAATTGTACCGTAATTGTACCCCACACAATGTTGTACAAAAAAGAAAAGGTTTGTTTCACCCCAGCAAGCAAGGATACGTTGGGCCAACGTTGTACAACGTCGGCAGGTCGCAAGCAATATTTTAGCGTTGTGCCAATGTTGTTCTGACAACGTTGGTACAACGTTGGTAAATTTATGTTGTACCAACGTTGGCAATACTTTCTGTGGTTTGCCAACGTTGGTATAACGTTAGATAATTTATGTCCTGCCAACGTTAGTACAACACTGTATCTCCAACCTCCACCTGAGGGCATCAAAGGTTGTATGTAGATATTTCTACCAGCAGATTCATTATCTTTCCTCATAATTGACCAATAATTGGGGCCTATTTGTTTTATAAATCTTTTGAAAACAGGTGCACTCCATGTATAATATATTTGATTCTTAATTATCACCTTTATATATAATATAACAGAATCCTGCAAATATTCCTATGAGGACACCCTTTTAGAGGCAATGGCAAGTTAATAAGGTGTAAATGATAGGATGATTCTATATCACTTCTTGGCCTTTTAAGTCGAGATTAAGGTGAAATGCAAATAAAGAAATGGATGTGTCTTTTATAGTTGACAGATAATATACCAATATTATGAGTGAACTATGTTAGACAAATTCTCCCAGTCACACATTGATATTCAACATTGGATTTACACCACAAACAAATGTCATATTTTGACTATAACATGGTTGGGTAGACGTTGGCACAATGTCAACATCTGACATTGGCCTGACGTTTGCACAACGTCACGCCAACGTGACGTTGGGCCAACGTTGGGCCAACGTCACACCAAAGGCGATGTTGGCAAATAGTAGAAATAGCCGGCCAAAAAGCACTTGGTACGACAAAAATAATTGACGTCATGCCAACGCCAGCCGATGTCATGCCAACGTTGGGCTGACGTCGAATTGCGTGCTGGGACCCGCCCGACCCTATCTAAGGGCCAACCCTACATTTTTTTAATGCAAATTTTCGTATTTTTCCCCTTTTTTGGTCAATTTAAGGGCATGCAGAGAGGCTGGCTAGTACATTCATGTTATAAAAAAAAGATAACTTTTTTTTTTAATCTAACCTACCCATCCTGCTTTTTCCTCCCATGTTAATACCAGAAACAAATCCTTTCTTTTTGGCCTTATACACAATTAATGTGGATATTTTCTACATTCATATCTACAGGAGATGTCACTACAGTGCAGAGACTTTTTGCAGGTGGTGCGGGTGGTGGTGTCCCGCACCCTGCTACTGACCCATCTGGTATTCCTGTACTGGAGAGTCATGGACGTCTACGGACCATGGCTGTGGTTTGTCCCTCTGGCTGTCTGCCTCGGCCTCTTCACAGAGAGCTGTGTTCTGATATACGGCAATAAAGAAGTCACAAGGCAAGTATGGGGGAATGTTCCTGGCACATTGACCTCTAAGCATAACTAGTCCATGATTACAATTAATTTTTGTATATACCCATTCTCATATGTGTGGACAGCTACCTAACTCCCTTTTGTGTCCGTACTATTGACATCACTCATACTTATCATCTCATTCTACACTAATCAACAACATCAACTGTGTCAGCTGCCACACCAGATCACCATGAGTCACAGCAGACCATGTGCAGAGAACTCTAGATGATGAATTATTTCTAGGTTTATAATAATATGCTATGTAATATGAGCTACTAATATAACAATCTACCTCATTACTCATCATTTTTGTTGATTCAATTGTAACTACAGGCTGTGTCTCACGACCTTGGGCCAATGTTTTTGTCTCTGACTGGGTGCCATCTCTGACCAGGTGCCGTCTCTGACCGGCTGCCGTCTCTGACCGGACATCACTTTGGGAGTTTAGTTACCTTCTACCTACAGCAGGAGGCTAATTATAATTATATAACAACTGCCATAAAGTTTTTACAAATCCTTATATATATGAGTATAGGTTAACAATTAAAAAACACATTCCTCTGACAACAGGTCAGAGAGGGCACCCGGTCAGAGACGGCACCTGGTCAGAGACAGCACCCGGTCAGAGACAAAAACATTGGCCCAAGGTCGTGAGACACAGCCTACAGCAAGAATTTATCGAATATCATGTGAATGAATAAATTCTTTTCAAACTAAAAAAAACAAAAAAAAAACATTGTAACAGTATAATGTTCACAGGATAGAGGTAATTCAAATGTGATCCTTGGGTCGAAATATGTCCAAAAGGGATAGGAAAGAAAATATATTATTGTGAATATCCTGACTCATTTCTAAGAAAAGTTATTATTGTGGTGGTGCAAGTTCTGTTATCGCTCTCTGATGCTGTGTTCTGTTTTCAGGATAAGTATCCCTGTGTTGCTGTACCTGTTGGCCTTCATCCCTGGAGTCTGGATGTTACGTGTCAGTCAGATGAAGCACTACATAGACAGTTGTGGCAATGTCGCTGATATTGTGACCTGCCATGCCAATTTTTCTGATGTCAAAGAAGCCCTGGCAAACAACCTTGGGGTAATTTCCTCTACTACACCTTAGCATAAAGGGGGATGGCAGAAGATAAATGTCTTCTATTTGTGTAGTAATTATAATTTAGCGCTAAGAAAAAAAGATCCTAACATCATTTGACTTATAAAAATAAACATTTTTAAAACAGTGTTAGTAGTATAGTATGTATCGGAACGGGACTATAGTTAAGTACTGTTTATTACTCAATCGACCTGCAGCCAATCAGAGGCCTCCCTTTTGGCGGGAAATTCAAAAGCAGCCAATGAGAGGCCTCCCTTTTGGCGGGAAATTCAAATAGGTCACGTGACCGGAAGTGACCTACTTCCGGTCACGTGACCTTTGGGCGGGAAATTCAAATAGGTCACGTGACCGGAAGTGACCTACTTAAGAGGGTCACGTGACCACCATGTTGGCGGGAAATTCAAATAGGTCACGTGACTGGAAGTGACCTACTTAAGGGGGTCACGTGACTACTAGGTTGGCGCGAATTTCAAAATAAGTCACTTGAGATTTTTATGGATAAATAAATTTTAAAAAAGAAAAAAAGCAAGCTGAAAGCTTGCTAAAAAATAATTTAAAAATGTGGCTCTTTTTTTTAGGGGGGGGAGGGGCACTCTGGGGGGCACTCTTTAAGATGCATGGGGGGGGGAGGGGGGGAGGGGGGGAGGGGAAGGGTTTTTTAAGAGTGAGACTCGCTTCTCTGCCCTCTCTTTTAGAGGGCAGAGAGGCGAGTCTACTGGTTCGTCTACTTACAATGAAATGTATCATGATTGCGTTTATGATGATGTGCATCATGATGTGACTATCTTACAACTTTATAAGAAATAAGCAAGGTCTCTCTCCTATACAATTACAGTTTTCTAGCTTGAAATATAGTCTTTCAACAGCTCCTTTTCTCATCTTACACAGAAGCAAATATCAGAGGCACCCAATAGCACCTAAACCGCTCTCAGACAAGGGTCGGGCACTGCTGGACTATAATAGATGGGTCAAGGACCGTTCTACTGAGAGTCAGGCTAGGTCGGACATTCAATAACGTGACTTTAGCAAACTTGCTCGAAAAGTCTGACCATGCGAGATCCTTATGCCCCAGTCTGTCAATGCTGTCCAGACTTTCAAGCAAGTTTGCTAAAGACCTGCCTGTCATTGAATGTCCGACTTAGCCTGCTTGACCCTCAGTAGAACAGTCCTTGACTCATCTATTATAGTCCAGCAGCGCCTGACCCTTGTATGAGAGTGGTATTGGCACCATTGGCTGACTCTGATAATTCACCTGTGTGCACGGGGGGAGGAGAGGGTTCACAGCTACAGCTCTCTTAAGGCAAAGCTTGCGCTTATAGAGCACTACTAGTGGAGGTTTGGATGAGGAGGCTATGACATATGATGTTTGTCTTAAAAAATAGCCATGGTGCATGTCGATGTCGCTTAATTATGCTCATATCTCATGTCGATTTTAAGAATTGTTCATGTCACCTGTCACTATGTTTTTCAAGCTTCATGTCAAATGTCACTAGGCTTCATCTCGAATTTAGTGGTCCACACTGCCGCTGCTGCTGCTGCTGTCGGTGCTGCTGCTTGTGCTGCTTGTGCTGCTCATGCAGCAGCTGCTGGCTGCTTGTGCTGCTGACGATGTCATGAGGGCTGCTGTTGACAGATGTTGCTGCTGCTGCTGCTGCTGCTGCTGCTGCTGCTGACGATGTCACGGATGCTGTTGACAGATGTTACTGCTTGTGCTGCTCGTGCAGCTGCTGCTGAAGCCGCTGCCAGCTGCTTGTGCTGCTCGTGCAGCTGCTGCTGAAGCCGCTGCCAGCTGCTTGTGCTGCACGTGCAGCTGCTGCTGAAGCCGCTGCTAGATGCTGCTGCTTGTGCTGCACGAGACTGAGTAGCCGCTATTCGGCGTTTCACTCCTTATGTACCCTGTCCTAGATAATCCTCTTAAAATGGCTGAAAAGACTCTCTCAGCACAGAGACTCTACTCAATGTAAGAGATCTGTTAAGTAAGTTTTCACATGCCGCCTGACTACTGCGGGAGGGTTTAGACTTAAGCAGCTTAGTGCACACACGTGTCTGTTAGAAAAGCTACCTGCACACCTGCCTTCCTTTTTCACTAGTATTTACCCCCTGCCGACTTATAAGGCACCTATACACACCTTCTTGCTTCTAGAGCTAAGCTGACTGGCAGCTATTTTAAAAGAGAATACCCGTTACCTGTATAACGGATAAGGGGTTATGAGATTAGCGTGTGTATACAAAAAAAACAAAAAAAAAGCTACAGGGGGCGCGTGTCTGTCTGTGAGGTAGAGACCGTGTGGTAAGCGACTCAAGTGTAAAACAAAAGCACCTCCTCTTGCCGCAGTGAGTGGTGTGGACGGCGGCTGGCTAGTTGAATTTAAGCGTCAGCTTAAAAGATAATCCGTTCACGGGCTGGCGCGTCACACCTGGCGTTAATCACCCCCTGTAGTCTTTGTATACACAGGTGACTCGGCTTTATCTCTTCACCAGCTATAATCCCATATACATGTAGCGCACGTTACACTCGTTATCTCTCTTTTCATGCTGATGGATTAGGGGTGGAAGGGTTCAGGTGAAAAGCGATTTGATTCTCTCTGGAAGAGGGTGGGGCTCTAGGTGAAAACAAGCTTAGAACATCCAGATTAGCTGCTCTCTCAGCTATATAAAGAGCCTCATTTTTTCTAATCTCTGCCCACTTCGTCTTGTTGTACACTATCAGTCACGAGGCAGACGCTGGAAGTAGCAGATGTTTGCAGTATGGTTTATACAGAGGTTACCTGCTAATAGGATTTTGTCAGAATAGGGTGAGTTGCTATTAAAATGAACATTTAAATGGGTTGTTAATATGGTATCTGATGTTAATGAGCTAACACCTAACATTGAGGATTATGACCTCCCAGAGGGGCGTCTCGCCAAATTCTCCAGTCTTGACTATAGTCTTAACTGTCTAAAGACTGTGGAGCACGTTAATGGGTGGTCTCCTTACTAATTTCACTTGACCAGGCCGGCAGGGTCAACTAGGCTAGGTAATTACAACCACAAGGGCGGCTACTCAACATGCAAGTAGACCTACTACTACGAGATTGTCTTTTGACCACTCTGCCGCCGCCTGCTGGTCTGGCGATTACATGCTCTAGTATAGTTCTCCGCTCTTTTCGTCAGATGACGCCACAATAGGGTTTTTGTACATTTCCACGATACTCGCGAACATTTTAAACGCATAATGACCTATAATAAGCAACAAAGCACACTTCTAATATATTGAATATAAGAAACATGTCAACGTTGTGTATTTCTGATATAATGAGGCAGATTCTTTGAAATATCAACTAAACTATAGTGAGATTGAAAATACTACACCATATCTAAAGCGATATAAAAGCTATATAAAGTCAGAACCTCTGACGGATCGGTAGGATCACTCAACCATTCGTCCTCGAAAGCAACACAGGGTTCCCGTCCAACAGGACTTTGAGCCTTGACGCTTTTGAGGGAGGTTTGATCTCATGCTGCTTAACATGTGGTGTAATTAATCAACACCGCGGCCCCTCTTTAGGGGCCACACAATAAACAAAGAATAAAAAAGGGTAGGACTTAAGTTTAAAGTGAATCTCCCAGGATTTTGGCGAGGTCGACAAAGGAGGAGATAACAGATTAAACTGCAGGAGACTATACGCAAACCTTGATACTCTCAGAGGGGGAGCTCCATATTGCGGACCTGTGGTCAGATCTATCACCTCCAGGAGGCAAGCTGCATGTCGTAAATGTCCACCACAGACATTGGGATATATTGTTAATCCTACTCCAGGGTCTCCATAATTAGACCCTGAATCTGTTGTTAAACGGGTGTGAGGTGATGGTAACTAATACTTATGAGATGGAGCTCTTACGAGACATAAGCACCACCCAGCGCGGGGCTCGCCTTGAGATGGGAAATTCACTACAGTAGGGTGGCCGGAGCATTTTTGAAAATAAACTAGACACACATGTATTATGTATGTCTAGAATGTCTCAATATTCGCATTTAACAAATTAGCACTGTTATATTGATAGAGTAACTAGGTAACTAACTGTAGCTGATTACATATACCTCACTCCTCAAACCTTTCTGACAGATCTGAAGATCTGTATAGAGAAGACATGCCATACCCATGGCTTACTTATAGCTCTGCCATGCTATAGTGGCTATTGGGAGAACTAAGATTTCTCTATCTAACTGTATGACAGAAGGTGTCCTCTAGTGTTATTTATATGATTTTAATACTTGAGATTGGGGTCTGAGGTCCTCATATGACCCCCAGCAGATGCTCTGACGCTGGCTAGCGGTAGATTGTATCATTTCCATTCAAAATGCATTATTTTAACTTGATTTATCTCTATATTCAGTAATTTACCGTAAACTACCAATTAAAGATTTTCTATAAAAAAAATAAAAAATGAGCCCTGAAAATGCGCAATTTAGGTGGCTTAT
Source organism: Harmothoe impar (assembly GCA_947462335.1). Lineage (NCBI taxonomy): Eukaryota > Metazoa > Annelida > Polychaeta > Phyllodocida > Polynoidae > Harmothoe > Harmothoe impar. Next base: position 2,896,489 of record OX381712.1, read on the forward strand.
CTCAAAAAAGATAACAATATCCTAAGTAGTTATAGGACCCTCCATGGGATAGCTGCATTCAAGATGCTTCAAACAGAAAAGGAATCTCGTTGATACATGGATTTGCCATCAGCCAGTGCAAATTCTCCCAAAGGTCAGGTTAAAGAGATTTCCCAGTTATGAGCTTAAAGGAGACTCAAAACCTCAGGTCTGTCAACATTGCCCCTGAATTACATTATGTAATACAGTTTATAATGCATTATCCAGCCTGTATAGGATGGACCCATTCAGGATCTGTTGATAACAAATTACTAGAAGTGTCTATCTGCTTTGAATCGAAAATGATGGCATATCATAAAAGGGTCATTTAACATAGGATCAGATACACACTGGGCCCTCACGCCGACCCTCCGGCCACCCTAACTACAGCATTATCTGTCGTTGAAAATGGTGCTCGTGTAGAGTCGGGATGATGTACCAAAAGAGTGTTTTATACACAATGATATCCTTGTACAAATGCGTATACCTAGTAGGCAGCGTCTTATCATCAAATCTAAGAGGGTGCTATAGTTTTATTATACTTTTATAGACCATTTTTAAAATCCGAGCTTAGCTTAGTTCATAGTCTCCTTACCAATTTTTACTTGACCAGGCTGGCAGAGCCAACTAGTCTAGGTAATTATAACCACAAAGGCGGCTACTCAAGATCCAAGTAGACCTACTACTACGTGATTGTCTTTTTGGCCCCTCTGCCGCCTAGTTATTACATCCTGACACTTGATAATGGGTGTGGACCACCAAATTCGACATGGCGACATGGCCATTTCTTATAATCGACAAACGACATGAGGCCTAATGACAAGTGACATGAGGCCCAAAAATCATAGTGACAGGCGACATGAGCAATTCTTAAAATAGACATGGGATATGAGCATTATTAAGTGACATTGACATGTGACATGGCCATTTTCTAAGATCGACATTCGACATGGAGACCCCCCATCCAGAGCCCCTTGATAGATGACAGCTGTTGTGTGTAAGAAAAGCGTATGCCTCACAATCAAAGATGATAAAAGGCTTCATTAATTTGATGAAATTCTAAAATAGATATATTATTCATGTTCTGTGTTCCACAGAGGTAAATTAATTAAGCCTCAACTCTTTCTAGAAGCAGTAATACAAAAATGTATAACATGATAACGTTGTATCAAACATTTTCTTATATACTGGCTTCTGGTAGGAGTTGAATCATAAATAAAGTACCTATGTGAAGCACATGACATGCATGTCATGCTTATTAAAGAATAACATCAATTCAATCAGGTATTCAAATATTTTGGGTTTGCAGGCACAGTTAGAAGGGGTAAGGTTAGTGGTGGTATCTGACCAGGATGTATCAGATTACTACAAACTGCCCCTGACCCCTTCCACCACCACCACTGGTCACCGGCTGTCTGGGGCTCCCGTGGTCAGTGGATAAATTCTATCCACTCTGAATCTGCTAGACGTCTCTCTGCTATGTAGTGTGGGATGTAAAAGAAACCCTTGTCTCGGTAAAAGGGCCATAGATTCGATCACCATCACCGCCCTTGAAATGACCATAGCTGTTAACTAAGGCGTAAAGCAACCCACACACCCACACACCCACACACCCACACATTTTTCTGTATGAGCCTTCAGACCTGAAGCTGCTCAGTGTACGGGACTAGGTTTTGTCATAGGCCCTACGGACGCTACTCAAGGGGGAATAAGAGAGCTGTCTCACCATGACATGGGCTGGCTGTAGTTTTTTATGTTTCGGTACCTACAACCAAACAGCCAGTACCCACCCCAGGGCTTCATGTCGCACGCGGGAAAAGTATAACGGTGGCGCCAACTGTCGGAATAGCGGGTACACTACGTCAGTAGTTCTTTTGTTCTCCGCTGAGTGACTGGGCGAAATGTAGTCGGTAGCTCTATTTTCTGTGCACTGTTCTGTTCATTTTCTACACTTAACGCTTAAATAGACCGCGTGTTTGTACAAGCTAGCCGTTTTTATCAGTGCAAAAATTAAATAAGCATCGGATAGAACAATAAAAAAATGAGAAAGTAATCCAGCACTTAGTATAAGGCACCAGTTTTATCATGAGACACCGAAAGTCTGTTTTTTTTAAGGTGGATAAGACAGTCGACTGAGAGCTCCAAACTAACCAAAAACGTACCAGAGGGAGAACGTACCCGACAGGGCAGGGGCCTTCTACACCCCGGCTCTGATGAGCAAGCGAGGGCCTATTCCTCTTTTGAGGTGGGCCCAAAATTGAACAAAAGAATAAACTCAAAAAAAAGCCTTAAGATTGAAAGAGTTGTAGATACTGATTTTAACGAGGAAGTCCCATTCATTAGTTTACAAATAGTCAGTGTAAGTACGCCCATGTATAGGAGAGAGACCTTGCTTATTTCTTATAAAGTTGTAAGATAGTCACATCATGATGCACATCATCATAAACGCAATCATGATACATTTCATTGTAAGTAGACGAACCAGTAGACTCGCCTCTCTGCCCTCTAAAAGAGAGGGCAGAGAAGCGAGTCTCACTCTTAAAAAACCCTTCCCCTCCCCCCCTCCCCCCCTCCCCCCCCATGCATCTTAAAGAGTGCCCCCCAGAGTGCCCCTCCCCCCCCTAAAAAAAAGAGCCACATTTTTAAATTATTTTTTAGCAAGCTTTCAGCTTGCTTTTTTTCTTTTTTAAAATTTATTTATCCATAAAAATCTCAAGTGACTTATTTTGAAATTCGCGCCAACCTAGTAGTCACGTGACCCCCTTAAGTAGGTCACTTCCAGTCACGTGACCTATTTGAATTTCCCGCCAACATGGTGGTCACGTGACCCTCTTAAGTAGGTCACTTCCGGTCACGTGACCTATTTGAATTTCCCGCCCAAAGGTCACGTGACCGGAAGTAGGTCACTTCCGGTCACGTGACCTATTTGAATTTCCCGCCAAAAGGGAGGCCTCTCATTGGCTGCTTTTGAATTTCCCGCCAAAAGGGAGGCCTCTGATTGGCTGCAGGTCGATTGAGTAATAAACAGTACTTAACTATAGTCCCGTTCCGATACATACTATACTACTAGTGTTCAATACTGGGTGCTAATTAGATAGTACTATTGTAAATACGTGCCCCAGAGGTTGTAGCATTGAGGTGCCGCCTGCCCCTAGCACTTATAAAAGATAGGTGCTTAATCAAGATTCATTTTAGTGGTTACACATCATCATAAAACCCAGTGCTTAAATGTGTCAGTAGAGTATTCTGAAAGTTCTGATTTTCTGCAAGACCAAAGAAAGAGAGATATGCTGTAAACATTCAATATTATCTCTCAATGATAATAAATCAACACAAACACCATATAAAAAAATCTATTTTTCCTTGCAGACGGGCATTCCACTTCTGCTTAATTACAACACGTGGATGACGGTTCTGGAGCAGGCGATGGTGTTCATACTGATCCTGTCGCGCTGGATCGCCCAGTTTGGGAGGAGGCGGGTGGACCAGCTGAAGCTGTCCCGACTACTCATGATGTACATCCTGCTGGGTACAGACATGGAGGAGCTCCTGAACCTGTTTCATGATGCCCACATCCTAGAGGAGGACACGCTGGTGTACGGCATCCTGGCCGTCTGGTCCCTCAGTGTGTTCCAGTTTATAACTGATACCGGGAGGTCAGGTCGGGTGGCTCCTGCAGCAAAGGGGCAGGAGGGGGGAGGAGGGGATTGTGTTGGTACTGGAAGATTAGTTCAGGTAGCTGGGGTAGCAGAGGGGCAGGAGGGGAGAGGAGGCGGTGGGGCTAGTAGAGGTAGGTTAGTCCAAGTGGCACATGGGGAGGAGGGGGCAGGCACTGAGGTAGCAGAGGGGCAGGAGGAGGCAGGAGGGGATGTTGCAGACACAGGTAGACCAGCTCAGGCACAAAGCACTGAGACAGTGCCGGAGCAGGAGAGGAGAGGAGGGAAGCATGTTGGCTTAAGCAAACCCCTCAGAATGTTACTAATGCAGGACATGCCTTACCTGATAATACGTGCATATATCCTCGGTACCAAGGGTCCTGTTAATTATAGTATTGTCTTCTTTACCATTAAGAACATATTTGTTATATTGATTCATCTACATGAGGTATTTGCCATCTGTGGCTGTGCAAACAAGGTCTCACCAACCCAAAACAAGCCTAAAAGCTAAAAGCTGTCTGAGTTTGTAAATTTCAATGTGCACCACATTTGGTCTGGCATTTGAAGCATTTAACCTTTTATATGTGTGATTGGGATGATCTTATATGATATATGATCTATCTTTGATTCATTGTAAGTTCAGTATAGCTTTAACTAAATATCAGTTAGCGTAAAACCCCTCCTTTAAGACTACCTCACTTTTAAAACGACACCCTTGTATGAGAAAGACTTGGAAAAATGGCTTCCTGTTTAATCCTATGTAAATATTCACCAATAATATATGTAAACCAGGATTCAATACCAAAGTTTCTGTATTTGATGTTGATCTGTATAGTGTATCGTTCCTCCTGTAGTACACACGCTCCCGTCCAAACACCCCAAGAAGGAGCTTATGTCATATATATCTATGTCCATGACCATCGTCCTGTGCATAATCATTGATGCAGTAAATCCCGCACGACTGATCTAGCTCACACAAGCGCATGGACAAATGTTTGCATTGAGCCTTACAATCTTACGGAAGTCTTACAACTGGAAAGACTGAATATAGATGTCACATTGTCTAGTTAATGTTGATATTATTGGGGACTCTGCTCCCCAACTCCTGTTTTTTCCCTCCTTATTTCCCCATCTAACACTCTGCCCCCACTGACACTGACACAAAGTGGAGCCACCCTAGTAAGATTAAGACCAAGACTTCAGTAAGATTTGCTGTACATGAGGAAAAAATAGCCCATGTTATTGAGTGTGTCACAGCCTTAAAGAGTAAACAGCTGTGCACTTACTAGTAACTGGGACAGATGACAGGATATTTCACATGTTTCTAAACCATCCATCTAGATCACAGTGAAGGGGTAGGTCCTGAATAAAATGATGGTTTGTATGTTCAAATTAAAGGTCAGATTGGCAGCTTCCAAGTGCGAGAGTAAATCGATCTTTTTATTCAGATAAGGAACAAAAGGAGTGTCGCATTTCTTTATCAGAAACCTGTACCAATGTACTTTATTTATATCAATATACTTGCTGTCCATTACAACTGGAAGGGTGAGGTCTACCGTCAGCCATGCCTGCACTGACTGAGGATTAAATCAGGGGACACTAGCCAGGTATCATGTGGACAGTTAAAAGGTCAGCTTCCCCGCCTAGGAGAACTGAGTCCTCTTCTGGATACTGTGTGCACTAACTCCAGGAAAAAAGCAAAGTAAATGGCTGTGTCTCACCAACTTGGGCCAATGTTTTCGTCTATAACCGGGTGGCATCCATGACCGGGTGGCGTCTATGACTGGGTGCCATCTATGACCTCCTGTAAGAAAAAGGCTTATTTAGGGCAGGTGAAGATATATATGGATATGTAACCACCACCCTTTTCTTTATTTTATCTTTTACATATTAAAGAAGAAATTTATTATTTCTAAATCTTATATTTTAAGATGGCCGGCCATAGAGGGCACCCGGTCATAGACGCCACGCGGTCATAGACAAAAACATTGGCCCAAGTTGGTGAGACACAACCAAATGTGTTACCCAGTAATTTGTATGAGCAAAGTAGTACACATAATAATATGGTAGCCCCTACAGAAATATGAATAAGTTAATCCTCTTTGTCATCCTAATCATCTTCCTCCCCATCATGATGCCCGTAATGCTCATCGTCTGTTTCATCCTCGTCGTCCTCCGAATGGTCACAATCAGGTCCAGTGCTGTCCTGGAAATCTTTCTCCAAGACACACACATCCTCACGGGCATCAAAGAACTCTCCCTCCTCCATACCCTCTCCCATGTACCAGTGGACAAAGGCACGCCTGGCGTACAAGAGGTCAAACTTACAACTAAGGCGATACCAAACCTCAGCGATAGGGGGGGAAGCCCTGGGCACAGGCTCAAACTGAGTGGCATGCTAGGAGGAGATGACTGTATATAGCACAAGGTACGACAGAGCTAGACGCCCATCATCTTTCAACCCTAGACAGTATGATACCATCTATTTTGACATAGACCGTAGCACTGTCTGGTTAACAGTTTACTCTTTATACTGGGCAAGCATATGGTACAGTAGGGCCATCTAGGGTTGAAAGATGATGGGCGTCTAGCTGTGTCATACCTTGTGCTATATACAATCATCTACTGCAAGTATGAGCATGCTACCCAGTTAAATCCTGGGGCCCTGGGGCATTTTCCAGTGTCGTGTGGCAGAACAATCTCCAGTGCACAACAGCACTTGCAAAGTTCTTGACTGAACTAAAGAAACTTGAAACTAACTGACGCTAACTACCGTATTTCCCAGTGTATAAGCCGGGGCCCCTGTATTAGCCTGCCCCGTGTATAAGCCTGGGGAAAAGGTGACTTAGTGTTGTATAAGCCGGGCCCCGAGTATAAGCCTGGGGGTGCAATATATACTCAATAAAAATCATATTTGAGGCCATAAATCCACTTCTACTTGGAGTATTTACACAATTCTTTCGGCTATGTGACCCCCGGGGTGACCCCCTATTTACTCCATTCATGTCCCTAGCCATTTTAAAGAGAAATAAAGCTTAAATTAGTAAGAAATTTATTGGAAATGTTTCAGTAAATGTGTTGGAAAAGTAGATAATTCTGAAAATTGTCAGAAGGTATCATGGTGTTTCTACAGCTAAAGGAATATAAGCCTGCCCCGAGTATAAGCCTGCCCTGTGTATAAGCCTGGTCAGTTTACCACTTACTACTTGTATAAGCCTGGGCTAATACACGGGGAAATACGGTAGATATTATTTTGAGAGAACTCTATCATATCTAATTGCCTCTTTATTTGTTGAATATATTTGCTCAAATGTATTCAGTTGGTGATATTAAAGTGAACAACTCCCAGTGTACTGAGATCTTATTGTCAAATAAACAGTTAACACAGTGGTAAACAGTTAACATTGCCAAGTTCTTCACACTAAGTAACACCCTATAGGGAAGGTTATATGTACTTGATAGCTTCTATTTACTTGGGAGGTGTAGTGGGCAAACAAACCACTGGACTGTGACCTCTAGGTAGGGCTACTCTAAATCAGCCCTTTTAAACTAAATAGAAATAGCAATGTATCATGAGGCATGCATTTTCACATACATTCAATATAATACATTGCATAGTGAAAGACGTGTTTCATTATCACCCTGGGACAAGCAAACATTGAGTTTCATTTAATGACCCTGGGGTGTGGATATCATGGTGAGGTTACCTGACCACGTGTAGCCTGTGTTTGCCCACACTGTAGGGGGGTGGTTAATCTGGAAAATTGGAGTTAAGATTGCGGGGCCCATCCTAAAATATGGTACTCATCGTCGTGAACAAGAATATCACCTTCGTTTTTGAATTTGAGGACTGTAACCCCCTTCGTCACCCCCTCCGAAAATAAAAAGTCGGAAAATATTAAATTAATTCAATTTTAATTCATTTTTTTATTCTCTGAGGTATTTACTCACTTGAAACATGCATAAAACCACTTTGGGATGCAATATAAAAATATAGTACACTAAACTGAGTTATTTTGAAGTCCCCGGAAAATCCAAGATGGCCGCCATGAGCCATAAACGCCCCTATAAACGACTTTCCTGACTTAAATCATTTATAAAACCACTTTGATGTGTACTACAAAATTAGGGTACACTAAACTGGGCTCTTTTGAACTTTTTGAAAAATCAAAGATGGCCGCCTTCAGATATAAGGTCCTCACATAGGCCTTGTCTCACATTCTGTAAATTCTTGCACAGAAGTCTGATCCTTGTATAACATAGGAGAATCCTATAAGTTGTACCTTGAGTCTGATTCTTGGTAACCTTTTTTAGTACTGTGTATAATTCAAAAATTCATAGTATAAGCCACCCCTCACATTGGGAGAACACTACAAGCTGCGCACATGGGATCTTACTCTTAAACAAGCTGCTGCATTTATTTGAGAACAAATGTACCTGAAACCACCAGGTGTGATCTTCAGAAATACAATCGCTGCATAGTAAAATGAATTGGGCTCATTTACTGACCAACTAGCTATAATAGGGTAAGGCAGAGCAAAGGCCATAAGGACACTAAGTCTACAGAAGCTCAGGATATTAAGATATTAATCAGATACTAGAGACAACGGCCCCATGAAGGAGATGTCTCCAGAAAATGCCCCCACCCAAAAAGAAAGCGTTCCCACAAAGGACATCCACTTCAAGCATATCTAGTCAGGCTGTGGCTATATCCAGGGAAATACCGGAGAGGTTCACTCAGGTTTTAAATGAGTACCCCAAACAACCCTGGAAGGTGGGGGCAGTGGGCCTAGAAAAAAGGAGCAGTAATTCAAAAATAGGGGCTGGTAACTCAGAAATAGAGGCAGTAACTGTGTGTTGTTTAGGTGTCTATGATAGATATAATGGCACATGAATACCCCTCTTCATTGCACTCATTTGTATACCTGCATATGACTGTTGTCTCTAGGGAGGCAGGGGAGGATTCAGTATTTTGAAATGTGCAAGGTATTGATTGGGATAGCCCCTGGGGCATAGTCTAACCTATAACCTTTACCCTTTCATTTTACAAGTATCCTGGATGTAAGGTTTACACAGCTATAGGATCAAAGGAAGATACTTATTAGCAATGGAGGTGAAAGATGAGGGATGGTATCACAGTAGTCATACTGACTTCTTTAGAATTGGGGGGAATGGTCTGTGTCCTGTGCTTGTTTTACTTTAAGATGGTACGTGGGGATGTCCTGCCATGAGCACAGAGGGGAGGAGGGGATGGGTATATGGGTACACTCTTCCCCCCTTGCCCAGCCAAGGCTGTGTAAACGTTTTGGGAGTCCCCTGCCATCTTCTAGCCATCAGAACCTTCTAACCACCCCTCCCCTCCCCTCTATCCATAGTTAGTACAGGCATGTTAGTGCAGGCATGGATTTCAGCAATAAAGTGGGGTTGCCAATGGAAATGCCATAAGTTACCAATGGAGATACTGATTGCTGAGTGGGAGAGGAGGGGAAAGTTATAGAATCAGCTCATTGATATGTTATTTGTTGACAGTGACAATAATCTATCACCAGCCCCCATAGACTGTTCAAGAAAATGCACTCATCTTTTGTATGGCAGTGAATAGGTAAAGAGGAAAATAAATGTTACACCGCCAACATGTTCAGCATCTCAAACAAAGGGTGTTTGGTTACCATGATAAAGGGTAAACTGTTCATATCAAAAAGCTAACTAATCCAAACTAATAATGATGAGTGCAACTAATAAAAATGGGAACATATTCACAAAACAGTGTGGTATGAGATTTGTCTCAGAATGCCAGTCAATCACAAATAATGAAAATAATTTGCATGGAGATGGTGATCGGGTCACATTCTTACTTGTTGACAACCTGCTGACCAAAACCATTGGTGTTAACTTATAATACTAAGTTAACATTTATGACATTTATGATTAAAAGAGCAGTTTGATATGGGTGCTATGTTACCTATGAATTAGCTATTCCCTCCTCAATAAATCTTATAATAGGCACCAAGTTGAGTTAGGTAGTATCCAATATCATTTTACCAATATACAGTGACTAAATACATTATATGTATTGCTCTTTTAGCATATGTAAGAAATGGATTGATTTAGATAACTAAGAATAACAATTGGGTTTTATTATTATTTTAGGCTAATGTCCAAGAAAATGATGTAGTTCCAGCATGGACTTTCTAATTGTCCATGTTTGGCAGTAGTAGCAGCTAGTAGTGATGTCACAGCATCACCGGCAGGAAGGCTGGTACTACCCCTGTTGATCAATACTAGTACTAGCTAGTTAGTCCACACCATTACTATGACTTTTTGAATTATACCACAGTACTAAAAAAGGTTGCCAAGAATCAGGCTCAATTAAGGTACAACTTATAGGATTCTCCTACGTTAAACAAGGATAAAACTTCTGTGCAAGAATTTACAGGATGTTTAATGTGAAACAAGGCCTATGTGAAGACCTTATGTCTGAAGGCGGCCATCTTTGATTTTTCAAAAAGTTCAAAATAGCCCAGTTTAGTGTACCCTAATTTTGTAGTACACATCAAAGTGGTTTTATAAATGATCAGGAAACTCGTTTTTAAGGGCGTTTATGGCTCATGGCGGCCACCTTGGATTTTCCGGGGACTTCAAAATAACTCACTTTAGTGTACCATATTTTTATATTGCATCCCAAAGTGGTTTTATGCATGTTTCAAATGAGTAAATACCTCAGAGAATAAAAAAATGAATTAAAATTGAATTAATTTAATATTTTCCGACTTTTTATTTTCGGAGGGGGTGACGAAGGGGGTTACAGTCCTCAAATTCAAAAACGAAGGTGATATTCTTGTTCACGACAATGAGTACCATATTTTAGGATGGGCCCCCCCAAAAATTTTGTGTTAACCACCCCCCCCCTACCCACATTGTGACGTTTCAGAACCCTACATGTAACCTTCGCTATTAGGCAAGGCTCAGAAATGAGTAAGACAATGGCTAGAAGGCGTCTGGCAATCGCACTTCATGCACTTGCCCGTCCACCTGAGCTTGAGTTTTGAATTAATTAGTCCATCATATATTGTGCCTCATCCTACCTTTTGTTTGTATCTACTGATTCCAACCGTCATTCTGTGTTATGAAGCTGTAATACTGAAAGGTTGAAGCAGAATTGCTGAAACTTTATTTTTTGCTTGTGATTTCCCTGTTACTTTATTATCATCCTACATAAAATATACCACCACCGAGCCACCTTTTCCCATTCAGTCATATATTTGTACTTATGAGTCAAACAATGTATAGTCACATTTCTTTCTCACTCTTTATTGTTGACAAACTGTAGGCCTATATTTCAACATTGTTATTCTTGTGCATGTTTTGTTAACAATGAGAGACCAGAGTTGTCAGACATTGGTTGAATAGTTGCAACACTATTGCACAATTTCTCCCCTCATGTGTGTCTTCAAGTCACCTGCCTGTGTAAACCTGTGGCATTTCTATCATGCTGCTGTGTGGACTTTTATGTATTACTTAGATTTGATGAATCACTGAAACTCGCACTGCACACAAAACATTAACGAGGTTTCTCCCCTGTGTGGGTCATCATGTGTCTGTTTAATGTACCTGCTTGTGTAAACTGTTTATCACAATCAGAGCACTTAAAAGGTTTCTCCCCTGTGTGGCTCCTCATGTGTAATTTGAGGTATGAAGGGAAAGTGAATGTCTCGCTACATTAAGAGCATTTATGCATTTCCGGTACTTCCGATACTTGACAAGACCCCGCAGTTTGCAACATGTGCTTGTTGGCTGCTATCTTAGACTTAAACTCCTCCTCACAGAAAACACATGAGTGGCGAGAGTGATCTATTGCAGGGTCAATATCCATGTTTGGTTTTGAAACAGGAATGAATATGCCAGAGTCCTGCTTTGCATGGGCTTTAACATGCCGTCTTAAGGCGGATAACTTTGTAAACCAGCTCCTGCACATAGGACACGGGTGAGGTTTTTCTCCGGTGTGAGTTGTCATGTGTGACTTAAAGTTTGATTCAGCCAAAAAGCGTGCACCACACACAGAACAGTGGTGTGGTTTGTTCCTACCCTCAGTGACATCTGTCCTGGCCATGGGTGGTTTCTCTGAACCTCCTTGTACTCTTCCAGCTGGGGAGGTTTTAGTGGTGTTTACATCAAGTCCATCTACAGGGCGGGGAGACCCTTCACCATGACTGACCACAGAAGGAGCTGGCTGGGCCGTCTTGTCCTTGTGTGTGTGCATGTGGACACAGACAGCTGACATGCTACTGAACTGTTTGTCACAGAATGAACATGTGTACCGCCTTGTGTCATTCTGGTCAGGATTGTGTGTCTGAGAGGATTGAACCTTCTCTCTTTTGTGCATCATCATGTTTCTGTGTGGGACACCTGAGTCACTAGATCCCTGAGTGCTGGCAGCATCACCTTGTGTGCGGCCCTTAATGCGGGAGGAGTTCTTACCACATACGGTTGTCATGTGCCTCGCCAGGGTTGCTGACTCAGCAAAAGTGGCATGGCAGACAGAACACTTGGGTGTGCCAATTCTCTTGGTTTTCTTGGTTTTCTTAACTTTGTGGGTCATCATGTGTGTCTTTAAGTGACCTGCCTGTGTAAACTGTTTACCACAGTCACAACATTTGAAAGGTTTCTCCCCTGTGTGGGTTCTGACATGTGCATTTAAGTACCTTGCCTTTCTAAACTGTTTACCACAATGAGAACATATGTGAGGTTTCTCTCCTCTGTGGGTCATCATGTGTTGCTTTAGGCTACATCCAAGTGTAAACTGTTTACCACAGTCTGAACATGTACGAGGTTTCTCTCCTGTGTGAGTAATCACATGCTTCTTTAAGTTTGATGATTTTGAAAACTGTCTACCACAATCAGAACACTTGTGAGGTTTTTCCCCTGTGTGGGTCATCATGTGTGCCTTCAACCTGCCTGCAGTTGTAAACTGTTTATCACAGTCAGAGCACTTAAACGGTTTTTCTATGTGGGTCCTTGTGTGTACATTATATCTTGCCCAGTCCATGAACGTCTTGCTACAATGAGAGCATTTATGCACTTTTGATACTTGACACGACCCAGTAGTTTGCAGCATGTGCTTGTTGGCTGCTAACTTAGACTCAAACTCCTCCTCACAGAAAACACATGAGTGAGGCTCCACCATATCTTGTGAAGACACTGTATCCATGTTTGAATTTGAGTCTTCAGCACAAGAAATAGGTGTGCCTAAGTTCTGCCCTACATGCATTTTAATGTGCTGTTTTAAGGCAGATAACTTTGCAAACCAGCTACTGCATATGGGGCAGGGATGAGGTTTTTCTCCTGTGTGTGTCATCATGTGTGACTTTAAGTTTGATTCTGCCAGAAAACATGCACCACACACAGAACAGTGGTGAGGTTTGTTTGTACCCTTGGTGTCATCAGCCACTGAAGTCAGGAAGTCTTTCTGATCGGCCTCCGTCACTGGATTAAGGACATTTTTGTGATCATTGTCAGCCACTGCATTTTGGAAACCTTTAAGATCATTGTCAGTCACATTGTGATCAACATCTACAGCAGGGGAAAAGATCTGACTGGTGCCGTGTGACTGCAGATGTTCAGAGACAGCTTCCCATGTGCTGAACTCTGCAGCACACAGCACACAGATGTGGGGGTGTCCGTCTGTGCTCATCTTGTAGGTGTTAGAACTCTGCAGCACACAGCACACAGATGTGGGGGCGTCCGTCTGTGCTCATCTTGTAGGTGTTAGAACTCTGCAGCATATCATCTGATATGTCATGGATATTTCTGCAATTAAGGAAACAAAGGTTTTGTTTAATTCAGAAGCAACTTAAGTGACTCACTGAAAGGCATCAGAAGTGAGATACCTATATACAATGTATCATTGTAGCTATTATCACCAGCCAACTTAAATGTCTCTTTTAAAAGCACATTGTTTCATAAGTTCAAGAGTAGAGACCACTGCAAAATGCAAATACGTGCTAGCTCTCCTAGGTGCACGTACAAACGTTAAAAGCGCAATCTTAATTAAGACATCTTAAAATGTCTTAGCTGGATAGTGTATCTGCCACCTAGTGTCACATACCCACACTATGCTACTTGAGTTTTGCCTTTATAGTATGTACCCTACACCCAGCTGAGATAATATAAACATCTAAAAGGAAAGAAAAAGAAGAAAAAAAACAAGGGTTGGGGGGTTACATACTAGTTAACTAGCCTATCCTACCATGGACTGTGTAGACATATCACTACTAGTGGCGCAGTCTTCATTTGCTTAGAAACATTTTTAAGATAGTCTAAGATAATTTGAGATAGGATTAAGATAAGTTAAGATAATTAAGACGGTCTTAATTCTGTGTTAAAAGAGTGGTGCCCTCTAGGGAGTAGTGTCAGAATTAATTCTAAGACAATTAAGACCATCTTAATTCTTCCCAGCAAACTGGCGTCACCATGAGTCATGTTTGGTGATGCTGAGTGACCATGCTTTTGCGTGATCACGCAATGAGTCAGCATGAGCCACTGCCTGTCAGTTCTCACTCAGCATGGAGCATCATCACTCATCTTACAACAACTGTGAGTGAGCACTGCGTGACAATGAGCCACTGCTTGTCAGTTCTCACTCAGCATGGAGCATCATCACTCATCTTACAACAACTGTGAGTTAGCACTGCGTGACAATGAGCCACTGCCTGTCAGTTCTCACTCAGCATGGAGCATCATCACTCATCTTACAACAACTGTGAGTGAGCACTGCGTGACAATGAGCCACTGCTTGTCAGTTCTCACTCAGCATGGAGCATCATCACTCATCTTACAACAACTGTGAGTTAGCACTGCGTGACAATGAGCCACTGCTTGTCAGTTCTCACTCAGCATGGAGCATGATCACTCATCTTACAACTTGCCCTCTTGAAGTATGAATGCTTGTACATAGTCAAGGGGTATATCAGTCCAATGTTAATTTCCTCCCATAAATCAACCAGGTTGGTTACATGATTGTAAACATATGTAATAAGGGAATGTAATGATAGTCAACAACAAGGTGTTTAAATTCATTTTCAATGCATAATTGAGGATTACATTTGTCTATGGGGCATAGTACTGAATGGCAATCAACTACATATTACAAAGTATTAAGACATTGATTGACCTAAGTCTAACAAAAATCTGAAAGTCTGGTGATCAGTGACCAACATGGTCACATACAATCATGTGAAAGAGTTAAGAACACTTAATATGAGAGCAATACATTATGTTGCAGGGGGTGGTAATAGGGGCACATGCTATATCTGACCAAACATGGCAGGTTGTCACGCATGCGTGACTATGAGTGACTGCCTGTCAGCTCTCACTCAGCATCACGCATCATCACTCACAATGACACACTATATAGGTTTCCTGGGTTCTGATTGGTTAATTTCGAATTTCCCGCCATTTCCTTTGTTCTCAGTGTAGAGTAGTAGCTTCCACAGCAGACAGGCAGAGACAGTCAAGGAGAACAGTTGTAAGGTGGGTTGTCCTACAGTATTTCAATTATAATGTGTACTTCTAGATTGTGAATTTTAGAGTAACATATAATATACTACTGTTGAATATCATCTGCTGCTGGTAAGCCATATGGTTAACAGATATGAAATATATATTGGTTTCAAGGGGCATATATGTTCTGGTGAACTAAGTCTTTATATTTGCTCCATTTCAACAGGTACTCACAAAAGTATTTGAAGGAACCCTACATTTACAACAGATGCATAGAGGAAGACAATCAAGCCAGCAATGAGAAATTACCATACAAGTAACCCTGGAAACAGGATGAACAGATTAATTGATGAACAGTTTAATTGATGTAATCAATAAAAAAAAATCAAAATGAAATATGATCCCCTGACGCAAATGGGTTAATGCGTGATCCTTGGTGAGGCTGCGTCATCACGCATGCGTTAGTACGAGTGAGGCTGCGTCATCACACATGCGTGAGTATGAGTGAGGCTGCGTCATCACGCATGCGTGAGTGCGAGTGAGGCTGTGTCATCACGCATGCGTGAGTGCGAGTGAGGTTGGGTTAATATTGACAACACATGACTCATTTGGGATTTTACCAACTCAATGCGTGAGGGACTCACTCACAGTCACTCAATATCACGCCAATTTGCTGGGTTAGGTTAAGATTGCACTCTTAACGTTTATACGCGCCCCTAGGAGAGCTAGCACAGGCGTGCCTACAAAAAAGCCTGTTTCTTCCCACCAAGCCATGACAGTATAGGTGAGGGCACTTTTTTATTTGCAGAGGACCAACTGAGCTGGGGATTCTGGGATCTCTGAGAACTAATTTCATATCTTAGTGATTGAGAGATGAATCCTTTAAAAGCGTTGAGTATAGACATGACCCCTTCAGCCACTAGGGATGTCATTGACATTTGCTATATTGACACATCGCCATTTTGTCAATATGCCAATATATTATATTTTTCATGAAATACTGCAGTGCCATTGATTTAACCAAAGAGCGCCGTATTTCACACACCCCGTGAAATAACCCATGTCTGTATTTCACGGCCTTGTGACGTCATCAAAATGGTGGTTTGTTTACATTTTACGATGTAGAAAAAGACTAGTATAAGCCCTTCACCCCCCTAGAGGGCTTAATAATTTAATTTGAATCGAAAAGGGTAAAAAAATAAACACAAAGGTGCACTTATTTTTGGTCTGTTGGGGGGGTTATTTCACTTGTTGACCCTGGGCCGCATTTCACAGACCAAAAACTTGTCCACCTTTGTCTATATATTTTGATATGTCAATACAATTATGTCAATATATTTCTTATGAGAAATTGTATTCTGTGGAAAAGATATATATGAGCTTAAGTCATGGCGTCCACTATGTTCAGTAAGAGACCTCTTATTAATTAACCTCTGTTTATGTTATTTTCCTTAGTTTATTAGGGCAATATGTAGTGTTACAGGTGTACTATGTAGCATTTCAGAATTGGTTTGTTACGGTGGATAATGAACCCTGCCTAAACCTTTATCCCTATAGTCTTTCCAGACAATCTACTGAGGGTGCCGCCATAAGACTGGGTCTGAGACACTCAGACAGGGTGAGAGGCAATCCT
Source organism: Harmothoe impar (assembly GCA_947462335.1). NCBI lineage: Eukaryota > Metazoa > Annelida > Polychaeta > Phyllodocida > Polynoidae > Harmothoe > Harmothoe impar. The sequence goes on from OX381712.1 coordinate 2,913,295, forward strand.
CTACTACTTGACTAGGCCTGACCCACGTACCTAGGCTAGAGTGGGAACGGTAGTGGAGGCGGCCAGGGCAGGTAGTCCAGCCTACACAAGGGACTGCAACACCACACAGTATCTTATAGTCACATGATCAGAGACAAATAGAAAACATAGACCTACCAATAAAGTATATTTAAACAGGTTTTGTGGTTTCCTCCCTTCTGTTTTAAAACACAGGATGTTGTGGTGTAAATAGGAAAAAGTTGTCACCCACTAACATGGGGAGTCCCTAACTGCATGGTTTACAGGAAGGTAGCAGCACTGTAGCTGTGTGGTGAGGTGGCGCCATCTAGGGTGTTAAGGTGGTACTCAGTAACTTTCAACACTTATTAATTAGGTGTTTTAATAGTGGGACAAAAATCTGTGTATACCTGTGAATTTGAACTGTATTTACTGGCCTTATGATAATGCAAAATCTAATTCGGGTGGACACTGGCAAAAAGTCCCACTTCCCAATTTGTAGATAGTTTCACTGCATTACTTAGCATCAGGCAAGAAAAATGTGTGTTTCAGGTAACATGGTCCAAAAAGGTACGTCGAAAGTACCAGGAATGAGTCGCAAACTGTAATAATGACTCGTGGGTCATTGACTTCTCCAGTAACTGGAAATATCACAAAAGTATGTGTTTTAGGGAATCATTATTTTTTACAACAGCAGGGGAGTGGGTTTTTGCTCGGAGTGCGCACAATTATTTACACTACCCCAGTCGAGGGGTCAAAATTTCCTACCCCCCTTAGGATCGAAAATCGGCCGCGTGCGGGCCTTTGCAAGCGGGCCTTTTGAAGCATATAGTAATGCCCAGGCTTTTTGGCTCAAAACTGGTTAAATTTTTTTGACCCCAAAATTTTTACACCCCCCAAAGAGGGGTCGAAATTTTTTTACGCCCCCCCCCTTGTTAAAAAATAATCTCTCCCTTAGGCAACAGTCTAAGAAATATTATTTATTTACTGTATAGGGGTATCAAAATGAAAGGACTATTGAAAATGTTGCTGACAATACGCACTTCAATGGCGGTGGAGAAAAAAATATGGTACGTATCAAGTGAAAACCTAATGAATCGATTAAATACATATCATAATGACTTGGGAAATGTTACACATGCTCTATGCAAGTTGTAGATGGGATTTAAATATACAGCAGTCCAACATTATAGCACTCCAATGCACTATATGGGTATATATCTAACAACTGGACATCGACATCCATGTATCAGAGTCCTTCTAACAGAAAGCTATATTCAGTCTCATCAAAGTAGAATAAATATGTTGCTATATGAAGGAGAAGGCCATGTTCATGCCTATGTGTATGTCTGTGTGGGTGTACATGAGTCTGTGTCCATGAGTGTCTGCATTCATGCCACAGTCATAGGGTGTTTCTAGGCAAATTTCCCTTTTTTGCGATTTTGAACTTTTTTCTCGCCAAATAGGGTTTTTTTAGGCAAATTTCACATTTTTGAGATTTTGAACTTTTTTCTCGCCAAATCAGGTGTTTTTAGGAAAATCTCACTTTTTGGCGATTTTTAACTTTTTTCTCGCCAAATAGGTTTTTTTTATGCAAATTTCACTTTTTTGCAATTTTGAACTTTTTTCTCGCCAAATAGGGGTTTTTTAGGCGAATTTCACTTCTTTGCGATTTTGAACTTTTTTCTCGCCAAAAGCTGCGGAATCTGCCTCCATGCGTGATCCCATTGATGGACTCTGGATAGACCCATGCATAGTGAAGACCTACATAGTGGACATGAGGTCAAGTTAAAAAGTGCAAGTCAATTGTTTTGCAACTTGCACTGAACTGAACCTAATAGCCCTTGACTGGATTGTCAACAATCAATTAAACTATGACCAAACTCCCTCTATTTCGGAGACCAAATACACTATCAAATGATTTATATTTTTTCAAAATTACACCCTGTGTAGAATGGCTCGGTATTCAGGAATCCTACTGCGAATAAAAAAATGTCAAATTCTAATTCTAAATACCTGAAAATTGAGAAATGCTGACGTTCACGGGTTATGTAGGAAATGTACTAAAAACAGCAAAAAAAGGCAACAAAACCCTAATTTTCTCAAAAACTGTTCAGTAGGATTTTTTCTATCTGAGGTTCCAGTGTTTTCTACCCTCATATTACACATTGGCATAGAGAATATAGTGACACCTAGTCAGGATTTTGCGCTAGGAGCAATCTGTGAGGCGAGTAGTATTGTATGTATCGGAACGGGATTATAGTTAAGTACTGTTTATTACTCAATCGACCTGCAGCCAATCAGAGGCCTCCATTTGGTCACGTGACCGGAAGTGACCTACTTAGGGGATTAGTGGTGCATTCTGGGTGACCTACTGACCTACTTAGAAGCTCTCAGCCAATCAGAGGCCGGCATTCTGGTAACCATGGTAACGTGACCTACTTACGTCACGTGACCTACTTAGGCTCAGCCAATCAGAAGCCGGCATTCTGGTAACTAGGGTAACGTGACCTACTTAGGGTTTGTTTGTAAACAACACCACGTGGCTCTCTTGTTTGTAAACAACACCACGTGACACGTGACTGTTTGTAAACAAACAATTCGACTTAGTCTGACATTTTCAGCTGTCGCATGCTGACCTGCTGCTATCATAAGAGAAACAAAAGCCCTAATCACGCTTTTCAGCTGGATCCTTCCACCCACCAGACATGGATCCAGATGGGAGGGTGGTTTAAAATTAATCCGTGTACCGACTGTCATACAATAGTGTAATTAGTTGAACACGTGTTACCTGTATAAAGGATTAGCAGGTCATGGGCTTAGAGTGTGTATAGAAAAACAACTACAGGTAGCGTGAACAAAGCGACCCCCTCCCTTTCTGTCACTCTGTCTGTGACTAGAGGGCGCGCGTGTGGTAAGCGGCTTAAATCTAAAGAAAAAAAATCACCCTCTCCTGTCGTCAGCAGTCAGCTGGCCGGCGGCTGGAAAATGCGATTAGAGGGATGATGAGCGCGGTTTTTTATATTCAATATATTAGAAGTGTGCTTTGTTGCTTATATAGTTCATTATGCGTTTAAAATGTTCGCGAGTATCGTAGAAATGTACAAAAATCCTATTGTGGCGCCATCTGACGAAAAAGAGCGGAGAACTATACTAGGGTATGGCGAGCTAGACTAGAGCATGTAATCACCAGGCGGCAGAGTGGTCAAAAGACAATCTCGTAGTAGTAGGTCTACTTGGATCTTGAGTAGCCACCCTTGTGGTTGCAATTACCTAGACTAGTTGACCCTGCCAGCCTGGTCAAGTGAAATTAGTAAGGAGACCGCACATTAACGCGCTCCACAGTCTTTAGACAGTTAAGACTATAGTACCGTAGATTCTACTGTGTACTCACACTAACTATTTACAGTGCTACATATTTATACCCGTGTTCTAAGTGTTTTTTTTAGAAAAAAGCGATCTACTCACCCATTTTTTTTTAGACAAACTCCTATTAGCAGGTAACCCCTGTATAAACCATACTGCAAAGATCTGCTACTTCGAGCGTCTGCCTCGTGACTGATAGTGTACAACAAGACGAAGTGGGCAGAGGTGAAGTACTGTTCCAAGAAAAATTGAGGCTCTTTATATAGCTGAGAGAGCGGCTAATCCGGATGTATTAAGCTTGTTTTCACCTAGAGCCCCACCCTCTTCCAGAGAGGAATCAAATTGCTTTTCACCTGGACCCTTCCACCCCTCATCCATCAGCATGAAAAGAGGGATAACAAGTGTAACGTGCGCTACATGTATATGGGATTATAGCTGGTGAAGAGATAAAGCCAGGTCAACTGTGTATACAACGACTACAGGAGGTGATTAACGACAGGTGTGACGCGCCAGCCCGTGGACGGATTATCTTCTAAGCTGACGCTTATTCAACTAGCCAGCTGCCGTCCGCTCCACTCACCACGGCAAGAGGAGGTGCTTTTGTTTTACACTTAAGTCGCTTACCACATGTACTCGTCTCTACCTCACAGACAGACACCCTCTCGCTTGCTTCACGACCCCTGTAGCTTTTTTTGTATACACACTCTAATCTCATAACCCCCTGATCCGTTATACAGGTAACGGGTATTCTCTTTTAAATAGCTGCCAGTCAGCCTGCGGCAGCTGAAAACGACGGTAAGTAGCTTAGTTCTAGAAGCAAGAAGGCGTATATAAGGAGGCTGACACGTGTATAGGCGCCTTATAAGTCGGCAGGGGGTAAATACTAGTGAAAAAGGAAGGCAGGTGTGCAGGTAGCTTTCTAACAGACACGTGTGTGCACTAAGCTGCTTAAGTCTAAACCCACCTGCAGTAGTCAGGTAGCATGTGAAAACTTACTTAACAGATCTCTTAATTGAGTAGAGACTCTGTACTGAGAGAGTCTTTTCAGCCGTTTAAGAGGATTATCTAGGACAGGGTACATAAGGAGTGAAACGACGCTCTCACCCATCACACTTTCTCGACCCGCCCTTCATCATCGTAGCATCGTCCACTCTACGCTCGCTCAGAATGTTATGATGGTTAGTTCTGCTATTTTCAGCTACTTTTCTTATCGAAGTGTTGATGCTACAGAGCATCGAAACTCTCTCCAAATGAGTCCAAGAAAGAAAAAGCAACTTCCACTTGAAGCAGGAAGAGAAACAGTGCCCTATGATGCATGTGAGGTAAAGAAACATTGGAAGGACGTCACCAAGGAGCAATGGATAGAAGCATGCTTCAACTTCATCGGAACGGAAGTAGTTTCATTTGGACAGAGGGAGAAGATTTTGTTGGAGCTATTTTTCTTAGCTCCGTATACTTGGCCTGACTGTGGTGAAATTCCTTCAGGTATTTGTTCAGTCTTCGCCATAGAAGTTATCAGGTCTTTGAAGGAGCTTCGATATATGCAAGGCACTCACGAGGAGATTGTTCAGAAAATGACGGAATTCGAAACAGGAGAAGACACAATATGGTGCGAGGAGACGACATATACGGACGATGATCTGGAGTACATCATTTGTAGCCCGTTGGAACATTATGTTAAAGACTTTGAGGACATGCTAGACAGCACTGAGATGAACCCGAAAGAGAGATCCCTTACTGCACAGAAAGAGGCCAAAGCTGTGTTGGAAAAGCTCAAGTTTGGTCAAGGATTCACTCTTCAAAGCAGCTGTGTGAGTGTGATAAAAGTTGAAACATCCAGACATGAAGTTTTCGCGTGCTGTCGACACACTTCCTTTGCCTGAACTGATGATGAACATGATCGATCCCATCGTACCAACATGTTTCGACTCTGCCAATTGTCCCATGTATAAAATGGTTTCAAGTTTTGCCCGTGGCCGATGGCTAAACGATCCACTGAAGTCAGAAAACCTCCTTGATTTAATCAACTGACTAAATGTATTTTCTCATACTAGTATTAGTAGCATTAGTAATAGCAGCTACTCAGTCTCGTGCAGCACAAGCAGCAGCATCTGTCAGCAGCATCCGTGACATCGTCAGCAGCAGCAGCAGCTGCACGAGCAGCACAAGCAGCAGCATCTGTCAACAGCATCCGTGACATCGTCAGCAACTGCAGCAGCTGCACGAGCAGCACAAGCAGCAGCAGCTGTCAGCAGCTGCAGCAGCTGCACGAGCAGCACAAGCAGCAGCACCAACAGCAGCAGCAACAGCAAATCAGCAGCAGCAGCAGCAGCAGCAGCAGCAGCAGCAGCGGCGGTGTGGACCACTAAATTCGAGATGGCGACATGTCTGTTTCTTAGAATCGACATTCGACATGAGGCCTAGTGACATTTGACATGAAGCTTGAAAAACATAGTGACAGGTGACATGAGCAATTCTTAAAATCGACATGAGATATGAGCATAATTAAGCGACATCGACATGTGCCATGGCTATTTTTTTTTAAGACAAACGCCATAGACTCCTCATTCAAACCCCCACTAGTAGTGCTCTATAAGCGCAAGCTTTGCCTTAAGAGAGCTGTGGCTGTGAACCCTCTCCTCCCCCCGTACACACAGGTAAATATCAGAGTCAGCCAATGTCGCCAATACTACTCTCATACAAGGGTCAGGCACTGCTGGACTATAATAGATGGGTCAAGGACCATTCTACTGAGGGTCAGGCTAGGCTGGACATTCAATAACAGGCTGGACTTTGGCAAACTTGCTTGAAAGTCTGGCCAGCAAGAGTCCGTTGAAGGACTTACGGTAAAAAGGCTGCTGTTACAGTCAAGATACTCATATTTCAAGCCCAGAAAACTGTAATTAGCTTTCCAAGTTGTTTATTTAACAATATCCTGGCCTAGCAAGAAGCTGTCAGATGACATCTAAGAAAAATGGGGCTGTTAATTGATCAAGAGAGCTACATTGTTACAGAGTCCTATTCCTCTTTTGAGGTGGGACCAAATTTGAAAAAAGAATAAACTCAAAAAAAAAGCCTTAAGATTGAAACAGTTGTAGATGACAAATTTAATGAGGAAGTCGTATTAATTAGTGTACAAATAGCCGCTGCACGAGCAGCACAAGCAGCAGCTGACACTAGTGTCAGCTGCAGAGGGGTCGTGAAGCAAGCGAGAGGGTGTCTGTCTGTGAGGTAGAGACGAGTACATGTGGTAAGCGACTTAAGTGTAAAACAAAAGCACCTCCTCTTGCCGTGGTGAGTGGAGCGGACGGCAGCTGGCTAGTTGAATAAGCGTCAGCTTAGAAGATAATCCGTCCACGGGCTGGCGCGTCACACCTGTCGTTAATCACCTCCTGTAGTCTTTGTATACACAGTTGACCTGGCTTTATCTCTTCACCAGCTATAATCCCATATACATGTAGCGCACGTTACACTTGTTATCCCTCTTTTCATGCTGATGGATGAGGGGTGGAAGGGTCCAGGTGAAAAGCAATTTGATTCCTCTCTGGAAGAGGGTGGGGCTCTAGGTGAAAACAAGCTTAGAACATCCGGATTAGCCGCTCTCTCAGCTATATAAAGAGCCTCAATTTTTCGTGGAACAGTACTTCACCTCTGCCCACTTCGTCTTGTTGTACACTATCAGTCACGAGGCAGACGCTCGAAGTAGCAGATCTTTGCAGTATGGTTTATACAGGGGTTACCTGCTAATAGGAGTTTGTCTAAAAAAAAATGGGTGAGTAGATCGCTTTTTTCTAAAAAAAACACTTAGAACACGGGTATGAATATGTTGCACTGTAAATAGTTAGTGTGAGTACACAGTAGAATCTACGGTACTATAGTCTTAACTGTCTAAAGACTGTGGAGCGCGTTAATGTGCGGTCTCCTTACTAATTTCACTTGACCAGGCTGGCAGGGTCAACTAGTCTAGGTAATTGCAACCACAAGGGTGGCTACTCAAGATCCAAGTAGACCTACTACTACGAGATTGTCTTTTGACCACTCTGCCGCCTGGTGATTACATGCTCTAGTCTAGCTCGCCATACCCTAGTATAGTTCTCCGCTCTTTTCGTCAGATGGCGCCACAATAGGATTTTTGTACATTTCTACGATACTCGCGAACATTTTAAACGCATAATGAACTATATAAGCAACAAAGCACACTTCTAATATATTGAATATAAAAAACCGCGCTCATCATCCCTCTAATCGCATTTTCCAGCCGCCGGCCAGCTGACTGCTGACGACAGGAGAGGGTGATTTTTTTTCTTTAGATTTAAGCCGCTTACCACACGCGCGCCCTCTAGTCACAGACAGAGTGACAGAAAGGGAGGGGGTCGCTTTGTTCACGCTACCTGTAGTTGTTTTTCTATACACACTCTAAGCCCATGACCTGCTAATCCTTTATACAGGTAACACGTGTTCAACTAATTACACTATTGTATGACAGTCGGTACACGGATTAATTTTAAACCACCCTCCCATCTGGATCCATGTCTGGTGGGTGGAAGGATCCAGCTGAAAAGCGTGATTAGGGCTTTTGTTTCTCTTATGATAGCAGCAGGTCAGCATGCGACAGCTGAAAATGTCAGACTAAGTCGAATTGTTTGTTTACAAACAGTCACGTGTCACGTGGTGTTGTTTACAAACAAGAGAGCCACGTGGTGTTGTTTACAAACAAACCCTAAGTAGGTCACGTTACCCTAGTTACCAGAATGCCGGCTTCTGATTGGCTGAGCCTAAGTAGGTCACGTGACGTAAGTAGGTCACGTTACCATGGTTACCAGAATGCCGGCCTCTGATTGGCTGAGAGCTTCTAAGTAGGTCAGTAGGTCACCCAGAATGCACCACTAATCCCCTAAGTAGGTCACTTCCGGTCACGTGACCAAATGGAGGCCTCTGATTGGCTGCAGGTCGATTGAGTAATAAACAGTACTTAACTATAGTCCCGTTCCGATACATACAATACTACTGAGGCGAAAAACAGCCAAAATGAGCCACTGGTCTGAAGTATAAAACTGGGCATCGATCACTATAGAGCTACAAAGAGACAGAGAATCGATGTCCAGTAATAAAGATTGGACCCCTTACCCATATATTCTTAGAGATACCTAGGGCCTCAAAACAGCAGAATGGCTATGGTCAATAAGCGGTAATTTAATACAAAAAAACACAGATATTTTTTTCCTTGGAAAAATTATTTTTAAAAAACTACTGGTTGGATATTTTAATAACTGATATTTTTCTTAATGATTCATTCCTGCGCTTCTTATCGATCTATAAACAGCTTTCTAACATAAATATCTTCAAATTATGTGTGGTACCTAGCAACACTATGCATATAGCAGGGTGAGGGTGACCGAAATAGTACATTGGTCAATGTATCATTTCAGAATTGGTTTGTTACGGGGGATAATGAACCCTGCCTCAAACTCTATCCCTATAGTCTTTCCAGATAATCTACTGAGGGTGCCTTCATAAGACTGGGTCCGAGACACCCAATTTGGACCCCCAAAGAGGGGTCCAAATTTTTTTACGCCCCCCCCCCCCCCCCTGTTAAAAAATAATCTCTCCCTTAGGCAACAGTCTAAGAAATATTATTTATTTACTGTATAGGGGTATCAAAATGAAAGGACTTTTGAAAATGTTGCTGACAATACGCACTTCAATGGCGGTGGAGCAAAAAATGTGGTACGTATCAAGTGAAAACATAAGGAATCGATTGACTTTACCATAGGCCTTATAGAAAATAAACATTGGAGACATGTAAAACATGTCATTTCTAGCTTTCTTGACCGTATTAGGGGTTTTTAGGGCTTTGGAGGGCCAGAAAACAACAATTTTGGGCCAATACTCGAAATGAAAGCAAATTCCCAAGAGTATAGGATGTTTCTCACATTTACCAAAAATTTGAAAAAAATTGATGAAGAAGTTGAAGTTGAAGTTGAAATTTCATTTATTTATCCTGATTTATTACAGTAGCACAGGCAAAATGAAATTATGCTGAATTAATCAAAATAATTTCTAATTTATTTACTGTAGGAGCCTATGGGCATGACAAATAGGAAATATAGTGATCAGCATGCTTACAGGGTTCCCACAAAGATGTCAGATGGAAATTCCATGAAATTTCCATGACATTCCATGACAAAAAATCTCAGTTTTCCATGACATTTATAACATTTCTGTGGGGGTCGGGGGACTTGGCCCCTGGGAAAATGTCTAAAATCAAGAAAGCAAATGGAAGATTTCTAGGAGATTTTGTGATATTAAGGTGGGTCGCTACCCTTTGATCAAAGTTAACAGAATGTTTCAATTTTTTTTTATAGACAGGCTGAATCATATAGAATCGAAAAATGAAAAGAAAAATAGGGGGTCCCGACCTACTTTTTAGATACAGAATTTTGAAAAATTAAAGTATTTTAATTTTTCTCTAAAAATGAGAAAAAAGTGTGCAAACTTCAATAATTTTTTTAAATATCAACCATTATGCACAGAAATGTAAAACTTCACATGTGAAACACCTATATGTTCCACTTTGCTGCAAAATTAATTTTACAGTTGTATCCCATGGCATTCTGGGAAAAAGATGATGTTTTGGGAAGGAATAGGAATAAATTGCTATTATTTTGTAGCCTTATTGGCTAAAAGTAGTATTCAAAATTAACAGAACTTTTTTTTAATTCTCTCAGAAATTAGTTCAGATCATTTGCTTACATATGAAAGTGATTTTGATAGGGGGTCCCGGGCATATTTTTAGTTTTTTCGGCCTTTAAAGTTAAAAAATACAGCTAAATCGGCCTAAATCTTACATTTAAAGCTAAAAATAAAGTGTAAAATGGCTAGAATCAGAGTAGTAAATGGCTACAATTTATACTCTTGGTTATTCTAAGTAACTTAATGAGATCTACATCATTTAAGATAATGATTTATTGGTAAATAGTTTCTACATTCTAACTTTTGATAAAAATAGCAAATACCACTGGCTACAAATATATAAAATATTTAAAGTCCAAAAAAACGCCCAATTTTGCTCGAAATCTCCCAATTTTTTAACATAGCTTAGTCAGCATATATATTTATCAGATTATGTAATATTAGCTAATTCTGATACATTTAAGCTATATGCGCAGATACCTGCGCAGTGTGTCCATATTCAAGAGGTAGCGATCCACCTTAATTGCATTTTTTTCATTTTCCATGTTATCCATGACATACTGCAAATTTTTACAAAATTCCGTGACATTCTATGACATTCCAGACAGCTTTCAAATTCCATGGCATTCCACGACTTTCCATGACATGTAGTCTGGTAAATAAAGCTCTTAAGTCCAACAAAACTGTAAGAAAAGGTTTTTCAGTGGATTTCACTAGCTTGATGTCTTTTTTTCAGAAAAAAAAAGTTTACCATTCTTTGCCTTGGGAAAATGCCTCAAATGGGGCAAAATCCAAGATGGCCACCAAAATATCAGAATTCCATCTCCCATGCCCTAGATATGGCTAATAATACACATTTAACACTACGTACCCCCCCTAAATTGGACCCAAGGAATTCAATGGTTCTATTGGCTTGTTGCTAGGACAGCTGGTTGCCTAGCAACGGCTATTCTAATTGTTTATCTGCCTAGCAACACACATTTCCATGGTTCTGAGGTTGTTTATAGTCATACCTACCCCCCCTAAATTGGACCCAAGGAATTCAACGGTTCTATTGGTTCGTTGCTAAGACTGCTGGTTGCCTAGCAACAGCTATTCTAATTGTTTATCTGCCTAGCAACACACATTTCCATGGTCCTAAGGTTGATTATAATCATACCTACCCCCTCTAAAATGGACCCAAGGAATTCAATGGTTCTATTGGTTTGTTGCTAAGACTGCTGGTTGCCTAGCAACAGCCATTCTAATTGTTTATCTGCATAGCAACACACCTTTCCATGGTCCTGAGGTTGTTTATAGTCAAACCTATCCCCTCTAAATTGGACCCAAGGAATTCAATGGAACTATTGGATAGTAGCTATGACCGCTGGTTGCCTAGCAACGACTGTTCTTATTGTTTATCTGCCTAGCAACACACATTTCCATGGTCCGGAGGTTGATTATGATCATACTTACCCCCCCTAAAATGGACCTAAGGAATTCAATGGATGATTCATACACAGCAGGAGCATATGCATGTAGGAAAGAGCTCACAAATGTTTTTGCCGATTATCAATTTGCCACCAAGTGATCCCAGGAAGTGATCATGCGAAACAGCACGGAGTGAAGGCTGTCATCACCTTTGATCAAAAGCTTTGGTGGATAGCATACATGATAATCGAAGCACAGCCTGTTGAAAGTGCACTGAAGAAGTCTGTACTACTGCTTGGTGAATTCCACACACAGATGAGTTTCTTGGGAACAATAGGAAGCATAATGGCAGGGTCAGGCATAAAGGAGATCATTTCCCAGGTGTATGCAGAGGGAAGTATCGATCAAATGCTCTCTGGGAAGGCAGTGTCGAGCTGTTCGGGCTCACCTACTGATAGACAGTGCGCTAAATCGTATTGTTACGTCACAGGTGTTTGAGGAGCAAGACCAAGAACTGGACACTCTACTAGACACTGCAAGGAGGTTGATGTCCATGGTGAACGAAAAAGAACTAAGTCTTGCAGATGCTCTGAAGTCTGATGTCATTTTTCAGTTGGAATCAGCTATAGAATCTTGGAGAACTGAAATGGCTCCCTACCGTACTTCCAAGCTTTGGATGATGTACATGCATCTCATCAGCATCCTTCGTGCTGTCATTGAGTCAGCTAGAACTGGCAATTGGAAACTGTACCTTCAGTCCTTACATGACATGCTTCCATACCTTGCTGCCTCAGGCCATAACAATCATGTGAAGTCCCTTGTCCTGTATCTAGACAAAATGGACAAACTGCAGGAAACTCACCCAGATGTGTATTCCAAATTCATAGAAGGATTCTTTGTTGTGAGACAAAGTGAGGGTTCCTGGGCAGGAGTATTCAGCGATATGTATATAGAACAGGTATTGATGGGAAACATAAAATCTGTTGGCGGCCTCACAAGAGGACAGGGATTCGAGGAATCCACAAGACTCACTTGGCTACTTTCCATGCCAGCATGTGGTGAAGTCCACAAGGCAATGAAAGATGTTACCGGTCTTGGAAGCAATGACACTACAGGCATCAAGCACAAAGATCTCACTGAGGCAAATATGAAGCGCAATGCAGCAGATCTCCAAAAAATCTCAGATTACCTGGAAGAGCGAAAGCCATTTTCAAAGACAACTATGGCACTTAGGAGCACCTCATCTGGCATTATTTCTAAAGGTTCTGTCAATGCTGACTGTGCAAAAAAGGTTGGCTGTGCTATAGTAGCATCCATGGTTGGCCAGTCTGTTGCCAACCACAAATTCTCAAGGAAGCAACAAGTTGTTACTTTGGCTTCTGCACAGTACATGTCAGTTGACGGTGAGAAGATTGAGATTAATCCCCGGCAACTATACCAGCGTCTTCTCGTAGCTGGTATTGGTACATTTGACACCAGAACATTGATACAGTATGAACTCTGCTCCTATCCATCAGCTTTATTTGACACAAACCTTCTGATGAGACTTGCAGATGAAGCAGATCTTCAGAATGGGCTCCTGAAACAGGTACAAGAATGCATTACCAAGGAGTATCCCATTCGAGCTGCACATGTGATTGATGGTGGGGCTATGTTGCAAAAGCTGCAAGCCACATGGGTCAAGTCCACATCATATGATTGTCTCTTCCAACTCTATATAGACTATGTTCAGCATCACTACTTCAATGCCATGGTTGTGTTTGATGGGTATGATGAAGGCCCCTCAACTAAGGATGAAACTAATCAGAGGAGAGCTGGCAGTGAGATTGAAGTGGATGTAGAGTTCACCTCTCATATGTTGCTCAAGATGAAGAAGAAACCATTTCTGGCAAACCCAAGGAACAAACAGAGATTTATCAATATGTTGGGATCCAAAATGGAGGAAAACAACATTCAGGTCAAACATGCATCTGGAGACGCTGACTTTGACATTGCTAGGTCAGCCTGTCAGGCTGCCCTGACAAAGCCTGTTGTGTTTGTGGGGGATGACACCGATGTCCTAGTCCTTCTGCTACACCATTTCACATCTGACCTCTGTGAAACAATCTACTTCCAGACAAGTTCAAAGCTAATCAATGTAGCCAGCCCGCAAAGATCACTTGATCCGGTATTGTGTTCCTCTCTTCTATTTATCCATGCCCTTTCAGGGTGTGATACTACGTCAAGACCATATGGCATCGGCAAGTCTTCTGCTATTACAAAATATCAAGGCCTGCAAGAATTCACTAAAGCCTTCATGAAGCCAGAACAAAATCAACAGGACATTGCAGAAGCTGGCAACCATGCCCTTGCAATCCTCTATGGTGGTAAGGCAAACTCAGATTTGAATGCTGAGCGTGTCACCAAATTCACTGAGAAAGTTGTCACAAGATCTGCCTATCTGCCACCTGAGCGGCTTCCACCAACATCTGATGCAGGCAAATTCCATAGTCAGAGGTTCTACCTACAGGTACAGGTGTGGCTAGAGAATGATTTAAAGGCAGAGGAATGGGGTTGGGATCTGCATACAACCCAGCATGGAAAGGTCCTGAAGCCCCACAGAATGGACCAAGAGGCTGCCCCAACATCTTTACTGAACATTGTTTGTTGTAACTGTGGTGGTAGATGTGACAAGAACACATGCTCATGCCGGAAAAATGGCCTTCTGTGCACCTTGGCATGTGGACACTGCAAGGGAACAACTTGCATGAACGCCCAATGCCCTGATCAATGTGAAAACACTGATTAGATTATCCTAGACAACATGCTTTCATAATCAAAACTAATACTCTAGTATGGGCCAGATTCTAATGCCCAAATATCTAAATCAAATATTACTGTCATCACACACTTTACCTGACAAATACCATTTCAGTATGGGGTTGCTCCTACCTGGCATATTGGTGATATATGTCATGTATATGATCACACTACTCATTATACACATTCATGGCAGCTACTAGACACAGAAAGAGTTTGGGGATCAATGGGTCACCATGCCTGCCCCCCCCCCTTTCAATTAAATAGTACTGTCATCACACACTTTACCTGACAAATATCATCTCATTATGGGGTTGGGCCCACCTGGGACATTAGTAATAGATTCCAGTTTTCTTTTTACATTTTTCTTGGTCATAGATCATTTCAGCATGGGGTTGACCACACCTGTCATGTTGGTGATTAATGACAAGTTATAAAAGGCACTAACAACTATTTGATTAGGCTAAGTTCCAGTGAATACATAGTAACTGGAAGTTTTTGTTTGTTTATGGAGTGAAACATTTCCATACATTCGTTTTTTTGGATTCTTTAGAGCGTACCTCTCTGTTGAAGAGGCCTTGGGTGTTTGCTATGGATCCCTGACATGTCAAGGGCTGAAACTAGACTGGTTCATTAACCCTTTCCCTGCCGATACTGCATATATGCAGTACCATCGTAAAACCGATACTGCATATATGCAGTACTATATTCTAGTACCCAAAAACCGATACTGCATATATGCAGTATCAGGGCACTATCTGTAGTGTAGTGACGGTTTTAATAGGACATATTCATCTCAATGTCCCCGGTGGTTGGGAACAATTTTTCAATAGTATAGTGGCAGGGAAAGGGTTAACTTTACACTACATTACAGGGGTAGACACTAACGCTGGCCCGGGAGCCAATGGCCCGTAGTTTTG
Organism: Harmothoe impar; assembly: GCA_947462335.1. Lineage (NCBI taxonomy): Eukaryota > Metazoa > Annelida > Polychaeta > Phyllodocida > Polynoidae > Harmothoe > Harmothoe impar. The sequence goes on from OX381712.1 coordinate 2,928,480, forward strand.
TGCCCTGGCCCGCAGTTTTCTATAGAATTACCTTCCTATGGGCCCGGGTGGCCCACAGGAGTTGGTAAATGAACTTCTAGGGGAATATATCTGTACCAATATAGTCATGTCATATGTCGTTGGAAAGAGGAAATCTATGGGAAAATGACCATTCTGGTTAGGCCCTGATATAAATCAACCAGGGATACCTATGCTTTGCTCTTTAAGAAAAGTAAAATAATCAAACCGGGCCCGCAGATTATTGTCCGGGCCCGTAGATTTCTGATGCTACGGGCCCGGGTGGCCCATGGCTGAAAAAGTTAGTGTCTACCCCTGCATTACATAAAAATGTCAAGATAGTCTAAATCTATTTGAAACTTAAATACCAATACAAATTTGTAATGATGAAGTTTTTAATCCGAATAGTGCTCAAAATTCCTAGGTGACACTGCAACTTTTATCTGAGAAAAAAAGCATTGTTGCAGTGTAATTAGATCATCAGCTGATAAACTTGAAGTAATTGTACTTCCATAGAACCAGTCTAGTCCAGGGGAACCTGAATTTTGAAGAAACTGATGTATGTGTTTGCATATCACTTAATCATTCAACATTATGGAAGATACAAAGCATGTCAAGGCATTATGTTAGGACATGGTGGATGCAAGGCTTTGACCACGGGAAGGTATTCCAGCAAACCCAACCATTGAATTTCTTGGGTCCATTTCAGGGGGGATAGGTATGATTACAATCAACCTTAGGCCAATGGAAATGTGTGTTGCTAGGCAGATAAACAATAAAAATAGCTGTTAATAACAAACCAATAGAACCATTGCATTCCTTGTGTCCATTTTAGGGGGGTAGGTATGATTATAATTAATCTCCAGACCCTGGAAATGTGTGTGGCTAGGCAGATAAACAATAAGAATGGCTGTTGCTAGGCAACCAGCTGTCATAGCAACAAACCAATAGAACCATTGCATTCCTCGGGTCCATTAAAGGGAATTGGTATGATTATAATTAATCTCCGGACCCTGGAAATGTGTGTTGCTAGGCAGATAAACAATAAGAATAGCTGTTGCTAGGCAACCAGCTGTCATAGCAACAAGCCAATAGAACCATTGAATTCCTTGGGTCCAATTTAGGGGAGGTAGGTAAGACTATAAACAACCTCAGGACCATGGAAATGTGTGTTGCTAGGCAGATAAACAATTAGAATAGCCGTTGCTAAGCAACTAGCTGTCCTAGAAACAAACTAAAGGACCATTGAATTCCTTGGGTCCAATTTAGGGGGGGTAGGTATGACTATAAACAACCTCAGGACCATGGAAATGTGTGTTGCTAGGCAGATAAACAATTAGAATAGCCGTTGCTAGGCAACTAGCTGTCCTAGAAACAAACCAAAAGAACCATTGAATTCCTTGGGTCCAATTTAGGGGGGGTAGGTATGACTATAAACAACCTCAAGACCATGGAAATGTGTGTTGCTAGGCAGATTAACAATTAGAATAGCTGTTGCTAGGCAACCAGCAGTCTTGGCAACAAACCAATAGAACCATTGAATTCCTTGGGTCCCATTTAGGGGGGGTACGTAGTGTTAAATGTGCATTATTAGCCATATCTAGGGCATGGGAGATGGAATTCTGATATTTTGGCGGCCATCTTGGATTTTGCCCCATTTGAGGCATTTTCCCAAGGCAAAGAGTGGTAAACTTTTTTTTTCTGAAAAAAAGACATATCAAGCTAGTGAAATCCACTAAAAAACCTTTTCTTACAGTTTTGTTGGATCTACCCCTTAATTTTTACTTTATTTACCAGACTAATGTGGGAACCCTGTGCTTAGAATGCCAAGGTGTGGCACTTGAATGGCAAATAAAGGAAGATCATGACATATAAGTGGGGGAATCTGCCAATATCATGGTTTTAGGTAGTTCTGTATTTTGCCGCCAGGTGCTGTATGCGTAGATTGTCTTAAGTACCTTTAGGTATGCCAAGGTAATTCATCATATAATCAGTGTTAGAGTTCAAATTATTTGCCTCATTGGGGCTTTGAAATCTGTGACTATTATGCTCTTTGATCAATCTCTAGTTTACGTTTGTAAAGTTGGTGATAAACAGACCACTCAACATGTGTAATGTTCTTTCCCAAGTTCCAGTTGTGTCTGATCACTTGTACTCATTGCTGTTCTGGGTCATGTGGATTCTCATGTGGTTTCTTAAAGTCGATGGATCATTGAAGCTCTTGTCACACACAGCACACTTATGAGGTTTCTCCCCTGTGTGGATCCTCATGTGTGTCTTTAGGTTACCTGACTGTGTAAACTGTTTACCTCAGTCAGAGCACTTAAAACGTTTCTCCCCTGTGTGAGTCTGCATGTGTTTTGTTAAGGCACTTGCCAATGCAAACTGTTTACTACACTGAGAACACTTATAAGGGTTCTGTTCAGTTTGGGTGATCATGTGTGACTTTAAGGTACACACGCTTATATGTGTCTTTAAGTAAGATGCCCGTGCAAACTGTTTACCACATTGAGAACAGCTATGAAGCTTCTCTCCTGTGTGGGTCATCATGTGTGTCTGTAAGGTACCTGTCTGTCTAAACTGTTTACCACACACAGAACACTTGTGTGGTTTCTCCCCTGTGTGGATCATCACGTGTGCCTTTAAGCCACTTGCTCGTGTAAACTGTTCACCACAGACAGCGCACTTGTGAGGTTTTTCCCCCGAGTGGGTCAACATGTGTCTGCTTAGCTTTGTTGCGACTAAAAACTGTTGATCACACACAGAACACTTGTGAGGTTTCTCCCCTGTGTGGGTCATTATGTGTGTCTTTAGGTTACCTGACTGTGTAAACTGTTTACCACAGTCAGAGCACTTAAAACGTTTCTCCCCTGTGTGGGTCTGCATGTGTTTTGTTAAGGCACTTGCCAATGCAAAATGTTTACTACACTTAGAACACTGATAAGGATTCTGTTCAGTGTGGATCATCATGTGTGCCTTTAAGCCACTTGCCCATTTAAACTGTTCCCCACAGTCACACTTGTGAGGTTTTTCCCCCGAGTGGGTCACCATGTGTCTGTTTAGCTTCGTTGCGACTAAAAACCGTTTACCACACACAGAACACTTGTGAGGTTTCTCCCCTGTGTGGGTCATTATGTGTGTCTTCAAGTTACCTGTAGTTGAAAACTGCTTACCACAGTGAGAGCACTTGAAAGGTTTTTCACCCGAGTGGGTCATCATGTGTCTGTTTAGCTTCGCTGCCACTAAAAAACGTTTACCACACACAGAACACTTGTGAGGTTTCTCCCCTGTGTGGGTCATTATGTGTGTCTTCAAGCCACTTGCAGTTGAAAACTGCTTACCACAGTAAGAGCACTTGAACGGTTTCTCTCCTGTGTGGGTCATTATGTGTGTCTTCAAGCAACTTGCAGTTGAAAACAGTTTACCACAGTCAGAGCACTTAAAAGGTTTCTCTCCTGTGTGGATCATCATGTGTGAGTTGAGGTTTGCCTGGTAAGGGAATGTCTTTCTGCAATAAGAACATTCATGTATTACCGGTACCTCACACGACCCAGCAGTTTGCAGCATGTGCTTGTTGGCTGCTAATTTAGACTCAAACTCTTCCTCACAAAAAACACATGATTGAGGTTTCCCCTCATCTAGTGCAGGTTCGATATCCATGTTTGAGCTGGAGTAAAGATCTCTCGCAACAGAAATGAATATGCCAGAATCCTGCTTTGCATGGCTTTTAATGTGATGTTTTAGGCTTAATAGTTTTGTAAACCAGCTCCTGCACATAGGACACGGGTAAGGTTTTTCTCTGGTGTGAGTTGTCATGTGTGATTTAAAGTTTGATTCAGCCACAAAACGTGCACCACACACAGAACAGCGGTAAGGTTTGTTTGTAACATCAGTGTCATCTGTCCCGGCCATGTGTGGTTTCTCTGAACCCCCTTGTACTCTTACAGCTGGGGAGGTTTTAGTGGTGTTTACATCATGTCCATCTACAGGGATCTTAGACCCTTCACCATGACTGACCACAGAAGGAGCTGGCTGGGCCGTCTTGTCCTTGTGTGTGTGAGTGTGGACACAGACAGCTGACATGCTGCTGAACTGTCTGTCACAGACTGAACATGTGTACCGCCTTGTGTCATTCTGGTCAGGATTGTGCGTCTGAGAGGATTGAACCTTCTCTCTTTTGTGCATCATCATGTCTATGTGTGGGACACCTGAGTCACTAGATCCCTGAGTGCTGGCAGCATCACCTTGTGTACGCCCCTTAACCTGGGAGGAGTTCTTACCACAATAAGTTGTTATGTGCATCTTCAGATTTGCATGATTAAAAAAGGTACCATGGCACAGAAAACACTTGGGTGTGCCAAGTTTCTGAACATTGTGGGTCTTCATGTGTGTCTTTAATGTACTTGCCCATCTGAACTGTTTACCACAGTCATAACATTTGAAGGGTTTCTCCCCTGTGTGGGTCATCAGGTGTCTCTGTAAGCTTATTGACAATATAAACTGTTCACCACATTGAGAACACTTGTGAGGTTTCTCCCCTATGTGGGTCCTCACATGTATCTTCAAGTTACTAGCCTTTCTAAACTGTTCACCACAAAGGGAACACTTGTGAGGTTTCTCCTCTGTGTGGGTCCTCACATGTATCTTCAAGTTACTAGCCTTTCTAAACTGTTCACCACAATGGGAACACTTGTGAGGTTTCTCCCCTGTGTGGATCCTCATGTGTGTCTTTAAGTTACCTGCCAGTGTAAACTGTTTACCACAGTCTGAACATGTATGATGTTTCTCTCCAGTGTGGGTCATCATATGTCTCTTTAAGTTATCTGATTTTGAAAACTGTTTACCGCAGTCAGAACACTTGTGAGGTTTCTCTCCTGTGTGGGTCATCATGTGTGTCTTTAAGCTACCTGCCAGTGTAAACTGTTTACCACAGTCTGGACATCCATGAAGTTTACCCCCCATGTGAGTAATCATATGTTTCTTTAAGTCTGATGATTTTGAAAACAGTTTACCACAATCAGAACACTTCTCATGTTTTTCTCTTGTGTGCATCATCATGTGTCTCTGTAAGTTACCTGCGGTTGTAAACAGTTTTCCACATTCTGAGCACTTGTGAGGCTTTTCTCCTGTGTGGATCATCATGTGTGTCTTTAAGATACCTGCAATTGTAAACCGTTTTCCACATTCTGAACACTTGTGAGGTTTCTCCCCTGTGTGGGTCACTTTATGTGTCTTTGAAGAGCTTGGCAGTGTTAACTGTTTACCACTTTTAGCCACTGAAGTTAGGAAGTCTTTCGGATCAACGTCAGCCATGGAATTAAGAACACTTTTGTCAGTCACTTCAATTTTGAAATCTTCATGGTCATCGTCAGTACCCTCGGTGTCATCTGTCCCAGCTGAATCTCCTTCATCTGTCAGGCCTACAGTGTTCTTGTGGCTGTGCATGTGGTTACACACATCTAACATGGTCTTAAACTGTTCATCACAGAATGAACAAGTGTATAGACCGTCATCCACAGCCTGGTCTCCCTTACTGCTCACTACACGTTCTGTTCTCTGGTGAGTCTTGCTGCCATTGTGTGTTGATCCAGAGTTGACACTTTGGCCATCACTCTCACTACAGTTTTCTGTATCAGCTTTTGGGGAGGTGGGGCTGGGATGCAAACCGTGACTGAAGTGTGAGCTACCTTCATTTTCTCTGTCTTCTATAATATTAGCTGCTGAATTAAAGAAATCATTGTCAACTTCTGCTTTGAAGAATTCTTTGTGATCATTATCAGCCAATGAATTTAGGAAGTCTTTTTGAATAGCTTCAGTCACTGAATTTAGGTTATCTTTATGATCAGCTTCAGCCACCGAATTAAGAATATTTTTATGACAATCGTCAGTCACTTCAATTTTGACATCTTTAAGATCATTGTCAGTCACATTCTGATGTACATCTACAGCAGGGGACAAGATGTGACTGGTGCCGTGTGACTGCAGATGTTCAGAGACAGCTTCCCATGTGCTGAACTCTGCAGCACACAGCACACAGATGTGGGGGCGTCCGTCTGTGCTCATCTTGTAGGTGTTAGAACTCTGTAGCACACAGCACACAGATGTGGGGGCGTCCGTCTGTTCTCATCTTGTAGGTGTTAGAGCTCTGCAGCACACAGCACACAGATGTGGGGGCGTCCGTCTGTGCTCATCTTGTAGGTGTTAGAACTCTGCAGCACACAGCACACAGATGTGGGGGCGTTCGTCTGTGCTCATCTTGAAGGTGTTAGAACTCTGTAGCACACAGCACACAGATGTGGGGGCGTCCGTCTGTTCTCATCTTGTAGGTGTTAGAACTCTGCAGCACACAGCACACAGATGTGGGGGCGTCCGTCTGTGCTCATCTTGTAGGTGTTAGAACTTTGCAGCACACATCACACAGATGTGGGGGCGTTTCTCTTCTTACACATTCAGGATATATCTGCAATGAATGAAGTAAGAGAATCTGTTAATTCAATTCAGATACAAGTCAAGGTATTATATTCATATTTCAAACACAATCATTGACTCACTGACAGACATGAGAAGTGAGATCATTGAAGCTATTGTCACCAGGCGGCTTTAAAAAGCAAATTGTTTGATAAGTTTAATAGGTCACAGTGAATTGGGCCTAATTTCAAGGTCAGCCTTATAAGATGAGTTATATCAAAAACAGGGGAAAAGCTATCAATTTATGAATGCTGCTGGTTGCCACTAGGTCGTCCAATATGTTGTTATATGGTGTTAAAAAATGGAAGCAATCAGAGTATGCTCATACTTGTTCCTAGACCAAAACATTATAATAACCATGATTGGGTCATTAAAGCAATTGGTATACTTGATGCTCACACCCATCGAGGTGATTTGCAGTATATTGGGTGATCATGTTGATAGGGTCTGTCATTCATGCCCAGTCAGACCAGTTCTATAAATGCCCTCCAAACCCCTTACCTAACTACCTCCCACCAGTTTCGGACTCCCAGCCCAATACCTGGTAGGATAGACGCTGGCCTCCCACCCACCTGTCCCCCTCACCTGCTCATATTTCCCCGTTAGGGAGTGATCATTTTTTAACAACAGGGGGGGGATGGTGGGTTTCCGCGCGGAGCGCGCGAAATTCTTTACCCCCCCCCGGTCAACGGGTCAAAATTTTTTATCCCCCCCCCTCAGGGTCGAAAATCGGCTCGCGCGCGGGCCCTTTGAAGCATAGTAACGCGCGGGCTTTTTGGCTCAAAACAGGTTAAATTTTTTTGCCCCCCCCCCAAGAGGGGTCCAAATTTTTTTGCCCCCCCCGGTCAAGGGGTCCAAATTTTTTTGCCCCCCCCCCCCCAAACCCACCACCCCCCCTGTTGATAATAAATGATCACTCCCTTAATAAGGAGGCCCCCGAATATAAGCCTGTCCCGTTTTTAAGCCGGGTCAAAAGTGGTACTAGGTCTTATCTAAGTGGGGCCCCGAATATAAGCCTGGTCCTTACAGACAACCTCAATACATTTTCTTCATAGGGGCATAACTTCACTTCTAATCGGGATATTTTCATAATTCTCTCATGTAAATGAAACCAATGTACCACCCCTTAAGCTGGGAACAATTTAAAGAGATAAAATGTCCAAACTTGTCATGATGTCAAAAATAATAAAGATAAAGATAATAATAAATAAATGTATTCGAAAATTTTAGATAAAACTGCCTGGATAAAAGAAATATAGGAGATGAAATGTCACTCCCTAAGAGGGGAGTTTCGTAACAGTGTCTGTAAGGCACATGGATCCAAAGCTGCACCAAAATACTCACCACTATGCCACCAGGCATGCAAGGCACTAGTGACTACTAGTCTAGTAGGCCGAGGGCTCTCACTCTCACGACAATAGTGAACAATAGTCTCAACTCTGGGACTAGGCTGTTTATCGCACATCTAGGTCGATCCTACAGCCATTTGGCATTGCAATACAGCATCATAACACCACACACTACCTTATGGTGACATGTTCAGGTGCAAATAGAAAACAAAGACCTACCTATTAAGTGATTTTAAACATATTTTGTGGGTTTCTTCCTTCTGTTTGAAGCACAGGATGTTGTGGTGATGGTTGGTGCAAGTTGTCACCCACTAACATTGGGAGTCCCTAACTGCACGGTTTACAGGAAGGTGGCAGCACTGTAGCTGTGTGGTGTGGTGGCGCCATCTGGGGTGTTAAGGTGGTACTCAGTGCCACTCACCAAGCACAGTATGTCAGTACTGGGGGAGACAGCAGCAACCAAGTGTCTGCTTGGAGATCAACACTGCTGCATTGTGGGATAGAGGTGGCCTCTCATGGCTGAGTTGTTGTCATTTTGCACAAAGACAAAGTTGTCCTTTTCTCCTGCTGCTGCAGTGTTAGCTGTGGTTTAACTAAATAAGAAAGGTAGGTTGTGTATCGCTGACTGTTGAAGTCTATATGAGTCATATTATGACTGTATGAAGGCTGCCGCAATTCATTCAACCTACAATGTGCCTTTCCCCCATGCAGGGATATGATCCAGTCTCCAGCACATGAGATCGGTACCCGAGGCGGCGGCGGCCGGGCGCCACCTCAGCCCCAAGGTGTAATTGCTCACTTCCCTAAAGAAAGAAACCATGCAAAGTACATTTTTTAAACCTTTCTTTTTTTCTCTCCCTTAGGGAGTGCTCATTTTTGAACAACATGGGGGGGGGGGGGGCTGTGAGCTTTCGCGGGGAGCCGGCGAAATTTTTTCACCCCCCCCCTAGAGGTGTCAAAATTGTTTACCCCCCCTCTCAAGTGGTCCCAATTTTTTACCACCCCCCTTTTTTGGCTAACGTTCCCGCCCCTTTGTAGCCTAGTAATGCGTGGGCTTTTTCCCTCAAAGCAGGTGGAATTTGTTTTTACCAAATTTTTTACTCCCCCCTCTCAAGTGGTCCCAATTTTTTACCACCCCCCTTTTTTGGGGCCTCCCCACCCTCCCCAAGAGAGCGTGGAACATTTCGGTTGCTTTTTCGCTAAAAAGGGGCATATCTTTTTTTTGCCCCCTTTAATAAGAGGGCTATAAAATAGGGGCAAAATGGTGATTTTTCATTATTCTCAAACATTTTTGCCCCCCCCCCCCCCTTTGAGCTTGCGACTTTTTGTGAAAAAAGGTGAAGATTTTCAGGTATGAGAGAGATCAGAATTGTGACCATACATGGGTAAAATTTGACACGCCGACACGGGACTTTTAAAATCTGACACGGGCAACACGGCACTTTAAAAAATCGACAGACACAGACAAATAGGCTATAATGTATTAGATAAAAATCGACACAGCGACACGGCCCTTCTTCTAAAAATCGACACGCCGACACTGTCAAAAAATTGGGTACCCATGTATAGTCACAGAATTAGCTATTTAAACTGCGGCCAGACTCCTCCAAAGGGGGGGGGGGGTGGCAGCAGAAAATGTTATGGGAGAAATAATGAAAAATCATCATTTTGCCCCCATGATAGGCAAATTTTGCATCAAAAGTCATACAATGAAGAACTTGGCGGCCAGAAAATGCCACAGGCATCCTCATTTGGTTTGTTTTGTATTCATATACTCCAACAGTGAGTGCCTCAACTTTAATACAATGTGGCTCAACTAGCCCAACTCTTCCTCACGGATATTGAGATTGAGCTAGACACAAAGAGTCAATGTAGGGTATGCACTACTTGCACACAAGGGCGGCGCTGCAATCGTTCAGTCTGTACCCGTAGTGTGGTTAGAACAAAGCCCACACGCCAGGAACAGGCTGCAGCAGCGCACGCAACTTTTGCTACTTTCACAGCGTCTTCCCGAGGTTACTGCTGCGAATTTTGAATCGAGCATCATAATATGTCAATGGATCTAACAAACTACATCAATATCGGTAGGAATATTGGTGAATATTGAGGTATATTGATGGTATAGCTCGATATTTACTGTTAGTTGTATGAGACACTTAATATTTTGGGAGAAATACACTTTACGGACACGCTACAGCCCCCCTTTATCGCTCATCGCAATTTCGTAGGCTAATTTCTTGTGTATTTAGGCTCAAAACCACCAAAAACACCCGGGAGTCTCAAGAGGTCACTTACAATTACTTCTCTATGCTCTAATTAGGGCCAAGGAGCCATAAATAATTAGTTATGGGGCCAGAAACTCGCAATGCTAAAGAATAGGCGTTTCCATTTTCTAGAGCAGTAACCTCGTTTTCATTTTGGCACCAAATAGTAAAGGTGCGCGATTTTCCTAGTAAAAAAAACAAAATGGCGAGTTCGTGAAAGTAGTGTATTAAAACATCTTAGAATAAATAATGTGTCTAAGAGAGTGATAACTTTTTCTAACAACATTTTTTGTAAACTTGTAAGGATTATGAGAGACGCAGGTTCATGTCAAGTATTACATGAGGGGTATGAGATGGCAAATTCACATTTGAGGCAGGTGTGAGGGTTATGACAGGCGTGGGTTAGGGAGTGATCATTTTTTAACAACAGGGGTCAACTGGTCAAAAATTTTTACCCCCCCCCCCCCCCCCCCTACGAGTGGTACCTTGGATCATATCACATGAGGCGGAGCTGGGTGTGAAATGATCCAAGGTACCACAAGTGGAGAAACTAGGAATTCAGACTGATTAGAGTGGATCTATGTGTTTATTTCATGTAATTATTGATAAATCATATTCAAAAACACTATTTAAAGATTGGTTTCATAGCTATTTTAGTGACCTCATCATGAAGAAACACTCCATGGAGAATGAGCAACCGTTTCTACATGTAGGTGTGGAGAACGGCCATTCTAGTACTTAAGGCCAAAAAAAAAAAAAGGTTTGTTTCAGGTCACCCGACCGACCCTATGTAAACAGGGCCGACCCTACGTTTTTTTATGCACTTTTGGAGAAATTTTTATATTTTTACACTTTTTTGGGGTCAAATTTTGGTTTACAAAAATTTTGAAAAATTCTTCCCATTTTTACCCTTTTTTGGGGGCAATTTTAAGCTATGTAAAAAAAAAAAAAAAAGTAAAAAAAAAAAAAAATCCGACCTACCGACCCTAGAGTTTCATCCCATGTTACCTGAAACAAAACTTTTTTTTTATTTGGCCTAAGCATAGTAACTTTGTTTCTCCACATGAAACAAATGAGAGGAGCAGCACACAGCATGCCAGCAGTCCAAACTCTTCTGCGAGAACACAAATAGCTACTCTAAAAATACTACAATACTGACACAATGTGTGCTACCTGTGTCAAATGGCTTTTTTTTCTTTTCTTGCAGGAAGGTAGATTTGTGTGGATTAGCTACCACAACTGACGCAGAAGTGGAAAGTTAAGTGTCTCTCAAACATTGAACTAAGGCACCTCCATCTCCAGCCGGCCAAGTCTGCACCAGGGGCAGAGGTGGTTTAGCTGGACCAGGCCGGTCCCAGGCAGCAGCAGGGAACTGACCAGGGACCACCTCGTGGTCGGCAGCAGCAGGGAACTGACCAGGGACCACCTCGTGGTCCGCAGCAGCAGCAGGGAACTAACCAGGGACCACCTCGTGGTCCGCAGCAGCAGCAGGGAACTGACCAGGGGCCACCTCGTGGTCGGCAGCAGCAGCAGGGAACTGACCAGGGGCCACCTCGTGGTCGGCAGCAGCAGGGAACTGACCAGGGACCACCTCGTGGTCGGCAGCAGCAGCAGGGAACTGACCAGGGACCACCTCGTGGTCGGCAGCAGCAGGGAACTGACCAGGGGCCACCTCGTGGTCGGCAGCAGCAGGGAACTGACCAGGGGCCACCTCGTGGTCCGCAGCAGCAGCAGGGAACTGACCAGGGACCACCTCGTGGTCGGCAGCAGCAGGGAACTGACCAGGGACCACCTCGTGGTCGGCAGCAGCAGCAGGGAACTGACCAGGGGCCACCTCGTGGTCGGCAGCAGCAGCAGGGAACTGACCAGGGACCACCTCGTGGTCGGCAGCAGCAGCAGGGAACTGACCAGGGGCCACCTCGTGGTCCGCAGCAGCAGCAGGGAACTGACCAGGGACCACCTCGTGGTCCGCAGCAGGGAACTGACCAGGGACCACCTCGTGGTTGGCAGCAGGGAACTGACCAGGGACCACCTCGTGGTCCGCAGCAGCAGCAGGGAACTGACCAGGGACCACCTCGTGGTCCGCAGCAGCAGGGAACTGACCAGGGACCACCTCGTGGTCGGCAGCAGCAGCAGGGAACTGACCAGGGACCACCTCGTGGTCCGCAGCAGCAGGGAACTGACCAGGGGCCACCTCGTGGTCGGCAGCAGCAGGGAACTGACCAGGGACCACCTCGTGGTCCGCAGCAGCAGCAGGGAACTGACCAGGGGCCACCTCGTGGTCGGCAGCAGCAGGGAACTGACCAGGGGCCACCTCGTGGTCGGCAGCAGCAGCAGGGAACTGACCAGGGACCACCTCGTGGTCGGCAGCAGCAGGGAACTGACCAGGGACCACCTCGTGGTCCGCAGCAGCAGCAGGCAACCGACCAGGGGCCACCTCGTGGTCGGCAGCAGCAGCAGGGAACTGACCAGGGGCCACCTCGTGGTCGGCAGCAGCAGGGAACTGACCAGGGGCCACCTCGTGGTCGGCAGCAGCAGCAGGGAACTGACCAGGGGCCACCTCGTGGTCGGCAGCAGCAGCAGGGAACTAACCAGGGGCCACCTCGTGGTCGGCAGCAGCAGGGAACTGACCAGGGACCACCTCGTGGTCGGCAGCAGCAGGGAACTGACCAGGGGCCACCTCGTGGTTGGTATATAAAAAGTTCCGGGTGTACTTAGCGTCAAGGTCGACTATGTTTGTTTCGCGCCACAAGTTCTACACTAGGGTGCAGGGGCCGACTGAGTCAGTTGACAGTTTCCTCATGGGACTAAGACTCCTTGTCAAGGACTGTGCTTTCCCAGCAGCGTTTGTGGATGAAATGCTACGTGACCGACTGGTGCTCGGCACCAACAGCGTTAAGACAAAGAAACGGTACCTGGATAGCAGAGATGACCTTGACTTGTCTGCAGCCCTGAACATTGCTCGTGCTCTGGAGAGCACTCAACGGTACCTGAAGTGCATGGGTGGCTCAGAGGCTGCAGGAGTCCAGGCAGTGGGAATATCCGAGAAGAAACCGGTAGCCGATTCACCATGTTCACTAGAGGCCTCTGAAGAGGTGGATACAGCAGATTCACCATGTTCAGAATGGAACCCTGAAGAGGTGGATACAGCCGATTCACCAAGTTCAGTAGAGGCCTCTGAAGAGGTGGATACAGCGGATTCACCACGTTCAGTAGAGAACCCTGAAGAGCTGGATACAGCAGATTCACCACGTTCAGTAGAGAACCCTGAAGAGCTGGATACAGCAGATTCACCACGTTCAGTAGAGGCCTCTGAGGACCTGGATACAGCCGATTCATCATGTTCAGAATGGAACCCTGAAGAGGTGGATACAGCAGATTCACCACGTTCAATAGAGAACCCTGAAGAATCACACTCAGGAGACAGTTTAAAGAGACACATGATGAACCGCACAGGGGAGAAACAGTGTACATGCTGTGGTGAACGGTTCATAACACAAAGTGCGTTACATAGACACATGAGAGCCCACACGGAAGGCCTGGGCCAGTGTTTTGTGTGTGGTAAAACATTCACTCGAGCTGACAGCTTAAGGGATCACCTGCTGATCCACACAGGGGAGAAACCTCATAAGTGTTCTGACTGTGGTAAACGGTTTAGACAGTCATGTAGCTTAAAGAGACACATGAGGATCCACACAGGGGAAAAATCTCACCAGTGTTCAGACTGTGGTAAACTGTTTGCACTGCCACAAAGTTTAAGGAATCACATGACAACCCACACAGGAGAAAAGCCTCATCAGTGTTCTCAGTGTGACAAAAAGTTCACGCTGTCCAGTGCACTACAACTACACATGAGGACCCACACAGGAGCAAAACCTTACAAGTGCTCTGAGTGTAACAAGGCATTCAGCCAAATCAATGCATTAGAGAGGCACAAGAGGACCCACACAGGGGAGAAACCTTACGCATGTTCTCTGTGTGGTCTAAAGTTCACACAATCAAGCTCCTTAAGTAGGCACATCTCAAAGGTACATGCTGCAGGGAAATAGATACCTGGTATTTGTAGGACTTGTAATAAACTCCTACTCAGCATAACTCAAGTTAAACCTCGAAGCAAAAGAATGCATCATGACTGACCCCAACAACCTGGTGTATTTATTAGGAGGAACGCACGGTATGGTTGATACGTTTATGAATCACCATGATTTTATGGCCACGGACCCACGACTCTGTGCTGAGACTGTGGCAAAGAGGTTACTACACTACAGCAACAAGCTGAGAAGGCAGTTCCCGCTCAATATATTCCACATTGGTACGCTGACTGGGATAGAAGTAAAAAAGTATTGTAAGTTCACTGTCGGAAAGGATCTGCAATGGGTTATGGACTGCAGCATATACTACATCAATAACTGGATCCACAGAGTGAACAAGGAGTATGGTCCATCAGTATAGGAAGGGGGAATTTCAACAAAAATACCACCTCCTCGTGCTTGGACATATGCCTACTGCAGCGCTGATCAACAAGTGGACACTGATCCTCCTCAGACACATCCTGTCCCATTCCTCAGACACATCCTGTCCCATTTCTAGAGCTTTTACGGTAAGCCTATACGAGGTCAAGTGTCAAAAGCTGAGACTGAAACATCAACAAAACTGCCACGCCCACTCCAGTAGCGCGCTGATATTAAGGCCTAAAACACAGAACAGTGAAGACGCGGCACACACCGCGGCGAGGTTAGTAGGTCAGAGGGTCAGAGGGTGCAGACGCTGGGATATAACACCCCAATATTGAACACCCCGAAATTATCTGGGGGTGTAGCAATGTATATCAAAGAGGGATTACAGTATTGCACAGATGAATATGCTAAGTTCAATTTATCTACTCCTGACATAGAAATGCACCGTGTTACAATTAGGCCCAGTCTTGCTAGACCTTTTCTCATAATTAATGTGTACAGACCACCCAGCGGAGATGTTAATGTGTTCTTTGACAAACTGTCGGCTGTTTTACAAGATATTAAAAACAGGCATACCGTATTCGACGTAATAAGCGCCCAGGGCGCTTATAAAATTATTTTTATGGCGTTTTTAATACTTAAGAGTTTAATTGTCTCCAAAATCGTGAAATTTAAGCCTTTGTTCTAGTCTAAAAATGCCCCCAAAAAAAGGGGGGGGCGCTTATTAGGGGGAGGGCGCTTATTACGTCGAATACGGTAGATTGAATATGTGTGTACTGGGTGACTAATATAGATCTAATAGAAGAAGGGAACCTGCCTAATGGCAAACATTTTGTAAATCTCATGAAAACTGTACGGGTTAGTCACACGAATTATGTTACCCACTAGGCCTGCAAGTGGTAAATGCTTAGATGTAATCTTCTCAAATGACATAGATTACATGTCATCTCATGTCATACCGATGGACATTAGTGATCATGATCTTGTACACATGGCGCGAGGTAAAATTGCTTTTGAACAGAAAAATATCACGTTCAGAGGCAGAGCGCTGAAGAATTTTGATTCAAATAAATTACAACAAAGTCTAACAGGTTTAAATTGGAATTTGTACTATGATGTTAACAATGCTGATGTTTTGTGGGCTTCAATAGGAGAAAAAAACTCCATAATAATGGACGACATGTGTCCATACAGGTACTTCACTATTAAAAAGCCTTGGGACACACTTTTGGGGCTTGAAGTAGGCATTGAACAGCGCGGATGTAACTTTATAGATATCGCTCCCTGCTGGTACTGTTTTCTCAGCATCGGTAAAATTGCTGTATATGCCTCGCAGCCCCGGACCCCCAAAAAAACAACATCTTGGTCTGCTTCACTTTTGCATCAGTCACTTGGGCTGCTGTTACATAAAACTCAAATTCATCCATCCACAGCACCCACCTCTGGGTCTGGGTCTCGGGCTCCCCCACACTATCAAACTGGGGCACGCTGGGCCCAGCCCCGAACCCTAAACTCATATCCATTCTACTTGCTTTTACAGTCTAGCTGAATCCCAACAATCACCATGGGCAGATTTATCCTGGTAGCACACTCCACTTGGTAGCTCAGATTTAACTTCCACACTATCATAGGCCTCCTCCCTTTTCACAGTTCACACCTACTTGGAGGGACAGATTTAACCCTATAGGCCTATACACTACAGATGACTTCCACAGGTTTACACAGTTCACAGAAATCACAGTCCAGTCTAACTTGGCAGATTCAACAGTCAGGGCCAATACACATCAAAAACTCTACAGAACAGGGGTTCATCAATTAGCCACACATTGGTGGCATCACTCACAGTCGTTTAGGACCATCCTCAGTCGCCAAAATGTAGAGTTTGAGCAAGAACAAGAAACTGTGTTTAAATACACGTGTATTCATTCACTCGTGAAAACCGGAAGTACATTAGAAAAGGTGCAAGTATGTCTGATACAACAATAGTTCATAGATGGACGGATAGGCGGCGTACACGCGCTGCGTCCGTGTTTGTTCCCGCGCTCAAACACCACAGGCCTATAAACGTAGTGTTTAATATAACGTATCCATGTGTTGGAATGCACAAAAACCCTGGAAAAGAAATATCATTGAAAAAGATCAATTTGTTAAACAGCTTAATACAGAACTAAAGCAGAAAATACCAAAGAAATTGTGAAGGTGTACAGGATGAGCGATAATTTTCTACTGTCTCCCTTATGTTATATTATTTATTTTATCCTATTATTCAAATGAAACTGTAAGTTAAACTGTGAATAATAACTTGAATGAAGACGAGATATGTTGAGCTAGTAAATGTAGCATGCCAATAAGGGTAGCCAAAAAATAGCTGAACTCATTGATTAGACCTCAATAAACAGCTGTGAGAGGGATGTGTTCTCATTGGCAAGGCTTCAATTATTTCCGCCTCTCTCAAGCTGTTTTATACAACAATATATGTTAATGTTGCTTTATTATTTGCCCCAGTAATCTAGGGTTCAGTGTATAATTTCACCACTAATTCCTTTCCTTTCTTATCCTTTGACTCTATATCAGGGTAAACCCCTACCACCCCAGAATTCTATGCATGTAACAACTTGGGTTAGGGAGGAGGGGTTCAGAATATTTGATTGTTGTCGCATCAGGATGTAGGTTCTCTTTTTGCTATATCTTAACAATAACTTTATTATGAGTACCATGTAGGTTCTCTTTTTGCTATATCTTAGCAATAATTATACCACGATTCTGGCGTTTCCCGTGCCGAGAGTGGATATTTGCCGTTTGGTTATCTCAGGATATACGCACGCTCAGAATTATTTTTTTACACCAAGACGCTTCTATATATTTTAACAAGGTAATGAAAGATGGGCATAGCCATTTTAGCTACGAAATTCGTCCGGGATTCGAACCCAGACCGCGCACGCCATAAGCGAGCAGCGAAGCCACAGCGCCGCGGGGGCTGGACTATAATGTGGAGATGAATCCTTAGATTCAGTTACCTTCTCGCCATGCTTCTCCCAGCGGTACCAAATACGTAGGGAATAACATGAAAATATGGCCAATTGAGACCATGACAGGGTTAATCCTTCAGTCCGAGACATGTTTAGAGCCCCTTGTTGACGATCCTGTGCAGTATTAGCCTTTTAATTGCGTAAAATCCTCATAATTCAACATTTTCCGTTCGATACCAACACGCCGGGGATAGTAAACAAGGAGACGACATAGATCACATGACCGACTGACGCAACCAACACCGCCAATTCGAGTGACCAATGGACTAGAAACGACGATGAGCTGATCGAAGCTCTGCGGAAAGTGGGTCAATCGGGCGCATTGGTCACTCGACTTGGCGTGTTGGTTTTACATCCCGTCCCGCTGTGTACTAGTCTAACCGGGATGGCGGCCTTCGCAAAATGTCAAAATATGAGGAATTTACGCAATTAAAAGGCTAATACTGCATGGCATCATCAAGAAGGAGGCATAAACATGTACTGGATTGAAGGATTACGCTTGTCATGGTCTAATTTCCTCATATTTGGATGTTATTCACTTCGTATGTGGTACTGCTGGGAGAAGCATGGCACTTGGCGAGTCTGCCAGTCGAACCGCGAGACAAAATGGACATTTGAAAAAGGTAGGCCTTATACGATATTATATTGCACGATATTATAATGCACTCGCCTTCGGCTCGTGCATTATTGCCAGATATACCTCACGCGTTCTTTCACGATCAACCATTATTGCACCACTATATTATGAGTACCATGTAGGTTCTCTTTTTGCTATATCTTAGCAATAACTATATTATGAGTACCCTGTAAAATGAGTGTAACACCAAGTGGGGGTGCAGATGGGTACCCCCCTCAGGTCGGAAAGTCGCCGAAATTAAGGGGTCCAGGTCGACAAGTCACTTTTTTGAACCCTTTAATCTTTTGTCAATTTTGCCCAAAAGTCGCCAGGTCGCTTATATTATTGCCTTAGGTCGAAAGTCGCCTCCATAACAGCCCGAGTCGCCAGGTCGCTTTTGACCCATCTGCAGCCACCCAAGTGGTGGTTACTGTAATCGTATGTATTTTCGCGCATGAATATTTTCGCGATTTGGCTAGAAAGTACATGTTCACGTGTACTTGAATTCGCGGATCTTGGCATATGTTAGTTATAGGACTATATTGGATAAAAATTTGCGCTATACATATTTTCGCGCATTTGAAAATGCGCGAAAATCGCGAAAATAAGTACAGCGCGAAATAACATACGTTTACAGTACTGTGTATGTGGCTTTTGGGAGGGATAATTAATAGTGATATGAGGGTTCAAAATGAATGTAGGCCTATCAATAGAGATAATGGACTTTAAGATCACCTTGAAATGATTCCATATGTATTAAAGTTATAGGGCCCCAGACGGGTAAACAAGGCGACAAGCTCCTGTTTTAAGCCTTATGGACAAGGGACAAGGACATGCTTGTCACATGCTTGGTGTTGGCGACAAGGGACAAGCTTGCTTCTTTAAACTGACAAGGGATAAGTCCCATTTCTTAGGGTCGACAAGGGACATTGGCGTTTCTTAGGATCGACAAGTGACACAGCTACCCCATCATCTGGGGCGCTAGTTATTCAAAGGACTAAATCATGCTCATTTAGGGAGTGTTCATTTATTATTTACAGGGGGGGGTGGTGGGTTTGGGGGGGGGCGTAAAAATTTCCGACCCCTTCTGAGGGGGGGGCGTAAAAAATTCTGACCCCTCTTGAGGGGGGGGGCGTAAAAATTTAAGCCTTCGGCGAGGGGGGCGCAAAACGGTACACGTGCTCTCGAGGGGGGGGGGGGGGGTGTACATTTTTTTCGCCCCTCCGCGTGAAATCTCACCACCCCCCCCCTGTAATTAATAAATGAACACTCCCTTATATTGCTACATTACCCAGTACTACCCCCTCCCCAAACTTATGATGATCAGGCATAACTTGGACACCCACGCCGTGGGCCACGGTCCGAATCTAGGGATAATCTAGGCGTTAGGGAGTGTTCATTTATTAGTTACAGGGGGGTGGTGGGTTTGGAGGGGGGCGTAAAAAATTCTGACCCCTCTTTAGGGGTGGGAAATGTAATCCCCTTTTTAGCAAAAAATCCTGCACGTTACTAAAGTGCAAAGGGGGGGGGGGGGCGGGCGAAAAAATGTCACCGCCTTCTGCGAGGGGGACACGAAACATTCCACGCGAAATCTCACCACCCCTCCTCCCCCCTCCCCCCCCTCCCCCCCGCTGTAATTAATAAATGAACACTCCCTTAGTAGCGGAGAGTCCACTGAATCAGATCAGGCAGGCCATAGATACTGTACGCCAGGGATGGTACTACTGGTCCAAGGGCAGGCTGAGTGGCACTAAGTACCACCTGAACACCCCAGATGGCGCCACCACACCTCACAGCTACAGTGCTGCCACCTTCCTGTAAACCATGTAGTTAGGGACTTTCGCTGGTCCCCACGGGTGCCGGGGCTAACCCGCAGGTCCTGGCTATCTAGTACTGGCTCTCTAAGAGCTAGTGACGTCATCCATCACTCTCCATCTTTGGCAAAGTCCAAAAGATGTGTAGGAGAGTGTACATTGCGCATGTGCATGCACATGCGCGACGTACACTCTCCTGTACACATCTTTTGGACTTTGCCAAAGATGGAGAGTGTGACCCCGCGCTAGGGACCTGCGTCCTTGATAATGGACGGGGGACCAGCGAATTAGGGACTCCCCATGTTAGTGGGTGACAACTTTTACCAACCACACCACAACATCCTGTGTTTTAGTCTAAAGTTTAGACAGAAGGCATGAAACAACAAAACATGTTTGAAATGCCTTTATAGGTAGGTCTGTGTTTCTATTTGTCCCTGATGATGTGACAGGGTGTCATGTGCTGCCCTCTGTGTGCTGCTGTGTGCACTGATGGGCCTAAAGATGCCCTAAGTTTGACACCAGTGCCGCCGGCTGGTTGCCCTGCCACTGCCAGAACTGAGAACCTAATTTTTGTCATGGTTGGGGCTGTTGGGATCCCTATAGCACTGTCTAGCTGTCTCCCAATGTGGCCACATCCTAGACCTTTAAACTGCTCTATTATAGAGCCTATATCGACCAGTAATTGGAATAGAGACTTGATATTATGCTCGTTGCAATCATACAACTTATATCTACATCTGTATCGCCATAAGTAAGGCCATCAGAATGAAAGTGAGAGTTTACCGTCCACGGCCCGCATGCCTTCAAAGGGGCCGCATGAAAAGTTCATTATTAATGACTTTCATTCCCTGAGCCAAAGGGCCCCAGGTCACAAAATCGCTGCATTGGACCCTTTTTCCTAATTTCAATCTTGTACAAAAGTGGCCAGTTTGCATTTACTATTGACAAAGGTCGAAAGTCACCACCAAATCTCATCTGGAGCCACCCTATACACATGATGGCATGACAATTTTCTTTTTTTATTAAACCATCCAGTAAAGTAGATACCTATAGTTTAACATACGCTTTAACAAATTTAGACAAGGTTTTGGCTCCACTCGATTATGATGCTTAGGAGACTCATACTCAACTACATACAGATAGATGATATTCACAAATGAATCAGGTGGTACAATGTTTGATGACTTAACTGCTGGTATCCAATATACGTAGTGTACGTAGAGGGGACACAGGACTTTACGGTAGCTGCAGAGGGGGTCTGATTCTGGGTCTGATTAAAACAACTTCAGTACTCTAGCATATTGGAAGAAATCCGATTTTTCAATTTTTTGGAATGGAAAAAACTGGATAATAATAGACAAATGGGGACATATTTGGTATCAAATGAAAGCTTGCAGTGTGCAGATGCAATTGGCTATTTAAATGGACCATTTTTTTATATGCCCCCCCCCCCCCCCCCATACGCAGCATGAAGTCTTTTTCAGTTTTGCCCCAAGGGCCTGTTTTCTATCATGACTCCCCAACCCCTATATCCACCAAGCCCCCCCCCCCCCCAACTGACAATAAATAACTCGGCCCTGACTACTAAATTTTGAATTTAGTTTCTCCAAGATCCTAGATTTTCTGCAAATAAAGCGCCCTTGTCTTATTTCTCATGGCAACAATATACAAGCATCTCACTTATTTTACTTCTTTCATTGCAGATATATCCTACAAGATGAGCACAGACGGACGCCCCCACATCTGTGTGCTGTGTACTGCAGAGTTCTAACACCTACAAGATGAGCACAGACGGACGCCCCCACATCTGTGTGCTGTGTGCTGCAGAGTTCTAACACCTACAAGATGAGCACAGACGGACGCCCCCACATCTGTGTGCTGTGTGCTGCAGAGTTCTAACACCTACAAGATGAGGACAGACGGACGCCCCCACATCTGTGTGCTGTGTGCTGCAGAGTTCTAACACCTACAAGATGAGCACAGACAGACGCCCCCACATCTGTGTGCTGTGTGCTGCAGAGTTCTAACACCTACAAGATGAGCACAGACGGACGCCCCCACATCTGTGTGCTGTGTGCTGCAGAGTTCTAACACCTACAAGATGAGCACAGACGGACGCCCCCACATCTGTGTGCTGTGTGCTGCAGAGTTCTAACACCTACAAGATGAGCACAGACGGACGCCCCCACATCTGTGTGCTGTGTGCTGCAGAGTTCTAACACCTACAAGATGAGCACAGACGGACGCCCCCACATCTGTGTGCTGTGTGCTGCAGAGTTCTAACACCTACAAGATGAGCACAGACGGACGCCCCCACATCTGTGTGCTGTGTGCTGCAGAGTTCTAACACCTACAAGATGAGCACAGACGGACGCCCCCACATCTGTGTGCTGTGTGCTGCAGAGTTCAGCACATGGGAAGCTGTCTCTGAACATCTGCAGTCACACGGCACCAGTCACATCTTGTCACCCGCTGTAGATGTACATCAGGATGTGACTGACAACGATCTTAAAGATGTCAAAATTGAAGTGACTGACGATAATCAGAAAGACTTCCTGAATTCTGTGACTGAACCTGATCAGAAAGATTTCTTGACTTCAGTGGCTGACGATGATGACAAGGACTCCTTGACTTCAGTAACTAACAGTGATGAGCAGTTAACAAAGCCAAGTTCTCCAAATGCAAATATTGAGACCCACATGGGTGAGACACCTCACAGGTGTTCTGACTGTGGTAAACAATTTACAAAGGGAGCCGCCTTAAAATCACACATGAGAACCCACAGAGGAGAAAGGCCTTACCCATGTTCCAAATGTGGTAAAGGGTTTACACAGGCAAGTGCATTAAGAACACATCTGATGAATCACGCAGGAGAAAAGCCTCACAAGTGTTCTGACTGTGGTAAACAGTTTACAAAAGCAGCTCACTTAGCGACACACATGGTGACCCACACAGGGGAGAAACCTTACAAGTGTTCTGTGTGTGACAAACAGTTCACCCAGACAAGTGCTGTCACTAGACACATGCTGACCCACACAGGGGAAAAACCTCATAAGTGTTATAACTGTGGTAAACGGTTTCAACTGGCCGATGCACTAAAGACACACATGAGGACCCACACAGGGGAAAAACCCCACAAGTGTGCTGTGTGTGGTAAACAGTTTACACAGGCAGCTCACCTAGTGACACACATGGTGACACACCCAGGGGAGAAACCTTACAAGTGTTCAAACTGTGGTAAACAGTTTATACTGGCAAGTGCCTTAAAGACACATGAGAGAACCCACACAGGGGAGAAGCCTCACAAGTGTTCTGTGTGTGGTAAACAGTTTACACATGCAGGTTACTTGAAGACACATATGACGACCCACACAGAGGAACCTTACAAGTGTTCACAGTGTGGTAAACAGTTCAGATGGGCATGTAGCCTAAAGTCACACATGGTGGCTCACACACCAGAGAAACCTCTTGTCACACATGAGTGTTCTGTCTGTGGTGCAAGTTTCACTGAGTATACAACCCTACAGAGGCACCTAACAAATGTATGCAGAAAGAAGGGTAGAGACTCCCCCAACATTAAGGCACGTACACAAGGTGATGCTGCCAGCACTCAGGGATCTAGTGACTCAGGTGTCCCACACAGAAACATGATGATGCACAAAACAGAGAAGGTTCAATCCTCTCAGACACACAATCCTGACCAGAATGACACAAGGCGGTACACATGTTCAGTCTGTGACAAACAGTTCAGCAGCATGTCAGCTGTCTGTGTCCACATTCACACACACAAGGACAAGACGGCCCAGCCAGCTCCTTCTGTGCTCAGTCATGGTGAAGGGTCTCCCCGCCCTGTAGATGGACTTGATGTAAAAACCACTAAAACCTACCCAGCTGTAAGAGTACAAGGGGGCTCCACAAAGAAACCACCCATGGCCAGGACAGATGTCACTGAGGGTAGGAACAAACCACACCACTGTTCTGTGTGTGGTGCTCGTTTTGTGGCTGAATCAAACTTTAAGTCACACATGATGACACACACAGGAGAAAAACCTCACCCGTGTCCTATGTGCAGGAGCTGGTTTACAAAGTTATCTGCCTTAAGACGGCATGTTAAAACTCATGCACAGCAGGACTCTGGCATATTCATTTCCATTTCAAAATCAAACATGATTATTGACCCTGCACTAGATGAGGGAATGACTCACCCATGTGTTTTCTGTGAGGAAGAGTTCAAGTCTAAGTTAGCAGCCAACACGCACATGTTGCAAACTGCAGGGTCGTGTCAGGTGAATGAATGCCCTCATTGTAGTAAGACATTCACTTTCCCTGCAAACCTCAAATTACACATGAGGAACCACACAGGGGAGAAACCTTTCAAGTGCTCTTACTGTAATAGACAGTTTGCACATACAAGTAGCTTAAGCTATCACATGAGAACACACACAGGGGAGAAACCCTTTAAGTGCTCTCACTGTGGTAAGCAGTTTGCAGCTGCAAGTAACTTGAAGACACACACAATGACCCACACAGGGGAAAAAGCTCACAAGTGTTCTGACTGTGGTAAACACTTTTTAAAAGCATCACACTTGAAGACACACATGATGACTCACACGGGGGAAAAGCCTCATAAGTGTTCTTATTGTGGTAAACAGTTTGCACAGGCAGGTAACTTAAAGGCACACATGAGGTTTCATACAGGATAGAAACCTCACCATGTTCTGTGTGCAGCAAGAGCAAGATTCATCAAACCTAAGACTACACATAGACATGCACATATACAGAACAGGACAATGGGCCTTAATAAAGGGAATTGCTGCCTGTTCTATTGATATCTGCAAATAACTGTGCATAGAAATAGACTATAATTCAATATATTAGGAAGTGGAAAATGTAATGAAAATAGCATGTTACAGTGCTAGATTCTATGGAAAGGCCACTTTAAAACTAACTCTGAACTCTGGCTATAGGAGAATTTCCGTTTGATAGTCAGATCAACATGTTGTAACTTGTCCTATTGCCATATAATATTTTGGTTATAATAGTTGAAAACATAATCAAATAGAAAAGGGAAATTAATCACATACCACGGTGCTCACTTTTTCTGTAATACGCATTTTGACGGGAAAAAAACTCCTTCAGTATAGATTTATTTCGATTTAAGTTTGCACTATAAAACATCAAAGCCCTGTGTTACAGTCTGTTCTATTCATTTGCAAGTTAAGCTAGCCTTTATGACAATTTAAAATACATGTCCACAAGATGCATCCTGACTGTGGCTGGGTCCTAGCGATCGCAGCGGCCGCTATAGGGGTCACTAACTTGCCCCCCTCTCTCCCTCATCCTCAAGGTGTCCAAATTGTGCATTGACACCTCCCCCTGACCATTCCCTTATAATTAGGGGGTGTTCATTTATAAATTACAGGGGGGCGGTGGAATGTTTTATGCCCCCAACCCCCTCAGGAGGGGTCGGAATTTTTTACGCCCCCCCGCGTAACTAAAATGAACACCCCCTTATATAGCAAGCTGAAGACGGTAATTTTGATTATAAAAATTTAATGTAAAAACTAAGTCACTTATCTCATATTGTTTGAATGTGTAACTTTCACCCTAAGGCCACACCAAAAAAAAAAGTTGGTCTACGGATTTCCCGCACCATATTTTTGAAAATGCAAATTTTTTTTTTTTTTGAAAAAAAAAGTGTCTACGGATGCGCCCGCACCACTTTTTGAGAAATTTGAATTTTTTTTTTTTTTTTTTTTTTTTTTTTGGGTGGCTTTTTTCTGATCGCTAGCCAAATTTGGGAGTTTGCAAAAATGTTTCCCTCAAAAAAAAAAAAAATTTCCCCCGCTCCACTTGATTCAAGGTTAGAATCCGCAGACAAAAAAAAATTTTGGAAAAAAAAAAAAAAAAATTTTGCTCGCTCGCACCTTTTTTTCTAAATGAAAATCCGTAGACCAACTTTTTTTTTTGGTGTGGCCTAAGGCACATGAGGTAGTCCTGGATAGATAACAGCTTACCAATAGGCACTTCTTGTTCATCATCAATCCACATTGGAGTAGTTCAGCAATTATTAGAGAGTGCCAAATTCCTGAGTATACTGCTGCTGGTCCAGCTAACATTTAATAACCAAGAGATAAGGCCACACCAAAAAAAAGTTGGTCAATGGATTTCGCGCACCTTAGTTTCGAAAATGGAATTTTTTTTTCTTCTTTGAGTGTTGAGAAATTCTTTTCTTCCAGTTTTCCCCTATATCAACCAATAATTTTTTATAATAGGGGTCCACAAAGAACTTTTGTCAGAGGCTGGGTTTAAAAAAAAAGAAATTGTCGCTCGCTCCACTTTTCCATAGACAAAATCCATTGACAAAAAAAAAATCTTTAAAAAAAAAAAGAATTTCGCTCGCTCGCACCATTTTTGGAAAAGTGAAATCCATAGACTTTATTCCACCATATCACTTTACAAACAGCTTGGTATCTCAGCAGATACTCAAGTATTAGGGAGTGATCATTTTTTAACAACAGGGGTGGGGGGTGGTGGGTTTGGGGGGGGGGCAAAAGAATTTGGACCCCTTGACCTGGGAGGGGGGGGCAAAGAAATTTGGACTGCTCTTTTTTGCCCCAAAAAGCCTGCGCTTTACTATGCTTTGAACAGAGGGCCCGCGTGCGAAACCAATTTTCGACCCTAAGGGGGGGGTAAAAAATGTTGACCCCTTGACCGGGGGATGTAAAACATTTTGCTCGCTACCCGCGGAAACCCACCCACCCCCTCCCGGTTGTTAAAAAATGATCACTCCCTTAGTGTTTAATAGCGTCTTTTGTTTATGTGGGGTACCGTAAAACCTTGCGTATAAGCCTAACTCGCGTATAGGCCGCACCCCCAGTTAGCGCCGATCCTATAAGCCACACTGGCGATCTGAATGTGCCGATTTTAGTACTGTATCATAGTGGCAAAAACTCGCGTATAAGCCGCACCCTGGCCCTGGGCCGATCCTATAAGCCGCACCGCCGATCTGATTCACGTACTAGCCGCGGCTTATACGCGAGGTTTTACGGTAGTTAGTGTGAGTTGTAACCTAGTTTGCTGGAGCAGCGTCTAAGCTGGTGTGTCTTAGAACAAAAAGCAGTCCCCTTGTCACATAGGGCTGTGTCTCATGAGATCGGGCCAGTTGAAACGTCTTTGACTGGGTGCCAGATTTGACCAACTGACATAAAACGGTCTATTTAGGGCAGGCAAAGTCATGTATGAAGATACAACCACTGCCATTTTCTTTATTTTATCCCTTACATATCAAAGAAGAAATTTATTTATCTTACTTTTTTTTTTTTTGGTGGCCGGTCAAAGCTGGCACCTTGTCAAAGACCTTTCAATTGGCCCGATCTCATGAGACACAGCCATATGTGATTAGAGATGGGTCATGTGACTTCTAGTGGTCGGTACAGTATTCACGTGCCTGGATATAACCTGAGTGTATGACAAACATGTAATAGGATGGATGTGGACCACCAAATTCGACATGGCGACATAGATATTTCTTAAAATCGACAATCGACATGAGGCCTAGTGACAACCGATATTAGGGTAAAGAAAAACATAGTGACAGGCAACATGAGCAATGCTTAAAATCGATGTTGGCTTTATTAAGCGACATTGACATGCAACATGGCCATTTTTTAAGATCAACATTCGACATGGGGACCCCCCATCCAGACCCCCAATAGCAGGGTTCTCCACAGACTCAAAAATCACACGTAAATTCTGGCGCGCCGACATATAGAAAACACGCCATGTAATGTTTTCCAGTAAAAAGGGCCAAAATAGGAATAACTTTTATTTATTAGTCATGGATATATGTGGGTATTTTCCAATAAAAAGTTCTATAATTAGTATATTTTTTGTTTTAATTGATGGATATCACGGTTTTTTCAATGAATAATGTAAAAAATGGCTCTAACTTCTGTTCTAATTGATATATTTTCAAAATTTAAAAACCTATAGATAGCTTAAATAACGCCGGCGGTGATTCTGGGTCAATTTGACGCCGGCGGCAGTAAAAACGACGCCGGCGGCCCGCCTGTGTCAATGCAGTATGGGGAGAACCCTGAATAGGTTACGTTATAATGTGGGAGTAACGGGACCACATTACATGTAACAAACACTGTCAGCATACGTTAGTATCATTAATAAAACACTCATGACACAACAACACCTTGTTTAGGTATCACATTGGTAACCACCTAGACATACAACAATAATAAGGCCGTTTTATTTTAATAACTTGGATTACGGATCCGCCGCCGAGATTTTTGGCATTTTGCAAAAAGAAAAAAGATTTTTAAGTTTTTTTTACCTTTCCCCTCCGAGATTTTTTGAGAATTTGACCAGCAAAAGGTAGAATGAGGCCTTTCAGATTGGGGATAATTCTCAATATATCTTCGTTAGATTGCCCAGAAATGAGATTTTCCATGCCTTTTTTTTTTTTTTCGCCTCTGCCCTTCGGGAAATTTTGTGATCTGGTGCCCCCCGTAGGGCAACTTCTTTTTTTTTTTTTTTGCCTCTGCCCTTCCAAAAATTTGGAGCCAAAAGCCCGTAATCCAAGTTATCAAAAAAAGGTGGCCCATCACTAACTGACTCCACTGTTAGATACACACCCTTCTGTGCAGTCTGCGGCCGAGTAGTCTTTGCGCGACTTAAGTCTCCAACGTAGCCTTCACTCTCCAGCAGAGGTTTGGTGCTGACTAACTGGGTGGCGGCCATTATCCACGGGTGGATATTGGGCACGCACGGGTTAGCTCTCCCAAGTGAGAGGACAGACGTTCAGAGCGTTATCTTAATAAGACTTTTAAGACAGTCTGAATAGTCTTAACTTTAGTAGAGGCCGCTTATGTCATTAAAAATAAATAATATTTTGAAAGTATTACTATTACGACTAGTATGTAATGGGGGGCTCTGCCCCCCAACCCCCGTTTCTTTTTCTTCTTTTTCTTCTTTTTCTTCTATTAGAGACATCCTGAGTTCCTCTGAGCTGGTTGCTGGCTTGAAATGATTTATTTTTAATGATAAGAGCGGCCCTGGGTAAGACACTGAATTAAGACTTTAAGATGTCTTATTAAGATAACGCTCTGAACGTCTGTCCTCTCACTTGGGAGAGCTATCCAGTTTTTGCGGATATTGGAGAGTGATGGAGAGCTGAAGCTTACAGAGATATAATTCAACGACACAGGTAGAGACGTCTATTGGCAATATCTCGCGATAGATTGCCTTGTTCTACCACCATTGTCTATGTTATGTTATTTTGTAAGCGACCATATTAATGAGGTTTATAAAATCAATTTAAATCAGAAGTACTAATCATTTGAAATAATTTTTTTAGTAAATGTTGCATTTTCACAAAAAAGATTTTGAACAACATTTTTATGTAAACAAGCATTGTTCGTAATTCTGCTTGCTAAATTATAGCGAAGGAAACCAGTCATCAGTGAGTGTGCTCGATTTTTTGCATAATCTTAAAAGTATGCCGTAAAACCTCGCATATATTAAAGCCTAACTCGCGTATAAGTCACACACCAACTTTGGGCTGATCCTATAAGCTGCACTAGCCATCTGATTCACATACAAGCTGCGACCTTTACGCAAGGTTTTACAGTTATCTTAATTCTTAGATTGGTTATGCTATCTAAAATCTAAGATTATCGTTTTATTTTCATAATCTTGAAAATACCACTTGTAATGTTTTGAGACGCCATGCACACACCAGACATTAAATGAGATAATGGTTGACGGTGTGACTTACATCACAAATGACTCTACGTCAGGGTGCAATTTTGATTAAATTGATTCATTGAAATATTGAAGGTATATCATTTCGGGATTAAATCATGTTTTACGCTAGTGTGTAATGAGACTATACATGGGTGAAAAATTGACACGGCTACACGGCCCTTTTAAAAAATTGACACGGGTGACACGGCATTTTTAAAATTCGACAGACACGAAATTATGGGCCAGAATGTATTAGATAAAAAGCGATACAGTGACACGGCACCTTAGCTAAAAAACGACAGGGCGACAACCGTAATTCTGGCTACCCATGTATAGTCACTGTAATCACATCTTAGTGTAAACAGCAGCAATATCAGTGTTTCTGTTTTCTCCAAAATCAAATAAAAACTTTTCAAACTTCAAGTCAAACTCATAAGTTTTGGTTTCCCACAATGCGTCTAGCATCTAGCTTCAACCACCCTGGCAAAAGCCCAACGTCCCAGATATAGGATATGGTTGTCCAAATATGTAGATGTTCAGTGTTATCGATATCTGCAACCTGTCATAGAGCTCAATGATATAGCAAATTACCAAAGGTTTTTGGCAAATCTTTCCCTTTTAGGGGGTTTCTGTGTGAGTTTCTTTAAGATGATGACATCATCAGATAGTTATTTTCAACATTGATTAATTGATGTCATGTACGAAACGATCTGCATAGAATTGGTGAAATGGGAGCTGTTTTTGTGCATCCAGGGTGTCGAGAATCGTCTGACCTAACTCAAGGGGCACCCGGAGGCAAATATAGATTTGTGGCAGAGGACCAATAAATGTTGGCAATGAAAGATAGTTAATACAGATCCTATATAGGTGAGTTGGACACCACAGGCGTATTCCTCAGGTCCATACAAAGTATACTCAACTATGAAGGACTCCTTCCAGGCCCCTATTTCCCAGCAGGATGTGCCGTCGAGGTGTGCCTAGTTAAGGAACTTGATTGTGTGAACTTTAGACCACACAGAGAACATGCGTAAGGTTTCTCCCCTGTGTGGGTCCTCTTGTGCCTCTCTAATGCATTGATTTGGCTGAATGCCTTGTTACACTCAGAGCACTTGTAAGGTTTTTCTCCTGTGTGGGTCCTCATGTGTAGTTGTAGTGCACTGGACACTGTGAACCTTTTGTCACACTGAGAACACTGATGAGGCTTTTCTCCTGTGTGGGTCATCATGTGTTTCTTCAATACAGCTGCCAATCTGAAGTGTTTACCACATTCAGAACATTCATGTGGCTTGACCCCTGTGTGGATTGTCATGTGTGTTATTAAATCATTTTTTTGACTAAACTTTTTACCACAGTTAGAACACTGATGAGGTTTCTCTCCTGTGTGTGTCCTCATATGGGACTTTAAGTTACCAGCCATTGAAACCTTTATACCACAGATGGAGCATTGGAATGGTTTTTCTCCTGTGTGGGTTTTCATGTGTTGCTTTAAGTCAGTAATCCTTTTACCACATAAAGAGCATTGGAAAGGTTTCTCTCTTGTGTGGTTCCTCAAATGCTTTATCATATGATTTCTATCCTTAAACTGTTTACCACAAACAGAACACGCATGAGGTTTTTCCTCTGTGTGGGTCACCATGTGTGACTTTAAATGACCGGCTAGAGCAAATGATTTACCACATTGCATGCAGAGAAATGGCTTCTCTCCTGTGTGGATCACCATGTGTCTTTTCAAGTCACCTGCACTTATAAACTGTTTCTCACATTGACGACACTTGTGAGGGTTCTCCCCTGAGTGAATCAGCATGTGGGCCTTTAACTTCCAAGCTTTATAAAACTGTTTATCACATTGTGTGCAGTGATGTGGTTTCCCCGTGTGTGTCTTCATGTGTGTTTGTAGTGAGGCTGCCGTACGATACCGTTTACTACACTCTGTACATGCATGTGGTTTACCCACAGTGTGGGTCGTCATGTGCGACTTTAAGCTACTTGCCTGTGTAAATACTTTGCCACATTGCTTACAATGAAATGCTTTCTCGTCTGAGTGGATCATGGCGTGTCTCTTTAAGCAGGCAGCCAACTTAAATGTCTTACCACAGTCAGAACACTTGTACAATACCCCTGTGTGTGTGGCCATGTGTGTCTGTAAGGCATGGTATGTATAAAACTGTTCAGCACATTGCGTACAGTGATGTGGTTTCACTCCTGTGTGTAACACCATGTGCCGCCTTAAGCCATCTGCAGATCTGAACTGTTTAGCACAGTCTGAACACTTGTGAGGTTTCTCCTCTATGTGGGTCATCATGTGTTCCCGTAATCGACTAGGTTGATAAAACTGTTTATCACATTGGGTACAGTGATGAGGTTTCTCCCCTGTGTGTATCTTCATGTGTGTCTTTAATGCACCTTCTGTACCAAACTGTTTACTGCATTGTGTACAGCCATGAGGTTTCTCCCCTGTGTGTGTCACCATGTGTGCTTGCAGTGCACCTCGAGCACAATACCGCTTACCACAGACTGCACACCCGTGTGGTTTCTCTCCTGTGTGAGTCATCATGTGTACCCTGTAACCTGACTGTCGAAACTGTTTTCCACAAATTGCACATTTGTAAGGTTTTTCCCCTGTGTGGATCATCATGTGTTTCCTTAACTGAGGTGCCCGTCTAAACTGTTTACCACAGTCTGAACATGTGTTAGGGTTCTTCCATATCTGGGTCATCATGTTTGTCTCTAGTTTATGTGGATCCCTTTTCTGCCCATCGCATGTAGAGTCCTGGCTAGGTGTGACGTCTGTGTGGTGCTCCTTACTGGGTGGCAGTACTACATGAGTCTGTAGATGTTGAACCAGGTCTGCCGTCTGAGTGAAGCCCTGCACACACACAGCACAACTCAAGTAGTTCTTACCGGTGTGAATGACCATGTGTGATGTTAAACTAGTATTGTTATCAAACAGCTGGTTACAGTTCACACACTGGTGAGGTTTCTCTCCTGTGTGTGTCATCATGTGTGTTTCTAAGTCACTGGCCACTGTAAATCCTTTGCCACAGTTTACCAAGGGACAAGTGTGTGGCTTCTCTCCTGTGTGGATCATGATATGACACTTTAATTCATATGGACCTGAGCACTTTTTTTCACATACAAAACACACATAACATTGTCTTTCTGGCTGGGTCAGCATGTCTTTATGAGATGCTTTTGTTTCTCTTAAACAGTCTTTGTTCATGTGCAATTTTGTTGTTGTATCTGTCTCTTTGTTTCCATCTCCTGAGTGTACTTCCTCAGGGTTCTCTACTGAACGTGGTGAATCTGCTGTACCCACCTCTTCTGGGTCCTCTACTGAACATGGTGAATCTGCTGTATCCAGCTCCTCAGGGTTCTCTACTGAACATGGTGAATCGGCTGTATCCAGCTCTTCAGGGGCCTCTAGTGAATGTGGTGATTCTGCTGTATCCACCTCTTCAGGGGCCTCTACTGAACATGGTGAATCTGCTGTATCCACCTCTTCTGGGTCCTCTACTGAACATGGTGAATCTGCTGTACCCGGCTCTTCAGGGGCCTCTACTGAATGTGGTGATTCTGCTGTATCCACCTTTTCCATTGGACATGGAGAATCTGTTGTATCAGGACATTTCTGAGGCCCCTGTTCTGTGTCAGTCTGAGTCTGTTCAGACTTTCTGTCTGTTAATGACCCCAAAGTGAAGTCAGAGTTATAGCTCATGAACACACATGTTCCCTGCAGCTCTGCTGCTTTCCTGATATTGTCGTCATAGCTGCTCATGGCCTCACTAACATACAGTCCTGCCATGGCCTTCATAGCCATGTACCCTATGTGTGCCATGTAACCTTTGACCTCATTTTCTGACGACCAGTAGGAGTCCACACCCCATCTCATAGAGGCATACACTAACTCAGAGAAGGTGATGTCTGTAAGAGGTTTATCTCCTACATAAGTGCCTATGTCAAAGCTACTCTTGTGCTTCCCTTTGGGTGCTCGTGGCTCCTTCTTGTATTTTGTGTCATCCTGATACCAACACTTCTCCCGCTTCTGACCACTAGGGGGCCCCTGGTCAGTTCCCTCCTGTTGCCAACTACTAGAGGGTGCCATGTCAGTTCCCTGCTGCCGCCATGGACCAGCCTGGTCCAGCTGAACCACCTCTACCCCTAATGCAGACATAGCTGGCTGGAGATTGAGGTGATATAGTTGAACAGTTGAGAGACACTTGATTTCCCAGTACAGTGTCAGTCTTGGTAGCTACATCTCCTACAAAAAAAGGAAAAATCTGTTAAAATTTTAAGTTATTTCATTTTAGCCAGGTAGGGCCAAAAAAAAAAAGATTTGTTTCATGTCACCCGGCCGATCCTATCAAAACAGGGCCGAAGAAATTTCAGTTATTTTACCCTTTTTTCGTCATTTTTAGGGTCTTTGGAGAGGCTGGCTAGTACTTTCATGTTAGAAAAAAAGTTTAAAAAAAAAAAAATCCAACCTACCGACCCTACATTTTCTGCCCATGTTACCTGTAACAATCCTTTTTTTTTTTGTTTGGCCTAGTATATTATTTTCATTATTATGTTCAGCCCAGGTTTATTTATTTTATTCTTTGCAATACAATATAAATGCAGATACTATAGCAATGTCCTATAACACAGACCAATTGAGCGAACAGGTATGATCAAGAAGATGGAAGGTAAAATAAAGAAAATATAGGATATACCCAGTTTGGCTTCAATGTGCCAAGGAAGTGTATCGCATAAATGCTGAATACAAATCATCTGTACATAGAACTAAGCCTAATATGTATAATATTGTTGTTTACATGTACGTGCATCCCCAAATGAATATACAACCAGCCCCATTACAGACTGAATAAGGTCTACTTATTCTGTCACAGCCCAGCTGAGATGCACATCCAGCCCACTCACAGCCCACCTGAGGCTCAGTTGCAAACAAGTCAATGCGCACCTGTCAGCCCAATCATAGCCCAGCCGAGGCCCACCTCCAGTCCAGTCATAGACTAGCTAAAGCTGTGGCAAACCTGCCAGCCCAGTCACAGCCCAGCTCAGACCCACCTGTCACCCTTATGTTATGGCGACATAGGCATTTCTTAAAATAAACATGGGATATGAGGCCTAGTGACATGGGATGTGAGGCTTAAAAAGATAGTGACATGGGACAAGGACAGTTATTAAAATTGACATGGGACATGAGCATTATTAGGCGATATAGACATGCGACATGGTCATTTCTTAAAATCAACATCCAACATGGGGAACCCCCATCAAGGGCCCCAGCCTAGCTGGAGCTTACTTGTCAGCCCATTCACAGCCCAGCTCAGACCCACCTGTCAGCCCAGTCACAGCCCAGCTCAGGCCCACCTGTCAGCCCAGCCACAGCCCAGCTCAGGCCCACCTGTCAGCCCAGTCACAGCCCAGCTCAAACCAACCTGCCAGCTCAGTCACAGCCCAGCTCAGGCCCACCTGTCAGCCCAGCCACAGCCCAGCTAAGGCCCACCTGTCGGCCTAGTCACAGCCCAACTCAGGCCCACCTGTCAGCCCAGTCACAGCATAAACCCTTATGTTATGGCGACATAGGCATTTCTTAAAATAGACATGGGATATGAGGCCTAGTGACATGGGATATGAGGCTTAAAAAGATAGTGACATGGGACATGGACAGTTCTTAAAATCGACATGGGACATGAGCATTATTAGGCGATATAGACATGCAATATGGTCATTTCTTAAAATCAACATGCAACATGGGGACCCCCCATCAAGGGCCCCACCCTAGCTGAAGCTTACCTGTCAGCCCAGTCACAGCCCAGCTAAGGCTCACTTGTCAGCCCAGTCACAGCCCAGCTGAGGCCCACCTGTCAGCCCAGTTCCAGTCAAGTCAATGCTCAACTATCAGCCCAGTCACAGCCCAGCTGAAACTCACCTGTCAGCCCAGTCACAGCCCAGCTTAAACCCACCTGTCAGCCCAGTCACAGCCCAGCGCAGCCCTGCAGTAAGGCCACTCAAAAAAAAAAGTGGTTTCTCATCACCATCATTACTCGCACTCTAAAATGTATAGGATAATTTACGGGTTTCTTTGGCCAAAATTCACATTTAGTTGGTTTTTTTTTTTTTCATTTTTGATGAAAAATATGTTAAAATTGCCAAAATATTGGCAGATTTGGTACCAAATTAAAGCTTATGCTGTCAGCAATGCAATTAGCTAGGTGCAACTTGCATTCTTACAACTTTTGCTGATCAATTAACTCCAAATTACTAAAATTTGAAAATTGATCGTGAAAATGTCTAAATTTCCCTATGTAAATTGCCCCGAGTAAAAAAAAAAAAAAAAATCAAATAAAAAACGCCCTTGTCATATTTTTCATTGCTTGGTGATGAGAAACAATTCTTTTTTTTTTAGTGGCCTAAGAATTAATTGATCTTAGAAAGTTGGGAAAATGTAAATTATTTCTATAGACTACCACTGCATTGCTGGCATTATTAGCTTTAATTTGATACCAAATATGACCAATTTCGTCCATTTTGATGAGGTTTTTCATCAAAATTTGGCAAAAAAAAGAAAAAGGTTTTCCCCAAAACCTGATTTTTATGATGCGCGCGGTGATGAGAAACCATTTTATTTTTTTGAGTGGCCTTACAATCTTCTCCTTTTGAAAAAGGGGGAAATTCAATCAATGTTGACACTGAGCCAACAATAGCCGATGTGGAAGAGGTGGGTACACATTGCACATTGTGGGAACAGACCTAGCATACAGACTACAACACTCAGCGACAAACAACCTACCTTTCTGATTAGTTAGACCACAGAAAACATTGCAGCAGCAGGAGAAACAAAAGACAACTTTGTCTTTGTGCAAAATCAAAACAACTCAGCCATGAGAGGCCATGTCTATCCCACAATGCAGCAGTGTTGATCACCAAGCAGATCCCTGTGAAGCTGATGCCTGCTATAGCCTGCCTCAGCACAGGCAGACTGTGCTTGGTGAGTGAGACTGAGTACCACCGTAACACCCCAGATGGCGCCACCCCACCACACAGCTACAGTGCTGCCACCTTCCTGTAAACCATGCAGTTAGGGACTCCCCATGTTAGTGGGTGACAACTTGCACCAATATACACCACAACATCCTGTGTTTGTAACAAAAGTAAGGAAACCACTAAATGTGTTTAAAATCACTTTATAGGTAGGTCTATGTATTCTATTTGCACCTGAACATGTCACCATAAGGTAGTGTGTGGTGTTGTGCTCCAGCTGTGTGGCTGGATGTACTTTAAGGTTGTAGGGTAGGCCCAGAACAAGCACTACACGTAACAAGCAGCCTAGTCCCTAGTACTAGTAGTAATAGTCGTACTAGTACTAGGCTACTACTAGGCCTCTAGGAAGTATAATTATTCCTCTAGCTTCCTACATGGCATGATACACAAAATCAGCCATCCACAAAGTTTGTTGACCATAGTCTTTATCCTAGCCTTATGTTATAAACAATCCCTCGCACACAATGTATCAGCATGTTTGATTGGCATGGCCATGAAAACCTCAAGCAATGCACTTTCATATATAGGGAGTCCCATTTTTTAATACCCTCTTATGGAATCCCCAGCCATTTACATAGCTTGGAGGCACATTTACTGTTGGATCCAAGCGGTATTTGGTGCAACAAGGGACAAACTGACTACGTGACTAGATGCCACCCATTTTATCTGTTATCTTAAAAACCCGTTTTCCCGGTAATCTTATCCCCCCTTTTCTCAAGATGGCGCAAGCCAATTCACACATACCTAGCCAACTAAGTTGTCTACCTGTATATAAGTTAATCATTTTCAGAAAATAATGTTTAGATATTTATAATAGCAAATCGTTTGAACCTAAAATTACATACATATCGACCCCGAATGAAGGGGAGAAAATCCCTCATCCAATGTTTTCCCTGCATGGTATTAAAGGCACAGAGTATGAAATAAGGTGCAGAATATGATATGTTTAATTACATCTGAATTGAATCAACAAAGTGTTTTACTTCCTTCATTGCAGATATATTGGGAAGATGCTAAGAGTAGAGAGACGCACACTTCTGTGAGCTGTGTGCTGCAGAGTTCTAACACCTACAAGATGAGCACAGACGGACGCCCCCACATCTGTGTGCTGTGTGCTGCAGAGTTCTAACACCTACAAGATGAGCACAGACGGACGCCCCCACATCTGTGTGCTGTGTGCCGCAGAGTTCACGACATGGGAAGCTGTCTCTGAACATCTGCAGTCACACGGCACCAGTCACATCTTGTCCCCCGCTGTAGATGTACATCAGAATGTGGCTGACAACGATCTTAAAGATGTCAAAATTGAAGTGACTGACGATTATCACAAAAATGTTCTTAATTCAGTGGCTGAAGCTGATCAGAAAGATAACTTAAATTCAGTGACTGAAGCTATTCAAAAAGACTTCCTAAATTCGTTGGCTGATGATGATCACAAAGAATTCTTCAAGGCAGAAGCTGACAAAGATTTCTTTAATTCAGCAGCTAGTATCATAGAAGACAGAGAAAATGAGGGGCGCCCATACTTGAGTCAAGGTTTGCAAATCACTGAGAACTGTAGTGAGAGTGATGCTCCAAGTGTCAACTCTGGATCAACACACAATGGCAGCAAGACTCACCAGAGAACAGAACATGTAGCGAGCAGTAAGGGAGACCAGGCTGTGGATGACGGTCTATACACTTGTTCATTATGTGATGAACAGTTTAAGACCATGTTAGATGTGTGTAACCACATGCACAGCCACAAGAACACTGTAGGCCTGACAGATGAAGGAGATTCAGCCAAGACAGATGACAGCGAGGGTACAAACAAACGTCACCACTGTTCTGTGTGTGATGCCTGTTTTGTGGAGGAATCAAACTTAGAGCTACACATGATGACCCACACAGAAGAAAACCCTCACGAGTGTTCTGTATGTGATAAACAGTTCACAGATGCCAGTTACTTAGAGATACACATGAGAATACACAGAGGAGACAAACCTCATAAGTGTTTTGTGTGTGGTAGACAGTTTACAATGGCAGCCTCCTTAGGATCACACATGAGAACCCACAGAGGAGAAAAATCTCACCAGTGTTCTGTGTGTGGTAAGCAGTTTACAGAGATAAATAACCTTGAAATGCACATGAGAATCCACACAGGAGAAAAAATACCTTACACATATTCTGACTGTGGTAAACAGTTCACAGAGAGAGATACGTCAATGAAACACATGGGGACCCACACAAAGGAAAAACAGGATAAATCTCACACATGTTCTTACTGTGGTAAACAGTTCGCAAATGCAAGTATCTTAAAGATGCACATAATGATCCACACAGGAGAAAGGCCTCACAAGTGTTCTCAATGTGGTAGACAGTTCACACAGGCAGGTTCATTGAAAACGCACTTGATGACTCATGCAGGAATAAAACCCCACAAGTGTACGTACTGTGGTAAACAGTTTACTGAGGGAGGAGCCTTAAAGAGACACATAAGAACCCACACAGGAGAAAAACCTTACGAGTGTTCTGTGTGTGGTCATGCATTTACACACACAGGTTCTTTAAATAAACACATGGAGAGCCACACAGGGAAGAAACCATATAACTGCTCTGTCTGTGATAAACAGTTTACAGATGCCAGTTACTTAAAGACACACATGAGAATACACACAGGAGAAAAACCTCATACGTGTTCTGACTGTGGTAAACAATTTACAACGGCAGCTGCCTTAGGATCACACATGAGAACCCACAGAGGAGAAAAACCTCACACATGCTCTGACTGTGGTAAAGAGTTTACACAGATAAATAGCCTGACGATACACAGGAGAATCCACACAGTAGAAAAACCTCACACATGTTCTGACTGTGGTAAAGAGTTTACACAGATATATAACCTAACGGTACACAGGAGATTCCACACAGGAAAAAACCCTCACACATGTTCTGACTGTGGTAGACAGTTTACAGAGGGAGACTCCTTAAGGAAACACATGGCCACACACACAGGAGACACACAGGACAAACCTTACACATGTTTCTACTGTGGTAAACAGTTTCCACAGGCAGGTACCTTTAAAATGCACCTGATGATCCACACAGGAGAAAGGCCTCACAAGTGTTCTCAATGTGGTAGACAGTTCACACAGGCAGGTTCATTGAAAACGCACTTGATGACTCACGCAGGAATAAAACCTCACAAGTGTACGTACTGTGGTAAACAGTTTACTGAGGGAGGGGCCTTAAAGAGACACATCAGAACCCACACAGGAGAAAAACCTTACGAGTGTTCTGTGTGCGGTCATGCATTTGCACAGACAGGTTCTTTAAATCAACACATGAAGAGCCACACAGGGAAGAAACCTTGAACAGTTCACTAGTAGAGAACCACATAAGTATCCACAATTTAAGTTGCTCTTTAAAGGGGCACTCTCACCACTCGCACATAGTAGACTAGAACAGTACTAGAATTGTGAGTGGGATACGCTCGGTGATTATGTCACTTTAATTTACAAAGGCACCTATTGGTGAGAAGCCTTTTGGCGGTTCCTGAAGACAATAATCTGATCTTTCGGGTTCACAAGAACCCCTTGAGAGAGACACATCACCTGAAATACATACTTGAAGTCATTGGGTGTGACAGATTTATAAATGGGCCTCTTTACAATTACATGGCCCATGTGTGTCACACTCCACACCTTCCAGCTTCGGACACTCGTCATTGTAAGGAAGGCGCCAGTATATGATAGTTGTAGTGTAGGTTTTATTGACGATTACTGATGATAACTCCTTGTATTCTTTGTATAACTATGTTATATAACTAAATCTGAATCTGAACCTATAAATGTTGGTTATAAAATCATCAAATTTTGGAAATCAGTGTTTTATACAATGAATTACAATTTTCAAACCCTTTGCTCCCCCTAAAACTCCTTTTGGCCCCCATTCAGAACAGTCTTGGATGTTTGGCCGTATTGTTTAACCTGACTCTTCAGAGAAACCTCACTTTAACAGCGTGTGTATAGATTATGTGCCTTAACTGTTCCAAGTTACGAGACTTTATTCTGGATTGCATAAAGGTGACATACTGAAACTTAACTTATTGCAAGGGAGTGTTAATGCATTAAAGGCGCACTCAACCCAAGACCTAACCCTGCCGAGTTTTGTACGCAAATGACGTAGTGGGTTCAGTGCGCCTTTAATCACAGCAGGCTAGTGAGTTGACAGTTCTCTGAAAAATCCTAATTCAGTACTCTACTATACTGATAAAAAACCTGGATAGGATTGTGGTATTTTCCTAAATTAATAAAATAATACATAATTCATTGTATTCTGTATGACTATGTTACCCTCTTGCTACAATAGTATGACACTATATCTAGATGTAAATTGCTTATAAGACATGCCATGGAGAATATATAGATAGATAGACAAGACATATTAATACAACTACATGTACTAGTAAAACACGTCTCTACCCAGCGATGCACCGCCCCCCAAGCAGGGCCCCCGTCATAATTTCTGCGTTGGACTCAGAGTTGGAGATTAAAAGTGTTACGGCAATCAGACACTATTTTTGATATGCTAAGGCCAAAAAAAAAAAGGTGTGTTTCAGGTTACCCGACCCTACCTAGCAAAACGGGCCGACCCTAGAAATTTTTATCCAATATTGAAAAAAAAAAAAATTTAAGTAAATTTTGGGGCTGTTTCAGAGTCAATTTGATGGTCCACGAGTCGACGCCAGTGTTGGCAAGTCAGCGCTGAAGTTTGCGAGTCAATTTTAGGTACTTTTCAGGCCATGGTATCAATCTGTCTTTATAAAACAATTTTGGGGCTATTTCAGAGTCAATTTGATAGTATATGAGTCAACGCCATTGTCGAAGTGTCAGCGCTGAAGTTTGCGAGTCAGTTTTGGGTACTTTTCAGGCCAAAGGAAAAAAGGAAAAAAAAGAAGGAAAATATCTGACCTACCCTACCTAGATTTTCAGACTATGTAACCTGAAACACTTTTTATTTTGGCCTAAGGCATTCCCACAGTGTACTAGGTCAGACCAACGCTGTCTGCACAACGACCTCACCAATTTTCCCGCACCTCTATCGCCTGCAGCCGAGCTACTGGGATCATGTAATAAGCAAGAAGAGTAAAGGAAACATGGAGACATTGACAGCTGTTGTGACAATCTCTTTATAACAAATCCTCATCATTTTTACAATGGATGCTCATCATCTTACATACATTCTCCTCTAGGACTCATGTCAGCCCAATACTGCGCTCTAAAAACATGAAAATGATAGGGTGGCAGTAGTATAGTATGTATCAGAACGGGACTATGGTTAAGTACTGTTTATTACTCAATCGACATGCAGCCAATCAGAGGCCTCCATTTGGTCAAGTGACCGGAAGTGACCTACTTAGGGGATTAGTGGTGATGTCACGTGACCTAGTTAGCCAATCAGAGGCCACCATTTGGTCACGTGACTGGAAGTGACGTCATATGACCTACTTATGGACCGGAAGTGACGTCATATGACCTACTTAGGGGACCGGAAGTGACGTCATGTGACCTAATTTAGGATCACGTGACCGGAAGTGACCTGATGAGTCACGTGACCAGAAGTGACGTCACATGACCTAATGGCCAACCGGAAGTGAGTGACCTCATTGAGGATCACGTGACCGGAAGTGACCTGATTGATCACGTGACCGGAAGAAGAAGTGACGTCACGCGACTTAATGAAGAGATGAGCGTCTTTAAGGGGTCACGCGCTTTAAAATGTGATATATATTTTTTTTGGAGGAGGAGGAGGAGGCGAGTCTCTTATTTTTTTTGGTAAACCAATAAAAAACACAACGATATAAGTTTGTTTTTTCATTTTTATTTTTTTACGAGCGACTGGAAGTGACTTATTGAACTAGGTAGAAGCGTTCTTTAGAGTGTATAAGGAGGGAGGGGAGGGGAGGGGGGGGGGAGGGGGGGCCCCTTTAAGATGCATGGGGAGGGGGGGCGCTTTTAGGATGCATGGGGCGGGTGGGGGGGAGGGAGGGGAGGGGAGGGGGGCACTCTAGGGGGGCGCTCTAAGGGGCGTTTGTCTCTTTTAAGAAAAAAAGAAAGAAAAGAATTTAATCGAGAGACACGCTTCTTCCTCTCGAGAGGAAGAAGCGTGTCTCTTCATTTTTTTGTTTAGGAAGTGAGGGTCTTTAGGATCACGTGACTAGAAGCGACCTGATGAGGCACGTGACTAGAAGTGACGACGTCACATGCTTTAATGAGGCG
Organism: Harmothoe impar; assembly: GCA_947462335.1. Classification (NCBI taxonomy): domain Eukaryota; kingdom Metazoa; phylum Annelida; class Polychaeta; order Phyllodocida; family Polynoidae; genus Harmothoe; species Harmothoe impar. The sequence continues at coordinate 2,971,537 of OX381712.1, forward strand.
ATCAGCTGCGACTGGCGGCGGCGGCGGTGGCGGCGGCGGTGGTGCTGGTGGTGGTGGTAGTAGACGTTACTGTGGTCAGAGGTGATATGTTTTTTTTCCAACAGAAATCAGAGCTTTTATACAGAGGGAGTTTAATCCTATTTCCAACAGCACCCCAGCTGTCTAGCAGCCGCTCCGCTCCTTAAGAGCTTCTTAAGAGCTTAGATGACGAGGAGTATGTCATCGCCATCTGTGGAGGCCAGCTGAAAATGTCGTTTTTTTCCTTATCCATAGCCTTACCTCCTACCCCCTACCTGAGGACGACTCTCTCCCCCTTTAGCATTCATTGTAACAAACGTCAGAGGTCAGGTGAAAATCGGATTTTCATGCACAGCCTTAGTCAGCTGTCACCCCTATTGAACTAGGAGGCCGCCGCCGGCCGGTCTACTCACCACGGCAGGAGGCGGTGATTTTTTTTGTTTTACACTTAAGTCGCTCACCACATGCACACGACTCTACTCACAGACAGACACACCCGTCTTAGGGGGTCCTGCTTCACGCCACACGCCTCCTGTAGTTTTTTTGTATACACACTCTAAGCTCATGACTGCTTAAGCCTTTATACAGCTAATGCGCGTTGAATTAGCACAGTCGCTACACCGCCCGCTCATGTCAGTCGATCTCTCCAAAAGGAGGGAAAGAGATCCAGCTGAAAACGTCATGCCTTATGTCTTTTGTTTCTCTTTGTGAATGTCCGCCGGTCAGCCGGCGGCAGCAACCGCTTAATCCTTTATACAGCTAACGCGCGTTGAATTGCTGAACAAGGCAGTAAGTAGCTTAGCTCATGTCAGTCGATCTCTCAAAGGGGGGGAAAGGGATCCAGCTGAAAACGTCATGCCTTATGTCTTTTGTTTCTCTTTGTGAATGGCCGCCGGTCAGCCGGCGGCAGCTGAACAGGGCCGTAAGTAGCTTAGCTCTAGAAGCGAGAAGGAGTATATAAGGGGGCTGGAAACACCCATTCACTCACTCAGTCTTTTGCTGCTCTCTACAGTCACCACCATGAGCAAAACACAACAACTAGTGTCGTCCGAGGATCTAAGCGAGTTCAAGAACAAGAAGAGTACGCAGAACGGTGATCGTTTAGCGTCAGCGTCTCCTCTTGCTACTGAAATTGAGACTACCGCCGCAACCGCTTGGTCTTATCACCCTCCCGCTGTAGCGAGCGCACGCAGCAGTAGTAGCGGTAGTAGTCGTCGTGGTAGCGACGTTGTTACACTCGCGACGGTTGTTGCTGCTAAGCGCGCTGCCGCTGCTACTGCTGCGCCTGCTGCGGCTGCTGGTGATCCTCGTGCTGCTGGTGCTGCTGCTGCTGCTGCTGGGTCTGCTACTGCTGCGCCTGCTGAGGCTGCTGCACCTGCTGCTGCTGTGCCTGCTACTGCTGCGCCTGCTACTGCTGCACCTGCTAGCGCTGCGCCTGCTGCTGCTGCTGCTGCTACACCTCTTGCTGCGACTGCCGCTACTAGTACTGACACGCAGCACGTTGCACAGAGCCTCTCCACCACTACATCAACCGACGCCATCAACGCCGCTCTCGCTGAGACTTACAGCTATTCGGACACTCAGCCCCAGCAGCGCGTAGTAGACATACATGCCCTAAAGCAAGAAGAAGAAGAAGAGAAGCAACAGGGTAAGACAGAGAACGACGCTGACGACGAGGCGTACGAGGAACCCGAAGGGCTACGGGCGCACAGTCCGTTTTTCGACCTCATTTCCACTGGTAGCGCGTCCGGTGCGTGGCGACCGCCCTCACCACCACCTTACGAAGTCGTGTGGTTGCCCTGTTCCGACAACGAGTCGTCGGATACCAGCGCAGACGCTGCTCCTGTTATTGGTTCTGCTGCAGTAGTACCTGTATCATCATACTTCAAAGGAGAGCCGTTAGGATACTTGCCAGACGCTATGCTACTGAAAATAAGTAGTAAGTTGCCGACATCAGATTACATACGGTTAGGTTCATACCTTAAAGTGAACTTGAAGGACATGGGATATCTCAGTTCTGAGAGAAGTGTCATAACTCAAGCTAGAGAAATGTTCACTACTTGGTACCAGAAAGGTTGTACTACTAGGTGGAAGGAACTAGCAGCCGCCTTGGAAGAATCTTACCGTATGGACCTCATCCAATTCTCACGTGAGTACATGGACAAGCATGACATGTGGGATGGCTTAGAGAGTGGAGACATGTAGTGGAAAGTGCAGAAATATTTCTCTCTTTTAGCTGAGCTCTGCCCTAGAGACTGGCAGACCATAGGGATCTACTTAGGGTGGACTTTTCATGAATTAACTTTCATCTCTCAACCTGCGCCTTCTGACAGGACTGTGAAGAACCCTGTCTATGAAGTGCTGAGAGCTTGGAAGTACAACGAGACGTCTGAGCCTATGGCTCTGATGAAAGTGTTGCAAGACGACATGGGTCGCAGCGACGTCGCAATGTATGTTCAAGGGTTGTATGCAGCTGTACCCAAAGACATAAAAGTGAGCTGTGTCACTCCAGTGTTGACCACTCTCGTCTGATCCCTGCAGTAAGATGGACATCTGTTGAATTCGATCCTAGACTACAGTCACCTTTCACTATGCTAATAGCATCGTGTGGTAAGAGGCGTCTAGTATTCGAAGTGATAAATAACGTTTATTTTTTTAAATAATTGGTAAATAAGTGAAAAAACAAAAAAGAAAAAAAACATGACGCAGTACGTTTGCGAAAAGTGTTTCAAAATTTTTAAAAGACTGTACAATCGCGACTGACCCGTAGAAAAATGTAGAACAATACCTAAGTTTTGCCCTCTATGCGGCGATGTCGATTGCTGAAAGATCACCTGTCGACGCGAATCTCTGGACGAGGTGACTATCCCTCCACGTATATGCGCTGTACCAAACGGTGAGGAAACGTTCACGGCGAATTGGCCTGCAATACGAACAAGTGTCAGGATGCACGGGACTCCCGTGAGTGTAACAAACGTCAGACTACCAACCGGCGAGTTGAGTGACGCTGTAGATACTATGCGTCGCAATCCGCTTCACACAATGATAAAAAGTGGGTTTCTCGGTAGGCTTACTCTTACAACACAGAGAAGACAAGAGCATACTGCGCTACTTTCACATCTCCCAGAACAACGCAACTCTCATTACAACCGCTCCCTACTATAACTAATTCAGAAACTTTGGAAGAGCTCCTCTCAAAGATGGAAAACACCGTCGCTTGCGAGGAAGTACGGAAAATTTGCGACGCTGACACCAAGTGGTGCGTTCTTTTTCCTACCAATTTTGAACATTTGCGTTTACATGGGACCGGGGGGATTTACCATAGGCGGTAGGAACAGTCAGGACGGTCGAGTTGGAAAGAGAAGCGGTGTGTTAGATTTTCCCAACAAGGACAACCTCTGCGTCTTCCGCCGCATTTCCTTTCACTTATACAACACCAGCAAGCGCGCTTCAGATTTGTTACGTCAGTTCTGTCCCGCTGCCACACGTGAAACCTTTCCGGGCAGCCTTCTCCATTTTTCCTCCCGACGGACATTCCAGAATCTACCCTTACAAGATCACCTTCGATTTCGAGGCTTTCTTCAGACCGTGCAGAGAACCGTCGACCGAACACGTGTCCCTGCTGTGAGATCACGTCCCTTTGTCGGCTAGCGTCGCATCCGACTTTCCAGGGTAGGAGGGGACGGTGTACGTCAGAGAATCCGACGCAGATTCCGACCCCTTGTTAGACCGAGTTTAAAATCACATAAGCGAGAACGCCAAAGTCATCGGGAAAGCTGTGCTAGAACTTTACCGACTGACGTTAGCAAAGTTACATGTGGCGATAGGTGAAGCTCTCCTGCTGGAGGAAGCGGCATTCACCCCTTCTCCAGGCGGCTTCGCTGCAGCTCACACCAGACACCCATTAGTTCAACTGAAGAAGCAGCTTCTGAGATACATCCGTCAAGCTCCAGTCGTGGGCTTCAACTCGGAGCGTTACGACTTGAACCTGATCAAAAATACGCCTTCACTCGTTCTTTGCCTCTGGAGACCGAAGAAACCAACAATTCAGCGTCATAAAGAGAAGCAATCAATACTTGACGGTTTACACACAGCACATGGTTTTCTTGGACGTAGTCAACTATTTGGCACTTGGTTACAACTACGCGAATTATTTGCGAGCTTTCACCAGAAACGAAGAGAAAGGTCGCTTTCCTTACGAATGGATGACGTATACCAAGAAACTGGTAAACAGAACCCTGCCACCGAGATCGTATTTTGACAGCGAACTGACGGGCGTCAAAATGGCCGAATCCGACTACGCCACATGTCAGAAAGTTTAGTCTGACAAGAAGATGCAAACTATGAGAGATTACTTGATCCACTACAACAACAAAGACGTCAAACCTTTCATAGAAGCTCTGAAAAAATCACGCTAAATTTTTCCAAGATCGCAGCATTGACATGTTGAAAGACGAGATCTCTCTCGCCAGTTTGACTTTACAGTTCCTCTTCCAAAAACCTATAAGCTGCGTTCACAACGTTCCCTCCGTTCGACGCCGTCCTCCACGCTCTGATCAAAGAAAATCTAGTCGGTGGTCCTTCCATCATCTTCCATAGATTTCACGAGAAGGAGTGTATAGGTGCCTTATAAGTCGGCAGGGGGTGAATACTAGTGAAAAAGGAAGGCAGGTGTGCAAGTAGCTTTTCTAACAGACACGTGTGTGCACTAAGCTGCTTAAGTCTAAACCCACCTGCAGTAGAAGCTCTGTACTGAGAGAGTCTTTTCAGCCGTTTAAGAGGCTTATCTAGGACAGGGTACATAAGGAGTGAAACGCCCCTCTCACCCGTCACACTTTCTCGACCCGCCCTTCATCATCGTAGCATCGTCCACTCTACGCTCGCTCAGCACGTTATGATGATTAGTTCTGCTATTTTCTTTACTTATGAAAGTGTTGACGCTACAGAGCATCGAAACCCTCTCGAAATGAGTCCAAGAAAGAAAAAGCAACTCCCACTTGAAGCAAGAAGAGAAACAGTGCCCTATGATGCATGTGAGGTAAAGAAACATTGGAAGGACGTCACCAAGGAGCAATGGATAGAAGCATGCTTCAACTTCATCGGAACAGTAGTTTCATTTGGACAGAGGGAGAAGATTTTGTTAGAGCTATTTTTCTTAGCTCCGTATACTTGGCCTGACTGTGGTGAAATTCCTTCAAGTTTGTCAGTCTTCGCCATACAAGTTATCAACTCCTTGAAGGAGCTTCGATATATGCAAGGCACTCAGGAGGAGATTGTTAAGAAAATGACGGAATTCGAAACAGGAGAAGACACAATATGGTGCGAGGAGACGACATATGCGGACGATGATCTGGAGTCCATCATTTGTAGCCCGTTGGAACATTATGTTAAAGACTTTGAGGACATGCTAGACAGCACTGAGATGAACCCGAAAGAGAGATCCCTTATTGCACAGAAAGAAGCCAAAGCCGTGTTGGAAAAGCTCAAGTTTGGTAAAGGATTCACTCTTCAAAGCAGCTGTGTGAGTGTGATAAAAAGTCTTGTGTTTAAACATTCAGACATGAAGTTTTCGCGTGCTGTCGACACACTTCCTTTGCCTGAACTGATGATGAACATGATCGACCCCATCGTACCAACACGTTTCGACTCCGCCAATTGTCCCATGTATAAAATGGTTTCAAGTTTTGCCCGTGGCCGATGGCTAAACGATCCACTGAAGTCAGAAAACCTCCTTGATTTAATCAGCAGCAGCATCTGTCAGCAGCATCCGTGACATCCTCAGCAGCAGCAGCAGCTGCACAAGCAGCACAAGCAGAAGCATCTGTCAACAGCATCCGTGACATCGTCAGCAGCTGCAGCAGCTGCACGAGCAGCGCAAGCAGCACAAGCAGTAGCATCTGTCAGCGGAATCCGTGACATCGTCAGCAGCAGCAGCAGCTGCACGAGCAGCACAAGCAGCAGCATCTGTCAACAGCATCCGTGACATCGTCAGCAACTACAGCAGCTGCCGCTGTCAGCAGCTGCAGCAGCTGCACGAGCGGCACAAGCAGCAGCAGCAGCAGCAGCAGCAGTATAGACCGCTAAATTCGAGATGACGTCATGTCTGTTTCTTAGAATCGACATTCGACATGAGGCCTAGTGACATTTGACATGAAGCTTGAAAAACATAGTGACAGGTGACATGAGCAATTCTTAAAATCGACATGAGATATGAGCATAATTAAGCGACATCGACATGTGCCATGGCTATTTTTTTTTTTTTTTTTTTTTTTAAGACAAACGCCATAGCCTCCTCATCCAGACCTCCGCTAGTAGCGCTCTATAAGCGCAAGCTTTGCCTTAAGAGAGCTGTGGCTGTGAACCCACTCCTCCCATCATACACACAGGTAAATATCAGAGTCGGCCAATGTCGCCAATACTACTCTCATACAAGGGTCAGGCACTGCTGGACTATAATAGATGGGTCAAAGGGGGGAGGTTCACTACGACGACGGAGAGGTCGACGACAGAGGGGATGAAGACAGGGCCGTCCCTTTATCCAAACACATGTCGACCATGGGACTGCTATCTACTCATGACCCTGTCCCATTAGTTTATTTAGCACTTGGTCGTCGAAGTGACCCTTAAGTGGTCTCTGCGACGACATAGAGTGGGTGGGTAGGTAGGGGGGTAAACCAGGTGGGGTGGGGTGGGGATGGGGTAAACTAGGTGGGGTGGAGAAGGGTGCGTGTGGGGGGGGGGGGGAGGCAAGAGGCCAGCGTGGAATTTGCCCCAATCCCTGAGCCCATCCCACCATTGCCCTGCTGCTCTGTATGGACAGCTCTGTCATGTTATTTTGCATATATAGCATTATATCAGGGATCAGGTAAATCAGACAATCTAACTCAAGGTTAGGTGACGATCTTTATTCAAAAACATACATGTAGGCCTAGGCCTAATTAGGCGACACTATAATACTCAGTGATTTATACATCTTCCCGCATTCTTTCACACGTCCAGTCTGGTACCCACAGCACAATACATAGTATTATTTATTTTACACCCCGCCCCCGCCGTCTCCGCCCCCCCCCCCGCCTCGCCCGTGCTGACAGTAGGGAGGCTCTGAGTCATATTTTGTGCATCCTTGGGTCTCCTACTGAGGGCAGAAGTCGCCTGCAGTTGCATACGCTGCTCTTTTACCTGAGCCCCTATCATCATGGTACCCAGGTTCGGTCCGTATGGGCCCTGTGTCATCTCCCCCCCCCTCTCTCTCTCTCTCTCTCTCTCTCTCTCTCTCTCTCTCTCTCTCTCTCTCTCATTCGTAAAGGGAAAGTCGTTGGTATAGCCAATTACATATAAGTAATGACTGACACAAACATCAAAACGATCCAATTCAAACTGATTATTGATAACTGTCCTCAAGGAATACTCACGGGAGCAAGCCCCAAAGTCCCGTGTGTACGGCCTTACATGAAGTGGACGGGACTGTTATGATGAGGGAGGGGGGTCGGATGTGTGCCCTCAAAGGGACAGAACTAGTCAGATAGTTCCTCCACACCACTTTCTGCATTTTGGTTCTCGTCATTTTCAGGAACAGCTGGCTGCTGAGCTCGTTGGGGCTGTCGTTTTTTCTTTTTGTAGACATCTGAAACTCCATCAAGGAAGTCCATGTCTGTTAGTCTGCCAGCAGCATAGAGGGATTTCAACATCCCTAGCTGCATGTCTCGATCCTGGAATTCTTTCTTTGGTGTCCTTTTATGTCTATTCCGTCCATCGGTCATTCCTTTAGAGCCTGTTCTGATGTATAGCGCACTTTTACGGCTCTCGGTGCACAGGTAGTCAATCAACTTGTATACACTTGGGTGTTGGGGTAGTTGACTGTTGATAGTACTGTGGAAGGACTCCATACAATTATTGGTTCGCACATCAACAGACCACATATTCCACTGTTCAAGCTTGAACAATTTCATCCATGTGTTAGTGAAGTATTTCTTGAGTCTGGTCATCATTTGTTCTTTGCGAAGGGGCAGGTCTTCCCACAGGTCCTCATTCACCACTTTGTCATAGGTGCCTGGTACATCCTCAACAGGCAGCATTGGCAGGTACATTAATCGACGAATCGTCTTCCTGATGATTCCTTCTTTCTTGTATAGTCCTTTCAGCCCGACATTGGCCACCCTTTTATGAATGGCCTGAGAATAGTGAAAAAGACAACCTTTCACCGATATGTGCCTGAAAACATACTTGAGGCTCTTTTTCAGGCTAGCCTCGAAGTCACAAAACACGACTCTTGGCATGAACATGATGCCCATTGTGTTACACTTCTGTAGTATGGCCCTGAACAGTCGCATGTAGACAGTTGATGACTTGGCAGGCAACAGGCAAAAGAGCAGGGGCCATGTACAGCCATTCACCACAGCGCAGATTGTGAATAGTTGGACAAAGAGGGTCGGGGCACACTTGAAGGTGCCATCCATGTGCAGTCTCTCTGAGGCACACATGGACCGGAAGTTATCCTCTCTACCAAATACCATGATCCTCTGGCCAATGTTATCATCAATCAGCAGGCTGTCTGTCATGGGGCCGTCAGGGAGGGTGATGTTTGCGAGAGCATTTGGTACTGGTGGTAGAACTTTTCTTCTCTCCCTCTTCAGGATAGACAGAACCCCCTCCAGCATTGGGAGGTCTGCCATGGCATCTTCCTCTCCCCTGTCCTCCATGCCTAGCATCTCAGCATCATAGATAGTGTTAAGGGTGACCCCACTTTCCAGTCTGGCCCGTTTACGCATGTTGCTCAGTGCCTCTGCTGCCTTCCGTTTGCCCATGTTAGGTGCATGGTTGTGGACAGCTTCCTTGTTTATCTGCATAACACCGTCCTGCAGGAGGGTGGCCTACAAGAAAGAATTATTCACTCATATTAAAAAGTAACAGGTGATGTGCGTACTGGATATCATAGTTACAAGTACCTAGTATGTCATAGGCAGGCTGGATTGTATTCCCTGTCCACACATATATACTACAGGAGAAAGTCCCCATCCCTGCACTTAGACATAGAATGGACGTTACCTGCGTTCTAAATACATGGGGGAAGGGTGATTTTTCCAGAATTTTAAATAGAGGGAGGGCCAGTAGTATCTGTGGAATAGGGCTGTTTTCAAAAAATTCCTGATATGTAAGATCTTATGTCGATTTGCATATAACTAACATAATAAGGCTTTATTCAATCCCCAATCCCCAGAATAACTTTCGATCATATTCTAACGTTATTGTCTATAAAATTGGCATAGCAAAATGTTGGCATAGCCTTTAGACCCCAAAACGGCCACAAACAGCCGTACCTCATTTCCCCAAAACGGCCGTAGCCGGCCGAAAAAATGGCCGTTTTTAGGTCATGTTTAAAGGCTATATCAATGATGGAGCATTCCCAAGATATTTAGGATGTTATTGAGCATTGATCACTTGTCATTAATTGGTAAAAATTAACTTTATTTTAGGTCGTTAATGATATTCAGGAAAGATTTATCGTGGGGTGAATAGAAATAATTGTGTGTCAAGGGGTACTTTTTCTTTTGGGCAATCTATTGTGGGTCTATTGTGGGTCACTCTACTGGAATATACAACCATCATTGTTGCAAGCAATATACGTGAATCACTTTAATGGATAGTCCCTCTGGGTTTAGCAAACAATGTTTATATATGTACATTTGATAATAGAAATGTTTTCGATTTTATCATATGATTTAACCTCTCAAAGAGGATGTAAGATATTTCTCCATAAATGGCTAATTTCAACCCAAAGAGAGATTTAGGCTTACATCGAATAGGCAAAGACAACACATCTTCAAAGACCTGCCATGAATTCAAAAGTAGACACAGTAAAGTATCTTGTTAAAATATGTTCTTAGAGTCAATGCAATATATACTGTAACACATAGATTAAGGAATAAAGATTACACTTTATCTTAAGCACTAAGGGTCATCCACAGATGAATTTAGATAAATTCAATGTCAATCCTGGGGAAATGAGGCACTGAATAAGACAATTGTCTAGGGTGTAAAGGGTTTTTGTATGTGGGCCGACATGGGGACATGTATACGTGATTTGGGTCTATACACATGTACTAAAAACAAAGGAGGCTGGGGGAGTCAGTCGTGCATGGCGTCATCCCTACAACCGTCATGCTCATGGCAGCAGCTCCCTAGAGGCTAGCCCGGGGTTACACATCCTGCTTATGAAGGGAATAAAATGGTTAAGTCTACACACTATGATTTTGTTACCAATACACACTCGCCCACCTATTGCGTCAAGGGACTATTAGTCCCCTATCAGTTGGTATAGGATTTAGAGAATGCTACAATAGGAATTCTATGTCTCTTGATGTTTGTCAGAAAAGGTTCCATTATATTATCCTTCATTCTAACAAATACAATAGACATGATGTCATGGTTCTATAACTGCTTGAACTTGTGGGGTTCTGACCACATTCCCAATATGAAAGTCAAGAGTAAATGGAAGAATTTTACACATTGCCTACTAACAACTCATTGGTTTGTCCTCATTTACAATAATGATAATAATAATACCCGGTAATAATAAGTATATATATATATATATATATATATATATATATATATATATATATATATATATATATATATATACATATATATATATATCATTATTATTATGATACATTTTATAATACACACACGCATATTAAATGCATGAAAATATGTATTAGCCTGCTATTATTGAATAACGAGACCCCTCCCTCCATCCCCAGATCCGTTTTTTGTGGAATTTTATCCTGCCGAAAGGAGGTTAAGCGTGCGCACATGCATGGAATAAATGCAGGGGGTCGGTCGTCAAACACAAGGCAGCTGGGTGAAGTGATGACTGCACAAAAAGAACTCACCTTAGCCTTGCAGCGAGTGGTGTAATATCCTGCACATCTGAAATGAGTTGGTCCATCAGGTGTGGCTTTGTTCTTAACGAAGTGGTATCCTCCCATCATGAGGCTACGTCCTTTAGGCCCTTCCACAAACCTCCAGTTATTATGCATCACCTCATCGTTCTCTGGTAAAACCTGACCATACTCAGGGAGAACTTGGAGGGGTAGAACTCCTTCTGCATAATCTACATGGCCGGCAAGCAAGGGGACACCCACATGCTGATGGGCCATTTTGCTTGCGAGTGAATGGCTATACTGTGCAGATTCTGACTTTTATAGGCCTAGGTTACTGTTGACAAGACAAGGTAGGGGAGACTGCCATGAAAAGGAGCGGTTTTACAATTGGAACAGTATAAGACAACAGACACTCAGACAACATTCTTTATTGCATTATTATTGACAATCATGAGTGGAGAGGACTTCATTGGGAGCCGCTCCCCCGGGTCGCCCCGGGTCGCACGTCATGGTTTGCACACCTAACGGTCTGCTCCATGCCTCGGTCGGGACACCTGTGGTGGAGTGACACTCTGCATCCAGGCACCCCAGCTGGGCACCCCACCCTCCGCATGGCGTGGTACTGGTCGGGTCTAATTATTGTAGCCTAATCGTTATATCACTTAACTGTCTATGTATATTTGTATATACCGCCCCTATTACTACATATAATATACTTTAATATATCATGTTTGCTTAAAGGCAAAGATCTCGGTACCCCTCCAGTGACAGTCGAAGTGGAGCCATGACAGGTACTCAGCCCTATTTATAAGGGCACTGGGGATATAATGATGTATAATCTATATGCTGTCGTCTATATTAGTTTATGGTCGGTTTTCACACATTGTTGAAGCTACAAAATAGAGAAATACTTATACCAGGATATTGATTTCAAATCCACAGTTAAGGCAGTGCAATATATACATGTTTGAGTAGACTAGTACAAGAAGGGCACATGTTATAAAATCAGAGCACATTGATACTGAAACTGAGTTAGCCATGTACATTGTACATGATGGCAGTAAAAGCTCACACTAAGAATTGTATAGTGCATATAGCATACAGTATTTAGGCTTGTTGCTCGCGCCTTCTCACAGCTGCGGGGTGCGAAAAACACTCCCTCAAAGTCTAAGTTTGACCTGTCACGTTGGCGGCCTGGTGGGTCGAGGTGTCGAGGTGGGAAGGAGGGAGTGTTGGGAGAGGAGAGGGTGACTGGGGGAGGGAGGGGGGTGCTGGTCTGCTGGGGGAGGGGGTCAAAGTTTCCAGGGGGAGGGCGTTGGGTTTGTGTCAAATATTACTGACATTATCGTGAAGTGTAGCTATTTCAAACTGTATTAGGTCATTAGATTATGGTACAACAAGGGTAGAAAACACAACAGTTACTAACTATAACTTGTGGATACCGTTGATACATTTTTTGAAATCGTGAACATAATGAAACTGGGTTAAAATGTATGTCGAATTCATGGCATTGGGCGATTTTTCCATAAAACAGGTGAAGAGTCTCACCCTCATAGTACTTAATTGGTGCTTAATTGGCTTAATGATAGACCAAACATAGACCGACCGACCCTCAGCCTAATCCCAATTAACATTAAGTACACACATGGGGATCGTCGTCGTCCTGACTCCTAGTCGGTCAAAGGCCATTCTACTGAGGGTCAGGCTAGGTCTGACATTCAATAACAAGCTAGACTTTGGCAAATTTGCTTGAAAGTCTGGCCAGCAAGAGTCCAGCATACTCTCCCAAAAGTTCAGCATTGCCAGACTATGGCATGAGGATCCAGCATGGTCAGACTTTCAAGCAAGTTTGCCAAAGTCCAGCTTGTTATTGAATGTCCGGCGTAGCCTGACCCTCACTAGAATAGTCCTTGACCCATCTATTTCAGTCCAGCAGTGCCTGACCCTTGTCTGAGAGTAGTATTAGCGCTATTGGGTGACTCTGATATTTGCCTCTGTGTAGTCAAACCTCACCTGAGAGAGACATACTTCAGAGAGAAACGAAAGCGGATTCCGACAGCGGTGTGTGACGATCACTTAGAGCTTTTCGTGAAGATAAAAACGGAAAAAGTGCGAAAATGGTGTCCGCCGCCCGGCGGATGTTGTGAGAGACGTTACCTTCACGATCTGAGAACTTCGGGGCTTATGAAAGCGGAGTGGGAAGGTGACGGGATCCTAAGTCTCAGCCCTAAGACTTACATTTGCTACGATCGAGTCAGCGGCACCAGTGAAAGAAAATCCCAAAAAAAGATAGAGTGCAAAAGGTGTACAGAAGTAACAAAACCCTAAAGAACCAGACGTCTTCTTAGATGTTCTTCGCAAACGAAAAACTCTCCTTGCGGTAAATAGAAATTTCAAAGTGGTACGAAACAAAAATGGACACTTACACCATAGAGAAAGATGACGTGCGCTACTTGTATTATAAGCGTCGCGTGCATTCTAACGGTGTGACAACGAATCCTTTAAAAATATGAAAAAAAATAAGTGTGTTATTGATTGATTGAGCGCATCTTTTCAAAAATATTGTGTTTATTAGAATTGAAAAAAAGAAAATAAAAAATAAATAAAATTATTGTTGTGTTTTATTTTCATACGTCTTCTTTTATTAGTAAGTAAAAAAATTATAACAATTAACTAGCGTGTCCTCTTAAAGTGACACTTACTCCGGTCGCTGCTGATCACCTAATTAAGGCATGTGACGTCGTCACTTCTAGTCACGTGACTCATCAGGTCACTTCCGGTCACGTGATCCTAAAGTCGATCACTTCCTAAACAAAAAAATTAAGAGACACATTTCTTCATGACCCAACCAATCAGAGGTCTCCATTTGACCGGAAGTGGCCCCCTCATTTGCATAATGGGTCACTTCCGGTGTACCAGCCAATCAAAAGCCTCTAACTAGGTCAAGGTCACGTGACGTCACTTCCGGTATGCCCTTATATGGACATGTCAATGTCACATGACGTCACTTCCGGTATGCCCTTATATGGGCATGTGACGTCACTTCCGGTCAAATGGAAGCCGCTGATTGGCTGCGTCATGACCTTGACCTCTAACTAGGTCAAGGTCACATGACGTCACTTCCGGTATGCCCTTATATGGGCATGTGACGTCACTTCCGGTCAAATGGAGGCTTCTGATTGGCTGCAGGTCGATTGAGTAATTAACAGTAGTTAAGCATAGTCCCTTTCCGATACATACTATACTACTGGTGGCAATAGAAATGTTTAAACTCAAAACATTTCTTCAGAATTCTGTATTTTTGTAGTTCCAATGCATTTTCCTCAGATGGTCTGGATGAAACAGTACCATCCATCTTCCATTTTATGTCAGACTCCACTAGGGCAACACAAGTACCGGTACCTTCAAAATGTGGCGTTCTTTTTATCTTTTGTTCTAGAAAATGTCGCCCTGTTTCTGGGGACATTCAGAGCTTAACACAGTGAAACAGGGCGAATTATTTGAGAACAAAGGACCTAAAAGAATGCCTTGTTTCACAGGTACTAGTGTCGCCCTAGTGGAGTCCGAACTATTGCCTGCAACGTTATTTAAAACAGTTATAAAAACTACGTACAATCAAATAACAATAGTAGGACAGTCCTTGCAAGTCTGAGAAATTCCCTAGATCACCCATTCTTAACTCATTAAAGATCTTGTGAATTGAAATAGTCTAATTCTGAATAGAGCTACAGGTTTGCCAAAATGACATTGACACATCGGCTTTTGCCGGCCATGACCTTGGTCTTCAGACAGTGAAAGAATTTTTCACATATACCTACTATGTACCGTACCCGGGGGGGGGGGGTATATTTTGTATACACAGGTGTGCACCTCTCTCATGCCCTCTCCGCACACCAGCCTCCCTGCGGCTCCTGGGTAATGCTAAGGCCATATCATGGTGATTTTTGGAATAGACATTTGGAAAAACTCACGTATAAGCAGCACCCCTACTTTGGTCAGATCCTATAAGCCGCACTCGCGTACTAGCCGCGGCTTCTATACGCGAGGTTTTCCGGTACGTTTATGGCTCCATGTCGCATGTCGATTTTTAATACCTTAGAGTTTCGACTAAGCTGGGCTGTTTTGGAGGCGACTTCCGACCTAAGGCAATAATATAAGCGACCTGGCGACCTGACAACAGATTAAAGGGTCCAATAAAGCTGGACCTCTTAATTTCGGCGACTTTCCGACCTCGGGGGGGGGGGACCCCTCTGCACCCCGAGTATTAGTCTACCCCCCAGGTACAGTGGCCCAGGAGGGTCAAATCTTTTTGTAAATTTTGAAATTGCAAATTCAGTTCAACTTGCAAAAAATCAACATGAGTTGAAAGTGAAAACTTCAACCACTTACTGTCACCTGTCAACTGTCAATTCAAGTAA
Organism: Harmothoe impar; assembly: GCA_947462335.1. Classification (NCBI taxonomy): domain Eukaryota; kingdom Metazoa; phylum Annelida; class Polychaeta; order Phyllodocida; family Polynoidae; genus Harmothoe; species Harmothoe impar. Next base: position 2,986,859 of record OX381712.1, read on the forward strand.
AGCAACTTGTGACTGCTATCTTTCAACACTACATCAAACCAAAAACAATGCAATTATCAAAGTTGAAAGTGAAAACCCCAACTTCAGTCACTTACTGTCAAGTGTCAACTGTCAATTCAGGAACAACAGCTTGTGACAGGTATCTGTTAGCACTGTAGCTCACTCCATGTGGCCTATGGTATGCTGCAAAGGTTTCTGCAAAGGCTTCTTAATAATCCAAATCATAATCATAAACCAATTATTGAAATCTTTCCTGCCCCTCCTAGGTTGATATGTAATTATGTTATAAATCATCAATTAATGTAGGTACATCCTACCTTGTATCTAAATCTAGGGCCGTGACTATTGGCAGTTCCAACTGTCAATAAGAATAAAATTCCGCCATTGACAGTTTGTTTGAGTAACAAATGATATTAGAATTAGCCCCCTCCAGGTTCTCCTGAATGATCCAGCATTTTTCAAGGGTGATTTTTAGTCCTCGTGATAGGAATAACAAGGCAGATATAGACTTGTGTAGGGGTCGGATTCCCCGTGCCTTGGTGATAAACTCTCAATATCACTTGGGTAATCCGCCTCCCCTCTGTACCATACCGATCCAGTAACGTACGGCCCGGTCGGATTGTCAGACACGGAAGTAGCTCAGTTGGTAGAGCAGTAGGTTACACGATCTGAGGGTCATGGGTTCAAGTCCCGCTTTCTCCAGATGTTTTTTGTCACGACTGTTACACTTGTATTATATCTGGACACACAGGGAGGATTATTTGGACCTCTCTAGAACAGGGTATTCAGTCTTAAAGGGAATTCTATCTTCTTAGCTTCATGCATCCATTGAAGTTACACCTCATTTAGCTGTATCTTAAAAGCTTGAGGAGCCACATAGTTTAAACATGGATAAATTGTAATTGAATGACGTGCGCACAGAAAAAAGTTCTGTATGGGACTAGTTGTGCAATAAACAAACTGTAAACTGTAACTGTATCTCCAAGTGTGTTACATACAATGTGTGAAAGCCTTTTTCCATGTTCCCATAACACAAATTTTTATACAGTGTACCAGGCTACTTTTCATGCTTCCTTTGAAGGTGTCAGAACCTCTATAAATTATGTCTAAAATATATTGTGCACTTGGCAATACATCCTGTCAATTATGTCTCTTACACTCTTTGCGGAATCTGAGCTGGTGATGTCTGGATCTAATTTGAGAAAGACAATACGGAAGCAGGTTGACATAACATTCTCAGTACGTTACATATAAATCGGATACCAATCCCAAGAAGCCAGTTGTTATCTACAAGGCAGCTGCCGAGAAACTTTATAAATGTAGAGACTGTGGTAAATCGTTTACGACATCGACATCTCTGAAGGAGCACATGCGGGTCCACACAGACATATACAAGTGTTCTGTGTGTGCCAAGAGGTTTAGTTACTCCAAGGACTTAGGGAGACACATGATGATTCACACAGGAGAAAAACCTTAACAGTGTTCCGTGTGCAAAAGGAGGTTTAATGACGCCGGAGCCTTGAAGAGACACACAATGACCCACACAGGGGAAAAACCTCACATGTGTTCTGTGTGTGAGAGAAGCTTTAGTAGCAGAGGAAACTTACAGACACACATGATGATCCACACAGGAGAAAAACCTTACAGATGTTCAGTATGTAAGAAGGGGTTTACAAATTCAGGTAACCTACCACAACACATGAGGACCCACACAGGGGAAAAACCTTACAGGTGTTCAGACTGTGGTTAACAGTTTGCATGTTCAGGCAACCTAACAAAACACATGAGGACCCACACAGGAGAGAAACCTTACGGCTGCTCCAAGTGTACAAAAAGGTTTAGTCAAGCATCTGCCTTACGTGCACACTTACTGACCCACACAGGGGAGAAACCTCACAAGTGCTCCATGTATTTTAGGAATTCAGGAGCTTTGAAGACGCACATGATGCTCCACACAGGAGAGAAACCTTATAAGTGTTCTGTGTGTGGTAGACTGTTTAGCCGTTCACATCACTTAAAGTCACACATAATGACACACACAGGAGAAAAACCCTATGGATGTTCCAAGTGTACAAAGAGATATGATGACTCATCAACCTTACGTGCACACCTCCTGACCCATTCCGGGGAGAAACCTGACAAGTGTTCTACGTCTGGTAATAGTTACAAAACATCATCAAACTCCAACATACATATGAGTAGCCATATAAGAAATAATATTAAATGTATAAAGAAACACAATTGTTCCCAATGCCATGTAAAGGTGTCCACACCCTTAGAGTTACAGAAGCACCAGGCAACCCATACAGGAGAAAAGCCTACACCAAGTACAAAGTCTACCCTGTCATTTGTCACTAGGAAGCGTGCAAGACAAACATGCACAGAAAATACCAGGGTTCCAGGTGTATCAACGCAAATGATAGTTATGTCTCAAAGAATTATTTGAATGCAAATCCTGTCCCACCCATCAGTAAGAAAGATTCATATTAAACCGGTATGGGAAGTGTCCCATTATTCAGGCTGGAAACTAAAGCTGAATGCACGGTAAGCAAACCAGACCTGTGTGAGTGTGGGAAACAGGAATACAACTGCTGTCTATGTGTTAAAAGTTTCTGTCAGCCAGTGGACTTACAGAACCACCTCTTGGTGCATGTGTGTACCAGCTGTGAGACGTGTGTGATGGGCTTCCTGCAGGTGACAGACAGGTGTCAGCTTACAGATGTACAGAACCATGTAGCCAATCATCTTGTCAGCTTACAGATGTACAGAACCATGTAGCCACTCATCTTGTCAGCTTACAGATGTACAGAACCATGTAGCCACTCATCTTGTCAGCTTACAGATGTACAGAACCATGTAGCCACTCATCTTGTCAGCTTACAGATGTACAGAACCATGTAGCCACTCATCTTGTCAGCTTACAGATGTACAGAACCATGTAGCCACTCATCTTGTCAGCTTACAGACTTACAGAACCATGCAGCCACTCATCTTGTCAGGTGACAGACTTACAGAACCATGTAGCCACTCATCTTGTCAGGTGACAGACTTACAGAACCATGTAGCCACTCATCTTGTCAGCTTACAGACGTACACAACCATGTAGCCAATCATCTTGTCAGCTTACAGACGTACAGAACCATGTAGCCACTCATCTTGTCAGCTTACAGAACCATGTAGACACTCATCTTGTCAGCTTACAGACTTACAAAGCCATGTAGTCACTCATCTTGTCAGCTTACAGACGTACAGAACCATGTAGCCACTCATCTTGTCAGCTTACAGAACCATGTAGCCACTCATCTTGTCAGCTTACAGAACCATGTAGCCACTCATCTTGTCAGCTTACAGAACCATGTAGACACTCATCTTGTCAGCTTACAGACTTACAAAGCCATGTAGTCACTCATCTTGTCAGCTTACAGACGTACAGAACCATGTAGCCACTCATCTTGTCAGCTTACAGAACCATGTAGCAACTCATCTTGTCAGCTTACAGAACCATGTAGACACTCATCTTGTCAGCTTACAGACTTACAAAGCCATGTAGTCAATCATCTTGTCAGCTTACAGACGTACAGAACCATGTAGCCACTCATCTTGTCAGCTTACAGAACCATGTAGACACTCATCTTGTCAGCTTAAAGAACCATGTAGACACTCATCTTGTCAGCTTACAGACGTACAGAACCATGTAGCCACTCATCTTGTCAGCTTACAGAACCATGTAGACACTCATCTTGTCAGCTTACAGACTTACAGAACCATGTAGACACTCATCTTGTCAGCTTACAGAACCATGTAGACACTCATCTTGTCAGCTTACAGACGTACAGAACCATGTAGCCACTCATCTTGTCAGCTTACAGAACCATGTAGACACTCATCTTGTCAGCTTACAGACTTACAGAACCATGTAGACACTCATCCTGTCAAGTAGTATAGTTTGTATCGGGATGGGACTAAGCTACTGGAATGGTCCAAACGACAAGAGACCAATCACAGGCCTCCATTTGGTCATTTGACCGGAAGTGACCTACTTAGTCGAGCTTTCAGCCAATCAGCGGCCAGCATTTGGTTACCATGGTAACGTGACCTACTAAATCAACCAATCACAGGCCTCCCTTTAGGCGGGAAATTCAAAAGGGGACCGGAAGTGACTTCTTAAAGGGTGACCTTGACCGGATAACCGGAAGCGACCTCATTTGCACAATAGGCCACGCCCCCTTTGGGTCACATGAACGGAAGTGACTTTATTCGGGGAAAAAAAGGCAAAATGAAAGCTTGCCAAAAAAATAAAGTTGCTGGAGAGGCGGGGGGGGGGGATTTGGGGGGAGGGGGGCCCTGGGGTGGGGGGCCCCCTCACCTGTCTAGGGGTGTGGTGGGGTGGGCTTGGGGGTCTCTTCTAAAGGGGAAAAAAACAAAAAAACAGAGGCCAATGTTTCTTCTTCAGGGGACTGCTTCAACTAGAGAACTCGCCCACTCGGCGTTCACTATAGGGATTACCGTAAATTCTCGCGTAGAAGCTGCGGCTTGTACGCGAGTCAGACTCAGCTTTCTTTTGATACCAAACATGCCTATATAGGGTGCGGCTTATACAAGAGTTTTTATTAGTATACTACAGTACCGAAATCGTAATATTCAGACCCCCTCTGCGGCTTATATAATTTGTCAAAGTTAGGGGTGCGGCTTTTACACGAGTTAGGCTTATACGCGAGAATTTACGGTAGACTACCCCTTGAATCATTCATTAAAAAAAAATCAAGGAAATCCTAAAATAAATAATGAAGTTTGAGGAAGTTATGGTACACTTAATTTATGATATATTTTTATGCTTGGGATCGACCCACCTTAAGGTGTTTTAATCAACCTGTAGTTTGTATATAGACTTTAGAATCGCATAATCCCTAATGAGCCACAGCACGCTGGGAGTGAGCAAGGTGAAAATGGGAATAGCTTACGTCCTTTGATACCCTTTAAGGTGGGTCGTCCCTATTGAAAATGTACCAGCTGTGTAGGTTTATGCGTGTTTTTTTTAGTGTGATTTTCTTTAGTGTCATTTTATTAGTGTCATTTTCTCTGTGTATTAACCTCTAATGCATCCACACTGGCAATGTACACACGCAGTGCACTGTAGCCTAGTTACAGCGAACCTAGGGGGCACCCCTTACCGGGTAACATGAACTTGGCGCGCGAACAACCTCACCAATAGTGGAAACAAGGGACTCGTATCCAACCATTCTAAAGGCATGCATCCTTAAAAGGTCCTCCCGCCTTGTTTGGTGATATGGCTTACAGTCATGGGATATACCAGATAGCTATAAATAGAGTCTATGTATCACGACTATATCTGGGTGGGAATTCCCTGACCTCATTACTAAGTGTACCATGGAGCTGGGCACCATGCTGTACAACATGACACTGAACCAAAGGGTAACAGTCTTGTAAAGCTGGTCAGTGATAAACGCTCCACTGCATGTGGCAGAACTAATTTATTTCATACTCTATATATTGTCCCTATGGAAGCAATGAGTTATCAGTAGTGTGCCCTGTGCATGGATTTCTCGACACTAAAATCAAAGAGCAAAGAATACTAAGAAGGTCCACTTGCTGATTTCATGTCCCCCAAAAGCCCATGGCACTCCCTGATGGATGGAGTGTATAGTCCACATAGCACACTCAAAACTTATTTACTTGACCACAGATGAAACCACATTCTACTTGCTTGAGAGTCTACGTATATCATTTCTGGAAATCTGGAGGAAATCTAAATGGAAATAATAGCTCCCGGAGATTAGTAGTTAAAGTGACATGGTCCGATATTTTGCATATTCAAATCCTACTTAAATGTGTTCCAAATGTTAGTGCAATGTCACATTTGGAGGATAAGATACAATACAGTGTCATTTATGGGCAAGAAGAGATGTGCTCCAGGTATTGTATTTTACCGTGTAATTTCAAAGGGGGAATATAGCATGCACACCAAAAGTAGCCAATTAGGCTGTAATTTGATAATTATTTAAATTCTAAGCTTAATTCTAAAGAGTGAGGTCAAATAAAGCAGGTAGCACATGGAGTATAGCCATAGTGTTCATTTTTAACTAAATTGGTTTTTGAGCATTAATCATCGAACCATGTCACTTCAACATGGGTTTAGGTGAGAATAGCCAGAGGCTAGACAGAACCAGTTATCTGTAATAATCCCATTTAAAAAACATTTCTCAAAATATTTAAAGTTTACAGAATAAGCAGAGTTAACACATGTTAGAGCTACACTCAAAATAACATTATTGTTTTTTATTGGGTATCTTGAAGCATTCTGATTGCTGACGGACAATGCTAAGCTATGTGAGAACTCCTCAGTTGACCCTCTTAGTATTGTTTGCTCTTTGCTAGTACTTGGTGCACCATGATGCTGGGAAACCCCCGGGCAGGTATGACACTGGCAGGGTGCCCGTGAGCTGCAACTCTGAGTGTTGGGATCACACTAGAGTTGCACAGTCCCATATACATGAGGAAATTATAATTTACTGTATTTTATGATATCTATTAGAAAGTTTCACCCTCTGACATTTGTACACAAAAATAATTTTTGGCCGGTCATCTTACAAAATGCCAATCTAAAGTAGCCCATTTATACATGTTACCTGCCACCCAGCCCCTGGGTATTTGTCATTTGGTTAATACCACATGAATGGCTGCAGTGGATGATGTATACTGAAGATTCTCCCTTTCATCTACAAGGAGTCACCAACAGTATCCTCAGTATGTGAGAAAATGCAAATTCACTGGAAATCTGCAGATTGCTCAGGGAAGTAATTATAATTGATATTCCACATTAATAGACTAAGATAGTATCAAAAGAAAATGATAGGTGCCTGGCAAGACTAGCTAGACTCACGCAATAAGTAAAATAGGTTGAACAAATTATCTATCAATTAACAGTTAAGTTGGAGGCATTTCTTAAATCTTTCACTTGTGAATACAACATCCGATAGGCTACATGTGCAACCTGCATGCGTTACCATATCTCACGGCGTAATTCTGGAACCATGGCAGGTAGGTCTTACTTACTGTATATAGCCATCTATAACTATACATCATCCCATCTATATATATATATATATATATATATATATACATATATATATATATATATATATATATATATATAAATATATATATGCCGCCAATAACCACCCCGGGGTTGTTGGGATATATTACGACAGGGGGAGTGAACAGTACCGCCGCGCTCCACTAGGGGGAGCCGGCTCCAATCTCCATTATCCTCCTGTAAACCGCCATGTAAAGACGTTCATTTTTTCTCGAGGGAGACTACTTGGGAAATGTCTAATTTTGTAGGGTGTGCAATCAGAGTTATGATGGCAGGTGTAAAAAGTGTCCTGAGTGTGTGTAAGCACTAAGGAGGCTAGTCTGGACGAGGACTTTGAGACGGAGGAAATCTTATAGACTTATAGACTTAGAGAGAAGTTTGAACGAGCTCAGGGCGGACACCAAAAAGGAAATTCAAATGGAGGCCCAGAAGGCAGCCAGTGAGCGGGTCAGGAAGGAGCAGGAGGCAAAGAAACAGGAGGCGAGGAAACAGGAGGCAGCTAAGCAGGAAACCGACGCACAGGAGGCCGCCAAACTGGAGGCAGCCAAGAAGGAGACGGCCAAGCTGGAGTCGGCCAGCTCGGAGACGCCGGCGGAGTCTAAACTGACCGGCCTACAAAAGCTAATGGGTAAGCTTGATCAAACTGTGGATCATATGAACAATCTTTTTACCTTGTTGGCCACCAAAGGCATAGTGGGTGAAAATAAACATCCTGAGCCAGAGGTGAATGCTGACGATATCCAAGATGGCGTGAATCAAAATGGCGATGGCGCGAAAAGCAAGTTTGATTTCACCGGGCAGGCGGGGGGGGTCACGTACTTAGGCCTCCCTTCCTCGGTATGCCCCTTCACCAACAGGCGTATATGTACGCCCAGGGGTTACCTACACAGCAACAGTCCCAGCCCGGAGGCTACAAGATTCCGTTGTATTTCGTGCCCATTTCTCTTTAATTACCTTATTGCAATCCCATTATAAACCCCAAAGCAATGGCGGACATCTGTAAAAAGTTCTGCTTATTGTGCGAGAATATGTGTATTATGTATTGTTTTTCTTTTATATCTAATTGGATTATGAGAATTAATATGGTAGGGAGAACTGTTGTTACATGTCAGCTCCTCTAAATATTGATTGAAGTAAAATGAAAGAAAAAAAACGAGTTAGCTTTGAAAAAAGACAACATATTTGCATGTAGCATCTTTTGGTTTATCTGATCCTGTTGAGCACCCAGGCCTAATTCAATGGGGTAGTTTGCTGGTTCAAAATAATGCTGTTTAATATATAGGGGAACAAATAGAAACATTACATGGACATGGTTTTAGTCAATACACTGGGACTGTGCTTCAAGATGTTGATAACACTTACTGCAACTACCAGACACAACCACTGTTGAGATGTCCTGTCCCCAATGTTCAGTGCAACATGAACCTGTAACCTATAAATAGACTGTACCATTAAGTGTACCTGGTGTGTGGTGGGATATCCCAGTAACCTATAAATAGACTGTACCATTAAGTGTACATGGTGTGTGGTGGGATATCCCAGTAACCTATAAATAGACTGTACCATTAAGTGTACATGGTGTGTGGTGGGATATCCCAGTAACCTATAAATAGACTCTATTTCCCTGTGAGGGGATTCCCTGACCCCAGTACTCAGTCCACCATGAATCTGGACATTGTATGTGGTGGAATATCCCAGTAACCTATAAATAAACTGTACCTCTCTGTGTGGGGATTCCCTGACCCCAGTACTCAGTCCACCATGAGGCTGGACACGGTATATGATGGAATATCCCAGTAACCTATAAATAGACAATATAACGACAGCTGCCAATGGCAGGATTCTTAGCAAGTACCAGAGTATGGTTACAGCATTGGTAAAAAGGAGGTGGTTAAAGTAACATAGTATAGTATGCTAAAGAAATACAGGAGGCTAGGGCAGTAAATGGTACGTACTTGGATAAGCAGATTGCCACTCTGATGCAGGGATGGATGTATGAAAGTATTCTCTAATAGAGTTCTACCCTCTAATGTAGAAAAAATTAAAATTGATAAACATTGGGGGGGTTAGATGCAGAACCCTATTTCATTCAGTAAATCATGAAATTCAGGAATACTATATGCTAGGCTGGTGCTGACACCTTGTGGAAACTGCAGCAAGCAATACAGGTCCGGCTGAAATCCCATCCAGTCCAGGCAGATTTGTCCAGATCACTCCCCCTTTTTAACCACATGTGAGCTACTTTAACTACATCACATGAAATCTTCCCTCTCTAGCTGATTACCAGGAGTAAAAAGCTCTCATGAAAGGCCCAATTGCAAACAGTATTCGAGGATATGCTGGTATGGGGATTTGTGCCATGCTTGTATTGCTATTATTTAATAGGAAACCCCGTTCTGGCTGTAACAAATGTAGCTTATAGAGCAAGGGCTACACAGCCTCTTTATCTGCCCTATATTAAAGGATATCAGTGAAAAAGCGTCTCTAAATTTAATCATTTTGATTTCTACATGTTCTGGACTGAAATACTGGCATTTCCACAATTTTAGGGCATGTTACTTAATTCCCTGGTGCTCTACAAAACTACAATGGGGGATGTTTAACACCAAGGGCTTTGCAGGATGAGTATTCGACAAAATGGTACAATATGGATTGGTGCCGGACTTAGCCACAGTTGCATAGGGAGCAAAGGATCGCTGCCCTTGCCAATAACATGCTGTATGTAATATTGGCACCAAAACAGATGGTGATAGCAGATCTAAGAGTAGTTGAGTCATAACATAGATGTGTCTAACACTGTATGTGTTTACACGTAGATGTGTCTAACACTGTTTGTGTTTACAGGTAGATGTGCCTAACACTGTTTGTGTTTACAGGTAGATGTGTCTGACACTGTTTGTGTTTACAGATAGATGTGTCTACCACTGTTTGTGTTTACAGGTAGATGTGTCTGACACTGTTTGTGTTTACAGGTAGATGTGCCTAACACTGTTTGTGTTTACAGGTAGATGTGTCTGACACTGTTTGTGTTTACAGGTAGATGTGTCTAACACTGTGTCTGACACTGTTTGTGTTTACAGGTAGATGTATCTAACACTGTTTGTGTTTACAGGTAGATGTGTCTGACACTGTTTGTGTTTACAGGTAGATGTATCTGACACTGTTTGTGTTTACAGGTAGATGTATCTGACACTGTTTGTGTTTACAGGTAGATGTGTCTGACACTGTTTGTGTTTACAGGTAGATGTGTCTAACACTGTTTGTGTTTACAGGTAGATGTGTCTAACACTGTTTGTGTTTATAGGTAGATGTGGCTGACACTGTTTGTGTTTACAGGTAGATGTGTCTGACACTGTTTGTGTTTACAGGTAGATGTGGCTGACACTGTTTGTGTTTACAGGTAGATGTGTCTGACATTGTTTGTGTTTACAGGTGGATGTATCTGACACTGTTTGTGTTTACAGGTAGATGCGTCTGACACTGTTTGTGTTTACAGGTAGATGTGTCTAACACTGTTTGTGGTTACAGGTAGATGTGTCTGACACTGTTTGTGTTTACAGGTAGATGTATCTAACACTGTTTGTGTTTACAGGTAGATGTGTCTGACACTGTTTGTGTTTACAGGTAGATGTGTTTGACACTGTTTGTGTTTACAGGTAGATGTGTCTAACACTGTTTGTGGTTACAGGTAGATGTATCTAACACTGTTTGTGTTTACAGGTAGATGTATCTAACACTGTTTGTGTTTACAGGTAGATGTATCTAACACTGTTTGTGTTTACAGGTAGATGTATCTAACACTGTTTGTGTTTACAGGTAGATGTCTTGTGCTGACAGTGGGACTGCTTCTGTGGATGTTCACCCTGGTACAGCCTGCCTCAGTGAGGGTCAAGGAACCAGAGGGATGCACTCTGAATTCTCAGCATTTTCTCTCTTGTGATCTTACAGCAACAAATATCAATGCGGTTCTCTCTGAAATTCAACAACCACAATATTCATCTATTAGTCTTTTCATTCGTCCCATCTTTGAACAGTTTCAATTTGGTGCTGAAGCCTTCCATCCCAATCTGCGGACACTGATGATAGCAGGATATGTGTTTTCTATATCTCCAGGAACATTTAGAGGGTTAAGTAACCTAACATTCTTGTTTATGAGAGACCTACCAGAGCAACTTGGTAGGAAGGGTATTAACCCCACCACCTATCCCTCAAACATCAATGGCACGTTACCAGTATTTGGTACAGGGTGGCTCTCACCTTTAACAAACCTACAAGACTTGAGAATCCTTTCAAGTGACATCAGCAGTTTCCGTGTAGAGGAGTTCTGCACCCTGCATCAACTACAAACGTTGGACCTCACTAACAACAGAATAAACAGTACAGAAGGACTAGGGATAACCTGTAACAGTTCATCCTGCTCCCCCTGTCTGCCTAATGTGAAACACCTTAACATCTCTAATAACCCCATCAGTGACTTTACCCTAAATATCACCCTGGATTTACCAAGTCTGAAGGTGCTTGACATATCGCACTGCAGGCTGTCAGTCCTATACCTCAATGCTGCCACATCAGAAAGTACTGAATATCTTGATGCAAGTTACAACAGACTTCATGCATTACTGCTTGGTGCAGAAGAACCATGTAACCGTTCTAACCTACATGCACTTGAACTACGCAATAATCAGCTTCACACCATCTCACCAGGTCTCTTCCTGTACACACAACATCTGCAGCAGCTGAGTCTGTCAGGAAATGCGCTCACTGAGGAGACATTGATCCATGCTAGTCTGAACACCTTGACAGATCTACAAATGCTGGACCTGAGCTACAACAATATATACACATTAAAATCTGCACTAATAGGAAACATGACGGAACTACAAGAATTCTGGTGCAGTGGTTGTAGTTTGACAGCAATTGACCATGACACATTTATGCTCATACAGAGTCTCAGAACCCTTGTACTGCATAACAACAATCTATCCTTGATAGACCCTGAAGCCTTTTCTCACTTCCTGAGTCTACAACAATTGGACCTTTCTGGGAATGTCTTCCATAAAGTCAATCTCACCGGAAACCTTTTTTCTTTGTCAAGACTTGATCTTAGTGAGAACCTGTTGTCAGAAATACCAGACTTCTCAGGTTCATGGATCAATCTATCATCACTGGTAATGGACAACAACCAGATATCTCACATTGAACTGAAGGAAATATCCTGTTTAACAAACCTGAAATATCTGTCATTAGCCTTCAACAACATGGAATCAATTTCTGATTATACTTTTTCAAATCAAAATAATTTGGAAAAGCTGGTTCTTAGCAGTAATAGGATAAAAAACATCTCAGCACTTGCATTTGAAAAATTGCCAAGTTTGACACATCTGAGCTTGGACAAGAACCTCTTAGCAGAAATCCCACCAGTTAAATTGTTCAACCTAAATAAACTGATGTTCCTGAATGTGAGTGGAAATCTTATTACAAACATGAACCTTCAAGGTGGAAAAGCATTGAGAGGGATTGATGCATCTCACAATCATATCAGTCAGATAAAAGTTAACCTTGACAGATTTGAACATCTACAATATATCAACTATTCTTACAACCATCTTAATACACTGGATCATGACTTCTACTCCTTTATAACATATACATTACCACAACCCAAGGTTTACCTTCAAGGAAATCCTCTTCACGTTAATTGTCATTCTGATTGGCTTCTTGACACCAAACTGGACAAGTAAGTGGCCTTTGTATAATATATATATATCTATACATATATTATATATATATATATATATATATATATATATATATATATATATATATATAAACATATATATATATGTTATGAGTGTTCTTTCCTATACCTCTTCTATTGAAAGGTGGGTCAGGTTCTAAGATTGTTTACAAAGTTTGGGGCACCATTTTTGACCCGCTTGGTGTTGGGAAATTCATAGAAAATAAACAGGCTAAGTCTGTTCAAGCTAGTAGGAACCCATAGAAGGCTCCAACTTTTTAATAAACATTTGATGAATTGATGTTCAAATAATTGCTTCAGTTATAAATTAAAAAAACATCACACTGCTTTGTTCCTTGTGATACTTTATAATAAAAGAGTCTTGTTTAGAGCTTACTGAAACTATTTTTTTGTGCAGTCAAGGTTTGGTTTTATGTTTAATTTACAGGACATGGAAAAAAATCCAAGAAGATGAGTTGAAAAAGCATGGCTTAAAAGGAAACTTTACCTGGATAACTGAAGATCCACATGACAAAGGGATACTTCGGGATATTAGCAAGTACAAAGAAACAGCGTCTTATGCAAAGGTAATAGATGATGACAAAGTGCTATAATTGGGAGTGGAATTCAATCTAATATATATAAACATGCATCTTTATTGTCATGAATCATGTCTAGCTGCATGTAAATACTAGGGTCATCTGACATAACAGCATGAAGCTACAATCTTGTGTGTAGTCACTCTTTTTTCACATAAAGCTCTCAGTGCTATTATTAAATACTCTGACACACTTACCCAGTCACTGACTCACACTAACACACAGAGTACAGGTTACAGCATGACTCAATTACCCAGTCACTGACTCACACACACACAGAGTACAGGTTACAGCATGACTCACTTACCAGTCACTCACTCACTCACTCACACACAGACTACAGGTTACAGCATGACTCACTTACCCAGTCACTAACTCACTCACACACAGACTACAGGTTACAACATGACTCACTTACCCAGTCACTAACTCACTCACTCACACACAGACTACAGGTTACAGCATGACTCACTTACCCAGTCACTGACTCACTCACACACAGAGTACAGGTTACAGCATGACTCACTTACCCAGTCACTAACTCAATCACTCACACACAGACTACAGGTTACAGCATGACTCACTTACCCAGTCACTGACTCACTCACACACAGATTACAGGTTACAGCATGACTCACTTACCCAGTCACTAACTCACTCACTCACACACAGAGTACAGGTTACAGCATGACTCACTTACCCAGTCACTGACTCACTCACACACAGAGTACAGGTTACAGCATGACTCACTTACCCAGTCACTCACTCACTAACACACAGAGTACAGGTTACAGCATGACTCACTTACCCAGTCACTGACTCACTCACACACAGAGTACAGGTTACAGCATGACTCACTTACCCAGTCACTAACTCACTCACTCACACACAGAGTACAGGTTACAGCATGACTCACTTACCCAGTCACTGACTCACACACAGAGTACAGGTTACAGCATGACTCACTTACCCAGTCACTGACTCACACACAGACTACAGGTTACAACATGACTCACTTACCCAGTCAGTCACTCACTCACACACAGAGTACAGGTTACAGCATGACTCACTTACCCAGTCACTCACTCACTAACACACAGAGTACAGGTTACAGCATGACTCACTTACCAGTCACTAACTCACTCACTCACACACAGAGTACAGGTTACAACATGACTCACTTACCCAGTCACTCACTCACACACAGAGTACAGGTTACAACATGACTCACTTACCCAGTCACTCACTCACACACAGACTACAGGTTACAGCATGACTCACTTACCCAGTCACTGACTCACTCACACACAGAGTACAGGTTACAGCATGACTCACTTACCCAGTCACTCACTCACTCACACACAGAGTACAGGTTACAGCATGACTCACTTACCAGTCACTAACTCACTCACTCACACACAGACTACAGGTTACAGCATGACTCACTTACCCAGTCACTGACTCACTCACACACAGACTACAGGTTACAGCATGACTCACTTACCCAGTCACTGACTCACTCACACACAGAGTACAGGTTACAGCATGACTCACTTACCCAGTCACTGACTCACTCACACACAGAGTACAGGTTACAGCATGACTCACTTACCCAGTCACTGACTCACTCACACACAGACTACAAGTTACAGCATGACTCACTTACCCAGTCACTGACTCACTCACACACAGAGTACAGGTTACAGCATGACTCACTTACCCAGTCACTGACTCACACACAGAGTACAGGTTACAGCATGACTCACTTACCAGTCACTAACTCACTCACTCACACACAGACTACAGGTTACAGCATGACTCACTTACCCAGTCACTCACTCACTCACACACAGAGTACAGGTTACAGCATGACTCACTTACCCAGTCACTGACTCACTCACACACAGACTACAGGTTACAGCATGACTCACTTACCCAGTCACTGACTCACTCACACACAGAGTACAGGTTACAGCATGACTCACTTACCCAGTCACTGACTCACTCACACACAGAGTACAGGTTACAGCATGACTCACTTACCAGTCACTAACTCACTCACTCACACACAGACTACAGGTTACAGCATGACTCACTTACCCAGTCACTCACTCACTCACACACAGAGTACAGGTTACAGCATGACTCACTTACCCAGTCACTGACTCACTCACACACAGACTACAGGTTACAGCATGACTCACTTACCCAGTCACTAACTCACTCACTCACACACAGAGTACAGGTTACAGCATGACTCACTTACCAGTCACTAACTCACTCACTCACACACAGAGTACAGGTTACAGCATGACTCACTTACCCAGTCACTGACTCACTCACACACAGAGTACAGGTTACAGCATGACTCACTTACCCAGTCACCCACTCACTCACACACAGAGTACAGGTTACAGCATGACTCACTTACCCAGTCACTAACTCAATCACACACAGACTACAGGTTACAGCATGACTCACTTACCAGTCACTAACTCACTCACTCACACACAGACCACAGGTTACAGCATGACTCACTTACCCAGTCACTGACTCACTCACACACAGACTACAGGTTACAGCATGACTCACTTACCCAGTCACTGACTCACTCACACACAGACTACAGGTTACAGCATGACTCACTTACCCAGTCACTAACTCACTCACTCACACACAGAGTACAGGTTACACCATGACTCACTCACCCAGTCACTAACTCACTCACACACAGAGTACAGGTTACACCATGACTCACTCACCCAGTCACTAACTCACTCACACACCGAGTACAGCAGAATGGTTACATGATATGTCTCATTACAGATCGCTGACTGGGACCTACTTCAAGCTACTACAGCCACTGGTGAACACAAGACCTTCTCTGAATTATCAAGTTCTGACTTTATCTGTTCGTATACATGGTATTGCCGCAAATCAGATTGTTCCAAGGACTGTTGTGAAGACTTTGACAGCTGTCCTTGTGTTACATTTTGTTACCCTCAGTGCATATGCTTTGCTCATCTCATTGATAATAGCATAAATTTCATGAACTGTTCATCAAGGAATATGACAAGTTTACCGTCAATGGGACCATCATATGCGGCAGACATAACTTTGAATGACAACTTCTTAAGCACTATAAATTCATCAAGTTTGTATTATCCTTATTTGAAGAAACTAAATGCTGCCAACAGTAATATCTCCCATATCCAACCTGGGGCCTTCAGTAACCTGACAAGGTTAAGGATCCTTCATCTGCAGCAAAACAACATAGAGAGGATCAGCAACCAGACATTCACCTTCCTCTTTAACCTACAAGAGCTCTATCTACAAGGAAATAGGATTCACCAAGTTGACAATGGCAGCTTTGACGACCTCATGCAGTTAAAGTTGTTATGGTTACATGGAAACAACTTAAAGGTTCTTCATTTCTCACCCTTTAAGAAATTGAGCTCTCTCAGAGAGCTAACTCTGCATGATAACCCATGGTCATGTGACTGCGAGACTGGACCTGCATTTAAGGAGTGGTTGACATATTCAGAAATCATTGTGAATCATTCACAGATCTACTGCGCTAACAAAGTTCCCTCAGATGCTGAATTCAGCACTGGGTCTTACTCATCTCATCACAACATAACAAACAATACTTTATCACTGCATTACAAAGCTGTGATAGACCTTGACTGTACTGTAATACAAACAATTTACCATTACAGCAAGTCTATAACTGAAGTTGTCTCCCTTGCTGTAGTGGTTGCTATCCTGGTGACCTTTACACTGGTGATATACAAGACTCGTCTGCTGATACGAGTCTGGTTCTACAACAAGTTTGGAGTACGTTTCCATGAGGAGGAAGATGACAATGACGACAAGCCGTATGACTTATTTATAGCATATGCCAAGGTGGATGAGAGACTCGTTATGTATGAACTACTGCCTAAACTGGAGGCAGGAGGTATCTCATATAAGGTGAGGAGACTTTTATTTCATGGTGAATATGGACTGTCATGGTTAAAGCAATGGGATGCCCGTTCCCCACAGGAGTGTGCAATAACCCTAGGTCGTATTGCATGCTGTGCCCGTATTTAACGTTCTCAAGGGTCACTATGGGGTTACCATGGGGTCGCTACGGTGCTGAGGGTCACGTGGCCAGCACGGAATTCAAAATGACGGCCAACGAAGTAAGCAAACACCCCTGAAGTAAACAGACATCATGGAAGTAAACAAACATAGACTGTGTATCAGTTTTAGTTGGATTAACCCTGAAATAAATACAGAGTGGCACTTAAAAGTGCCCTCGTCAGTGGTTACTGCACTTGAGCTGCCTGCCCCATATTTCACTAGACCTGCGGCCAGCGTGAAATACAGGGCAGGCACCTCTCGTGCAGTAACCACTGACTCAGTCACTTTAGCGTGCAGCTCTGTCTATGTATTGTATGCTAATATTGTATGCTATTGGATCCAAAAGCAGTTCAGTTATGTACAGCTATAAGAGTGCCTGAAATATATCTGATTGAGTTATGTGTGGTTGCTGACAGTGATACATATGGTTTACTTGTCCCACCATGTACTGGCACTATATTGCCCTGCTGGCGCCATTGTTCTCTC
This sequence comes from Harmothoe impar, assembly GCA_947462335.1. Classification (NCBI taxonomy): domain Eukaryota; kingdom Metazoa; phylum Annelida; class Polychaeta; order Phyllodocida; family Polynoidae; genus Harmothoe; species Harmothoe impar. The sequence continues at coordinate 3,004,920 of OX381712.1, forward strand.
ACTGCTGTGTCATTGGACATGCCCAGGTGATCTACTATGTATGTACCAAAACTGCATACATTGAATTGGACTATTCCAAAGTGCATTGAGGCGTGCATAGAGGCGGCCTGTAGTGGTAGTGTGTGGAGGACGGGCAGGGGCACAGGCTTGAACTGAGTGGTATGCTTATGCTAGGAGTAGATGACTGTAGTGTATATAGTACAAGGTATGACAGAGCTAGACACCCATAATCTTTAATCCTAAATGGCCCTACTGTACCATGTATTTGTACCATAGACAGTAGTGCCGTCTGAAAGATGATGGGCATCTAGCTCTGTCATACCTTGTGGTATAAACAGACACCTACTACAAGTAGTTAAGCATGCTACTTAGTTTAGGCCTGTGGGCAGGGGTAATACGATGACCCTGATGACAGCACAGAGCAGTGAGTTTGTATGATAGTCTGATTGATTGGGCAACTGTGGGGTCATTATGGTAAGGGTACTAGTTGGTGGGTGGCACATAGTCTCAATCATAGCATAGGGCACAAGATGGCTGTTCTCTGGTGGGGACAGACCCCCTTTAACTTCTCTGTAGGTAGGTGCGGTAGCTGACAGTGATATACGATTTACTTGTCTGTAGGTATGTGTGGTTGCTGATAGTAATTTATAGTTTTCTACCCTGTAGGTATGTCTGGAGTGTCGGGACTGGCATCCCGGTCATACAACCACTGATGCTGTTGTAGCTTCTGTCCAGCTTAGTAAACGTACCATCGTTCTAGTAACACCAAACCACCTGGACACACAGTGGTGTGAATACTCATTTGATGCTGCACATTACCAGGTAAAGTAGAACACATTAAAAGTACTTTAGAGGGCTGATGTTGTTTACACCTGTGTTCAATTCAATGATGTTCAACCAGTGAAATAAATTCATGGTTATTCCTCAAACTGAGTAAAATTACATTGTACTGCTGTGTACCAACTGCCGAAATTCCCTATTTCAGGTGTTAAAAGACAAACAGATCCGACTGATCCTTGTTCTGACTGACGTAGGACTTGAGGCCCGCATGACACCAGCTATGAAGCTGTACATGAAGACTAACACCTACTTGGTGATGGGAGAGAGGTGGTTCTGGAAGAAGCTGAGGTACTACCTGGCAGACAACCCTCGTGGTGCAGATCATGTTGTGGGTAGAGATTTCAAATTGATGAATGCTTACTATAACATCAAATAGTAACAATCTGTTCATGTACCTACCCTGAGTTTACTGCAGAGACTTCAGACTGATAAATGCGTACTGTCACATAAAACAGTAACATTCTAAACACATGCTAAATAGTGTGTCTGTCCCAGATTGCGGTCTGGTTAGTTCTGGTGGCTCGCCCCACTACCAGGGAGGACTGCTTGTCATTAAAGATGCAATTTCAGCTGATGTATACATATAACATATATATATAGCTTGTGCATTATGTTTTCGTTGCCTTTTTTCATTATTGTCCTTTTGATACAGAATACTGCATTTATATAGCCTTTCAGGATAATAAAATGAAGGCTATTATTCACACTGGCAGCAAAGGAAAGCTGCCAGATGCCCCATGTAGAGCAGTGCACCAATGAGCCGTGTGTATACAATGTAGCGTATTACCCTTTCAATGCATACATACATGTATGGGTAACTTCAGGCACATGACGAGGGATTAGATATACTACTGGTATATACTTGATGTTGTCGTTTTTTGTGATACTTACCACACCACCATATCCATTATTGGGGGTGGGAAGCTGATCTATACCCGCTCTTGCTCAGTTTGTAGTGATACTCTGATGTGTAATATATAATGCGAATTTACCCACAGCCTAGCAGCCTACATATCATAACAAAATACTGTTATTTCATGTTTATACTAAACCTGAACATGATATATTGTGTTAATCCAGATAGATAACATACTATAATAATATCCAGTTATTTCAGGTTCATTAATACTAACATCCTATCTACTCCATCTGTGTTGATAATCCAGATATCCAAATACCATAGAAACATCCTGTTAATTATGTTGCAGCCAACTATAGTGGTATCATATCATTGTATAAGTTTTTCTTTTGTGAACAAGAGTATGATATAAATACTAATAAATACAGGAGTGGGAGTGTTGGTTAATCTCTAGGACAATCATATATCATTATATCAGTTTTAAGAATACATATGTCCGATACTAAAAGAAGGTTCAGCAGTCACAAAAAATCATAAAACTGATGTGAATAATTTGAAATAAATAACCACTAGTGCTACTTTATAGTGTCATTTTCTCTGTGTATTAACCTCTAATGCATCCACACTGGCCTTACTGCCCAGTACCTAGCAGGCTGTCAGTAGATGCACATCTTGATAAAGGTTCCATAATATGTCAGCTAAGCCCCTTTAACAGGTCCTAAAAGGTCTTAGAAGTCATATTTTAGTGGCATGCGTCCTTAAAAGGTCAACAGGTCCTCCCGCCTTGTTTGGTGATATGGCTTACAGTGAAGGGATATACCAGATAGCTATAAATAGAGTCTATGTATCACGACTATCTCTGGGTGGGAATTCCCTGACCTGATGACCCTGACATAACATTCAACAAAACTTTGTAAGGTTTGCACTCCATCAGCAGCAGTAGCATCAACCAGCCAGCAACCAGCATCTTCCCTCTGCACTGGAACTCCTGCAGGGTTCCACTCTTGAACTCTTGTTGAAGCTTTGTCGTTCTATGTCCCTATCTGCTGACCTGAGTAAGTTTGTTCTCTGAATCCTATTTCACTCTGTTCTTGGTACCAGCATCTCGTTTTAATTTTGTAATAAGTCCCTGTCAGGTGGACCCCTGAGTCATCAATCTTTGGGGTATATACAGAATTGTCACACATTGCCCTCGTTTTTAGATCGACTAATGCAGTTGAAGCCCTCTATTTTCCAAAAGTATAGCTTTCAGCTGGCTCACAGCCATAGCCCCAATAGAGCAGGGGAAACCCATTAGCCTCTCAGAAGATCCTCGGTTCAACCCTCAGGCCATACATGTAAACCTTTTTTTAGTTTTAATATCATTTATATTTTTTTCTTCTTTTTCTTTCCTTTTAGATGTTTATATTGTCTCAGCTGGGTGCAGGGTACATACTATAAAGGCAAAACCTATAGGTAGCCTAGTGTGGGTATGTGACACTAGGTGGCAGATACACTCTCCAGTTAAGATATTTCAAGATGTCTTAATTAAGATTGCGCTTTTAACGTTTGTACGGGCACCTAGGAGAGCTAGCTCGAAAAGTTGTACATGAATTCCTCGTTGTTGTTCTTTTACATTTTCCACTTATGTCAGTTGTGATACATTTAAGGTAAATACACCGGGTAGAAAAAATATTTGTATTTTTCAGATTTTAAATAAATCTGATTACTCCGTACCATGTAAGGAACATATAGGAAAACATTCGTAATAATTACTCAACACCAATATGTAAGACAAAAATGAAAGATAGGACACTCATCCCCACTTAGCAGTGTATGGGAAAAAACTTTTGATTTTTGATTTTGTTTTGAATAAGATAGCGTGACTTTTTAGAAGAGTATTTTCAATTTTGAGTTTAATTTATAAAACTGATGGAGATTTTTATATTATGGTTGTGAAAAGCTATTAAGAAGGAGCTATAGGTTAAATTTTGAGAGAAAAAAACCCTCACCCATTTTTGAATTCTTCAAAAGTTTGAGTATTTCTCCTAATGGGTGGAAGATTGTTCCATTTGACAGCACCATGGAACTCTACACTTCTCGAGTATATTGCACTATTTGAATGTAGAACCTTTACCATTGGGCCATCATAGGCTCTTGTTCTCATGAGTCTATTATCAATATACCTATCATCACGAGAGCAATGGTACATAAAATTCTCTAAATGGATAATCCTCCTGTCACTTAAATAATTACATTTAGCATCAGTGTGGACCACATCTGTAGGGGTTAGGTGTGGATATTCTAAACAAATTTTGAGACACCTATTTTGGGCATACTGTAGGGGTTTTAGCAAATTTCCATAGGTGGTTGTAAAAAGAATATCTGCATAATCGAAGTACGGTACAATAGTGGCTGAGTACATTCTTATGGCAAGTTTCCTGCTTAAGAAGGGTCTCAGGTTACATAGCTTATAAGTTTTATAAGCCACAGTTTTAGCAACAACATTTAAGTGAAGTTTGAAAGTTAACAAGGGGTCAAGGGTGACTCCCAAATATTTGTAGCTGGGAACTACTTGTAGTACATTATTATCCAGGGTTATGTCTAAATTTCCTCGGTACCCACCTGATTGAACTAGGTAGGCTAACCCGCTGGCTTTTTCTCCGAAATGGGGTGAAATTTCTTTGGCCCTCCCCTTGGAGGGGTCGAAAATATTTTGCCCCTCCCCTCTCAACCCCCCCCCCCCCATCCCCTGTGGATAAATAGTGTCCACTCCCTTATCATGCACAGCAGACAGGCCAGTAGTTATACATTTCCCACCAGGTGTTCACGTTCTAATTTTGATCCCCCCTCCCCCCCCCCTCCCACCTCCACACCTGATTGGGGGATCGGCTGAGCTTAGATTGTGTTTGGAGAGGCACGATGTGAGGTGGCACTACGCATGTGCGACAGGAAGCAAAACCAGACAGCTTCATCTGCCGAAACCAGGGTGCGGACTTGTCCGACTATAAGGAGGGCAGGAGAGTCACAGAGGAGCCGGGCCAACAGGATCCTGCAGAGACAGTTACTGCGTGCCACTCCTGGTTCCACCTCCTGGTTCCACCTCCTGGTTCCACCTCCTGGTTCCACCTCCTGATTCCACCTCCTGGTTCCACCTCCTGGTTCCACCTCCTGGTTCCGAACCAGGCACGGGCTGCTTCAGGCACAGGGGACAGGTAAGGTCGCAGCTTGTGTTTTCTCATTCTCTTCTTCCTGTAGCTGGAGAACGTCACACCTATTACCACGCCTTGTGAAATCCCCAGTAGATAATAAAGGGGTGATCATTATGTAACAACAGGAGGGAGGTGGTGCTGGCTTTTCCCACTGCGCCTCCTCTAAGGGACGGGTAATTCTATCTTTTTTTTGGGGGGGGGGGGCATTTCTTAAGTTACTCGTTCAGAGAGGGCAGTGGGCAAGAACATTTTTAATGGGTCTCGTGGAGAAGGGGCGGACAAATGTGGAATTCGTGATGCAGAAACTCCACCAATCCCCCTGTTGTTAAATAATAACCACTTCCTAAAGTGGGGCCCTTGATGGGGGGGGGGGGGGTCCCTATGTCCCATGTCGATCTTAAGATATGCTCATGTCGATCTTAAGAAATGGCCATGTCCCCATGTCGATTTTAAGAAATGGTCTATGTCCCATGTCACTATTTACTTATTCACCATGTCCCATGTCATTAGGCCCCAAAAAGGCCCATGTCGCTGTGTCGAATTTAGGGGTCTAGGGCAATTAAAGTAATAAAGGATAAAATAAAAATGGATATCAACTATATAAGTGTTATACTATAGGCCACTGTAATAACGTGGCACCCGCTTGTTATTCATTCCACAAGTCACAAGACTTGAATTCTAGAGATTCTAGAGTTCAGATATAGTCAATAACTACCATTGGACTTGGCCCGCTTTGCTTACCTCATATATCTTCGTGAGATAAGATTAGCCACGAGTGGAATTCCAGAACTGTACTCGGAGTGAGACCTGGCCCCTCTGCTACTAGTACTACCGTAAACCACTTAAGACAATAAACTTGTTTCTGATCACATCTTGAAGCTGCATTTTCTTTCAATTCTCAGTGAAAAAAAGTGATAGAAAATGAAAAGAAATTTGGGCATATTTAGCATCAGATTTACGCTCGCAGTATCAGGAACGAAATGAGCTGTAGCTATTATGCATAGCTATGCAGTTTGCTGATCCATAATTTCTTGATCACTTAAACATACGAATTTACTTTGTTGAGGATCCACATTTATCCACCCATTTGATCCCCAGCAAAAAAAGAATCCTCATCATTCTTCTAATGGCAAAGTAATTAGAAACAATTTTATTATTTGGAGTGGCCTCAACTGATTACATTAGCATCCATGATTAGGGCCCGCCTATTGCTTATTAGTCAGGGCTGTTATGCATTGGCTAGGGCCATTTCAAGACAGATGTGACCAAAGCACCAAATTTCTTTTATGGATAGAAAAATATGTAATTAATGATTTCAGAAGGGGTGCCAACAAAAACTATGGTCAGGGGGCCGAGGGGCCCCTTGTGAACTCAGATTTTTCACAAAAAAAGTTAAAAGTCTGGAACTGGTATGACTAGCCTTATCACCATAAATATGTAGTGTCTAGGTCTATTGATACTAGAGGAGATTCTGGCATTTACTACAAGAATGAGACAAGGCGATGAAATGGACTTGGGCCATGTAGAAAATATACGGCCTATTTATTAGGTATTAACCTTTAAAAAAAACAAAAAAAACAATATGACTCTCACAGGTTTACAAGCACAAAGCGAAGCATAACCGCTCTCGGCGGCGTCGGGCAAGCAACAGCCTAAACATACACAAAGCTGGTAACCTAGCAACCTGGTTCTGTTACATGACACCAGGGGGGAGTGTGGTGAAGATCCACCTACCCTGAACTAACAGTTCCCCAAACTACCACAGGGGGGGATGGCTGAGCAGCACCTTACCGGTACTGAACTCCCTGTACCAATACACGAAACAAGGGTTGTTTCTAAACATTGATACTAGAGGAGATTCTGGCATTTACTACAAGAATGAGACAAGGCGATGAAATGGACTTGGGCCATGTAGAAAATATACGGCAACACCCAGAATCAACTTACATCAAGAACAGTTCATAACTTTTACAATACAATCTATACTTTCACCTCTTCATTAGAGCGTCAGAGACAAGACGATCCAAGTCTATCCTGGATGATAACGGTTTTGCTAGGTAAATGAGGGCTGTGAGGCTAGCCCAGTCTCCCGTCTGCCTTATGTCCTCCAGGGGAACACCACAATGATGGAGAAAAGCAGCGCCCGCCCTTCTCAGGGAATGTACACCTGAACCAGGGATGTCCAAGGCTACTGACTTCAACAGCCTTTTTAGATATTTCATCAGTACCGGATAAGTCAGTGGTACCGTAATTTGACCCCGTCTAAGTAAGAACACAGGATCGTCCCCAGACGCAGCTGGGACATCCTCAAAATGACGTTTGATTAAAGTTGGGGCACATAATGGAGAGCCCGGGGTGTACGTTAGAGGTATACAATGTGTGCGTTGTCCATACTGAATTGTTTTAGAACTAGAGACTGACAACAATAAGCCCCATTGCATGAATCGTACAGACCGCCTCCGAAGAAAATGACCCTCACATTTCATATTATCCGGGACTAAATTACATTTGCGCAATAATGACCTAAAACTCACAACAATACAGGCCCACATACAACGCTCATTTACATCTAAACTATTGATACTCAAAGACATAGTCAACAAGTCAGATAGTGTCAAAGTGACACGACGTGGCTCTGGGTCACCCAACATACGTCTTAAACCCTTTAAAGTAGTGGTAAAAGTGAAATCACTCCTAATATAAGACACGTTGTAACCGAAATAACTATTAAGGCTGATGACTCCTGACACATAATTGTCTATACTAACAAAACACAATCTTTCTGAGAGATGGACAACAAATCTACACATGTTTGATACAGTAGTAGGTAATACTTGAAGCATAAACATGGCACAGAAAGCAAAATAACACTTCCACTGGGACGCTTTTGTTTTCCATGTAGACTTCGCCCAGCAATACGATCTAACCCGGGCTGCCTTGGCATCCAGCTTCCTTAGCAACTGGTCGACATCTATAACAACAAAGACCATACGGTACACACACATTAGGTTCTGACAGACGAGACAAAGCGTCTGCACAAACATTTAATTTACCCGGTATATGTCTAGCAGTTACATAACAATTATTAATAACACACAACCAGAAAATTCTGCGAATAAGCGCCATAGCTACAGCATTATCACTTTTCCCTGAATTGATACAAGAGACTGCTTGTGTGTTGTCTGAATTACAAATAATAATACAATCTCTCCAGACATGTCCCCACCGCCACAAGGCCTCCACAACAGGATATAACTCTTGAACATTTATATTGTCCGGTATTTCGTCACCAGGAGGGTGAACTAGATGTGAGTGCAGATCGTCAGCTGAGCTTAAATCCTTCTGCCAGCAACCAGCTAACCAATCAGTGTCAGTGACTACACCAAATCCTGAGCCTGATGCGTCCAAGCTAATGCTTGCTGAGTCCTGCATTCTCCTCCCCACCATGCGTGCCTCTCCATTGAACCAGCGAGCACATGTGCGCCACCAATCCAAGTCTTTGAAAAAGCATTTACTCAAAGTAATACGTCTCTTAGTGGGGGAGAAGCTAGACAGTAGGCCGATGATTCTGTGAGAAAAAGTTCTGCCCCCTTTTATAACAGTTGAGCAGTGACCTAGAATTCCACATAACTTTTGAAGTTGCTTGCGCGTCGCCTGACGGCGACCAGCAAAAAACGTAAGCTCTTTCTCCAGTTTAAGTAGTTTATCTTTGGGTAAGATCAGCTTCATCTGCTCAGTGTCTATGTCAATACCTAGGTACCGCTGCACTTTACTTGGTGACAAAACCTTTTTATAGGCGATATCAAAACCTAGATTTCGTAGAGTAGAGTGTAAGGCAAGTTGAGCCTCTCTACAACTGTCCCAATCATTGCCAATAACCAGGAAATCATCCAAATAATTGTAACATATAAATCCGTAACTCCTCATGTATCTGGTTACAGCGTCGGTCAGGCTATTAAAAATATAAGGTGAGGCACGGGTACCAAAAGATAGAAAATTGTCTTGAATGTATGTGTCCACACCTGCTACTTTCCAGCACAGGCCCTGGTAAACCCTGTCCGTTGGCCTGATTAAACATGATCTATAAGCTGCTGACACGTCGGTGACCCCGAGATAACAGTTAGGGGTGAGTTCTGCACAAATTTCATCCATGCTATGAAATTTGAAATTCTGGAAAGTTTGTGACATGTAATTGTTTATCGAAATATAGTCAGGCTTACTGGCATCAGTTATCGGCCTGTACCCCCCAGAGTTCTTCTCCACGGCCCCCAGGGCATGAATGCAGTGTGGCTTTCTATCCACCACCGACAATTTACCCGAGAGAATTTCTTTACTGATTATTTCATCAATAAACTCAACAGCACCTTCTGTGGCCGACTTATAGTTTTTACACTCATATGGAGGAACTGCTGAATATGGGTCCACAATCTTAAAGCCGTGTAATACACCGTCCATGAGAAAGAGGCTATTTATATCCCAGACCTCGTTACCCCCATTACCACCGCCAGATAACATACGGCGCCAGCCAGACGGTTTTAATTGAGAATAAACACCCTCCACAACATGTAAATACGAAGCATCCCATAAAGGCAAGTAAGACTCATAGGTACACATAATATCCTCCACACTCGGCATGCACGTAATATCTTCACACAACGTGTAACCAAATGCATCAAAATCACACGACCCCTTTACATGGGGCGCTGCCCCCCCCCCTGGTAGTTACTGCCATAGGGATTTGACTGTTGCTGGTGCTGATAGGTCGCTTGCTGTTGCTGTTGCTGTTGTTGCTGTTGACCACGTTGCTGTTGCTGATAAGACTGGCTCTGATATCCTGTGTGACCACAACCGCCCTTAGCTCTGTGGGACCCCCTGCACACACAGCAGGCGTGCAGCTTGTGGCATGGATTGTAATGACAGCTAGTAAAGTTCCATGATGCACATATGTCATCGGGACACCATATTCTTGGAGCCTTGCCACTCCCTCCTTGACCCCCGGTCGACTGCTTGTTCCCACCTGACTGGTTTCCCTGCATATGTCTCATAGCGTCTGCATACGCCCGTGTGTTCTCCATGCCAAAATGAGTGGCGTTTGCAGTATGCTCCGCTGCACAGTAACCAATCTCCCCTGATGCCACCTTGGATGTCACATCAAACTCATACTTGGCCACCGCCCTATTGACATAAGTAGGGCGGATCTCCTTGAGCGCGATGTATTTAAAATGTTCAAGATATCCTGCTGGTGAGAACCTTGCGTCATTCGACTTCAACATGCACTGGAGCACACTAACCATACCAAAGACTAACTCCCGGTATGTCATATCGTCATAGCTTTTATCATAGGGTAGGTGGTAGTCTGGCCTAATCCAGTGACGAGACCGCTTTCTCCTAGCAGCCTCACCTGTCAAGCCTACCCCGCCAAATAGACTCTGCTCACCTGTCCCCGGGAGTGACGACGAACCTCCTCCTCCAATGCCGAGCGCCTGCAGCCCCATGCCCACTGACTGTAGCCCAGCCTGCAAGGTGGAGGAAGCCAGTGAAGGATTGTCACCCGGATCAAAAGGACTGCCATCCGCGTAGAATAGAAGGGGGGGTGACTGCAAGTTGTCTTTGTTGTTGTTTACCCCGGAAGTTCCGCCATGTTTGCCTGTAGCTGGTACGCGGCCGGTTGCCGGGTCACCAAGCGACGCGGCCGCCATTTTGCCTTCTATTTCCGCATTCTCCGCGTTGATCTCTGCCAGCCTCTGTTCTAGGAGTAGAATATCCTGTTTCTGCTCCAGCAGTGCCCGTTTCTCCTCCGCTAGCTTAATCTGATGATGTAATTGCCCGCTCCGCTCCATGCTAGGTGAAGTTGGCGCTAACAAAGAGCCCACCGGTAACTGAGGAGTTTCCTCCTCCTCGGCGTCTAACGAAGATTTTTTCGCCTTCCCGCACTGAGGGCACTTTCTCTTGCGGGCGTCGTACTCGAAACCACAATCACAGACGTACATGTTAAACCCTGAGATCGACACAATCTCACAGGTTTAAAACAATATGACTCTCACAGGTTTACAAGCACAAAGCGAAGCATAACCGCTCTCGGCGGCGTCGGGCAAGCAACAGCCTAAACATACACAAAGCTGGTAACCTAGCAACCTGGTTCTGTTACATGACACCAGGGGGGAGTGTGGTGAAGATCCACCTACCCTGAACTAACAGTTCCCCAAACTACCACAGGGGGGGATGGCTGAGCAGCACCTTACCGGTACTGAACTCCCTGTACCAATACACGAAACAAGGGTTGTTTCTAAACATAAACTCTCAGAGATACTGACAACATACATATGTAGTTACTTATTCTTAGGTATGCTCATTACTTAAGGTCAAGGTCATTTTTCAAGGTCATACTTTCCAAAAATGCCTCTTTTTCCAACAATGTCTTTAGAACATTAACTCCTGTGTCAAACAAATGACACATAGATCTTCAAAATGACATGGAGATGATAGCCCCGGGCATCAGCTTCGCAACGATATACTAATCGCAGTAAAGTGTTAAGAAATGACATACTTGTTGTCACTTTAATGAACTCTGTTAAAACTGCAAACTGCTCACAATGAACAGGTCAATTCTTTATTCTGCTCACCACAATCATATTTTTATGCACAATGAGTGATTCTTATTCAGTTATTACCAGAGAATCAGAATCTGTTTGGGGCCATTCTGGCATTTGCATATCTAGGCCTCTAATTAGTGTATCTAATTAGATCAGGTAAATTACCCTATTTAGCATGGCAATGATGGCAAAAACACCCATATGTATATTCAAAAAGGGTCAGTTCTTAAAGAAATAGCTCTTGTGAATAGAACTACACCAGAATTAAGATTTTCAGTTTTACCTAATTAGCATAATTTATGCAAAACAATGATTAATAAGTGAACATAAAAAAGGATTTGAAACTTGGGGCCAGTCAATTTCAAATATGGCCGCCATATTCCTAAATGGCTTCTAACGAAATCTTGAAAGAGCTCTTTGTTTATAATTAATTTAGGAAAACAAATAACAATTTGAAGAGTGCAAGTAAGAGGTCAGGGAATTCAATCAAACCATTTTGTAGACCCTATGTGGCAGCCATCTTGGATTTTGAGATACTTTTCCATACAAAACCTTAAAAAATTAAGATTCATGCCATGTATACTATGTTATCTATATGTCTTACTGCTTCATACTGATGCTTATACTACTCTGCAATGTGTTTGAGGTTAGTGTTACTTTAAAGAGGGTATGCACCTACTGGTATAGATATGATTTATTTATGCTGTTGCTCTAGAATTGTTCTGAAAGGGCCTCAACCTCTCTGGCTGGCAACCTACCATAGAATCCAACCCTCCCCTCCTCTGAGACTGAGAGAATGAAAATATGCTGCCCTCCACATCAGCAAGCCCACACTGAACAATTATTGACTAGAAAATACCAAGTGCTGCTAATTAATGCACCCAAGGTTGAATCATGCTCTTCCTATCCAGTTATGGACAAGCATGAAGTATGATCATCAGTTTTGAGCCATGCAGATGAGACAAGTCACGCTCATCTGATCTAGGGACATGATGGCCTTGAAGCCTAAAGTTCCTACAAGCATGAAGCATGTGCCCCTATTTAAGGTAACTTGAAAGTGAAAGGTATGGGGTCTATGGTTTATTGCTACTTGGAGAACCTTATTTTGCATATTCAAACAGGAACCTTCATATATTTCAAAACCTTTAGAAAATCTGTTCATTATTACCTATAATTTGCTTAAAAAAACTGCAACTTAGTAACCTATTTTTGTTTCATTGTACTACTGAAAATAGGTCCTAGTTTGGACAAAATGTCAACATCTTGTATAATAAGGGCCAGCTAGTGTCATTTTTTTCAGAACTATCACATAAGTATGACCTCATGGGGCTGCACCAAAACCCAATGACCAGAATCTATGGGCTCAAAATGGGCTTTAATCGGTTTTCCTAATTTGGGCAACCTGTTTTGGCTGTGCCTGAATCCAAGCCACTAGCCCAGGTAAAACCCAGGTACTGAGACCTGCCCCAGCAAAAAACAATTTGACCCTATGTGGGATATTAGTAGTATATATTGTATCGGCCAATGGCCTACTGCCTCCAACAGCAGCATTTCTAGAGATCCAATTTATATATATCTGTGAACAAAGAGATCATTCTCTCCCAGTAGTCAGTTGTACCATGTTACACAGCCCTCTATAATTATTGACTCAGGGTTACCCTGAGTCTTGTGCGACGGGTTACAGTGGCTCTCTCAGCCTAAAATTTAAAACAGCTGTCATTCCTTCAAAATTGGAGCTTTTTCTCTCAATTTTGTGTCATTAGATGCGGTACAATGTTGTCCTTCCTATTTAATCGCGCTTTAATCCATTTTCAAACGCTCCCCCCTGAAAAGCATGATTTTAATTTTGTGTCTAAAATGGTGGTAATTTGCTTCAGCATAGAGCCCTATGGGAGCCTGTAGATAACCCTTGACATTGAACATTTACATATTGAACGGGCTCAGTGCTATCTCTATGGGAGAGGGTTATCTGCAGTGACACTACAGGGGTGAGACGGTTTTTTTCAGACATTCTGACAGCTCTAACCTTAGGGTAATTGACTGGGGGTTACTTTGGGAATGGTTAATGCATGGTAATTTTGTATTGTGTGTGATATTGAACATGTCAGTTGGGGAGGGGGGCACTTGATGGGAGGGGGTCCTCATGCCCCCTGTTGATTAAAAAAAAAGAATTCATGTCACCATATCAAATTTCTTTTTTGCCAAGTTAAGACCTTAATAAGCATATAGGATGCTTAGGCTAATATAAAAATGTGAATAAGGGCTCAAGTACCCCCCCAAAAAAAAGTCAATGCACACATTTTTTCTGAGTATACCCTTTTTTTGCGCTACTAGCCTCACTCGGTGTGACTTTCTCAGGGCACCTGCGTCATGCGACCTATAGGTTGTGTGGTGCAGGTAGTTGTCAGTTCCTGATATGCTATACTTGTGACGCACAATTGGGTATGCTATCCGAAACGGTGCAGCCAGGATATTATATAGGGAGCCAGTCAGGAATCCTGGAGAGAACCTGGTATGGTGACCAATGGATTATATGGATAGTGGACTAGGTTAAACCAAAGGTGCTGAATCCATTTCTGTTATGTGTAGAATGATATCTAGGTCGGAACAAGGTCAAAATCAAGGTCAAAGGTCACATCAATACAAGGATCCTATTAATACAAGAGTGCACCCTTTCTCTTTCTTACGATGATAAATGATACATTTCCCTTCACACCTCTCCCTGACCCTGAGTCATCTGTGAGTTCACTCACACGCTCAATCTTTATTTTAGTTATTGTAAGGCATCACAATAATAGGCAACATTGAAACAATGATAGTGTTTATCATGTGCAATGATGTCCATAGTTCTACCTATTGCCCTGATTAAGTAAGATTTATTGATGTTTCTATACCAGAGGGAGATGATTTGCAAGCAAGAATTGTCAAAGATTACTGGACTTATAAATCAAAGGCAGGCTCTGAGCCTATCTGGAGACCTTTAATTATTTTGAACATCCTTCTGATCACCAATAGTAAAAATATATAGATAACTCTCTCATAATCTGCTCTGAATCTATGTGTGGGCTAGCGCTAAGTACAAAAGCACATACCTGAGTACCTTCCCTTTACTTTAACCAAAATACCCCACTTGTATGTACCATATCATAACTTAAAAGCAATCAATTATTCACATCAGAAGTCTCCAAATGGTGAAGATAGCTTTTGTGTTATTCAATCTATAAAAAGTAGGTCAAGGTCAAATGGCCAAAAAAATCTCAAAAAAATCATGTAATGTAAGATATTTGTTGCTACTATGTTTCATAAGGTGGCAATCACCAAGTATATTTGAGTATAACTAATTTTCAAAGGTTTCATATACCAACAATTTCCTATGTTAATGTCGAAATAAGTGTTACCAATACATTAGTACATTAAATGAGAAGTTCATCTTGTGAGGCAAAGCACCTAAAAGCATTCACTCACTTTTGACTTATAAGAAATAGTGTATATATAAGAAATGGTTGAACTATTCGCTGAAATTGTAAAGTATCATGGATCAAGTGACCTTGATCTTGACCTTGGGACCTCAATAGCATTCAAACACTTTGACGTACGTACTGTTGGGTGTAATCTTTTGATTTTTATGCATAAACATTGATAAAGTTGCTATATTTGCATCAATTATGAGTAATTTAACAAATTTTATGGACCAAGTCCCCAAAAAGGGGGCATATGCCCCTCAAAGCCAACCCTCACTTTGGCACCCCTTATGATATCAACATATATGTTATTTATGACAACTGGGCAAAATTTGGGCCCTTGGTCATCGATGTCTTGAAATTTACCATAACAGCCCTGACTATATGTCGCCAGTAATTCTCCCTGATCACGCTGTGCAGACAGCCATCTTGTTCCCCTATAGCACTGTAACTGATGCTACTACCTATGCCGCCATCTTGTCCCCTTATAGCACTGTAACTGATGCTACTACCTATGCCGCCATCTTGTCCCCCTATAGCACTGTACCTGATGCTACCACCTATGCCGCCATCTTGTCCCCATATAGCACTGTAACTGATTACACTACATAGGCCGCCATCTTGTCCCCATATAGCACTGTAACTGATTACACTACCTATGCCGCCATCTTGTCCCCATATAGTACCGTAACTGATTACACCACCTAGGCCGCCATCTTGTCCCAATATAGTACCGTAACTGATTACACTACATAGGCTGCCATCTTGTCCCCCTATAGCACTGTAACTGAGTAGACTACCTATGCCGCCATCTTTTATTATCTTTGATAAGCGTCTACAGATCTGTTCAAAGTTACAAAACATGATCTTCACCATTTTCACTATTTTCTATACAACTTTGAACAGCTCTGCAGCCCTATATACCTGCATTATCCATAAAAGGAAAATGGAGGCTCCAGATATTGGTGTTAAATTTAAGAAGAATTTTCTTCAATGTATATTAAAGAGAGATATTTAATTGTGGTGTTCAGGGTGATGATATTTGAAAAAGAACGATTTTATTTTTATTTCATAGAACTTTATTCAAAATGTGATGTTTGGCAAATTTTATCATGCCATCCTGTTGTTATATACAACTGAATAGATGTGTGTCATGTTCTACAGGTGGGAGTCATTACCACGTGACCTGACCTGGTGGACGCCCATTTAGCAGTCACAGAGTGAGCCACTGTAAGTTTATGATAATGATTAAACCATTTTATAGGGATGATCAAATGACAATCCCAATGGAAAATATAAATTATAAATACATCATGTACTTGATGGTTCCCCAAGAAGATCCACCACATACCTAGTTTGTATACAACTATGGACAAACTCATTGTCATTTATTGCCAGCTAAGTGTGGGGGGGGGGGGGGGCTCCCAGCGGGCACACAACATTGAATCAACATTGATATGTTGATGCAATGTTTATTCAACGTTGAAGTGAACTTTGTGCCCACTGGGCTAGTCGATGTAGGGAGGTCATAATGAAAAATAGGCCCACGGTTGGGGGGGGGGGGTGACAAAACACTACCCCCATGCTGGAATGGGGGGGGGGGGTCAAAATCAAAAACCGGTTCTTCTGCATCACCCCCCCCCTTCCATTTCTTTCTTTCTATAAGATAGGTATTGTCACAAACAACATTAAAAGGGGATATAGTTTTAAGGCAATTGGTTAAGCTCTAAGATAACGCAGAAAATAATTTGATATCTTAGATAAACAGTAAGACTATGGATTTAAGATAACGTACCGAATAATGTCTATGTTCCGCTGTGAGTGCACTCGTACTTGGGTGATGACAAGCAGTTTGCATGGGAGGGGGGGACTTTTTATCTGTTGAGTAGTTATCTTATTTTGTAGTGCACTCGTACTTGGGTGATGACAAGCAGTTTGCATGGGAGGGGGGGGCTTTCTTTCTTGTTGAGTAGTTATCTTATTTTGTATCAATCTAAGGTACAAAATAAGACCGTGACATCAAATTATGGGAGTCCTGACACCAACCCTTTGTGTATTATTGATATATATATTGATGTAACTGCACTGTTAGAAGTAAGTAGTGTTCTTGTACACCAAATACTGGGGGCAACTTTGGTTCCAGTAGATTGTGCTGTAGACCTACAGCAAGTGAGCTTTTGTATATTTACAGCACTATGTACTGTATAGGGACAGCAGAATCTTCTGTTACTGTACAGCAAAATTGATTGTAAATCATAGTCTGAATGTCCTGGGGTCACCTCCCAGTGCTGGTGATATTTCTAATCATCCATGTGAGGGAAAAACGAATCTTAGGTGGATGTAGGTGAAACAAGAGAAGTGGCTCCACCAAGGATTGAACTCACCACCTGTGGTGTTGGAGACGGGCCCAAGTAGTATTGTATGTATCGGAACGGGACTATAGTTAAGTACTGTTTATTACTCAATCGACCTGCAGCCAATCAGAGGCCTCCATTTGGTCACGTGACCGGAAGTGACCTACTTAGGGGATTAGTGGTGAGGTCACGTGACCTAGTTAGCCAATCAGAGGCCGCCATTTGGTCACGTGACCGGAAGTGAGGTCATATGACCTACTTATGGACCGGAAGTGACGTCATATGACCTACTTAGGGGACCGGAAGTGACCTACTTTAGGATCACGTGACCGGAAGTGACCTGATGAGTCACATGACCGGAAGTGACGTCACATGACCTAATGGCCAACCGGAAGTGAGTGACCTGATTGAGGATCACGTGACCGAAAGTGACCTGATTGATCACGTGACCGGAAGAAGAAGAAGAAGAAGTGACGTCACGCGACTTAATGAAGAGATGAGCGTCTTTAAGGGGTCACGCGCTTTAAAATGTGATATCTTTTTTTTTGGAGGAGGAGGAGGAGGAGGAGGAGGAGGAGGCGAGTCTCTTATTTTTTTCGGTAAACTAATAAAAAACACTACGATATAAGTTGTTGTTTTTTTTTCATTTTTTATTGTTTTACGAGCGACTGGAAGTGACTTATTGAACTAGGTAGAAGCGTTCTTTAGAGTGTATAAAGGGGGGGGGGGGAGGGGAGGGAAGGGGAGGGGGGCCCCTTTAAGATGCATGGGGAGGGGGGCGCTTTTAGGATGCATGGGGCGAGTGGTGGGGGGGGGAGGGGGGGAGGGGGGAGGGGGGCACTCTAGGGGGGTGGGGGGGGCACTCTAAGGGGCGTTTGTCTCTTTTAAGAAAAAAAGAAAAGAAAAAGATTTCAATCGAGAGACACGCTTCTTCCTCTCGAGAGGAAGAAGCGTGTCTCTTCGTTTTTTTTTGTTTAGGAAGTGAGAGTCTTTAGGATCACGCGACTGGAAGCGACTTGATGAAGCATGTGACTAGAAGTGACGACGTCACATGCTTTAATGAAGCGATCAGCTGTGACTAGCGGCGGCAGCAGTGGCGGCGGCGGTGGTGCTGGTGGTGGTGGTAGTATACGTTACTGTGGTCAGAGTTGATATGGTTTTTTTCCAACAGAAATCAGAGCTTTTATACAGAGGGAGTTTAATCCTATTTCCAACAGCACTCCAGCTGTCTAGCAGCTGCTCCGCTCCTTAAGAGCTTCTTAAGAGCTTAGATGACGAGGGGTATGTCATCGCCATCTGTGGAAGCCAGCTGAAAATGGTGTTTTTTCCTTATCCATAGCTTTACCTCCTACCCCCTACCTGAGGACGACTCTCTCCCCCTTTAGCATTCATTGTAACAAACGTCAGAGGTCAGGTGAAAATCGGATTTTCATGCACAGCCTTAGTCAGCTGTCACCCCTATTGAACTAGCCGGCCGCCGCCGGCCGGTCTACTCACCACGGCAGGAGGCGGTGATTTTTTTTTGTTTTACACTTAAGTCGCTCACCACATGCACACGACTCTACTCACAGACAGACACACCCGTCTTAGGGGGTCCTGCTTCACACCACACGCCTCCTGTAGTTTTTTTGTATACACACTCTAAGCTCATGACTGCTTAATCCTTTATACAGCTACAGCTAATGCGCGTTGAATTAGCACAGTCGGTACACCGCCCGCTCATGGCAGTCGATCTCTCAAAAAAGGGGGGAAAGAGATCCAGCTCAAAACGTCATGACTTATGTCTTTTGTTTCTCTTTGTGAATGTCCGCCGGTCAGCCGGCGGCAGCAACTGCTTAATCCTTTATACAGCTAACGCACGTTGAATTGCTGAACAAGGCAGTAAGTAGCTTAGCTCATGTCAGTCGATCTCTCAAAGGGGAGGAAGAAAGGGATCCAGCTGAAAACGTCATACCTTAAGTCTTTTTGTTTCTCTTTGTGAATGGCCGCTGGTCAGCCGGCGGCAGCTGAACAGAGCCGTAAGTAGCTTAGCTCTAGAAGCGAGAAGGAGTATATAAGGAGGCTGGAAACACCCATTCACTCACTCAGTCTTTTGCTGCTCTCTACAGTCACCACCATGAGCAAAACACAACAACTAGTGTCGTCCAAAGATCTAATCGAGTTCGAGAACAAGAAGAGTACGCAGAACGGTGATCGTTTAGCGTCAGCGTCTCCTCTTGCTACTGAAATTGAGACTACCGCCGCAACCGCTTGGTCTTATCACCCTCCCGCTGTAGCGAGCGCACGCAGCAGTAGTAGTGGTAGTAGTAGTCGCCGTGGTAGCGACGTTGTTACACTCGCGACGGTTGTTACTGCTAAGCACGCTGCTGCTGCTGCTACTGCTGCGCCTGCTGCGGCTGCTGGTGATCTTCGTGCTGCTAGTGCTGCTGCTGCTGCTGCTGCTGCTGCGCCTGCTACTGCTGCGCCTGCTACTGCTGCGCCTGCTGAAGCTGCTGCGCCTGCTGCTGCTGTGCCTGCTACTGCTGCGCCTGCTACTGCTGCACCTGCTGCTGCTGCTGCTGCTACACCTCTTGCTGCGACTGCCGCTACTAGTACTGACACGCAGCACGTTGCACAGAACCTCTCCACCGCTACATCAACCGACGCCATCAACGCCGCTCGCGCTGAGACTTACAGCTATTCGGACACTCAGCCCCAGCAGCGCGTAGTAGACATACATGCCCTAAAGCAACAGGGTGAGACAGAGAACGACGCTGACGACGAGGCGTACGAAGAACCCGAAGGGCTACGGGCGCACAGTCCGTTTTTCGACCTCATTTCCACTGGTAGCGCGTCCGGTCCGTGGCGACTGCCCTCACCAATACCTTACGAAGTCCTGTGGTTGCCCTGTTCCGACAACGAGTCGTCGGATACCAGCGCAGACGCTGCTCCTGTTATTAGTTGTGCTGCAGTAGTACCTGTATCATCATACTTCAAAGCAGAGCCGTTAGGATACTTGTCAGACGCTATGCTACTGAAAATAAGTAGTAAGTTGCCGACATCAGATTACATACGGTTAGGTTCATACCTTGAAGTGAACTTGAAGGATATGGGATATCTCAGTTGTGAGACAAGTGTCATAACTCAAGCTAGAGAAATGTTCACTACTTGGTACCAGAAAAGTTGTACTACTAAGTGGAAGGACCTAGCCGCCGCCTTGGAAGAATCTTACCGTATGGACCTCATCAAATTCTCACGTGAGTACATGGACAAGCATGACATGTGGGATGGCTTAGAGAGTGGAGACATGGAGTGGAAAGTGCAGAAATATTTCTCTCTTTTAGCTGAGCTCTGCCCTAGAGACTGGAAGACCATAGGGATCTACTTAGGGTTGACTTCTCATGAAATAGCTTTCATCTCTCAACCTGTGCCTTCTGACAGGACTGTGAAGAACCCTGTCTATGAAGTGCTGAGAGCTTGGAAGTACAACGAGACGTCTGAGCCTATGGCTCTGATGAAAGTGTTGCAAGACGACATGGGTCGCAGCGACGTCGCAATGTATGTTCAAGGGTTGTATGCAGCTGTACCCAAAGACATAAAAGTGAGCTGTGACACTCCAGTGTTGACCACTCTTGTCTGATCCCTGCAGTAAGATGGTCATCTGTTGAATTCGATCCTAGACTACAGTCACCTTTCACAATGCTAATAGTATCGTGTGGTAAGAGGTGTCTAGTATTCGAAGTGATAAATAACGTTTTATTTTTTTTAATAATTGGTAAATAAGTGAAAAAAACAAAAAAAAGAAAAACATGCCGCAGGACGTTTGCGAAAAGTGTTTCAAAATTTTTAAAAGACCGTACAATCACGAGTGACCCGTAGAAAAATGAAGAACAATACCTAAGTTTTGCCCTCTATGCAGCGATGTCGATTGCTGAAAAGATCACCTGTCGACGCGAATCTCTGGACGAGGTGACTATCCCTCCACGTACATGCGGTGTACCGAACGGTGAGGAAACGTTCACGGCGAATTGGCCTGCAATACGAACGAGTGTCAGGATGCACGGGACTCGCGTGAGTGTAACAAACGTCAAACTACCAACCGGCGAGTTGAGTGACGCTGTAGATACTATGCGTCGTAATCTGCTTCACACAATGATAAAAAGTGAGTTTCTCGGTAGGCTTACTCTTACAACACAGAGAAGACAAGAACATACTGCGCTACTTTCACGTCTCCCAGAACAACGCAACTCTCATTACAACCGCTCCCTACTATAACTAATTTTAGAAACTTTGGAAGAGCTCCTCTCAAAGATGGAAAACATCGTCGCTTGCGAAGAAGTACGGAAACTTTGCGACGCTGACACCAAGCGGTGCGCTCTTTTTCCTACTAATTTTGAACATTTGCGTTTACATGGGACCTGGAGGTTTTCCCATAGGCGGTAGGAACAGGCAGGACGGTCGAGTTGGAAAGAGAAGCCTTGTGTTAGATTTTCCCAACAAGGACAACCTCTGCGTCTTCCGCCACATTTCCTTTCACTTATACAACACCAGCAAGCGCGCTTCAAATTTGTTACGTCAGTTCTGTCCCGCTGCCACACGTGAAACTTTTCCTCCCGACGGACATTCCAGAATCTACCCTTACAACATTACCTTCGATTTCGAAGCTTTCTTCAGACCGTGCAGAGAACCGTCGACTGAACACGTGTCCCTGCTGTAGGATCACGTCCCTTTGTCGGCTAGCGTCACATCCGACTTTCTGGGGTAGGAGGGGACGGTGTACCTCAGAGAATCCGACGCAGATTCCGACCCCTTGTTAGACCGAGTTTAAAATCACATAAACGAGAACGCCAAAGTCATCGAGAAAGCTGTGCTAGAACTTTACCGACCAACGTTAGCGAAGTTACATGTGGCGATAGGTGAAGCTCTCCTGCTAGAAGAAGCGACATTCACCCCTTCTCCAGGCGGCTTCGCTGCAGCTCACACCAGACAACCGTTAGTTCAACTGAAGAAGCAGCTTCTGAGATACATCCGTCAAGCTCCAGTCGTGAGCTTCAACACGGAGCGTTACGACTTGAACCTGATCAAAAATACGCCTTCACTCGTTCTTTGCCTCCGGAGACCGAAGAAACCAACAATTCAGCGTCATAAAGAGAAGCAATCAATACTTGACGGTTTACACACAGTTTTCTTGGACATAGTAGTCAACTATTTGGCACTTGGTTACAGCTACGCGAATTATTTGCGAGCTTTCACCAGAAACGAAGAGAAAAGTCGCTTTCCTTACGAATGGATGACGTATACCAAGAAACTGGTAAACAGAACCCTGCCACCGAGATCGGCTTTTGACAGCGAACTGACGGGCGTCAAAATGGCCGAAATCCGACTACGCCACATGTCAGAAAGTTTAGTACGACAAGAAGATGCAAACTATGAGAGATTACTTGATCCACTACAACAACGAAGACGTCAAACTTTTCATTAAGCTTTTGAAAAAATCACGCTAATTTTTTCCAAGATCGCAGCATTGTCATGTTGAAAGACGAGATCTCTCTCGCCAGTTTGACTTTACAAGTCCTCTTCCAAAAACCTATAAGCTGTGTTCACAACGTTCCCTCCCTTCGACGCCGTCCTCCACGCTCTGATCAAAGAAAATCTAGTCGGTGGTCCTTCCATCATCTTCCATAGATTTCACGAGAAGGAGTGTATAGGTGTCTTATAAGTCAGCAGAGGGTGAATACTAGTGAAAAGGGAAGGCAGGTGTGCAAGTAGCTTTTCTAACAGACACGTGTGTGAACTAAGCTGCTTAAGTCTAAAGCCACCTGCGGTAGAAGCTCTGTACTGAGAGAGTCTTTTCAGCCGTTTAAGAGGCTTATCTAGGCCAGGGTACATAAGGAGTGAAACGCCGCTCTCACCAGTCACACTTTCTCCACCCGCCCTTCATCTTCGTAGCATCGGCCACTCTACGCTCGCTCAGCACGTTACGATGAGTAGTTCTGCTATTTTCTTTATTTATGAAAGTGTTGACGCTACAGAGCATCGAAACCCTCTCGAAATGAGTCCAAGAAAGAAAAAGCAACTCCCACTTGAAGCAAGAAGAGAAACAGTGCCCTATGATGCATGTGAGGTAAAGAAACATTGGAAGGACGTCACCAAGGAGCAATGGATAGAAGCATGCTTCAACTTCATCGGAACAGTAGTTTCATTTGGACAGAGGGAGAAGATTTTGTTAGAGCTATTTTTCTTAGCTCCGTATACTTGGCCTGACTGTGGTGAAATTCCTTCAAGTTTGTCAGTCTTCGCCATACAAGTTATCAACTCCTTGAAGGAGCTTCGATATATGCAAGGCACTCAGGAGGAGATTGTCAAGAAAATGACGGAATTCGAAACAGGCGAAGACACAATATGGTGCGAGGAGACGACATATGCGGACGATGATCTGGAGTCCATCATTTGTAGCCCGTTGGAACATTATGTTAAAGACTTTGAGGACATGCTAGACAGCACTGAGATGAACCCGAAAGAGAGATCCCTTACTGCACAGAAAGAGGCCAAAGCTGTGTTGGAAAAGCACAAGTTTGGTCAAGGATTCACTCTTCAAAGCAGCTGTGTGAGTGTGATAAAAAGTCTTGTGTTGAAACATTCAGACATGAAGTTTTCGCGTGCTGTCGACACACTTCCTTTGCCTGAACTGATGATGAACATGATCGACCCCATCGTACCAACACGTTTCGACTCTGCCAATTGTCCCATGTATAAAATGGTTTCAAGTTTTGCCCGTGGCCGATGGCTAAACGATCCACTGAAGTCAGAAAACCTCCTTGATTTAATCAACTGACTAAATGTATTTTCTCATACTAGTATTAGTAGCATTAGTAATAGCGGCTACTCAGTCTCGTGCAGCACAAGCAGCAGCATCTGTCAGCAGCATCCGTGACATCGTCAGCAGCAGCAGCAGCTGCACAAGCAGCACAAGCAGCCACATCTATCAACAGTATCCGTGACATCGTCAGCAGCTGCAGCAGCTGCACGAGCAGCGCAAGCAGCACAAGCAGTAGCATCTGTCAGCGGAATCCGTGACAACGTCAGCAGCCGCAGCAGCTTGTGCTGCACGCGCAGCACAAGCAGCAGCATCTGTCAACAGCATCCGTGACAGCGTCAGCAACTACAGCAGCTGCAGCTGTCAGCAGCTGCAGCAGCTGCACGAGCTGCACAAGCAGCAGCAGCAGCAGCAGCAGCAGCAGTAGTGTAGACCGCTAAATTCGAGATGACGTCATGTCTGTTTCTTAGCATCGACATTCGACATGAGACCTAGTGACATTTGACATGAAGCTTGAAAAACATAGTGACAAGTGACATGAGCAATTCTTAAATCGCCATGAGATATGAGCATAATTAAGCGACATCGACATGTGCTATGGCTATTTTTTTTTAAGACAAACGCCGTAGTCTCCTCATCCAGACCTCCGCTAGTAGCGCTCTATAAGCGCAAGCTGTAGCTGTGAACCCCCTCCTCCCACCGTACACACGGGTAAATATCAGAGTCGGCCAATGTCGCCAATACTACTCTCATACAAGGGTCAGGCGCTGCTGGACTATAATAGATGAGTCAAGGACTATTCTACTGAGGGTCAGGCTACGCCGGACATTCAATAACAAGCTGGACTTTGGCAAATTTGCTTGAAAGTCTGGTCAGCAAGAGTCCAGCATACTCTCCCAAGAGTTCAGCATTGCCAGACTATGGCATGAGGATCCCGCATGGTCAGACTTTCAAGCAAGTTTGCCAAAGTCCAGCTTGTTATTGAATGTCAGGCGTAGCCTGACCCTCACTAGAATAACCCTTGACCCATCTATTATAGTCCAGCAGTGCCTGACCCTTGTCTGAGAGTAGAATTAGCGCTATTAAGTGCCTCTGATATTTGCCTCTGTGTAGTCAAACCTCGCCTGAGAGAGACATACTTCAGAAAGAAACGAAATCAGATTCCGACATCGGTGTGTGACGATCACTTAGAGCTTTTCGTGAAGATAAAACGGAAAAAAGTGCGAAAATGGTGTCCGCCGCCCGGCGGATGTTGTGAGAGACGTTACCTTCACGATCTGAGAACTTCGAGGCTTATGTAAACGGCGTAGGAAGGTGACGGGATCCTAAGTCTCAACCCTAAGACTTACATTTGCTACGATCGAGTCAGCAGCACCAGTGAAAGAAAATCCCAAAAAAAAGAGATGGCGTGCAAAAAGTGTACAGAAGTAACAAAACCCTAAAGAACCAGTCGTCTTCTTAGATGTTTTCGCAAACGAAAAACTCTCCTTGCGGTAAATAGAAATTTCAAAGTGGTACGAACCAAAAATGGACACTTACACCATAGAGAAGGATGACGTGCGCTACTTGTATTATAAGCGTCGCGTGCATTCTAACGGTGTGACAACAAGTCCTTTAAAAATATGAAAAAAAGTGTGTTATTGATTGATTGAGCGCATCTTTTCAAAAATAGCGTGTTTATTAGAATTGAAAAAAATAAAATAAAAAAATAAATAAAATTATTGTTGTGTTTTATTTTCATACGTCTTCTTTTATTAGTAAGTAAAAAAATTATAACAATTAACTAGCGTGTCCTCTTAAAGTGACACTTCCTCCAGTCGCTGCTGATCGCCTAATTAAAGCATGTGTCGTCGTCACTTCTAGTCACGTGACTCATCAGGTCGCTTCCGGTCACGTGATCCTAAAGTCGATCACTTCCTAAACAAAAAAAATTAAGAGACACATTTCTTCATGACCCAACCAATCAGGGGTCTCCATTTGACCGGAAGTAGTCCCCTCATTTGCATAATGGGTCACTTCCGGTGTACCAGCCAATCAGAAGCCTCTAACTAAGTCAAGGTCACGTGACGTCACTTCCGGTATGCCCTTATATGGACATGTGAAGGTCACATGACGTCACTTCCGGTATGCCCTTATATGGACGTGTGACGTCACTTCCGGTCAAATGGAAGCCTCTGATTGGCTTCGTCATGACCTTGACCTCTAACTAGGTCAAGGTCACGTGACGTCACTTCCGGTATGCCCTTATATGGGCATGTGACGTCACTTCCGGTCAAATGGAGGCTTCTGATTGGCTGCAGGTCGATTGAGTAATAAACAGTAGTTAACTATGGTCCCGTTCCGATACATACTATACTACTGGCCCAGATCCATTGCGCCACAGAGCCGGTGTTACAAATGGTCATATAGGGATATAAGCTACCTCTGCCATGTCTGTATTAAATGAGCTACAGCCTTGTTGCTAAAGATCCCTGATGAGAGGTGGCTAGACCTAGGATAGATCCCACGACCTCTCGTGTACATATTACAGGGAAAAGTACTGTAGATCGACAAGTCACTACCGTTACCTGCATCTACAGTAACAGAATTGTACATGTACAGTAGAATTTGCTGAATTATTATTTACAGCTAAAGTACTGTACATTTACAGCAAATTTTGCTGTTCACGGACAACAACTTTTTACAGTGTGCTTAAGTCAGTGGGGGACATCGCTGCCACTCGCTCTGATCTGCTCAAACATTGTGCAGTTGACTCGGGGCACCCTGGGTCTTAGTGAGACGGTTTTGGTGAAAAATTGCAGTCGACTTTGACGAACCTGTACAAATTTCCTCTTGCATATTTTGAATAAAGAATAGCTCTGCAACTAACTAACAACCTATACCTGTCTACCCCTTTGTGCAAAAGTTTTTAAAAACTATTCTTTCCTAGTGAAAACAATGGGATAAAAAGAGTCAATTTGATGTCAAAATGCACCTCTCTGTGAACTAATGCTAAAGATAGCAGAGTGACCTTGAATCCAGACTCCTATACCTGCAATGGTTACAACTAGGTGAGATAAAAAGATGAGATGCTTTTAAACAACAAGAATAAGGTCGATAGTAGTGCACAAAGACAACTGAAATAGTCTGCAGCCTGGCTGTGCTGTTAAGAAATACCTGTCGACACACGGACGCCCTGCAGTAATAATGTAGTAAGGACGCCAGTAACCAGCCACATCAACTTTTGTGTGAGTATTAGCCCGGGCTTATGCTGCTACCGTAAAACCTCGCATATAAGCCACGGCTAATACACGAGTCAGGTCGGCGGTGCGGCTTATAGGATCGGCCTAGGGTCAGGGTGTGGCTTATACGCGAGTTTTTGCTCCTATAGTATAGTACGAAAGTCACCGCAATCAGATGGCCAGTGTGGCTTATATGATTGGCCCAAAGTCTGGGTGCGGCTTATATGCGAGGTTTTACAGTATGCAGGAAGGGCCAGGGAGATTTCACAAAGGGCTGGAAAGACTTCCGCTGCAACTTAAATGCATTTCCATTGTTGCCTATGCAATTACACTGGTGTTCAAATTCCATTGGTGCATATGTTTAGGGTGGCATTACAAATTCTTACCCTTTGGGGCAAACCAATCATTGTGGTGCAGCAATTTTATACATACCCTCTGGTTTTCTTTTTAACGAGGGCTACCAAAGTTTAATGGGTCGCACAGGGACCTCATTTTTTGGTCTACTGTTTTCAGAAAGTATGGTACTTGAGAATGTGAAATATGTCAATTATGGTGAAACAAGACAAAAAATATATTGACAAGAAAGCTGATATCAAACTCTTCAGGTCTATCTGAGGACATTTTGAAAATATTCAATATTTACCAAAATATAGCAATTCTTTTTTTTTAATTCCCATCTTAATTAAGACTTTTTCCCGCCAAAAAAATAAAGTATAGGTTTTGATGGAGAATTGTGAGAATAAAAACGATAATTCGACAAAACTTCATTTTTCCAGCATATCCTAGCTTATATCTTAAATGAACCAATGTCAATAGCATATGTCAAATCTAAATAAAGGCGTTTTCTAGCAATTCGGGATGCGGATGTTTCAGTTCAGGATGTTCGGGTTCGGGATGTTAGGGACAGGGATGTTCGGGATGGAGATGTTCGGGTTCAGGATGTTTGGGTTTGTGATGGTAATGTTCGGGTTGGGATGTTTGGGTTCGAGATCTTCGGAATGATGATGTTCAGGTTCAGGATGGGGATGTTGCGAATGTTGCAAAACAAGCACAAACACAGTCACTTGATTTAATTCTGACACTGCCAATCAGTCCCTCTCACCCCATGAACCCTGAGTCCTTCTGTGATGTTAGTCATTTGCTCCCTCTTGGATTTGACCCACGTTTATCAGCAAGTTGACTTACTATCATACATTTCACTAGTAGATTGCCTCACATCGTCTAATGCATTTAACGAAAAAACGTTAAAAAGTACATCCGATGAACCCTCGTTTATTGCACTGCAAGCAGTTCAATCCCTCTATTTTCATTTTTTCTTGTACCCCCTTTTGTTTCTTTTTATTTCTCTTTTCTTTTTGAGATTGTTTCTTGATTGGTTATCATAGCCCTGGGTCACATCTGATGTCAATCACACAATCAATCTTTCAGAATGTGGAGTGGCAAGAGACCCAGTAGGTAGTGACAAATCATTTGACACCAGGGTGACTGGTGGCGAGGTCCCTCCTGGATTAGAGCAACAGATTATACAGCTCACTTATGTATGTCCTTGTCTCTGCAGCTGAAGCTCCAAGCCGAAGTAGACGCTCCATCCGAGCAGCATGCATTTGAGACACCTCAAACGACACAACCGGCGTAAGTACCTATATCAACCAACTAAGAGTGAGTATTCTCTGAGGGACAGAGTGTCCATACTACTGATGTCAGGCAGGTATAACTGTAGCACTGGTTGTTCAGGGCTGGATTAGTTCTAGGTCGCTATGATTGGGAGGGTTCTAGTCGGCTGGATCCAGCAACCAAACCATGATAAATTACTTTTTAGGTTACTACTAAATATCACTCACAGTTGGTTTTAGAAATAAAATATTGATTGAATCTATGTACCGTAAATTCCCGCGTACTACCCGCATCTCACGTATAACCGGCACACCCAACTCAGGGGAATCATATAACCCGTTTTTGAATTTGAAAATTTCAACTTTAATACTGTTCTATAGTTATAAAAACCCTGGTATAACCCACACCCTATATAGGCATGTTTGTTATCAAATGAAAGCTGAGTTTGGTTCGCGTACAACCCGCGGGTAGTACGCGGGAATTTACAGTAATATTTGTTGTAAGAATGCTAATGAGGGTTGGATAGCAAATGTATCACATTCAATTTAGTTGTTGACTTGATGCATCTTCAAGACCAACATGGGACCAGTATTGAAAGCAAGCTCTCCTTTATCCAGGTCACGATACTAAGAGAAGACTTCAGTAGACGTCCTGACTCCTCTGGAAAACATCAACGCCTTCCACAACCAAAGTGTCTGTACCCCAACATAAAGCAGGAAGATGGCGGAAAGTCCGGAGGACACAGACTCGATGAGTTCTGGGAGCTGGCTGGAGGACACCTTGATAACTTCACTCCAAGGTCTCCATCTAGATGTTCATTACTGGTTAGATATCTTACAGCCTGAGTGTGAAGTCACTGATGACGACGAGGTCAGGCTCTGTAACCATTCTGACTTTAAGAAGATTGAGAAACTTGTTCAGCATGATTGGGAAGTAAAAGCATTGATGCAAATGTTGGACATTGGGGGGTATAAGCATCGTACGGAAGAAAAAGCGAAGGCACAGCATCTGGAAGAGCAATGTAGCCAACTGTTGGGTGCTTTAATATGTGAGAGGGATCGAGGTAAGAGTAGGTATGACAGGCTGGTAAGAGAATATGAACAAAAACTGAAACAAGCCCTGCAGATTCCTGATGATGTCTGGGTTAGGTCATGTAGACATCTGTCCTTAGATGGCTTTATAAGTCATTTCAACAGTCAGTTAGCTGAAATGGATGAGTTAGCGATGAACAGAAATGAGTTGTCACCAAGTGATTTGTTGCAGCAGGCATCAGGAGGTTTAGCTCTCAAAGGTATCCTGGTCTCCAAAGATGCAGGAGAATGTACAAATGTTTGTGAGACAGTCATTGAGGTACCGAAAGCTGTTGTACTGAATTCTCTGGGTCCTTCACAAAAAGAGTGTTTCAGATTGTTTAGTTCTCAACTTGAAGCAGATAACTTTCATAAATCACTCAGCACACTTGGTCACAGCATAGCATCAACCACTGACAATGATCTCTTTCAGTTACAAACAGAAGCAGGGATCTCGCCTAGCACTGTGAACGATCTAAAGAAGGACAGTAAAGAAACATGTCTTTCAAAAGTGAAGGTGTCATATATTCCAACTGCTTGTTGTCAAGTAGAGAAAAAGCATCTACAGCTTTCCAAAAGTGCCCTCCATGACTTGAGAGAATTGGAAAGGCTGACAGAAGGAACACCAAATCAAACTTTTATACAGAAGCAGAGTGAAAACTTCCTCAAGAAATATGGGTCTCACATCAATGTTGGAAAGGTAGTGTTTGGTGGCATCTACACTTCACAGGCAACATACTGTAGTAAAGCTTCCAGCAGTGCGGAGAAGGTTCAGGGTGTGCTGAATGATGCCTTTGGTGGTCTGGTTAACATGAGTTATTCTGGCCTTGGTATAACGAGTGACGGTACAGTAAGTCCAGACCAGATAATTGCTCATGCAGATATAGCTGCCTCATATGATTACATGAGGCTGTCAAATACCACCATGAAAGTCTCAACAACAGGGGGTCCACAAGCTGTCAAGTCACTGCCATTATGGGCAATGGGTCTGGTCTTGTGCAGTGAGACTTGGGCCATCATCGACAGAGGATGTAGCTTTCACAGAGACTTTGTGGGTATTTGGGAACTCATACGAAACAATCGGACTGAGTTTTCTGATGCAAGAAAATTAGCTCAGACCCTGCAGGATGCATGGAGGATGATGAGTGGGCTACCACCAGACCAAACACAGAGTGATGACGAAGTGGAAAATGCCAAAAAGTTTCTGAGCGAAATACTTGAAAACGACCTGCAGGAATGGATAGTTGATGAGAAGTTCTCTAGCAATGCTGTTGAGTATTTGGAGACCCTTCTGGATGAAGTCAAACAGTGCTGCTCTGATGCTGCTGGAACTGACTTCTGGATTATGAAGCTCAAAACACACAAAGCGCTGAACAGCTTTCTGAAGCACACCATAGAAATGAATCTGCAGTATTCATATGTCAATCTCAAACGTGTATATCACTACTTGTCTGAGCTTCTGACACTGACACAAGGATATGAGTATCCACTTAGGAATGCGATTAAAGAATTTCTGTCAACAAAAATTGATGAGTCCATTCAAGGTATCCTGGGAAAAGAGACAATCAAGGATATTCCAAACCTGATAGCTATTCTCAAAGAGACACTTCTGCCAAAGATGGAAGCCTTTGATGATAAATCTGGCTCCGTAGAACCAGATCCAGTGCATCAAATACACCTGCAAGGTACAAGGGACCTGGAAATAGTTGTGGATAACTATCTTGTGCATCTAGAGACTGCAAACAACCCGTATGTACTGCTCCTTCTAAGGGTAGCTCTTCACGAGGTGAATTATGACCGTCAGAATAAAGGCTTCTCTGTCCCCTTCACAGAACAGAGCCTGGCAGAGTTCACTCAAAGACTTGAAAACCTCTGGGAGGAATTCCTACTTCACAAAGGAACTGGAATCATGGAAATGCAAGCAATGCTCATTCACCTCCTGATAAATTCATTATCAGAAGATGCTGAATCCCGGGAACAAGATTTTCAAGAGTTCATGAGAGGAATTCATAAGCTACTAGTATCAGATATGGCTGATGTACTTTCTAGATTCACCTCTCCCACTCCATATGATTGGAATTGCCTCATTGCCGGTCTAGAAGAAATGAAGAAAGGAAAGAAATACAATCTCCAGAATCAAGCACTTGAAATAGCTGCTTTTCATGCAATGCCTAGATCAGAAACCAAGAAATTCCAATCTGAGATCTATGCAGATGACTTTGTTCCAGATGAGGGTACAGCCGCATGGAATTTGCTTGACCAACTGGGCCTGACAGATTATTACCCATCCAAAATCTCGCTACAAGATGACATTTCCCTTAATCCCCTTGATGTCTTCTTGGCAGTGTACTCCTGCTGTGACATGATGTTAAAGCAAATCCTCGCTCAGAAAATGGTGCAATGTCGACTAGCTGTCCCATTTCTCTCTCCATCCCTATCAGATGGTCTGCTATCCTATTCTCTGTGGGCGTTGCGGAGCACCATCGTCGAATGGAAAAACAAAGAGCAAGTTTGTATGGAAACTTCAGTCGTCGATCAGCCTGTAAAGACTGTGTCCTTTCTGAAACTTGGAGAGCCCTCATGTTCAAAATCGATGTTGCTTAATAACATCATTTCTGACCAACCACATCACACCTTTTGGAACAGAGAATGCCCTCTTGGACATTCAGATCGCTCAATAGCAAATGGTCTTGTTGAGGCTCAGTGGTACATTCCCGCAGGAAAAGCAACAGATAACTTTGAGGACATGACAATGTTCCTGAACTTACGAGGTGACGCATGCCTCCATCAAAAACAAGTGCAATTCTTGCAGGCAATTTCAGATGTTGTTGTGTGTTGCATTGAAACAAGTGACCTGGACAACAAAGATGTTTTGAGGATGATGAACGATATTCACAGGAATTCTTCAAAGGTTGTGCTTCTTCTTGCCAACAAAGACCCTGAGTCGCTGAACAAGCAAGGGTTCAAAAAGCAATCTGATTTGTACCTCAAGCACATTGGTAAGTTTAACATGGCCAATACAAAAACTATTCCAGGATTCAAAGGAAACAAAGTAAGGACAACAGAAGACCTGAAAAAGGATATGAGAACCACCCTGTGCAAATTCATGGCAGGTCATACTGGAAGATCTATGGAAAGTATGAGTGTTCAGGCCAAAGAGATGGGCATCCACATCGACGAGGATGAGAACATTTGCAAAAGAGCAAAAGAAATGGCTGTTGAAGTGATATCATGCATGGGGGAGAAGTCCACAAATGACTGCAAGAAAGAAATGTTGCCCTTACAAGGAGATGACTGGCAGCAATGGAGCAAGTTACTGAAAGACAAACAGTACTCTGGACATTCTGATGTCATTTATGAAAAGGCTCAAACTCAAGTAAGTATGACACAACTGCGACAGAGTCAGCTTGAAATTTGCAACAACCTAAGTCAAATCATGAGAACTTTCCTTGGAAATTTGCTAGAGGTCATAGATTCTCCAGTGGAAAGCCTTTACATGCAATGGCTGAAAATCTACCTTGACCAGATGAGTAGAAACACTTTGCCAGGTCTACGCAGGGAGTACCACAAGAAATGGCTGGAATTCTATGCATCCAAGAAAGATGGGGAAAATGCTGCAAATGTTAAGAAAGAACTTGAAGCAGAAGAGAGGCAGGTTGCAGAAGCATCCCTAGGAGTAGAACACTTATTCCGTGAAGTTGCACAGATGTATGAGGCCGCTGTGGAAAGCAAGAAGGAACTCTCTCAATCAACACGAGAATTCTTTTATCAACTCCCCACAATCGCTGCCAAGTTACTCTTGAAGGGACAACCTATGGAGATTATGGATGGGGATGCAGCAAATGTCCCCCTGACATGGGTCAAAGCTGTGTTATCCAGCTTAAAAGACCATGTTGGAGACAAAAAGCTTTTTGTTATGTCCGTTCTCGGAATCCAGAGTTCAGGAAAGTCTACATTGCTGAACACCATGTTTGGG
Source organism: Harmothoe impar (assembly GCA_947462335.1). Lineage (NCBI taxonomy): Eukaryota > Metazoa > Annelida > Polychaeta > Phyllodocida > Polynoidae > Harmothoe > Harmothoe impar. Next base: position 3,038,895 of record OX381712.1, read on the forward strand.
CTGCAGTTTGCAGTGAGTGCAGGTAGATGTACACGAGGGGTGTACATGCAGCTCATCAAAGTAGAAAAGGAGAGAAGTGACCTGCCATATGACTATGTAGTGGTTGTGGACACAGAAGGTCTTCGTGCACCAGAACAAGGACAGATGAAACACAGTAATGACAACCAACTGGCCACCTTTGTCATCGGTCTGGGTGACGTGACCATCCTGAACATCAAAGGAGAGAATGTGGCTGAAGTCTCTGATGTGCTCCAGATTGCAGTTCACGCTTTTCTAAGGATGAAGATTGTGAACAAGAACTTCCAACTCCATCGAACATGTGTATTTATCCATCAAAATGTACCTGCCATCAATGCAAAGGAGAAGATGCAAAGTGGATGTCAAAAGCTGAAGGAACGCCTAGATGAAATGACCAGAGAAGCTTCTTCCATTGAAAACATCGTAGACATTCAATCATTCAATGAAGTGATAGAGTTCGATGGAGAAACCAATGTGTGGTATTTCTCAGACCTGTGGCATGGGGATCCACCAATGGCTCCTGCTAACCCTGGGTACTCTGAGAAGGTACAAGAAGTCAAGGATTGCCTACTCTACATGCTGTCTCAGAGACAGGAGACTTTCCTCTCATTTCTAGATCTTAAACTTCGTGTGGAAGACCTGTGGAAAGGGGTTCTATCTGAAAACTTTGTGTTCAGTTTCAGGAACAGCTTGGCAGCCAAGGCCTACAACAATCTTGAAGCCATCTACCATGAGAAAAGCTGGGACATTGAGAGCAGCATCAATGAGTGGATAACACAGGAAGCCACCATCCAGTTGGAGCGTTGTTCAACAGCAGAAAAGTTAGAGCAGTGCTGTTTGGAGCTCTCAAATCAACTGCAGGGAGTAGGGGATAATTTGCATGAAAATGCACGTGCTGATTTACAGCAGTTTTTTGAAACTCACAACCAAAAGGATATTCTCATTCAATGGAAATCGGAGAAGATGGAATGTCTGAGGAGTGACATGAAGGTTTTCATACGCAAAGGTGAAGCAGAAATTCAGAAGAAGAGAGATCGCTTGAATGATGACTTTCTGCAGAATGTAAGACTGACAGAGCTCAATGTTGAAATCATGAGGAAAGCTCAGAATTTGGCAAATGAACTGAAAGGACAGAAATCTAGTGAATGGCAATTGTATGAGAAGTTTGAAGCATTCTGGACTAAATGGAAGAATGACTGTGCAAACAGCACCACAGCCGCTTCAATTCCTATCAAAGAGATCATAGAGTATCTGCTCTATAGACGTCTGGGTAAGGACTCTGCTGCCCTTCAGAAAGAGTTGCACCAAAACCCATTATCAAGACATCTGATGGATAGGGTTTTGAATGGCAGTATCTCATGTAGAGATATTACAAAAGCACATTTAAGTATTCGAACATCATTCGCTGGAAAAGTCAAGTCTTTTTTCATTCGGAGTGCATGGCATGAGTGTCAACAAAAAGCAGTTGCTGTAATCAACACCATTCTACAGAGTGTAGATAGCTATCTAGCAGACATCAGCAAGTTGGACTCTGGCTTTCAAGAAGCGTTTGCGAAGAATGTGATTAAGAGAGTTGTAGACGGAGTGGAGACGTTCAACTCTAAGTCAGAGCAGACAGCATTCACGCTGTTGCCAAATCTGATGGTTAAGATTGCCGTCCATGCCTGCTGGTATGCTTTGGGGGTGTTCCAGAAGATGCAGAGAGAATATGAGGAAAATCATGGCATACAAAAGAAGTTGAATTCTTACAGAAGTGCTGCTTGGACCTTGTTCAAGAACACATTGCAGCAGAGTAAGATAGAAGTGATCGCTGCTGATCTTCTGTTAAACCACTTGGAAAACCTTGTTAAGGAAGCAGTGGAAAAACGAATGAGTGGCGAGATAGTGAACCATGTTGTGCGCTATTTCAGTCACACCAAGTTCCACCTGATTGTGAAAATACTCACTGACCTGGCTGATAGACCATTTACCGATTACCAGTCATTCATATCTGGTTCAAAGGACTTTGCTCTATCATGGGTAACATCATTCACAAGTGAGGAGATGTTTCAAGTAACACCAACTACAAGCTCAAAGTATGCCAATTATGCAGGTGTGCATATTGACAAGCTTGCGGAGTGCATCAGGAGGAGCATCAAAGCCACCACAAAAGTATCCAAGGAGCGAAAAACTGGAAAAGATGGAATTCAAAAATGGGTTGACATTTTCTGTGACAGGCTTAGAGAACTACCAATCAAAGAGAATGACTTGAAACCTGTAGTGGAACAGAATGTCAAGGACTTTGAACACTTTGAGAAACTTCTACTTGATGGAGTGAAAACACTGGGACAACATGTCTTGACTGGATTCAAATCTGAGAAGTTTGACCGTATGAAGTGGGAAGGTACAACTCCATACACACAAGTCTTGGGTAAGCTCTGGGGCTGTGAGGCTCAGTGTCCATTCTGTAAAGAAGTTTGTCAGAGAACTGATCCCAACCATCTGTCTCCTAACGACTCCCACCAGTGTATTCAACACAGACCAGAGGGGGTGGGTGGCGTAAGAGAAAGGGACAGTAAAATACTCTGCATAGAATCCTGCAACTTTGAAGTCCAAAGTAAAAGGATATTTGGATTTGGATATCTGCCCGGGTTAAGACACTTGAAAGAGGCATACCATCCATTCAGGGAGTACAAGAAGTTCCTACCAGACTGGGACATAGCTCCCTCACCCAACATGGAGTCCTCCAAGTACTGGATGTGGATGATGGCAAAGTACAAACATCAACTTGCAGATATGCACACAACAAGGCTTCCTAACATACCACCAGCATGGAACTACATCAGCAAGGAGGAGGCGCTTAACAGCCTCCGTGTGTACACCAACTGAACAGTTGTCATACTGGGCCATTGGGCTGAACTTTCCCTAAGCTAAATAGTTCCATGATTAATACTGTAACAGAAAAATTTCAGCTTATGGCTGTGTCTCACGACCTTGGTCCAATGTATTTGTCTCTGACCGGGTGCTGTCTCTGACTGGGTGCTGTCTCTGACCGGATGTCATTTGGGAGTTAAGTTATCTTCTACCAACAGCAGGAGGCTAGTTATAGTTACATAACAACTGCCATATCGTTTTTACAAATCATAATATATATGAGTATATGTTAAAAATTAAAAAAACACTTCCTTCTGACACCAGGTCAGAGATGGCACCCGGTCAGAGACGGCACCCGATCAGAGACAAAAACATTGGCTCAAGGTCATGAGACACAGCCTTATAGTAGATATATAGTTTTTGACATTGGACAGCTGGCCCTTTCTGCTTCTATTTTCACGAGGGATTTGAATTATCACTTAAATTTAGGTGAAGAAAAACAATTGAGAAGATAGTAAATACAACAAGATTCTAATCAGCAGGTGGGGCAGCTTTAACTCACTGTTATGCTTTTACTTAGATTTAGGCCAATAAATGATTAAAGGTGTATGCTTATAGGTATAAAACGTCTCATCATACCTCTCACATAATTCTCAGATTCTAGGAAATAACTATTATATAGGAGAAAAGAGTTTAAAATTAAGTCTAGCTAGGTTTGGCTTAAATGATCTAAATAACATACTTCTCATATACTCTTGATCTAAATAACATACTTCTAGACGTACAAAATCTTGCGCTTATACTCTAGTTATAATCTGTGTTTCAAGGTATTTACATGACTCTGCTTGTATCATATGATAAACAAATGGAGTGGCTATAGATGTTATCTACCAACTCATATCCACAATACACTGTAGTTCCTAGATAAGGTTGACTGTCTAAGGTTGATAGTTTATACCACAGTTGAGTGAAAATACAAAAGAACAAAGCCATCTATATATTATACTAAGTGCTGTATAAAATGAACGTCTCTTGGAAGCCATACTCTAATGAAGTATACTGAGCCCTTGTGGTAATAATCAGTACTGGTTGTATAGATAAGAATGCTTTGCAATTGCAGCCAGTAGCATATTTTACACAGAAGTATGAATGTACAATGTACAATCTACGTCCTATATTATATATTGTATATGCACATCTGTTTGTTGAAGATCGCTGTATTAGAAAATCATTTATGAACTAAAGACACGTTTACAAACTCTAAAGATTGTTACTGTCCATTCGGCGCTTATTCCTGCTGTCAGATGTAAGTGCTTTACAATAAGCCCTGGACGTTAGTGATTGGCCGCAGCTGGCGCCTCGAGAAAACACCAAGTAATGGGATGTAAAATGATTGTACAACCCTACGCAGACTTCAAAAAGTTATTCGCTTATGTTATACCATGTGTTATTGATGAGCTGCATGTCCACCTGGTGGAGGTATGTGAACTACAGTGTGTACTGCAACACCAATTACCTTATCAAAATACGCATTGTTGTGATAAATATATCAAGGGAGTGTTCATTTATTAATTACAGGGGGGGTGGTGAGATTTCACGTGGAGGCGTGAACAATTTTTCACGCCCCCCCCCTTAAGAGGGGTCAGAATCTTTTACGCCCCCCCCCCCTCAGGAGGGGTCGGAAATTTCACGTGGAGGCGTGAACAATTTTTCACGCCCCCCCCCCCTTAAGAGGGGTCAGAATCTTTTACGCCCCCCCCCCTCAGGAGGGGTCGGAAATGTTTACGCCCCCCACCCCTGTAACTAATAAATAAACACTCCCTAATGTAGTATGAGTGTAAACTCAGACTAAAACTGTAGCTGCTTTCTCATGTTGAGATCCACTTGTAGCATTATATTCTGTATTTGCAAGAATGTCTATTTTGAGATACAAGTACTGGTATGCAATTAAAGATTGTGCTTAATTGTCTGTTTTCGAATGTGTAATGTTAGAGGCATTTTCGAGAATGACTATGCTATTATGTATTGTGTCTGCATCATTAAGGGCTGCTTATTAATCATTCAGTACACGTACATCAGTAATATGCCTGATTATACTACCCCCTTACTAATGAATGTATTGTGCTTGGAATCATTGCGCTTACTGGGTACCGTACCGTCGCGATTAAGCGCCGGTTTCAAAAGAGTGCCGGCCTTGTATAAGCGCCGGAGGTACAGAGGTCTTGAAAGGTTCCTTAAGCACTAAAATAGGATCTTGAATAAGCGCCTGTCTTGGATATAAAGATCCCTCCAAATTGAAGAGTGCCCCGGCGCTAAATCGCGACGGTACGGTAGTTATTGTTTCCTATCATCAATCAAGTGCTAAATGTATCTTAAAGCCACAGGCCTTGCTGCCCCTACAGCATTAGTCATAGTGTGGCTAGGGCTGGCACTCTGTGCTTTATATAGGGGAGGTGGAGCTTAGTATTATACTGTAATGTGTATGAGACGTAAACATGTTAAATCCATCTATATACTAATGTACTGCTATTGTAGATGACTCATCAGGCTCAATTATCAGGCTAGTTCTTCAGACTCAGTTTTCAGACTCCATTGAAAATTGATTGAATTGTGTGCATCGCCCTGGAATATACATGTAAAAGTGCGGGTGCGGTCAAGACATACTTGTCATCCATTTTGTGATTGGGGATTGGGTAAAGACATAAAGTAGCCTGACACCCTGAGTCTCCTGTAATGTAAATCACACGTCTATTGATATTTGTTGCTGTATTTGCCTCCTTATAAGAACCAATATACCAGGGAACCATTCAATGTATCCAAGAAAGGTGATTTGAACGAATGATAAAATTGAAGCTTACTGAATTAAAGTTTAATCAGCCAAATCACATTGCTTTTGATGATTTTCATTTCTAATTTGTTACATTAATTTGATAATAAACATATTAGACTAATATCAAATATTTACATTACAATGTTCGCTATAATAAAGGCTCTGCAGTTTATGGCATATTATTAGTTTATCATTTTATTGTCTGAAAATATCTTCAAAATATCTTCGGTTAACAAAGGAACCAGGTGCAGATTTTTTGGGTGAGGGTGCTTATTGCGCACACAAAATACTATTTTAACAAGTTGTGGTGATTTGGAGATCTACAGAGAAGGGAACCTTTCTCTATTCTTAATCTCCCCACATCCAAGAAGACGATGATAAGTTCTCTGGCGTTAGTCTACCGAACAGAATCACTCCTCTCCAGACATGCAGATCTAGAATAGAACTATTGTAACACCTCTCAAATTGGGGATTCATCTTTTAGGTAAGACTTATATATTTTCTCCAAAAGCAAGGGGTTGTCCTAGAGGCGGTTTAAATACATTAGATTAAAGAGAGCGATTTTTTTTTTCACATAGGACAATTCGGGGCAGAGGGGCCTGGGCCCAAATCAGAACTACTTTTCTATACAATCCAATAGAAGGATGTATAATGATACATCGTGCATAAAAGCCGATATTTCAAGTTGGTTGGAGTGCCCCCCCCCCATGAAGATTTTCTTCCTACCTCTCTGGTGTAGAAGCATTATGGTCGTTGTAGATCTATGACCACATGGTATAGCAATATGGTAGTTGTAGGTCTATGACCTCATGTAGGGGCATTACGGTGGTTGTAGATCTATGACCACATGTAGAGGCATTACGGTAGTTGTAGATCTATGACCACATGTAGACGCATTACGGTAGTTGTAGATCTATGACCACATGTAGAGGCATTACGGTAGTTGTAGATCTATGACCACATGTAGGGGCATTACGGTAGTTGTAGATCTATGACCACATGTAGGAGCATTACGGTAGTTGTAGATCTATGACCACATGTAGGGGCATTACGGTGGTTGTAGATCTATGACCACACCTACATCATGCAGTGTTGCGGAAAGCTTTTTTTTTCATTTTTCTTTTTTTGGAGGGGAGTAAAATGAGGCCCAGAATGAAACCATAAATGTGGATGCTCTGCCAGAGTAACCTCTCTCAAGAAACTCACACAGTGTTACTCACACAGAGGATCACACTTAATGGCCCGCTGGACCTGGTTTTTTCAGTGATTTGCCAGATGGTGCACTAGAACAGGCTGTGACGTGGTGATTTGGCAAAATCTGGCCCTCACTTACATTGACATACGCGTACAATCGTCAACCACAGGTACAATTGGCAACGAAATGAGACCTCGTTTAAAACCTGTTTTAATTGTTGTCTACAAGCATCGACTATGGCAACAATTGCCATCGATTTGAGACCTCGTTTTTCATTTCTGGGCATGGTTTCGAACCAAATAGTGCAGCATACCACCTGACTCAGTGCCCTTGTAGCCTGAGATGTCTGTGTGGGCCGAGACTGAGCACAATCCAAAATCGTGCATCATACCACGTGACTCAGTGCCTTTGTAGCCTGAGATGTCTGTGTGGGCCTAGACTGAGCACGAACCAAATGGTGCAGCATACCACGTGACTCAGTGCCTTTGCAACCTGAGATGTCTGTGTGGGCCGAGACTGAGCACAATCCAAATTGTGCATTATACCAGGTGACTAAGTGCCTTTGTAGCCTGAGATGTCTGTGTGGGCCGAGACTGAGCACAATCCAAAATCGTGCATCATACAACGTGACTCAGTGCCTTTGTAGCCTGAGATGTCTGTGTGGGCCGAGACTGAGCACAAACCAAATCGTGCAGCATACCACATGACTCAGTGCCCATGTCGCCTGAGATGTCTGTGTGGGCCGAGACTGAGCACAAACCAAATGGTGCATCATACCACCTGACACAGTGCCTGTGTAGCCTGAAATGTCTGTGTGGGCCGAGACTGAGCGGGAACCAAATGGTCGAGCATACCACCTGACTCAGCGCCCATGTAGCCTGAGATGTCTGTGTGGGCCGAGACTGAGCACGAACCAAATGGCACAGCATACCACGTGACACAGTGCCCTTGTAGCCTGAGATGTCTTTGTGGGCCGAGACTGAGCACGAACCAAATGGTCGAGCATACCACCTGACTCAGCGCCCATGTAGCCTGAAATGTCTGTGTGGGCCGAGACTGAGCACGAACCAAATGGCACAGCATACCACGTGACACAGTGCCTGTGTAGCCTGAGATGTCTGTGTGGGCCGAGACTGAGCGGGAACCAAATGGTGCAGCATACCACGTGACACAGTGTCTATGCACCCGGCAGCCTGTGTATTATATGCAAATTACTGTGTGTTATATGCAAATTACTTTGATGTCCCCATTAACATATAACCAGGTGACTCCCCTTCCACTAGAGAGATGTGATACTGCACCTCCCTGTCCCCAGTGCTCATATGCATGCCCCTTTCACACATGAATCTGTATTATATTTTGTCCTCCTCTCATGACTCTGCCTTGATAGCTCAGTTGGGAGAGCGTTAGACTGAAGATCTGAAGGTTCCCGGTTCGATCCCGGGTCTGGGCAGACAATTTTTCTTCTGTCCATGTATTACGTTTTCAAATGTATGAACAAGAGAACACTTGTGTTGACATTTTATTTCAGTCATGTTTGGACTTTTGATCAAACAGCCTTGGTGATAGGACTCTTGCCTCAGGGGATCCTACTCATAATGCCATGTTTGGACGAGAAAGGGACACACCCTTCTCAAGGCCCCATACTAAGTGTGATCCTCTGTGTGAGTAACACTGTGTGAGTTTCTTGAGAGAGGTTACTCTGGCAGAGCATCCACATTTATGGTTTCATTCTGGGCCTCATTTTACTCCCCTCCAAAAAAAGAAAAATGAAAAAAAAAGCTTGTTTTCCACTTTTATTAAAAGACAGTGTTGTAATACGAGTAATGCCCTGACAGATTTAAACGTCTAAAAGATGTCTCTTCTCCCTCTTCTTGGTCAGGTGATCGCACTTCAGTTTTGCTGTCAGACTTTCGCAAAATAAGCCATGAAGAGATAACACATGAGTTCTCAATGTTTTTCGACTTTTATTAAACAATTTTACATGTCAAATAGCAGTAAAGAGACCGTGCTTAAACGTGCCTTTTCTTCCTCTTCTTGCTCACGTGTCCGCACTTCAGTTTTGCTGTTTCAGTGGATCTGTCAGAATCTCCACTTTTGAGCAAACAGGCTTGCGTAGTCCATAGTCGGCTAAGAAGAAGTAGAGGGTTGGTATTCTCCATGTCCTGGAGGTGAGCAAATCCAGCAGGTGATAGCACTCTTGCCTCAGGGGACCAGTATTTCACCCTCGCACGCATGCAGTCAGGGGAATAATATGTATTCGTTCCTCTGGTTGCTTGCAATGCTGCCTCAAGCTCATTACGCAGAATGCTGGCTCCTACTACTGCTTTTCTATCGATGTATAAATATAGCTTACTGTGAACAGGGTCCTCTACTACGATGTAGCCCATGCCATGACGATCCATCATAGAAATGAATTTGGCTATTGCGGTTGGTATGTAATTCTCTCCATCTTCTGTGCCGACTACATACTTCAAAGTGAATTCCGTGGTGCATTGAAAAGGAAAGCTGTCCTCCTCAAATGACATCCTGTGCCCTGTCACTTTCTCAATATTCTGCAGATGAAAATATCCAGCGGGTAGAACTATGGTGTCGCGGGACAAGTTTCTCATGAATACACGCATGCAAGCACTCTCTTTTATCACAGCGTAGAAGTTGTCCCACGGGTACAGTTTTTCCATTTCTGTCAGCACCACGTCTAATGTTTCGCGGGTAACGCCTTTTGGGTCGAGCATTGATTTTTTTACAGGTGCGTAGCTAAAAAGTAGGTAAAGACGTCCAGTCAAATAGTCATCCAGTAGAAAGTACCACACGTAATAAGTATGCAGAGCGGAAATGAATTTGATCATTGGAGTCGGTATATCTGGTTCTCCGGCTTCCTTTCTTGGCTCTTTTTTGGCTACCAGGTATCCCGTTTTCCTGAAAGGAAAATCGCTGTACAAATTCTGGCCCACTCTGTAGCCTGTCACCTTCTTGATTTTCTGAAGCATTTCCAATGTCTCGTACTCCTTCCCTAAGTCCCATCCTGGAAGTGTCGTCATCTTTGCCGTTAACATGTTGACTCGACCCTCATCAGGGAAAAATGTTGACTCGACCCTCATCAGGTAAAAACACAGTCTGCTGAATCAAATTTTGGCTTTCACATTTACATCTGTTTTTTTTCTGGGCCTCATTTCACTCCCCTCCACGAAAAGATAACACATGAGTTCTCAATGTTTTTGACTTTTATTAAACAATTTTACATGTCAAATAACAGTAATAAAACCGTGCTTAAACATGTGTCTTCTTCCTCTTCTTGGTCACTTGTCCGCACTTCAGTTTTGCTGTTTCAGTGGATGTGTCTCCACTTTTGAGCAAACAGGCTTGCGTAGTCCATAGTCGGCTAAGAAGCAGTAGAGGGTCAGGATTCTCCATGTCCTGCAGATGAGCAAATCCAGCAGGTGACAGCACTCTTGCCTCAGGGGACCAGTATTTCACTCTTAAGCGCATGCAATCAATCTTATCAATAAAAACAAAGTGTCCTCCTTTGTTGTTAGAGTATACCTGGTATGCTGCATCAAACTCTTTGAGTACAATGCTGTCTTCTTCTACTGCTCTTGCATCGAAAAATAAGTATATGTAACTCTGAATATGGTCGTCTACTACAACATAGCCGATACCATGACGATCCATGATGGAAATGAATCTGGCCATTGCGGTTTGTATGTAATTTTCTCCATCTTCGACTACATATGTGTAACAGAATATCTCGGTGTATTGAAAAGGAGACAATTCAAACAAGACCCTGTGCCCTGTCACCTTCTGGACATTCTGCAGATGAAAAAATCCAGCGGGTAGAACTATGGTGCAGCGAGACAGGTTTCTCATGAATACACGCATGCAAGCTATCTCTTCTATCACAGCATAGAACTTGTCCATCGGGTACAGTTTTTCCATTTCTGTCAGCACCACGTCTAATGCTTTTCGCAGAACACCTTCTCGGTCATAGTCATTGAAAGATTGGTATTTGAACAGTAGGTAAAAACGTCCATTCACATAGTCGTCCAGTACAAAGTACTCCACGTACTGCCTGTGCAAAGCGAAAATGAACTGTGTCATTGGAGTCGGTATATCTGGTTGGTCGGCTTCGTTCCTTGGCACTTTTTTGGCTACAAGGTATCCAGTTTTCAAGAAAGGAAATTGGCTGTTAGAATTATGGTTGCAGTCAGTCATATCCTCGATTCTCTGCAGCATTACCATTGTCTCCAAGTCCCAGTTTGCATCCATCTCTGTCTGTTTCTATGTTGACCCAATCCTCATCAGGTAAAAACGTGGTCTACTGAATCGAATTTCGGCCTCTGATGCTTTTAGTGACACTCACATTTCTTAAGGGCACACTTCTTTTTCTTCCATCTGTGGCTCTATTTCTCAACCAATTTCTATTCATGGTTTTCACACAAAGGAACAACAAGGGTTCATTTTTTTGGGGGGATGCTTTTATTTCAATCATGCATCGAATTCAATTCCTGCGTCTGTATAGCGACCTTTGCAAACTGTGACTGTCGGCTATCACCCATGAATGCAATAGAATTGGCATGGTGTTCCCTGAACAACCTCTCTGCATCTTGCTCTGTGATTGATATTTTCATTCGGTGGCAGAACTCAGGGTCGAACAGCCTAGGTAACCTACAGTATAAGGCCACCAACTTGTCTCTGCAGTCGATGTTCAAGTCCATTGCAAATTCGTTCAACAAGCCTAGGTTGAACCTTTTTTTTACCGTGGGGAACACCGTGCTCCATTCCTCCACATCGGTTCCTTTTGCTCCACGAAGAAAGTCCTTCAGCTGCTGAACGGAATCTTCCTTGGCGACTCTTACAAGTAAGGGGGCACCAAACACTGTTTCCAGTCGAATGAAGGTGCAATCCCATTCCAGTACTAAGAAAACCATTTCCTGGGCACATCTTCTGGCAGAATAAACACTGTATCGTGGTTCTGTTAACAACTCCTCCACCGTTCGAACGTCACACTCGAGACAGACAAGCCAGTGTCTCGCACGAGTGTGAGGTCCTACACAAATCTCAGAGAGAAAGGGTCGAAGGGTGTCAAGTCCAGGAAATGCCATTTTGCTGTACCATATTTCTGATCACTGAAGTACCCCCGAGTAAGAGTTGCAAAATACGATTCCAGTTTCCCCAGTTTCAATTCTTACTCATGTGGTCCGAATAGGCAGTCTGTAACTGTCGGCGATCATGCACAGGAATTAAGAGAGTGCTTCGGTCTGCATCTGTGATTTTCACTAGACTTCTATTTAAAATACGTAGGTGGTATGATTTAATCAATCTCCAGTTCCATGGCAAATGGATTCAACAAGTACTGGAAGTCTTTTCTCCATTCCTCCACTTTGGTTCCTTTCCCTCCCACAAGGAAATTCCTCAGTTGATGAACTTTGCAACCTTTCTAAGCAAGGGGGTATAGAACACTGTTTCCAGTCGAGAGTCACATTCGAGTACATTGTCTGTGCACTTGAGATTTTGGCAATACTGTGAGATCCTACAGTGGTCTCAGAAAGAGAGTCCAGGAAATTCTTCACACAAAATGAAATTATCAATGAACTACCCCTGAGTATGAGTTTCTCACAAAGAAAACAACTGTTTCAAGTTTTATTCTTCGCTTTTATTCATATGGTCCGAATAGACAATAACATTTTCAACCACCTTCACGGCAGTCTTTGCATACCGTAACAGTCGGCTATCATTCCTGAACGCACAGGAATTACGAAAGTGGTTCTTGAACAATCTGTCTGCCTCTTGCGGTGTGATTGATACATTCAGTGCAAGGCAGAGTCGTGTGTCAAACAGCCTATGTTGGTGATAGTATAAGGCCACTAAAGTGGCTCTGCAGTCAATCTTCAATTCCACTGCAAATTGGTTCAACAAGTGCTGGGAAAACTTGACATTTTCTCTGGAGAAGACCGTGCGCCATTCCTCCACTTGGGTTCCTTTTGCTCCCCGAAGAAAGTCCTTCAGCTGCTGAGACCCATGTTTCTCGATGACTTTTCCAAGCAAGGGGGCACCAAATATTGTTTCCAGTTGAGCGAACGTGCAATTCCATTCCAGTACAACAAAAACCCTTGCCTGATCATATGTTTTGACAGGATAAATATTATATTGTGTTTCTGCTAACAACTGCTCCACCTTTTGCACATCACAGTCGAGACAGAGAAGCCAATTATCTGCAATGGTATCAGGCCCTACAGTGATGTCAGAGAGAAACCTTTGAAGAGTGTGAAGCGCAGGAAGTGCCATTGTTCTGTATCACGGAAAATGAAATTTTCACTGAAGTACCCTGAAGTAAGGGTTTCAAAATACAATTTTAGTTTGCATGAAAGTCCTTTTTTTAAAAAAATCTGATGAACAACAGACATGTCAAGCTCCTATCCATTGGCATAGAAAGAAACAATGCGTGTCACACCAGGTAGATGTCAGATGGTGTCGTCCAACTTGATTTTAATGACTGTATTATATATACTCAACTTAGCTTTGACGACTGTATACTGGTATTTTATATATATGTGATATATACGATATATTTCATATGTGATATATAGTCAACTTAGCATTGATGACTGTATAATGGTATTTTATATATATATAATATATATGATATATATGATATATATATATATATATATAATATATATATAATATATATTATATATAATATATATATATTAATATAATGTATATATAATATATATATTATGTATATATATAATATATTATCATGTATATATATGATATACATTATATATATATAAAATACCAGTATACAGTTATCAATGCTAAGTTGAGTATATAAATCATATATAATATATATATATATGATATATATTATATATATATAAAATACCATTATACAGTCATCAATGCTAAGTTGAGTATATGTCATATATCATATATATATATATATAAAATACCAGTATACAGTCATCACTGCTATGTTGAGTATATATTATATATAACATATGACATCAAACAGTGAATAAAATCAAGTTGGACAGTACTACATGATGCCTGCAGGTATATCTTGCATTATACACCCTGTTCATGCACGAAGTATGAAAACAGACAACAAAGAATACATCTATGAATACTTTTCTTTATTCTTCTTCATAATTACAGTGTTTGAAAAAAAATGATAAAATACACAGTTCTCCAATGAATTGAATAGTCAAGGTGTCTCTTCCTCTATTTTTACTTGTTTTCGTGCAGGAGAAACACCACCCTTAGTACGTCTCCTACCATTCCTATTGCTCTTCAGCAAAGCACCTTTTCTACCCACATAATAGATGTGAAGCGCACATACTAAGGCATCAATTTTTTTTTCACGCGGATAACTCATGATCCTTCCAGCGCACTGGATCATCTCGCTTCCGGATATCGAAGTCTCTATTTTCATTTCTACCACTCTGGTATGCAGCTTTGGGTAAGCAGTCTTTGTAAATTCTTCATTTGTTGTTATGATACCGGGTGGAAATCGCTGCTGTTCACGCATCATGTGTTTCCTGTTAATGGATACTTCTACACCTCCATCAAGATGTGTAGCCATGTGCTCTAACTCTTGAAGTCCTGCAGGAATTACATCATCAAAGAGGACAGCCCGTTGACTCACAGCATTTTCAAGCCAGAAGCTGTCAGTGTTCTTGTTTGGGTCAATCGTTGGAGCATTGAAGGGACTGAGAAGAACAGTGGCAAGAATAGTCTTCCCACTTCTATATGCTCCTGACATCAGTAAGTGTTGCTTGCGGTATTCTCCAGTTACCATGTTCATGTAATGATCCCAGAAATGCATATCATCTTGATTGGTACGCAACTCCTCAGGACCCACACGGTCCTCCAAGAATTGAATGAAATCCTGTTGATGCTTTTGTGGATCACCCAACTGAGTTGTGTCAAATTGATCACAGAGCTGTTGCAGTACATCCAGATTTCTTGTAGTCATGTAGTCCACATAATCAACATTGCACTTCTTGGTCTGTATAGCGGTCTTTGCAAAGCAAAACAGTTTGCTATCATTCCTGAAGGCATCAGAGTTACTAGAGTGTTCCCTGATCAACTTCTGTGCATCTTCCTCTGTGATTGAAACTTTCAATCGACGGCATAATTCTATGTCTAACAGCCTAGGCAACCGATAGTAAAGGGCCACCAAGGTCTCTCTGGAGTTTATGTTCAATTGCTCTGCAAACTTATTCAATAAGTCTTGACAAAACTTAGTACTGTCTGTGTTGAAAAATATGCCCCATTCTTCCAATTTTGTCCCCATGGCTCCCTTAAGGAAATCCTGCAATCTGCCAAATGATGGCTGTCTTATGACTTTTCCAAGCAATCCCACTCCTTCACCGAATAATCTTTGCAATCGTGTGAACTTACAGTCAAGTTTCATTGCAACAAACACAATAGTCTCTGCATATCTTTTGGTAGAATAAATAGAATATCGTGTCCCTACTTCTTTTCCTTCGACAGTATGAAATTCAGGCAGAGTCACCAACAGGTCCTCCACCGTTTTTACATCAGTCTCAAGAGAGAGCAGCCAATTTCTACCATGGGTATTAGACACAACATCAGTCTTAGCCAGAAAGCGTTTAAGGATGTGGATTCCAGGAAATAGGTTTGCCATTATTGTGTATTCCAGAAAGAAAGTGATGTATCACCCTCTGAAGTAACATTGAGCAGGAGCTCCAAAATACAATTTTAGTTTGAGTGAAATGGTTTCACCTTTCCCTAAGAAGAACAAGAGCTGTTTTGTTTCGAGTTTTATTCATTAGCTGTTCTCTACACAGTCAATAACGCACTGTTTTACCTCTATGGCGGTCTTTGCAAAGCAAAACCGTCTGCTGTGATCCTGGAATGCCCGAGAATTAAGAAAATGGTCCTTGAACAACCTATCTGCATCTTGCTCTGTGACATTCATTTGGCTGCAGATTCTGGTGGGGTTAAACAACAGGGATAACTCACTGTACAAATTCACCAAATCACAGATGGAATCTATCCTCAATTCTATTGCAAATTCGTTCAACAGGAATTGAGAAAACTTGGTCTCTTTGGTGGAGAACACCATGCTCCATTCCTCAACATTGGTTCCTTTTGCTCCCCGAAGAAAGTCCTTCAGCTTTTGAAAGCAAGGTTCCTTGACGACTATTCCAAGCAAGGGAGCACCAAATACTGTTTCCAGTTGAGCAAATGTGCAATCCCATTGAAGTAGAACAAAAACTAAATTCCTAGCATATCTTTTTGCAAGATATACATGATGTTGTGTTACTGGTTCAATGGCTAACAACTCCTCCACCACCTGCACATCAGACTCAATGCAGAGGAGCCAATATATTGCATGAGTGTGAGGTCCTACACAAATGTCAGAGAGAAAGGGTCGAAGGGTGTCAAGTCCAGGAAATGCCATTTTTCTATACAAGAGTTTTCATCATTGAGATCCCCCCCCCCCACCCTCTGGAGTAACAGTTGCAAAATCCAATTTTAGTTTGCATGAAAACACAACTATTTTGTTTTTGAGTTTTATTCAAATCTACACATTGGGTTCACTCTGTATCTCTCTTACTATCTTCACAGCAGTCTTCGCAAAGCACAACTGTCGGCTATGACCCATGAATGCATGAGCATTACGAAAGTGGTCTTTGAACAACCTGTCTGCATCTTGCTCTGTGACTGATACATACAATCGGTTGCAGATTCTGGTGTTAAACAACAGGGACAACTCACTGTAAAAATTCACCAAAATACACATGGAATCTATCCCCAATTCTATTGCAAATCTGTTCAACGAATCTTGGGAAAATTTAACTTTCTGCGTGGAGAAAACCGTGCTCCATTCTTCTACCTTGGTTGCTTTGGCTCCCCGAAGAAAATTATTTAGTTTCTGGAAGCTATGTTTTTGAATGACCTTTCCAAGCAAGGGAGTACCGAACACTGTTTCCAGTTGAGCAAATGTGCAATCCCATTGAAGTGCAACGAACACTAATGTCTCAGCATACTTTTTGGCAGGATATACATGATGTTGTGTAACGGTTGCTAACAAGTCCTCCACAGTCTGCATGTCAGACTCAATGCAGAGAAGCCAGTATGTTGCACAAGTTTCAGGCTCTACATCGGTCTTGGTGAGGAAGCGTTGCAGGGCATGAAATCCAGGAAATGCCATTTTTCTGTCTCACAGAAACGGTCACTGAAGTACCCTTAAGTAAGAGTTTCAAAATCAAATTTTAGTTTTCTCTTATTTAGTTTTATTCAACCTCTTTCAAATCTATGTACACATTATGTGTATCTCTCTTACTATCTTCTGGCAGGTTACCCTCGGGAAGGTGAGGAATTTCCAAACTTAACCACCAGAGGATGGTGCAGATAGCCTTGTTGTAGAAGGTCACGACATACGCCATGCCGACGAACAGCAACACGATGGCCCCCATCATCCCTAGCCACCACGCCAACGCTATTTTGAACGCCTCAAACTGCAAACATAAAAATAGTCATCAGGGAGGAGGCTTAGATAGCTTTATGATGCATCAATGGTGAGTAGACTCTCCAATATGATGGCAATGGCATGAGCTGTACATGGCTACACAAGTGTCAAGTTAAGAACATTACAACTGGATACCAGCATCTAAGTGAAGGACCCTGTTCTACTTACCATAAGCAGCTTTACGACGGCGATGACAGGTACTACCAGACGTAGGGTGATGTTTAGCAATAGAACAAAGGCATAATACACAACACGCATAGCACGACAGTTGTACTCGCACATGGCTTCAGTGTTGAGAAGTCTAGGAAATGCCATTTTTCCGTCTCACAGATAAAGGAGATGGCCACTGAAGAACCCTTGAGTCAAACTTTCAAAATCCTATTTTAGTTCTCTTTCATGCAAGGGGTGATATTTATACCTGGATGATGTCACGTGACACAATATGCAAATTAGTCACCTGCAGAGCTGAATAATATACCCCAGAGGCATCTTTATATGCAAATGTCATGTGACATCATTAGCATATAAGCAACTGTTGATTCAAAGACACAACTGTTTTGTTTCGATTTTTATTGACAGCTCAATTAGTTTCAAACATGTAATCCACATAGTCGACAATGCACTTCTTCATCTCTACAGCTGTATTCACCAGGCATAACTGGTGGTTATGCTTGCGGAAGGCAATGGAGTTACGATAGTGGTCCCGATACAGTCTGTCCGCATCTTCCTCCGTGAACGACATCCCCAGTCTGTGGCAGAGCTCTTTGTCGTACAGCTTGAACAAGTCATGGTACAGAACCACCATCGTTGCAGTGGAGCTTATCTTCAACTCTATTGCAAACACGTTCAATAGTTCTTGGGAGAATTCCACCTCTTCTACAGAGAAAAATGTACTCCATTCACCTATGCTGGTTCCTTTGGCTCCAACAAGGAAGTCCTTCAGTGCATGGAAACAATGATCCTTTATCAGTCTTCCGAGCAAGCCTTCACCGAAAGCCATTTCCAGTTGAGAAAACGAGCACTCCCATTGCAGTAGAACATAAACCATCGTCTGTGTATATCTTCTCGCAGAGTAGACACAATATTCCATTTCTGCCTCATTTCCTCCTATCACCTGATGTGCAGACAGATTCGCCATCAGGTCCTCGACTGTTTTCAAGTCAGACTCGACACAAAGAAGCCAGTTTGTGCCACTAGTGTTATGCCGTACAGTATTCCTGGTGAGAAAGCGTCGAAGGGTGTGAATCCCAGGAAATATGTCTGCCATTGTGCTCGATCCACACAGAGAAATCACCCTCTGAAGTACCCCTGAGCACGAGTCGCAAAATCCAATTCCTGTTTAAGTGAAACCTTTTTCTGTAAACTGTCGGGTATGATCCGCGAATTAGGAAAGTGTTTCCTGAGCAATCTTCCCCTGTGATGGATACTTTCAATTTCCATGTTCATTCAAGACAACAAATTATTGCGTTTCCTCGAGTTTTATTTCAGACAATAATGGGTAAGGATCATTTATCATTAGAGTTATCATCAAAACAGCCCTCGTCATAAAAAATGTCATCCAGAGGGTGTGATCTTTCTGTTAACAAAAGCGTCAGAACCAGAAGAAGTAACAGTGAGAACATGCAGTGCAACACCAGTTCGTCCATCTTCATTTCCGGCGATCGATTCAACAAATCATGCAGACGCTTTGGGGAGAATATCTTTCTCAATGCTTCTACTTGCAGCAGGAAGTCATTCAGCTCTTTGAAGCGTTCTTCCCTCACAATTTTTGCCGGCACGCCATCACTGAATACTCTTTCCAATTCAGCGAATGTGCAATCCCATCGGAGTAGAACAAAGGTATTTCTTCTTGCAGAATAGACAAGTGTATCGGATGTAGGCAGATGCACTAGCATGTCCTCCGCTGATTTCTTATCACACTTAAGACAAAGAAGCCAGCTTGTACCATGGGTTTCAGATGTGACAGCAGTCTTGGCAAGGAAGCGTTCAAGGGCATGAGGAAACATTTTCTTCTGAACAAAAATAATGTTAGTCCCCTAAATCCACTAAGCAAGAGCTTCAAAATCCAATTTCAATTCTCAATGAACAATCAGTTGTTATTTCTTACAAAAAGTTGTACTTGTTTATCCAACCAACAGTTATGGAGATCAATACGAAAACAACCATGAATCTTTCTCCCATTTTCCTGCTATGTGGTATTTGTTCAGTCACAACCCTTCTTACAAGTTTGATTCCTTCCGACTCTAATTCAGCTCTTCTCTCTTTGATATCATCCGTGCAGGCAGTCAGAAACCTCTTTTCTCCCATTAACCACTTCAATTGTCTCTGAATCAGAAGAAGAATCATTCCTTGATCGAGAGTGCATCATACTGTTTTGAGTTTTTTGTTCCTCCCTCAAGAAAATTAACCAGCTCCTCAGTTGCACACTGTTAGAAAATCAGACTGGGAATGAGCATTTCATGGAAACTTCCATTTAAGTTGGAACCAGTTTTCACACAGAAATTCCCATCCAGATCTTACATGTGGGAACAATGAGCAAACACATTTTTCATTTCTGTTCTTTTATTTCCATCTGGTCTCATCTAGAATATTGTCCATGCCCCGAAGGGCCACATATCTCCACCACCACCTCTTATGATCTCTGAATTCCGTAGCATTCCAAGCAGCAAGGCACGAAACTGATTTCTGGTTTCAACCCTCCTGTAATAGAACTGCTCTGGAATGTAATCTGCCACTGCGTGGGTCCATTCGAGATATTCAGCAGATTTCTTGAGAAGGGTATCGTGCACCAAAGCATCACGAGTCAGAACGAAATGCACAAATCCTAATCCGTCTTCTCGCTTGTTGCTCATGTAATGAAACAAGAAATGCTCGATAAATCCTAAGTAGTCCAGGAACTGACACAGTGCTTTTAACATGCAGTTCAATTTTTCTGGTAGGAGAGCAGAGTTTGTCTGTCCTTTTTTCAGGCAGCAAACAAATTCCTCCATGTCGAAAATTCCAACTGGAATCGAATAGTGTATTGTGTCTGCAAACCCAAACCTTTTTCTTTTCATGCATGCCACACGATCCATTGCATCAGCCGAGTTGTCCAGCAAGACAAAATCATCTATAATCATGTTGATTTTTTCATCGGTGTCACAAGAACGCCACTCATCCATAACCCATTCCATTTTCACCATGGCCGAATCACGAGTGTCCAAGCCAAGTGGTGGATCTCCACTGAATTGGATTTTCATGAAGGGAATCCCATTTGGAAGCATTGCAGAAAGATGCTCTTTCATTGAAAGATCGATAAAAATGAAACAGTTTTTTCCTTACGTTTTTATTATTCCACAAATTCACACTAAGACTGATATCATTCATATTCAAATGAGTGTTCCTCCTTGAGAAGAATGCTCAGCGGATCAGCCTCTTTCCGGACTTGTCTAGCCACTGCAAATCTGACATAGGAGCTGGGGTTGGACACCACTTGAGTTGCAAGGTCGAAACATGCGCGTACGAAACGATGAACTGATATCAGACGATGACATTCTTCTGTTGCCAGCTGTTCCCTTTCTGCAACAGGATCTGCCAGTCTTTCGGATTCTAGCCATCTGAGAATCTTGTTGAACTGGTTGAGTAAAAGATAAGCATAGATCACTGTCAACCTGCACTGAACCTTCAGCCAGAATGGGATAATTGATGTCAAACTCTAGGCAGAATCTATTTGCTTTGAACCTTCGCACCCTGGTTCTTGTGATAACTCACAACCAACCCATATAGGATACATTCATACAAAATACAATTCCTACAGTTTTGCTCTTCTTTGCCCACCATGAGCATTCCAAAGAGCAATATAATTTCCAGTAATCATACTCTCAGCCAGACCCATATGCATGCTTCCTATCTTCATCAATTTTTCCTGAGCAAGTCACATGACACACCTAATTTGCATATAAAGATGATTTGACTACAACCCTGCCTCTGAGGTAGATTATTAACATGCTAATTAGTCAGGTGACTTATTTGCATATATGGGTCACATGACATCATGCAGGTATAAATATAGCCCCCTTCAAGAGAGACAGCATTACACTTCAGCTACCATGGATGAAGACAGAGACGGGGAATTGCTTCTCATACTGCAGGATGAGCTAGAGTACAGCACCCCTGTGTCCAGTGAAGAGGATACATATTTTCCATACGAAGATACTCGAATCTTGACCTTCAACAAGACAAGTCAAACGGATACTTATAACTGGATAGAACAGGGAACTGACCCTCTGTCAGTCTGTCTGAAGGAGCTGATAAAACTTCTGGAATGGTCAAACGTTACTTACTTTGTCATTGAACATCTTAATGGAGAGAACCTCGTCCAAATAGTGTTGCATGCTGGGAAAGTGATCCTGACGGACAGCGGCTTTAAACCGGTCTCAGAAACAGAAGAATACAATCACGTCATGGAGAGAATAGAAGGTTGCACTTTCATCGAGAACAGGACCCAGTTCCGATCATTTTTGCAGGGCTTGCTCTCAAATGTCAGCATGGTGTATGCAGGAATTGATTTCATGTGGCCGTTTCATGGTTGGACACAGTAACTGATAAACAAAAGGCCCTCTTCAGGGCCCCATACAATCCAAAAGGTTTTTTAATCTCATCTTGAATTCATATTGGGATTGGGTCATTGTTTTGGGGTAAATTCTTTTTTGGGAGGAAATGGGTGTCACATTCATTCAGCCAGAGACACAGTTTTGATCACAGGTGAATCAATGCGATTTGGTTCCTTCTGATTTTACACATAACTTGTTCAAGTTTGGCCTTTCCCTTCCTGATTTTACCCTTTGTTCCCACTGTTGCATCTTGCTTATATGCTAATGAAGTCACACCATTGTCCTTAATTTGCATATAAAGACCCACCTCCCTTTCCACCCAAGAGGCTGGTTCATCAACCACCACCACCTTTACCACCATCTGGAGACCTTGGCATACAGGTGCAGATGGTCCTTGCTCTTAAGAAAAACTAACAGCTGACAGATTTTCCATATTATCCGAAAAGTTTTTAGATGAACCATGAGTAATAGACCTATACAGTTATCATCATTTATGATGCACTGCACAGTACTATAGTAATACAGTAATTGCATAGTGGCAAGTTTGACATAGGAAAAATGCTAAAGAATTTTCAAATGACAGTATGTGTGTAGAGGTATTGACTTTGGTTTGTTATCGGCCTGTGGAATCCTAGATGGATCCGGCCTACAAAAATTAGTAGTTGTTCTCTGTGTTAGTACAACGACCTAACTATGTTAGTATGATCAGCTCCTCCTCCGTGTATGTCCTATATATCAATTATATTACCATAAATAAGGTGTTGCTACATGCTATAAGTATATAAGTCATGATAAAGAGTGATGTAATATAAGTACTTATATATATATAGGTAAGTATCATATAGTGTGTGAAGTAAATATATTGTGAGAGGTAAAATATGGTATAAATGGACGGTTATATGCAGTACGGCTAAGCATTACGGCACTAAACTGTAGCACGCGTGTATAGTGGCGCCATCTTACAATTTACGTGGAAACAGTATCAGGTGACAGCCAACAAAAATTGGCTCTTGTCAGGGCTCCCATAGTATCTGTTTTTAGACATGTTTATTCTCAACAGACATTTTGAGTTTCGTGTGATTCATCGGATGAGTGTTTATCCTTGAGTAAAACTGCTGATGGATGGACTTCTTTGCCTGTGCGAGCGGGGGTCGGGCACCACTCTATTTGCAAGATTCATATTTGCCAAACGATGTACAATAGTGTGAATAAATTGAACAGACTCGAACAGATTGTGTTGTTTGACTTTTATTTCAGTGTGTCAGGGATGGCCACTTTACCCCTTACTATAAAAACCTGTTTGTCTACTTGGCAGCTGCCAACAGTGATGACCAGCCTTGTCACCTCCTTTACCCCTACCACTAAATGCTAAACGATGTACCAATAGTGTGAATAAATACCTCAAACTCACAAGGGTTGTGTTGCTTGACTTTTATTTCGGTGTGCCGCTTCCAACGGTGATGGCCAGCCTCTGCTCCTTACTATGAAAATGCACCTGTTTGTCTAGTTGGCAGCCCCATCCTCGCTGCCAACAGTGATGACCATCCTTGTGCTTTGTCACCTCCTTTACCCCTACCTACACTAAGAGCTAAATGCACCTGTTTTTCTAGTTGGCAGCCCCATCCTCGCTGCCAACAGTGATGACCAGCCTTGTGCTTTGTCACCTCCTTTACCCCTACCTACACTAAGAGCTAAATGCCTACCTACACTAAGAGCTAAATGCCTGCCTACACTAAGAGCTAAATGCACCTGTTTTTCTAGTTGGCAGCCATCCTCGATGCCAACAGTGATGACCAGCCTTGTGCTTTGTCACCTCCTTTACCCCTACCTACACTAAGAGCTAAATGCCTACCTACACTAAGAGCTAAATGCCTACCTACACTAAGAGCTAAATGCCTACATACACTAAGAGCTAAATGCCTACCTACACTAAAAGCTAAATGCCTACCTACACTAAGAACTAAATGCCTACCTACACTAAAAGCTAAATGCACCTGTTTTTCTAGTTGGCAGCCCCATCCTCGCTGCCAACAGTGATGACCAGCCTTGTGCAATGTCACCTCCTTTACCCCTGCCTACACTAAGAGCTAAATGCCTACCTACACTAAGAGCTAAATGCCTACCTACACTAAGAGCTAAATGCACCTGTTTTTCATTACAGTGTTTGTGTGTTCGTGTGTGTGTGTGTGTGGTGTATTTTACACTCCCTGAAATAGTTGTACAAACTAACAGAGGATCACTGTACTGTGTCCTCAATTTTCCCCCATAGGGCACAGGACAACACAGGACGGCACAACATAGAAACACATAAGAGGGGATAGAGGAATAGAGGAGACAGAATGCCAGTGGCCCCACCCTCGCCACTGGCTGTCACAACCAACCAAGCGCAAAGGCCTGCTATGTTGTGTCCTGCGTACCGGACAGCTGAAAGGGAAAGTGTTGATTAGACATGAAGTGCATCCTGTACTGGATACAAAAATTGTTAGAGATGTATGGATTGCATCCTGTACTGGATACAAGAGAGAAAAAAAGTGCAAAAAAAAATTCCAGTGGCCCCACCCTCGCCACTGGCTGTCACAACCAACCAAGCGCAAAGGCCTGCTATGTTGTGTCCTGCGTACCGGACAGCTGAAAGGGAAAGTGTTGATTAGACATGAAGTGCATCCTGTACTGGATACAAAAGTTGTTAGAGATGTATGGAATGCATCCTGTACTGGATACAAAAGAGGAAAAAAAAATGCAAAAAAAATTTCCAGTGGCCCCTCCCTCGCCACTGGCCGTCGCAACCAACCAAGCGCAGAGGCCTGCTATGTTGCGTCCTGCGTACCCGACCAGCCAGATGCATTACTCACCGCGGCCAACACAGCTGGAGCTGACAATGGAGTGTGCCGGTAGCAAGGAAAGGAGAGAGACATACCGGGCGACTTAGTATAGCTGTCTCTTCACCCAAACTTTAAAGCCACATTATCCATTCCCAGTTCCACCGGTTCTTTTCCGTGGTTTCCATGCACTGACTAATGTAATTTTGATCAACATAAAATAGCCAGAGCAAATAAGAATCAATGCTAAGACACATGCAAAAGCAGAGAGACATACCGGGCGACTTAGTATAGCTGACTCTTCAGTGCAAGTCCATGTGCGCATCGACTACCCTAGCATGCCCGAGGCACCGCAGATATAGCACTGACTCTTCGAACGTGTCCATGACGCTTACCAGGCGGAGCATGAGTATATCTCAGAGTCAGAATATTGCATACTGGTGCTACATACAATATACATCAGTATATTTTCAGTGTATGCAGGTCTGATCATGGCAGAGTGCTTGTCCACTCTAGATCCTCTCGGCTGCTCAAGAAACAAAGAACGACAAAAGGCAACCCTTTGTGGGGGTTCAAACAAGGCTTTGAAAAAGGAAAAGAAAAAACAAATGCGTACCGGGCCAGGCTACTTTCATCTGCCAGCAGGTCAAGACGTTCACAGTTCCCTGATCCATGGGTCTAATGTCCGCAGGCAACGGGCTACAGTCCATAACGGAGTTCCCTAACCCATGGACCTAATGTATACGGACAACGGGCTACAGTGCGAACGCTCGAGTCTACCTTGGGATGTTTTGCCAAATTTAGACAAAAAGGACCGAAAGTGATGTCAAAAAAAAATTCCAGTGGCCCCACCCTCGCCACTGGCCGTCGCAACCAACCAAGCGCAGAGGCCTGCTATGTTGCGTCCTGCGTACCCGACCAGCCAGATGCATTACTCACCGCGGCCAACACAGCTGGAGCTGACAATGGAGTGTGCCGGTAGCAAGGAAAGGAGAGAGACATACCGGGCGACTTAGTATAGCTGTCTCTTCACCCAAACTTTAAAGCCACATTATCCATTCCCAGTTCCACCGGTTCTTTTCCGTGGTTTCCATGCACTGACTAATGTAATTTTGATCAACATAAAATAGCCAGAGCAAATAAGAATCAATGCTAAGACACATGCAAAAGCAGAGAGACATACCGGGCGACTTAGTATAGCTGACTCTTCAGTGCAAGTCCATGTGCGCATCGACTACCCTAGCATGCCCGAGGCACCGCAGATATAGCACTGACTCTTCGAACGTGTCCATGACGCTTACCAGGCGGAGCATGAGTATATCTCAGAGTCAGAATATTGCATACTGGTGCTACATACAATATACATCAGTATATTTTCAGTGTATGCAGGTCTGATCATGGCAGAGTGCTTGTCCACTCTAGATCCTCTCGGCTGCTCAAGAAACGAAGAACGACAAAAGGCAACCCTTTGTGGGGGTTCAAACAAGGCTTTGAAAAAGGAAAAGAAAAAACAAATGCGTACCGGGCCAGGCTACTTTCATCTGCCAGCAGGTCAAGACATTCACAGTGTGAACGCTCGAGTCTACCTTGGGATGTTTTGCCAAATTTAGACAAAAAGGGCCGAAAGTGATGTCAAAAAAAAATTCCAGTGGCCCCACCCTCGCCACTGGGCGTCGCAACCAACCAAGCACAGAGGCCTGCTATGTTGCGTCCTGCGTACACACCGGACAGCTGAAAGGCAAAGTGTGGATTAGACATGCAATGAAACAAAGTGCACAGGTAAACAATGGGTTAGTAGCACACACACATTCACACAATGGTTCTGACATAGGAGGCCAATCTAATGTCAGACCCATATGGAATGCAAACCTCAGTCAGTGTGCCAAGTTACAAACAAGATGCTCTGTGCCCCGGGAAAACACAGAGCAACTTCAACAAGCAACTCAGTTCTGTCCCGGGAAAACAAAACCAAGTCCAAGTCGATTAAGTTTGGAACTCGTCACAACTGTCTGAAGCTTGACATTCGACTGGAGAGTCTATCAACCCCCCTGAAGTACCCTCGGTGGTGAGCTGCAAAATCCAATTTTGGTTTGAGCAAATCAGCTTCAAAATTCAATTCCTACTTGCATCAAAAGCTGGTTCTCATGGGTTTCAATGGTAAAACTGGCAAGTTAGCCTCAATACATCAGGTTGTAAAAGCAGGAAGAAACAGATATTTCATTGTTTCATCTATTTGGGACTACATCTGGATTTCTACAAGTTGAGAGAAATATACCCAATACATCGAATTTTGCAATGTAGGGCCATGTAGTGTACTGGGAGATGAGCAATATTGTGAAGTCAGGAAACATTTGATCAGACCTTTGATCACAAGAATGGTCATAGCTGCAAGTTGAGAGAATGATATACCCATTTCATCAAGTTATGCAATGTAGTGCCATGTAGTGCCATGTAGTGTTCTGAAACAGGTGGGTGATTTCATATGTATATCCTGTGACAGCATGCAGATTTTAGAAGTATTCCCTGAGACAACTGTTCGATTATTTCCTACGACAGCTGGTTAGTTTGTGTATGTATTCCCTGATACAATCAGTTGAGAATAGATACATTCCCTCAGATTTACTTCTTGTCACTGACAGCAAACAGCACAGTTCTGGTGGTGGAGGTGGTGGCAGACAGGCTATATACTGTATCTAACACTACACAGTGGGCCAAGTAATGAAAGTGTCAGGAATACAGCAAACAGCACAAGAATGGTCATACCTCTAGATTTATTGGGAGCACATGGAACAGCAACCACTCGAATTAAAGGAATGATCTTCTCTACAATCTGGCCAAAATTGGGCAAGTTAGCCTCAATCCATCAAGTCGTTCAATCAGGAGAAAACAGATATTGTTTCACCTATTTGGGACAACATCTACAGGTTGGGAGAAATATACCCAATGCATCAAGTTCTGCAATGTAGTGCCATGTAGTGTCTTGAAAGATGAGCAACATTGTGAAGTCAGGAAATATCTGATCAGACCTTTTATCACAAGAATGGTCAAACCTCTAGATTAAGTGGGAGCACATGGAACAGCAACCACTCAAATTGAAGGGAATGATCTTCACTATACTTCCAATTGGCCCTGATGAACCAACCCTCACTGCAGTACCAGGCAAAGCCCAGTCACAAAAACAGCCCAAGGATTTTCCATAGCCAGTTGGAAGACTCTCAATAACATCTTACAACTAACACAGCTCATGTTTGGTTCAAACCTCAGGAAATATCTGATCAAAGCTTTCATCACAAGAATGGTCAAACCTCTCGATCTGATGGGAGCTCATGAATGTGCAACCTTTCATCACAAGAACGGTCAAACCTCTAGATTTATTTGGAGCACATGGAACAGCAACCACTCGAATCGAAGGAAAGATCTCCTCGATCAACTGGCTAAATTTGGACAACTTACTGACAGCAAAGAGCACAGTTCTGGTGGTGGAGGTGGTGGCAGACAGGCTATATACTGTATCTAACACTACACAGTGGGCAAAGTAATGAAAGTGTCAGGAATGAGGTGAGGTGATCATCTCACATGTGAGAGAGATATACTCAGTACATAAAGTTATGCAATGTAGAGCAATGAAGTGTTCTGGAAGATGAGCAATATTGTGAAGTCAGGAAATATCTGATCAGGCCTTTCATCACAAAAATGGCCATACTTCTAGATTTAGTTGGAGCACATGTATGGAACAGCAACCACTCGAAGTGAAGGGTATGATCTTCTCTACAATCTGGCCAAAATTGGGCAAGTTTGCCTCAATCCATCAAGTTGTACAATCAGGAAAAAAACAGATATCGTTTCACCTATTTGGGACAACATCTACAGGTTGAGAGAAATATACCCAATTCATCAAGTTATGCAATGTAGTGCCATGTAGTGTACTGGAAGATGAGCAATATTGTGAAGTCAGGAAATATCTGATCAGACCTTTGATCACAAGAATGGTCATAGCTGCAAGTTGAAGGAATGAGATACCCATTTCATCAAGTTATGCAATGTAGTGCCATGTAGTGCCATGTAGTGTTCTGAAACAGGTTGGTGATTTCATATGTATATCCTGTGACAGCATGCAGATTTTAGAAGTATTCCCTGAGACAACTGTTTGATTATTTCCTACGACAGCTGGTTAGTTAGTGTATGTATTCCCTGATACAATCAGTTGAGAATAGATACATTCCCTCAGATTTACTTCTTGTCACTGACAGCAAACAGCACAGTTCTGGTGGTGGAGGTGGTGGCAGACAGGCTATATACTGTATCTAACACTACCCAGTGGGCCAAGTAATGAACGTGTCAGGAATATGACTTTTCATCACAAGAATGGTCATACCTCTAGATTTATTGGGAGCACATGGAACAGCAACCACTCGAATTAAAGGAATGATCTTCTCTACAATCTGGCCAAAATTGGGCAAGTTAGCCTCAATCCATCAAGTTGTTCAATCAGGAGAAAACTGATATTGCATCAAGTTCTGCAATGTAGTGCCATGTATTGTCTTGGAAGATGAGCAACATTGTGAAGTCAGGAAATATCTGATCAGACCTTTTATCACAAGAATGGTCAGACCTCTAGATTAAGTGGGAGCACATGGAACAGCAACCACTCAAATTGAAGGGAATGATCTTCACTATACTTCCAATTGGCCCTCATGAACCAACCCTCACTGCAGTACCAGGCAAAGCCCAGTAACAAAAACAGCCCAAGGATTTTCCATAGCCAGTTGGAAGACTGTCAATGACATCTCACAACTAACACAGCTCATGTTTGGTTCAAACCTGAGGAAATATCTGATCAAAGGCAAAGATAACAGCCCAAGGATTTTCCATAGCCAGTTGGAAGACTCTCAATAACATCTCACAACTAACAAAGCTCATGTTTGGTTCAAACCTCAGGAAATATCTGATCAAAGCTTTCATCACAAGAATGGTCAAACCTCTCGATCTGATGGGAGCTCATGAATGTGCAACCACTCAAATCGAAGGAAAGTTATCCTCGATCAACTGGCCAAATTTGGACAACTTACTGAAAGCAAGCAGCACAGTTCTGGTGGTGGGGTTGGTGGCAGACAGGCTATATACTGTATCTAACACTACACAGTGGGCCAACTGTGTAGTGTCAGGAATACAGCAAACAGCACAGTTCTGTTGGTGGAGGTGGTGGCAGACGGGCTATATACTGTATCTAACACTACACAGTTGGCCAACTAATGAAAGTGTCAGGAATACAGCAAACAGCACAGTTCTGGTGGTGGAAGTGGTGGCAGACGGACTATATACTGTATCTAACACTACACAGTGGGCAAAGTAATGAAAGTGTCAGGAATAAGATGAGGTGTTCATCTCACATGTGAGAGAGAGATATACTCAGTACATAAAGTTATGCAATGTAGAGCAATGTAGTCTTCTGGAAGATGAGCAATATTGTGAAGTCAAGAAATATCTGATCAGACCTTTCATCACAAGAATACCTCTAGATTTATTGGGAGCACATGGAACAGCAACCACTCATATTAAAGGGAATGATCTTCTCTACAATCTGGCCAAAATTGGGCAAGTTAGCCTCAATCCATCAAGTCGTTCAATCAGGAGAAAACAGATATTGTTTCACCTATTTGGGACAACATCTACAGGTTGGGAGAAATATACCCAATGCATCAAGTTCTGCAATGTAGTGCCATGTATTGTCTTGGAAGATGAGCAACATTGTGAAGTCAGGAAATATCTGATCAGACCTTTTATCACAAGAATGGTCAAACCTCTAGATTAAGTGGGAGCACATGGAACAGCAACCACTCAAATTGAAGGGAATGATCTTCACTATACTTCCAATTGGCCCTCATGAACCAACCCTCACTGCAGTACCAGGCAAAGCCCAGTCACAAAAACAGCCCAAGGATTTTCCATAGCCAGTTGGAAGACTGTCAATGACATCTCACAACTAACACAGCTCATGTTTGGTTCAAACCTGAGGAAATATCTGATCAAAGGCAAAGATAACAGCCCAAGGATTTTCCATAGCCAGTTGGAAGACTCTCAATAACATCTCACAACTAACACAGCTCACGTTTGGTTCGAACCTCAGGAAATATCTGATCAAAGCTTTCATCACAAGAATGGTCAAACCTCTCGATCTGATGGGAGCTCATGAATGTGCAACCACTCAAATCGAAGGAAAGTTATCCTCGATCAACTGGCCAAATTTGGACAACTTACTGAAAGCAAGCAGCACAGTTCTGGTGGTGGAGGTGGTGGCAGACAGGCTATATCCTGTATCTAACACTACACAGTGGGCCACGTAATGAAAGTGTCAGGAATACAGCAAACAGCACAGTTCTGGTGGTGGAGGTGGTGGCAGACGGGCTATATACTGTATCTAACACTACACAGTTGGCCAAGTGTTGAAAGTGTCAGGAATACAGCAAACAGCACAGTTCTGGTGGTGGAGGTGGTGGCAGATGGGCTATATACTGTATCTAACACTACACAGTTGGCCAAGTAATGAAAGTGTCAGGAATACAGCAAACAGCACAGTTCTGGTGGTGGAGGTGGTGGCAGACGGGCTATATACTGTATCTAACACTACACAGTGGGCAAAGTAATGAAAGTGTCAGGAATAAGATGAGGTATTCATCTCACATGTGAGAGAGAGATATACTCAGTACATAAAGTTATGCAATGTAGAGCCATGTAGTGTTCTGGAAGATGAGCAATATTGTGAAGTCAGGAAATATCTGATCAGACATTTCATCACAAGAATACCTCTAGATTTATTGGGAGCACATGGAACAGCAACCACCTGAATTAAAGGGAATGATCTTCTCTACAATCTGGCCAAAATTGGGCAAGTTAGCCTCAATCCATCAAGTTGTTCAATCAGGAGAAAACAGATATTGTTTCACCTATTTGGGACAACATCTACAGGTTGGGAGAAATATACCCAATGCATCAAGTTCTGCAATGTAGTGCCATGTAGTGTCTTGGATGATGAGCAACATTGTGAAGTCAGGAAATATCTGATCAGACCTTTTATCACAAGAATGGTCAAACCTCTAGATTTAGTGGGAGCACATGGAACAGCAACCACTCGAATTGAAGGGAATGATCTTCACTATACTTCCAAATGGCCCTCATGAACCAACCCTCACTGCAGTACCAGGCAAAGCCCAGTCACAAAAACAGCCCAAGGATTTTCCATAGCCAGTTGGAAGACTGTCAATGACATCTCACAACTAACACAGCTCATGTTTGGTTCAAACCTGAGGAAATATCTGATCAAAGGCAAAGATAACAGCCCAAGGATTTTCCATAGCCAGTTGGAAGACTCTCAATAACATCTCACAACTAACACAGCTCACGTTTGGTTCGAACCTCAGGAAATATCTGATCAAAGCTTTCATCACAAGAATGGTCAAACCTCTCGATCTGATGGGAGCTCATGAATGTGCAACCACTCTGTCAGGAAAAAGATGAGGTGTTCATTTCACATGTGTGAGAGAGATATACTCAGCACATAAAGTTATGCAATGTAGAGCAATGTAGTGTTCTGGAAGATGAGCAATATTGTGAAGTCAGGAAATATCTGATCAGACTTTTCTTTACAAGAATGGTCATACCTCTAGAAGTAGAAGGAGCTCATGGAACAGCAACCACTCGAATAAAAGGGAATGATCTTCTCTAAAATCTGGCCAAAATTGGGCAAGTTTGCCTCAATCCATCAAGTTGTACAATTAGGAAAAAACAGATATCGTTTCACCTATTTGGGACAACATCTACAGGTTGAGAGAAATATACCCAATTCATCAAGTTATGCAATGTAGTGCCATGTAGTGTACTGGAAGATGAGCAATATTGTGAAGTCAGGAAATATCTGATCAGACCTTTGATCACAAGAATGCTCATAGCTGCAAGTTGAAGGAATGAGATACCCATTTCATCAAGTTATGCAATGTAGTGCCATGTAGTGCCATGTAGTGTTCTGAAACAGGTGGGTGATTTCATATGTATATCCTGTGACAGCATGCAGATTTTAGAAGTATTCCCTGAGACAACTGTTTGATTATTTCCTACAACAGCTGGTTAGTTAGTGTATGTATTCCCTGATACAATCAGTTGAGAATAGATACATTCCCTCAGATTTACTTCTTGTCACTGACAGCAAACAGCACAGTTCTGGTGGTGGAGGTGGTGGCAGACAGGCTATATACTGTATCTAACACTACACAGTGGGCCAAGTAATGAACGTGTCAGGAATATGACTTTTCATCACAAGAATGGTCATACCTCTAGATTTATTGGGAGCACATGGAACAGCAACCACTCGAATTAAAGGAATGATCTTCTCTACAATCTGGCCAAAATTGGGCAAGTTAGCCTCAATCCATCAAGTTGTTCAATCAGGAGAAAACAGATATTGTTTCACCTATTTTGGACAACATCTATAGGTTGGAAGAAATATACCCAATGCATCAAGTTCTGCAATGTAGTGCCATGTTTTGTCTTGGAAGATGAGAAACATTGTGAAGTCAGGAAATATCTGATCAGACCTTTTATCACAAGAATGGTCAAACCTCTAGATTAAGTGGGAGCACATGGAACAGCAACCACTCGAATTGAAGGGAATGATCTTCACTATACTTCCAATTGGCCCTCATGAACCAACCCTCACTGCAGTACCAGGCAAAGCCCAGTAACAAAAACAGCCCAAGGATTTTCCATAGCCAGTTGGGAGACTGTCAATGACATCTCACAACTAACACAGCTCATATTTGGTTCAAACCTGAGGAAATATCTGATCAAATGCAAAGATAACAGCCCAAGGATTTTCAATAGCCAGTTGGAAGACTCTCAATAACATCTCACAACTAACACAGCTCATGTTTGGTTCAAACCTCAGGAAATATCTGATCAAAGCTTTCATCACAAGAATGGTCAAACCTCTCGATCTGATGGGAGCTCATGAACGGCAACCACTCAAATCGAAGGAAAGTTATCCTCGATCAACTGGCCAAATTTGGACAACTTACTGAAAGCAAACAGCACAGTTCTGGTGGTGGAGGTGGTGGCA
The DNA here is from genome assembly GCA_947462335.1 of Harmothoe impar. Lineage (NCBI taxonomy): Eukaryota > Metazoa > Annelida > Polychaeta > Phyllodocida > Polynoidae > Harmothoe > Harmothoe impar. The sequence continues at coordinate 3,072,818 of OX381712.1, forward strand.
GACAGGCTATATACTGTATCTAACACTACACAGTGGGCCAAGTAATGAAAGTGTCAGGAATACAGCAAACAGCACAGTTCTGGTGGTGGAGGTGGTGGCAGACGGGCTATATACTGTATCTAACACTACACAGTGGGCCAAGTAATGAAAGTGTCAGGAATACAGCAAACAGCACAGTTCTGGTGGTGGAGGTGGTGGCAGACGGGCTATATACTGTATCTAACACTACACAGTGGGCAAAGTAATGAAAGTGTCAGGAATAAGATGAGGTGTTCATCTCACATGTGAGAGAGAGATATACTCAGTACATAAAGTTATGCAATGTAGAGCAATGTAGTGTTCTGGAAGATGAGCAATATTGTGAAGTCAGGAAATATCTGATCAGACCTTTCATCACAAGAATACCTCTAGATTTATTGGGAGCACATGGAACAGCAACCACTTGAATTAAAGGAATGATCTTCTCTACAATCTGGCCAAAATTGGGCAAGTTAGCCTCAATCCATCAAGTTGTTCAATCAGGAGAAAACAGATAATGTTTCACCTATTTGGGACAACATCTACAGGTTGGGAGAAATATACCCAATGCATCAAGTTCTGCAATGTAGTGCCATGTAGTGTCTTGGAAGATGAGCAACATTGTGAAGTCAGGAAATATCTGATCAGACTTTTTATCACAAGAATGGTCAAACCTCTAGATTAAGTGGGAGCACATGGAACAGCAACCACTCAAATTGAAGGGAATGATCTTCACTATACTTCCAATTGGCCCTCATGAACCAACCCTCACTGCAGTACCAGGCAAAGCCCAGTCACAAAAACAGCCCAAGGATTTTCCATAGCCAGTTGGAAGACTGTCAATGACATCTCACAACTAACACAGCTCATGTTTGGTTCTAACCTGAGGAAATATCTGATCAAAGGCAAAGATAACAGCCCAAGGATTTTCCATAGCCAGTTGGAAGACACTCAATAACATCTCACAACTAACACAGCTCATGTTTGGTTCAAACCTCAGGAAATATCTGATCAAAGCTTTCATCACAAGAATGGTCAAACCTCTCGATCTGATGGGAGCTCATGAATGTGCAACCTTTCATCACAAGAATGGTCAAACCTCTAGATTTATTTGGAGCACATGGAACAGCAACCACTCGAATCGAAGGAAAGATCTCATCGATCAACTGGCTAAATTTGGACAACTTACTGACAGCAAAGAGCACAGTTCTGGTGGTGGAGGTGGTGGCAGAAGGGCTATATACTGTATCTAACACTACACAGTGGGCAAAGTAATGAAAGTGTCAGGAATGAGGTGAGGTGATCATCTCACATGTGAGAGAGATATACTCAGTACATAAAGTTATGCAATGTAGAGCAATGTAGTGTTCTGGAAGATGAGCAATATTGTGAAGTCGGGAAATATCTGATCAGGCCTTTCATCACAAGAATGGTCATACTTCTAGATTTAGTTGGAGCACATGTATGGAACAGCAACCACTCGAAGTGAAGGGTATGATCTTCTCTACAATCTGGCCAAAATTGGGCAAGTTTGCCTCAATCCATCAAGTTGTACAATCAGGAAAAAACAGATATCGTTTCACCTATTTGGGACAACATCTACAGGTTGAGAGAAATATACCCAATTCATCAAGTTATGCAATGTAGTGCCATGTAGTGTACTGGAAGATGAGCAATATTGTGAAGTCAGGAAATATCTGATCAGACCTTTGATCACAAGAATGGTCATAGCTGCAAGTTGAAGGAATGAGATACCCATTTCATCAAGTTATGCAATGTAGTGCCATGTAGTGCCATGTAGTGTTCTGAAACAGGTGGGTGATTTCATATGTATATCCTGTGACAGCATGCAGATTTTAGAAGTATTCCCTAAGACAACTGTTTGATTATAACAGCTGGTTAGTTAGTGTATGTATTCCCTGATACAATCAGTTGAGAATAGATACATTCCCTCAGATTTACTTCTTGTCACTGACAGCAAACAGCACAGTTCTGGTGGTGGAGGTGGTGGCAGACAGGCTATATACTGTATCTAACACTACACAGTGGGCCAAGTAATGAACGTGTCAGGAATATGACTTTTCATCACAAGAATGGTCATACCTCTAGATTTATTGGGAGCACATGGAACAGCAACCACTCAAATTAAAGGGAATGATCTTCTCTACAATCTGGCCAAAATTGGGCAAGTTAGCCTCAATCCATCAAGTTGTTCAATCAGGAAAAAACTGATATTGCATCAAGTTCTGCAATGTGGTGCCATGTAGTGTCTTGGAAGATAAGCAACATTGTGAAGTCAGGAAATATCTGATCAAACCTTTTATCACAAGAATGGTCAAACCTCTAGATTTAGTGGGAGCACATGGAACAGCAACCACTCGAATTGAAGGGAATGATCTTCACTATACTTCAAATTGGCCCTCATGAACCAACCCTCACTGCAGTACCAGGCAAAGCCCAGTAGCAAAAACAGCCCAAGGATTTTCCATAGCCAGTTGGAAGACTGTTAGTGACATCTCACAACTAACACAGCTCATGTTTGGTTCAAACCTGAGGAAATATCTGATCAAAGGCAAAGATAACAGCCCAAGAATTTTCCATAGCCAGTTGGAAGACTCTCAATAACATCTCACAACTAACACAGCTCATGTTTGGTTCAAACCTCAGGAAATATCTGATCAAAGCTTTCATCACAAGAACGGTCAAACCTCTCGATCTGATGGGAGCTCATGAATGTGCAACCACTCAAATCGAAGGAAAGATATCCTCGATCAACTGGCCAAATTTGGACAACTTACTGACAGCAAGCAGCACAGTTCTGGTGGTGGAGGTGGTGGCAGACAGGCTATATACTGTATCTAAAACTACACAGTGGGCCAAGTAACGGAAGTGTCAGGAATACAGCAAACAGCACAGTTCTGGTGGTGGAGGTGGTGGCAGACGGGCTATATACTGTATCTAACACTACACAGTTGGCCAAGTAATGAAAGTGTCAGGAAAAAGATGAGGTGTTCATCTCACATGTGTGAGAGAGATATACTCAGCACATAAAGTTATGCAATGTAGAGCAATGTAGTGTACTGGAAGATGAGCAATATTGTGAAGTCAGGAAATATCTGATCAGACTTTTCTTTACAAGAATGGTCATACCTCTAGAAGTAGAAGGAGCTCATGGAACAGCAACCACTCGAATAAAAGGGAATGATCTTCTCTAAAATCTGGCCAAAATTGGGCAAGTTTGCCTCAATCCATCAAGTTGTACAATTAGGAAAAAACTGATATTGTTTCATCTATTTGGGACAACATCTACAGGTTGAGAGAAATATACCCAATTTGAATGGAACAGCAACCACTTAAAGTGAAGGGAGTGATCTTCTCTACAATCTGGCCAAAATTGGGCAACTTAGCCTCAATCTATCAAGATGTACAATCAGGAAAAAACATATATAGTTTCATCTATTTGGGACAACATCTACAGGTTGAGAGAAATATAACCAATGCATCAAGTCATACCTCTAGATTAAGTGGGAGCACATGGAACAGCAACCACTCGAATTGAAGGGAATGATCTTCACTATACTTCCAATTGGCCCTCATGAGCCAACCCTCACTGCAGTACCAGGCAAAGCCCAGTAACAAAAACAGCCCAAGGATTTTCCATAGCCAGTTGGAAAACTGTCAAAAACATCCCACAACTAACACAGCTCATGTTTGGTTCAAACCTCAGGAAATATCTGATCAAACCTTTCATCACAAGAATGGTCAAACCTCTCGATCTGATGGGAGCTCAAGAATGTTCAACCATGAAGGAAAGATCTCCTAAATCAACTGGCCAAATTTGGACAACTAACAGACAGCAAACAGCACAGTTCTGGTGGTGGAGGTGGTGGCAGACAGGCTATATACTGTATCTAACACTACACAGTGGGCCAAGTAATGAAAGTGTCAGGAATACAGCAAACAGCACAGTTCTGGTGGTGGAGGTGGTGGCAGAAGGGCTATGTTCTGGGTTGAGTTGGGCAAGTTAGCCTCAATGCATGAAGTTGTAATTGTTTCATCTATTTGGGACAACATCTGGATCTCTACAACTTGAGAGAAATGTACCCAACACATTAATTTTTGCAATGTAGTGCCATGTAGTGCACTGGAAGATGAGCAATGTTGTGAAGTCAGGAAATATCTGATCAGACCTTTCATCACAAGAATGGTCAAACCTCTAGATTTAGTGGGAGCACATGGAACAGCAACCACTCGAAGTGAAGGGAAGATCTTCTCTACAACCTGGCCAAAATAGGGCAAGTTAGCCTCAATTCATCAAGTTGTACAATCAGGAAAAAACTGATATTGTCTCATCTATCTTGGACAACTCTCTTTCATTCTAACATTGCTCCCAAAACATACAAGTTTCAGTTTCACATGTTGCTGAGCAGATATGTAGTGTCCTGGAAGATAAGCAACATTGTGAAGTCAGGAAATATCAGATCAGACAAGAATGGTCATACCTCTAGATTCATTCGGAGCACATGGAACAGCATCCACTCGAAGTGAAGGGACCTTCTCTACAATCTGGCCAAAGTTGGGCAAGTTAGCCTCAATTCATCAAGTTGTACAATCAGGAAAAAACAGATATAGTTTCAACTATTTGGGACAGCATCTACAGGTTGAGAAAAATATACCCAATGCATCAAGTCATACCTCTAGATTTATTGGGAGCTCATGGAACAACAACCAGTTGAATGGAAGGGAATGATCTTCACTATACTTCCAATTGGCCCTCATGAGCCAACCCTCACTGCAGTACCAGGCAAAGCCCAGTAACAAAAACAGCCCAAGGATTTTCCATAGCCAGTTGGAAAACTGTCAAAAACACCCCACAACTAGCACAGCTCATGTTTGGTTCAAACCTCAGGAAATATCTGATCAAACCTTTCATCACAAGAATGGTCAAACCTCTCGAGCTGATGGGAGCTCATGAATGTGCAACCACGAAGGAAAGATCTCCTCAATCAACTGGCCAAATTTGGACAACTTACGGACAGCAAACAGCACAGTTCTGGTGGTGGAGGTGGTGGCAGACAGGCTATATACTGTATCTAACACTACACAGTGGGCAAAGTAATGAAAGTGTCAGGAATGAGGTGAGGTGATCATCTCACATGTGAGAGAAATATACTCAGTACATAAAGTTAAGCAATGTAGAGCAATGTAGTGTTCTGGAAGATGAGTAATATTGCGAAGTGATGCAAATTCTGATCAGACCTATCATTTCAAGAATGGTCATACCTCTAGATTTTTTGGGAGCACATGAAACAACAACCACTCGAAGTGAAGGGAATGATCTTCTCTACAATCTGGCCAAAATTGGTCCAGTTAGCCTCAATCCATCAAGTTGTATAATCAGGAAAAAACAGATAGTGTTTCATCTATTTGGGACAGCATCTACAGGTTGAGAAAAATATACCCAATGCATCAAGTAATACCTCTAGATTTATTGGGAGCTCATGGAACCGCAACCACTCAAATTGATGGGAATGATCTTCACTATACTTCCAATTGTCCCTCATGAACCAACCCTCACTGCAGTACCAGGCAAAGCCCAGTAACAAAAACAGCCCAAGGATTTTCCATAGCCAGTTGGAAGACTGTCAATGACATCTCACAACTAACATAGCTCATGTTTGGTTCAAACCTCAGGAAATATCTGATCAAAGGCAAAGATAACAGCCAAAGGATTTCCCATAGCCAGTTGGAAGACTGTCAAAAACATCCCACAACTAACACAGCTCATGTTTGGCCTCAGGAAATATCTGATCAAAGCTTTCATCACCACAATGGTCAAACCTCTCGATCTGATGGGAGCTCATGAATGTGCAACCACTCAAATCGAAGGAAAGATATCCTCGATCAACTGGCCAAATTTGGACAACTTACTGACAGCAAGCAGCACAGTTCTGGTGGTGGAGGTGGTGGCAGACAGGCTATATACTGTATCTAACACTACACAGTGGGCCAAGTAATGAAAGTGTCAGGAATACAGCAAACAGCACAGTTCTGGTGGTGGAGGTGGTGGCAGACGGGCTATATACTGTATCTAACACTACACAGTGGGCAAAGTAATGAAGTATCAGGAATAAGATGAGGTGTTCATCTCACATGTGAGAGAGATATACTCAGTACATAAAGTTATGCAATGTAGAGCAATGTAGTGTTCTGGAAGATGAGCAATATTGTGAAGTCAGGAAATATCTGATCAGACCTTTCATCACAAGAATGGTCATACCTCTAGATTTAGTTGGAGCACATGTATGGAACAGCAACCACTCGAAGTGAAGGGAATGATCTTCTCAATAATCTGGCCAAAATTGGGCAAGTTTGCCTCAATCCATCAGTTGTACAATCAGGAAAAAACAGATATCGTTTCACCTATTTGGGACAACATCTACAGGTTGAGAGAAATATACCCAATTCATCAAGTTATGCAATGTAGTGCCATGTAGTGTCCTGGAAGATGAGCAATATTGTGAAGTCAGGAAATATCTGATCAGACCTTTCATCACAAAAATGGTCAAACCTCTGCACTACCAGGCAAAGCCCAGTAACAAAAACAGCCCAAGGATTTTCCATATCCAGTAGGAAGACTGTCAAAAACATCCCACAACTGACACAGCTCATGTTTGGCCTCAGGAAATATCTGATCAAACCTTTCATCACAAGAATGGTCATACCTCTAGATTTATTGGGAGCACATGGAACAGCAACCACTCGAAGTGAAGGGAATGATCTTTTCCACAATCTGGCCAAAATTGGGCAAGTTACAGTTTCACATGTTGCTAAGCAGATATGTAGTGATTAGTGGGGCTACATGGGAATAAAGGATGACAACACAGAGTAAGTCAAATAGAAGATGGATACCTTCAAGATAAATGCAGGTACAAACATGTATGTTTTGTCACAGCTTCTAACTAAGCTAAATTCATACAAGAATGCCACTAGAAAGATTAAATTGTATTGGCACCCACCTGTATCCTTCATGTGGTTCAACACCTTTTGGTAGGCTTTGTACTCCTCGCACATAATCTTCAGATCTTCTAATGACAACAACCCCTTCCTTATACAGTGCCTCTTGGGTAGATTATGAACATATAGGTCAGGTGACTAATTTGCATATAAACTATATCATGGGTCACATGACATCATCCATTGTCTGCATAGAGCCATCCACTGGGGTGGTTGCTAGGCATAGAAGGATTTTGTTGACATGTTGCCAAGGAGAAAGATTAATAATAGAGACATGAAAATGACACCATGAGGAGGCTAGATTATGATTTAGTGGGGGTACAAGAACTCAGAATCTGGATAGAACCATCCACTGGGGTGGTTGCTATGCATAGAATGATTTTGTTGACATGTTGCCAAGGAGAAAGATTAATAAAAGAGACATGAAAATGACACCATGAGGAGGCTAGACTATGATTTAGTGGGGGTAAAAGAACTCAGAGTCTGCATAGAACCATCCATTGGGGTGGTTGCTAGGCATAGAAGGATTTTGTTGACATGTTGCCAAGGAGAAAGAATAATGCTAGAAACATGAAAATGACAGCATGATGAGGCAAGACTATGATTTAGTGGGGATACAAGAACTCAGAATCTGCATAAAACCATCCACTGGGGTGGTTGCTAGGCATAGAAGGATTTTGTTGACATGTTGCCAAGGAGAAAGAACAATCATAGATACATGAAAATGACACCATAATTAGGCCAGACTATGATTTAGTGGGGGCACAAGAAGTCAGAATCTGCCATCCATTTGGGTGGTTGCTAGGCATAGAACCATATTGTTGACATGTTGCCAAGGAGAAAGAACAATCATAGATACATGAAAATGACACCATGAGGAGGCTAGACTATGATTTAATGGGGGTAAAAGAACTCAGAATCTGCATAGAGCCATCCACTGGGGTGGTTGCTAGGCATAGAAGGATTTTGTTGACATGTTGCCAAGGAGAAAGAATAATGCTAGAAACATGAAAATGACAGCATGATGAGGCAAGACTATGATTTAGTGGGGAAACAAGAACTCAGAATCTGCATAAAACCATCCACTGGGGGTGGTTGCTAGGCATAGAAGGATTTTGTTGACATGTTGCCAAGGAGAAAGAACAATGCTAGAAACATGAAAATGACAGCATGATGAGGCAAGACTATGATTTAGTGGGGGTAAAAGAACTCAGAGTCTGCATAGAACCATCCATTTGGGTGGTTGCTAGGCATAGAAGGATTTTGTTGACATGTTGCTAAGGAAAAAGAACAATCATAGATACATGAAAATGACACCATGAGGAGGCTAGACTATGATTTAGTGGGGGTAAAAGAACTCAGAGTCTGCATAGAACCATCCATTTGGGTGGTTGCTAGGCATAGAACCATATTGTTGACATGTTGCCAAGGAGAAAGAACAATCATAGATACATGAAAATGACACCATGAGGAGGCTAGGCTATGATTTAGTGGGGGTAAAAGAACTCAGAATCTGCATAGAGCCATCCACTGGGGTGGTTGCTAGGCATAGAAGGATTTTGTTGACATGTTGCCAAGGAGAAAGAATAATGCTAGAAACATGAAAATGACAGCATGATGAGACAAGATTATGATTTAGTGGGGATACAAGAACTCAGAATCTGCATAAAACCATCCACTGGGGTGGTTGCTAGGCATAGAAGGATTTTGTTGACATGTTGCCAAGGAGAAAGAACAATCATAGAAACACAAAAATGACACCATGAGGAGGCTAGACTATGATTTAGTGGGGGTAAAAGAACTCAGAATCTGCCATCCATTGGGGTGGTTGCTAGGCATAGAACCATATTGTTGACATGTTGCCAAGGAGAAAGAATAATGCTAGAAACATGAAAATGACAGCTTGATGAAGCAAGACTATGATTTAGTGGGGATACAAGAACTCAGAATCTGCATAAAACCATCCACTGGGGTGGTTGCTAGGCATAGAAGGATTTTGTTGACATGTTGCCAAGGAGAAAGAACAATCATAGATACATGAAAATGACACCATGAGGAGGCTAGACTATGATTTAGTGGGGGTAAAAGAACTCAGAGTCTGCATAGAACCATCCATTTGGGTGGTTGCTAGGCATAGAACCATATTGTTGACATGTTGCCAAGGAGAAAGAACAATCATAGATACATGAAAATGACACCATGAGGAGGCTAGACTATGATTTGGTGGGGGTAAAAGAACTCAGAATCTGCATAGAGCCATCCACTGGGGTGGTTGCTAGGCATAGAAGGATTTTGATGACATGTTGCCAAGGAGAAATCATTCAGGATTAATACAGGTACTAACATGTATGTTTTGTCACAGCTTCTAACTTAGCTAAATTCATACAAGAATGCCACCAGAAAGATCAAATTGTATTTGCACCCACCTGTATCCTTCATGTGGTTCAACACCTTTTGGTAGGCTTTGCACTCCTCGCACATAGTCTTCAGATCTTCTAATGACAACAACAACCCCTTATACAGTGCCTTTGGGGTAGATTATGAACAAATTAGTCAGGTGACTAATTTGCATATAAACTATATCTAGGGTCACATGACATCATCCATTATCTGCATAGAGCCATGCATTGGGGTGGTTGCTAGGCATAGAACGATTTTGTTGACATGTTGCCAAGCTGATCACCATGATTGGCTGATGAGATCATGTGGCTTACTTCCAAGACCCTTATATTGATGAGACAATCATTATGATTGGCTCATGAGGTGATTGGCTCATGAGATCATGTGACTAGTCATGTGCCTAGGCATGTGACTGCAAATCCATATAAATACAAGTAAATCTCTCTTCTCATAACATTTGCAAAAATGGATATCACAGAGCAGGCAAAGAGAGCAAGAGCTGTACATGCACTAACAGGACTAGTGACATGGGCCAGGCAAATGAGGACAGAAGTGGGAGATGACACCATTACTGTGACTACTTTCCAAGCTGGGCCAAGCTTTATGGTTGAAGCTTTGGAGGCTACATGTCTTATCAACGATGGGGAGTCTAAGTGTTGGTATGCTCCAGTGTGTATTCCACAACATGTCTCAAACATCAACACACAGTATGTTCCGGACAGTGATGAAGAAGATGTAGAGGATGATGATGATGATTGCCTGCCACCAGTGGACTCTTTCTACCACAAACCAGTGCAACAGGTAGATCCAACTCCTGCAACTCCAGTAGAGATGAGAAGCCAATCTCAGAAGCGACCAAGAGAAGAATGCATCATTTGCACGGGTTCATTGACAGAACCAGCAGAGATGCGAGGGAAGAGGGTGAAGACAGCGACCATGAACTTCTCCACTGCCAGGCTTTTAAATCACCCAGACTGTGGCCATGTCTTCCACGCCAGCTGTCTAGAGAGATGGCAAGTTGAGAATGACAGATGTCCATTATGTCGGGCAGAATTGCGTGCAGGCGAGAACCTATCAGCACTCTATGACTAGAGCACTTAAACCCACAAAAATGGTCCTTTTCAGGGCCCCCTACTATCCAAAAAGTTCTACATCTCCTCTGTCTCTGGGGAATATCTTACAACAGGGATCATGTACAAGTACATTTTCTCTTTACTTAGCACCCCTTTCTGGTAGTGAGGGCAAGTTTTGCCTGGTACCCCTGACCGGTGGTGAGTGCAAGCTTTGCCTGGTACCCTTGTCTGGTGGTGAGGGCAAATTTTGCCTCGTATTACCTAACGGGGTTGAGGCCAGTGTTTTCCTGGTTCCCCAATTTGGTAGTGAGGGCAAGTTCTGCCTGGTACAGCATAATGGCTGTGAGGGCAGACAATGTGTGGTACCCCTTCCTGGTCGTGATGGCAAGCTTTGCCTGGTACCCCTTCCTGGTCGTGAGGACAAATTTTGCCTTGTACCCCTGTCTGGTGGTGAGGGCAAGCTTTGCCTGGTACCCCTTTCTGGTGGTGAGGGCAAATTTTGCCTTGTACCCCTGTCTGGTGGTGTGAAGGCAGTACCCCTGTCTGGTGGTTAGAGAAACTTTTGCCTGGTACTACCTAGCGGGGGTGAGGGCAGTCTTTGCCTGGTACCCCTTTGTGATGGTGAGGGCAATCTCTGCCTGGTACCCCTGGCTGGTTGCCAACCATAGAATAGCTTTGTTGACATGTTTCTAAGAGGAAATAGTAAAGACTAAGAAAGTCAATTGGTACTGTAAATAACCAGGGTCTCAATTAACCATGAGTGATTATGATATCTTGTCACAACGGACAGAAATACAGTTAGTACTCTTCCATTCTAACCGGTCCTACAACTTGTCAGATCCTTGTCCTAAGCCTACCTACCCCCTGTATGTGACCCATGATCAGGTACATTGTTACAATCCAGAGCCTCAAAGTATTTCCGCTTAGCAACATGTCAACATAATTCATCTGTGCCTAGCAACTAGTCACCTCCCCTGTCTAGGACTGGTGAATTCACAGGTTGGTTGGCGGAGGAGTTTCAGGCACTCAACAGATAGATAGGCAGGTAGTTTGGGGGGTGGAGGGAGTTGGACAGTTGAACTCACCCTGTCCATGGAAAGATCCATTGTGACAGCCAATCAGTGATCCATGTTTGGGGTGCATTCTGGGTTCCAAGAGGGGTATATAAGGAGCAACTCACCAGTTCTCCACCCTATTTCAACCTTGCTATAGAGTAATCAACAAAGATGGATATCTTGGCTCAAGCAATGGAGGTGTCAGGAATACAAGTGGATGAACAGCCTCTGAAGAGTAGAGTAAGAGCAGGACTACCAACTGTCAGAGCTATGCTGAACGAAAGGAGGAACCTACCTCAGGGATTCAAGGAGAAAAGGCAGCGCGTCTCAAGAAAAAGAAGTCATCACATGTTAAGCACAAGCAGCTCGACATGTGTTACAAGGAAGTGTTCATCACCAACGGAATCCCCTAAACAGGCAAAGAGCACTGATCCGACAACACTGAATACTGCCAACATGGCGCATGGATCACATGATGTGGGTGTCGACATGTTGTATGATGTACTATTCCCTAATGATAGTGACTTGACAATTTCAGAACTAGAGGAAAGGCTGAACACCATGACACATGAACTTCAGCTTCTCACAGAGAAGCAAGCCCTGTAACAAACTTCTGAAGACAATTTCATACACTATGGCTGTACATACCCATCACTCACTCTCATTATTTTTAACTATTCATCTTGGTCATATCTCTAATTGTATTGAAACCTCCTTCATGTGTAACTGTTTGAATGAGAGGAAATCATCTGTGTAAATGCATCAGTTTTTTCTGCAAATAAATGAAGAACCTTGCTTGTTGTGACATTGAAAAGATCAGACAAACATTTCGATTCATAGTTTTTATTCATCATGCAATCACTTATCAAACATCAATGATAGACATATAGTTGTCAAAATAAGAGCAGCTGTGATTAATAATCCTTTCTTGATCTTTTCTTCTCTGCATACTGGGAAGTAAGCTTCCATCTGTTCAAAGGACCCGTGTTCCTCCATCCACTTTCCCCACTTGATCATCAGGAAGACATCCATTGTCCCTGCAAAGCTGGTGATATCAACTTGCACACCTTCTTCCATGTAGATCTTGACCAAATAGGCTCCAACTATGTAGAAGACAAGGATACGAGCCCAGCTGCAGGTATTGTCAGTGAATATGTCTTTGGCAGTGGAGAGGAAAGTAGACTCCAGGGACTTTCCAGTCACCATCAATGTTTTCAGGGTGAGCGAGAAGGTTAATTCATGCTTCTGTATGACATCATCCACAGCTGATCTCAGTCTTTTCCTCAGTCTGCATTGTTCACCCAAGATGTACAACACTATATCCTCTGCAGGAGATGCCATTGCTAGCAGTTAGGTGTCTTGCCCTTGTTTGACTCATCTGCTGGCCAACATGTATTTAAAGGGATCTTTATATGCAAAGCAGATCACATGACCTGATTTGCATATAAGCAGTACCAAATCAGCATTCATGTCTAGGTGAGAGAACTTTCCATCACAGCATTGTCACAAAAATGAGTCAGCGAAATTGTCTTCAATTGAAAAGTATTTATTTTCACTTCATCAAATCAAGCATGCTATGGAACTGCAGTGGGTTGTCCAGCCATTCTCCTCTGGCAAAGCTTGCCACCAGCTGATACATGGGACATTTGGCCGAGTTGAAACGTTGTGGCAGGATGGGATTGATCATGTTTATCAGCTGTTGGGGCAGAGGGAGTTTGTCTACAGCATGTCTAAAGTCCTTCCTAAGCAAGCCTTTTATCAATGTCACACAGCTGCTTTGAAGACTAAATCCCTGACCGAACTTGAACTTTTCCAACACGGCCTTGGCCTCTCTCTGTGCAGTGCGGGACCTCTCCTTCTCATCAAAATGGATGCTGTCGATGCACTGTTGCATTTTAGGAGGATGAAGGTATGACCTGTAGTAACAGCACTGATACATGTAGTAGCAGTCACCTACACTCCAAATCCAGTTTGGGTGGTGTTTCTTTTCTAACTGTTTCATCATCTCCTTGCGTCTTTTACATTCACAGTCCATATGTGGAAACTCCTGCATGTACAAAACCAATATCGGGCCTACTTCTCGACTCATCTGTGAAGGAAACTCCTTCTTGTCAGGCCAGGCATACGGAGTCAAGAAAAAAAATTCCAACAGGGCCTTCTCCCAGGGCCCAAATGACACAACCTCTTTCCCCTTTCTTCCCACCTCGCCATATAAGTGTTGGCATGCCTCTATCCATTCCTCCCTCGCAAGATCATCCCAATACGTTTTCACCAGACAGCTGTTGTAGGGTCTTTCTGCTACAAGTTGCCATTCTCTTCTTGGATTCATCTTGGCACTTTGGTTTTCCAGCAAGAGAAGTTAAGGAAGAAGAGGGTGCAAAATGCAATTCATGGAAAATTTTGTTTATAATCACTTTATTGATTCAATCATGTTCTCTAACCGCAGTGGATCGTCTAGCCATCGTCCACTGGCAAAATCTGCCACCATTTTATACATGGGACAATTGGCAGAGTCAAAATATGTTGTTATGATGGGATCGATCATGTTCATCATCAGTTCAGGCAAAGGAAGTGTGTCAACAGCATGCGAAAACTCAATGTCAGAATTTTTCAACACGAGGCCTTTTATCACACTCACACAACTGCTTTGAAGAGTGAATCCCTGCCCAAACTTTAGCTTTTCCAACACTGCTTTGGCCTCTCTCTGTGCAGTGCAGGACCTCTCCTTCTCGTCCATGCAAGTGCTCACTAGCAAGTCTTGAATGTCATTAAGACATTGTAGCAACTGACCAGAAATGATCATGTATTCGAATGGATATAACATTGCCCCTGAACTTGTATCTGCTCCTGTTTCGACTTTCCACATTTTCTCAACGATCTCCTGTTGCGTGCGCTGCATATCTGGAAGCTCCTTCAAATACGACATGACTTCTGGGGCGAAGGCTAAACTAAGATCTGAAGGAATTTCACCACAGTCACGCCAAGCATATGGGGCCAAGAAAAAGAACTCCAACAAAGTCTTTTCCCTTGACACCACCTCCGTTCCAATGAAGTCGAGGCACGCCTCTATCCATTTCTCCTTTGTCAAGTCCTTCCAGTGTTTCTTCACCTCGCATGCATCATATGGTTCTGTGTCTCCTGCTGCTTGAAATGCAACTTGCTTTTCCTTTCTTTGACTCATTTTGGGACTTTGGGTTTGTTGCAAGCAAGAGATTGATTTAACGGGAGGGTTCAAAATCGGATATAAATGTCCTATCCTGACCACCCATAGAAAGGCCATAAATGATATTGGTCTTGATCTATCCATGTGCATCTGTACATCAGACCATTTAACATCTCTCTGAATGCCTCAGAAGAAACAACTTCTGTGAAATCAAATAAATCTGCATTGTGATCTTTGCTGTCGCGAAGGAGAGCATGAAACTGTGGTGATTCTGCAACTGTTCTGTGCTGTCCAGTTTTCTCTAGGATCCTGTCACCATAAACAACTATCTGAATGAAGCAATAGTCTTTCCCATCACTCTGTGATGTCGTCCATGGATGACAGATGAAATAGTCTGTGCCGCATGGCAGTATGTGTATGAAGTCTAATATGCAAGTCAATAGTTTGTTCAAGCTTTCGGGCAAGGTCACAGCATCACACAATTGCCATTCTTCCACATCGTGAGTGCGCAACATGACATCAACCACCTCCCCAGCATACTCCACCTCGATTGGAATGCGTACATCATATGTATTTGTGTAGAAGAAGGAATCATCCCTTGAAAACACCTGCCATTTGTCCTCAGTTCTATCATGCAGGATCTGTAACAGATGATAAAATTCCCTTTCCACAGTTTCTAGTTCATAGTCTTCAGTTGCCATGTCTGTCATATTTGATTCATTGTTTCACTAACATCGGCAAACTGCCTATCTAAAAATTCAGATTTGCTGTCCCCCCTCATTGAGAGAGAATATGGACTGTGCACAGCTACAAACGCAAATAAGGGTCAATTGACTATGATGGTAAAAAGAACTCAAATGAGAGAAAGCAGAGTAATATAACATGGTGAAAGTAGAATTTGTATTTCACAGATGACACACAAGCATACGTCAGGTCTTTGAGAACCCCCTTGTAATAGGGGGAGAATGGCGAATGTGTACAAGCAACAGTTGACAAAATCTCTGAGGGTATGGATGAACGAAATAGTCATCACTCTGCAATCTTGCATCCTTCGTCTAGAGAAACTGGTTCATTCGAGTGATCTCGAGAAGATCCAGGAGCTAGAAAAGAAGATAAACGAACAGGAAAAAGAAATCACCATTCTTCAAGAACGGCTCGAACATGAGAAATAAAACATAACAAACCATATTGCCTATCATTCCATGATCATATCTGAATTCAATTTCAATGGATGCATCTTGCTTCATACTTATGAGTGCCCTGCTATGAGATTGAGAGAAATGGATCTTCTGCAAGAACACATTGTCCTAGCCAAGAAGAAAGAGGTACAGCGAAAAACCAAACAAGACAATGTGTGTATCTACTGGAGGGAAAAGTCAGGAGGGATGCATTGCCCATGTGAGGCATGCAAGAAAGAAAAGTGAACACCAATAAAGAGCCAAAATCAAAGTTATCCGTGTCCTCATTAATTGGGCTTTCTAGCTGTACATTAGAATTCTATTTCTCTAAGAAATAACCAAACTTCTTTTAAAAAAAAAAAATTTCTTTATTCTGGGGAATACCAATAATCACATATCGAATCGTCATATGACTGATCAGGATTATTGTCTGCTTGTACCTCCATCCATTCTCTCACCATTCTGTTGGTCTCCTTATACCTGATCATTCTCTCATCAATTTCCTGATAGAATGTTTTTTTTTGTTTACATACTGCCACGAAAAGCATGCGATATCTTTTCCGTTGTACCACCCAGTCCGGAGCAATTTCAAACACTTTGTCATCTAGTTGCTTCTTGTACATGGGTGTAAACGAATACCTTCTTATGTTCTTGGAGAAGTTCGGATCTTTCAGATATCTGTCCATCCACTCTGCACTGGTGACTGGCCAATATTCATTGGTCTCATCTTCAGTGACATGGGTCTTTTTGTGCTTGACAAATTTTGGCTTGACATTGCCATATATTTCCATAAAATCATCCTTCACCATGCGTGTTATCCATGGATCTGAATAAACCCTGAGATACACAACTCCATTTTCCTCAAAGTCATCATCAGTCAACTCTGGCTGATCCATTGGTTTCATTTCATTTTCCGTGCACAATGTATTATCATCCAGTGTGGTTTCTGCTGAACAATCCATAGTTACTGCATCTGCACCCATGGATTCCTTCTGTGTATCGTGTATCATTTCAGCGTTTCCTTCTGGTGGATGCCCACCCACTACTGGCTCGGATGGCACTGCACATTCCTCTTTCGTATTCAGTACCATCCCATCATCTTTGTACAACATTGCTTCATTCTTCACAACTTGTTCTCTTTCCAACTTTTTCTTTTCCTTGCGATTTTCTCGATATATCTTCTTCTTTTCATACAGTTGTTTTCTAGTTACAGGATCAGCGACCAACCTCCTGTATCGTTCCCTCTGAAATGTGTTGACCTTCTCACGATATTCAGGATCTTTGAACTTCTTCTGTAAGTACCTTTTTTGTGCTGTAGACATTATATTAAAACATCATTCCACCATTGGGTTAATACTTTCTTTGTCCAGTTATGATTCCTGAAATTTTCTTAAGATCAGACCATCAATTGATCTTCCTGGTCTTTTGATATCAGACAATCCAGTCATCCTTTGGAACATTTTATATCACACTATCAATTGATCTTCGAGCTTTCAATCAAACGATCAATTGATATTCGTGACTTTTTTTATATCAGGCCATCAATCCATCTTTTTGGATCTTTTGGATCAGACCAACGATTCAACTTTCCGAGCTTTAGATATCCGAACATCTTCTCGAGTATTCGATATCAGACGATGAATTGATATTCGTGACTTTTTTTATATAAGGCCATCAATCCATCTTTTTGGATCTTTAAGATCAGACCAACAATTGAACTTCACGAGCTTTAGATATCAGACCATCTTCTCGAGCTTTCGATATCAGACGATCAATTGATATTCGTGACTTTTTTTATATCAGGCCATCGATCCATCCTTTTGGATCTTTTAGATCAGACCGTCAATTGAACTTCCAGAGCTTTAGATATCAGACCATCTTCTCGAGCTTTCGATATCAGACGATCAATTGATATTCATGACTTTTTTTATATCAGGCCATCAATCCATCTTTTTGGATCTTTTAGATCAGACTGTCAATTGAACTTCCCGAGCTTTAGATATCAGACCATCTTCTCGAGCTTTCGATATCAGACGATCAATTGATATTCGTGACTTTTTTTATATCAGGCCATCGATCCATCTTTTTGGATCTTTTAGATCAGACCACCAATTGAACTTCCCGAGCTTTAGATATCAGACCATCTTCTCGAGCTTTCGATATCAGACGATGAATTGATATTCGTGACTTTTTTTATATTAGGCCATCGATCCATTCTTTTGGATCTTTTAGATCAGACCATCAATTGAACTTCCCGAGCTTTAGATATCAGACCATCTTCTCGAGCTTTCGATATCAGACGATCAATTGATATTCGTGACGTTTTTTATACCAGACCATCGATCCATCTTTTTGGAATTTTTAGATCAGACCATCAATTGAACTTCCAGAGCTTTAGATATCAGACCATCTTCTCGAGCTTTCGATATCAGACGATCAATTGATATTCGTGACTTTTTGTTATATCAGGCCATCAATCCATCTTTTTGGATCTTTTAGATCAGACCACCAGTTGAACTTCCTGAGCTTTAGATATCAGACCATCTTCTCGAGCTTTCGATATCAGACGATCAATTGATATTCGTGACTTTTTTTATATTAGGCCATCGATCCATTCTTTTGGATCTTTTAGATCAGACCATCAATTGAACTTCCCGAGCTTTAGATATCAGACCATCTTCTCGAGCTTTCGATATCAGAAGATGAATTGATATTCGTGACTTTTTTTATATCAGGCCATCAATCCATCTTTTTGGATCTTTTAGATCAGACCATCAATTGAACTTCCAGAGCTTTAGATATCAGACCATCTTCTCGAGCTTTCGATATCAGACGATCAATTGATATTCGTGACTTTTTTTATACCAGACCATCGATCCATCTTTTTGGAATTTTTAGATCAGACCATCAATTGAACTTCCCGAGCTTTAGATATCAGACCATCTTCTCGAGCTTTCGATATCAGACGATGAATTGATATTCGTGACTTTTTTTATATTAGGCCATCGATCCATTCTTTTGGATCTTTTAGATCAGACCATCAATTGAACTTCCCGAGCTTTAGATATCAGACCATCTTCTCGAGCTTTCGATATCAGACGATCAATTGATATTCGTGACTTTTTGTTATATCAGGCCATCAATCCATCTTTTTGGATCTTTTAGATCAGACCACCAGTTGAACTTCGTGAGCTTTAGATATCAGACCATCTTCTCGAGCTTTCGATATCAGACGATGAATTGATATTCGTGACTTTTTTTATATTAGGCCATCGATCCATTCTTTTGGATCTTTTAGATCAGACCATCAATTGAACTTCCCGAGCTTTAGATATCAGACCATCTTCTCGAGCTTTCGATATCAGAAGATGAATTGATATTCGTGACTTTTTTTATATCAGGCCATCAATCCATCTTTTTGGATCTTTTAGATCAGACCATCAATTGAACTTCCCGAGCTTTAGATATCAGACCATCTTCTCGAGCTTTCGATATCAGACGATCAATTGATATTCGT
This sequence comes from Harmothoe impar, assembly GCA_947462335.1. Classification (NCBI taxonomy): domain Eukaryota; kingdom Metazoa; phylum Annelida; class Polychaeta; order Phyllodocida; family Polynoidae; genus Harmothoe; species Harmothoe impar. Next base: position 3,092,239 of record OX381712.1, read on the forward strand.
GACTTTTTTTATACCAGACCATCGATCCATCTTTTTGGATCTTTTAGATCAGACTGTCAATTGAACTTCCCAAGCTTTAGATATCAGACCATCTTATCGAGCTTTCGATATCAGACGATCAATTGATATTCGTGACGTTTTTTATACCTGACCATCGATCCATCTTTTTGGAATTTTTAGATCAGACCATCAATTGAACTTCCAGAGCTTTAGATATCAGACCATCTTCTCGAGCTTTCGATATCAGACGATCAATTGATATTCGTGACTTTTTGTTATATCAGGCCATCAATCCATCTTTTTGGATCTTTTAGATCAGACCACCAGTTGAACTTCCCGAGCTTTAGATATCAGACCATCTTCTCGAGCTTTCGATATCAGACGATCAATTGATATTCGTGACTTTTTTTATATTAGGCCATCGATCCATTCTTTTGGATCTTTTAGATCAGACCATCAATTGAACTTCCCGAGCTTTAGATATCAGACCATCTTCTCAAGCTTTCGATATCAGACGATGAATTGATATTCGTGACTTTTTTTATATCAGGCCATCAATCCATCTTTTTGGATCTTTTAGATCAGACCATCAATTGAACTTCCCGAGCTTTAGATATCAGACCATCTTCTCGAGCTTTCGATATCAGACGATCAATTGATATTCGTGACTTTTTTTATACCAGACCATCGATCCATCTTTTTGGAATTTTTAGATCAGACCATCAATTGAACTTCCAGAGCTTTAGATATCAGACCATCTTCTCGAGCTTTCGATATCAGACGATCAATTGATATTCGTGACTTTTTGTTATATCAGGCCATCAATCCATCTTTTTGGATCTTTTAGATCAGACCACCAGTTGAACTTCCTGAGCTTTAGATATCAGACCATCTTCTCGAGCTTTCGATATCAGACGATCAATTGATATTCGTGACTTTTTTTATATTAGGCCATCGATCCATTCTTTTGGATCTTTTAGATCAGACCATCAATTGAACTTCCCGAGCTTTAGATATCAGACCATCTTCTCGAGCTTTCGATATCAGAAGATGAATTGATATTCGTGACTTTTTTTATATCAGGCCATCAATCCATCTTTTTGGATCTTTTAGATCAGACCATCAATTGAACTTCCAGAGCTTTAGATATCAGACCATCTTCTCGAGCTTTCGATATCAGACGATCAATTGATATTCGTGACTTTTTTTATACCAGACCATCGATCCATCTTTTTGGAATTTTTAGATCAGACCATCAATTGAACTTCCCGAGCTTTAGATATCAGACCATCTTCTCGAGCTTTCGATATCAGACGATGAATTGATATTCGTGACTTTTTTTATATTAGGCCATCGATCCATTCTTTTGGATCTTTTAGATCAGACCATCAATTGAACTTCCCGAGCTTTAGATATCAGACCATCTTCTCGAGCTTTCGATATCAGACGATCAATTGATATTCGTGACTTTTTGTTATATCAGGCCATCAATCCATCTTTTTGGATCTTTTAGATCAGACCACCAGTTGAACTTCGTGAGCTTTAGATATCAGACCATCTTCTCGAGCTTTCGATATCAGACGATCAATTGATATTCGTGACTTTTTTTATATTAGGCCATCGATCCATTCTTTTGGATCTTTTAGATCAGACCATCAATTGAACTTCCCGAGCTTTAGATATCAGACCATCTTCTCGAGCTTTCGATATCAGAAGATGAATTGATATTCGTGACTTTTTTTATATCAGGCCATCAATCCATCTTTTTGGATCTTTTAGATCAGACCATCAATTGAACTTCCCGAGCTTTAGATATCAGACCATCTTCTCGAGCTTTCGATATCAGACGATCAATTGATATTCGTGACTTTTTTTATACCAGACCATCGATCCATCTTTTTGGATCTTTTAGATCAGACTGTCAATTGAACTTCCCAAGCTTTAGATATCAGACCATCTTATCGAGCTTTCGATATCAGACGATCAATTGATATTCTTGACTTTTTTTATATCAGGCCATCAATCCATCTTTTTGGATCTTTTAGATCAGACTGTCAATTGAACTTCCCGAGCTTTAGATATCAGACCATCTTCTCGAGCTTTCGATATCAGACGATCAATTGATATTCGTGACTTTTTTTATATCAGGCCATCGATCCATCTTTTTGGATCTTTTAGATCAGACCACCAATTGAACTTCCCGAGCTTTAGATATCAGACCATCTTCTCGAGCTTTCGATATCAGACGATGAATTGATATTCGTGACTTTTTTTATATTAGGCCATCGATCCATTCTTTTGGATCTTTTAGATCAGACCATCAATTGAACTTCCCGAGCTTTAGATATCAGACCATCTTCTCGAGCTTTCGATATCAGACGATCAATTGATATTCGTGACGTTTTTTATACCAGACCATCGATCCATCTTTTTGGAATTTTTAGATCAGACCATCAATTGAACTTCCAGAGCTTTAGATATCAGACCATCTTCTCGAGCTTTCGATATCAGACGATCAATTGATATTCGTGACTTTTTGTTATATCAGGCCATCAATCCATCTTTTTGGATCTTTTAGATCAGACCACCAGTTGAACTTCCTGAGCTTTAGATATCAGACCATCTTCTCGAGCTTTCGATATCAGACGATCAATTGATATTCGTGACTTTTTTTATATTAGGCCATCGATCCATTCTTTTGGATCTTTTAGATCAGACCATCAATTGAACTTCCCGAGCTTTAGATATCAGACCATCTTCTCGAGCTTTCGATATCAGACAATGAATTGATATTCGTGACTTTTTTTATATTAGGCCATCGATCCATTCTTTTGGATCTTTTAGATCAGACCATCAATTGAACTTCCCGAGCTTTAGATATCAGACCATCTTCTCGAGCTTTCGATATCAGACGATCAATTGATATTCGTGACGTTTTTTATACCAGACCATCGATCCATCTTTTTGGAATTTTTAGATCAGACCATCAATTGAACTTCCAGAGCTTTAGATATCAGACCATCTTCTCGAGCTTTCGATATCAGACGATCAATTGATATTCGTGACTTTTTGTTATATCAGGCCATCAATCCATTCTTTTGGATCTTTTAGATCAGACCATCAATTGAACTTCCCGAGCTTTAGATATCAGACCATCTTCTCGAGCTTTCGATATCAGACGATGAATTGATATTCGTGACTTTTTTTATATCAGGCCATCAATCCATCTTTTTGGATCTTTTAGATCAGACCATCAATTGAACTTCCCAAGCTTTAGATATCAGACCATCTTCTCGAGCTTTCGATATCAGACGATCAATTGATATTCGTGACTTTTTTTATACCAGACCATCGATCCATCTTTTTGGAATTTTTAGATCAGACCATCAATTGAACTTCCAGAGCTTTAGATATCAGACCATCTTCTTGAGCTTTCGATATCAGACGATCAATTGATATTCGTGACTTTTTTTATATCACGCCATCGATCCATCTTTTTGGATCTTTTAGATCAGACTGTCAATTGAACTTCCCGAGCTTTAGATATCAGACCATCTTATCGAGCTTTCGATATCAGACGATCAATTGATATTCGTGACTTTTTTTATATCAGGCCATCAATCCATCTTTTTGGATCTTTTAGATCAGACCACCAATTGAACTTCCCGAGCTTTAGATATCAGACCATCTTCTCGAGCTTTCGATATTAGACGATCAATTGATATTCGTGACTTTTTTTATATTAGGCCATCGATCCATCCTTTTGGATCTTTTAGATCAGACCGTCAATTGAACTTCCCGAGCATTAGATATCAGACCATCTTCTCGAGCTTTCGATAGCAGATGATCAACTGATATTTGTGACTTTTTTTTATACCAGACCATCGATCCATCTTTTTGGAATTTTTAGTTCAGACCATCAATTAAACTTCCAGAGCTTTAGATATCAGACCATCTTTTCGAGCTTTCGATATCAGACGATCAATTGATATTCGTGACTTTTTTACAGTTACAATTTGAGTTTGAGTGCATTTTCCTTCTGTTGTTTCACCCATCTCACAATGTAATCATCCACTGCAGGGACTCTTCCTATATATGAAGTATATAAATCCGGGTTCTATCTTTACAGGAGTGCTTGTATATATAATGCTCCATGTTTTTTCATAGCAGAGTATGAAATTCTGCTGCTCAATCTTTCTTTGCATGAGTATTTGGAGATTTCAGGGATTAAATGAGCACATCCTCTAATGACTACAAGCATGACATTGAATATGCAGAACTAGTTTTTTTTAAAGTGTTAACTGGCAAGTGTACTGCTTTCCATTTTTGATTGCTATGTGCAATATATATATATTAAATCAGCACACATTTGACAAACAGTTTCATGGAATTACTCTTTATTTTCTAGATACACTGAAGTAATAGTCTCAGTTTGGGTTGAAATATTGCATTACTCTTTTCATGAGACATTGGTTGATATCTGGCATAATATCTTCCATCACCCTTTTCATCAGACATTGGTTGATATCTGACATAACATTTTCCATCATTGTTTTCATGAGAGGTTTCATGAGATCTGACATGAGATGTGCAAAATCCTCCAATTCATTCTGTGTTGATGAACCATGTATCATTTTGCCTTCCGTTGATGTGCTATAATCTGATGTGACTTGTACCATGTGTCCTATTCCAGATTTCTCTTTGATATCCAGAAACATCCCATCATTTCTGTCAGTCATTGCTCCATTCCTCACACCTTGCTGTCTTTCCAACTTTTTCTTTTCCTTGCGTTTCTCGTAGTATATCTTCTTCTTTTCATACAGTTGTTTTCTAGTTACAGGATCGGCGACCAACCTACTGTATCGTTCCCTCTGAAATGTGTTGACTTTCTCACGATACTCAGGATCTTTGAACTTCTTCTGCAAGTACCTTTTTTGTGCTGTAGACATGCTTGATTTTCTTGTCTTGCATCTCACCCACATGTTAATACATGTGGGAGTAAAATTGAATCTACACTATTGATATTTTGAGTCCTCATTTAGAATATTGTTTCAGTTGTCAGTTTTTATCCTTTTCGAGGGAGAAGCGAATCCCCTCGATGACCATGCTGTTTCCATCTGAGATGTGGACCATCACCCAGTTCATCTTGTCTTCCACCTTGGTTTGTTTTAGTGGAAAGTGTTTGACCTTTGGATGAGGGTGAGCATTATGCAGTGATATTCTGGCTTGCCTTCTCAGTTCATTCTTGCCGTTCTTCGAAACGAACACTCTACATGCATAGCGATTCCTCACACCACACATGAAGAGTGTTCTCCTCAGTTTCCTGAATGCTTCTGGCTTTCTCCTCATCCCACAATCCGACACTTTTAGGTGTGGTGGTCCATGTGCAGATCTCGGAACAATGCTCCCACAGATGTTCAGAACAGTCTGAATGTATACCTTCGCGTGATCAGAGTTATTTGCTGTGTCACAAACCAGACCTTCCAGAACACAAGAGGGGAATTTCACTTCGCAATATCTCTTTCCAAGTGGAACTACGGATGCTTCGGTTGGCAGCCAGGGTTTCAGAGCTTTCAGTCTGCTCTTCGGAATCTTGCAATATGTATGCAAATCCTTGGCTCTACTTGAAATGCAGAAATCAGACAATGCCAACAAGACGTGTTTGCCTCTTGCACAAGCAGCAACTCTGATAGCCGAAGGTTTGTTGCAGATGGCTTTCCACTGGAAATCTATCAACACATTGAAGTCACACCCAACGAGAGTGACAGAATCAGCCTTATATGTTGTGGTAGGCACTGTATCACAAGAATTTATCACTACAGGAACAAATGCAGTGCCGTTCCAACATTCAAATCGATTTGTGGTACTGTTTGCCAGTGACTTTGCACTGACCCATCTATCATGGCATTTAGAATATAAGCAATAACTATCAGGAACAACAAACATTTTTCAATTCATTTTTTTTCAACTTTAATACAACAACACAAATATATACAATATATCAGACAGCAGTGAGGACCATCGGTGAGCATGGATTGACATTTGCAAGTGGAAACAAATCATCGTACAGCAGACCACTGAAATCTATGTTTGAAAAGTCTATCTCAGGAAGAGTGAAGTCTGTCTCTTCACCTAGATTGTCTATGATCTGATCAAACTTCTTCTCCATGTCGTTCTTCTGGCTCAGTTTCCTTTCCAGCTCTGACATTCTTTGACCCATCTTTTCCTCCAGGCTGTCGAATTTGTCAGTCAAGTCCTTGTTAAGGTTCTGTAGATGGTCAATGTTCGATTGAAGCACTTCCAGTTGTTTCTCAGTCTCTGCTTTCTCCTGTAGCAGGTCGTCCCGCTCCTTGGTGACTGCCTTCAACTGATCCTGAAGCAGTGACACTTTTGCTTTTTCCTTCATCAACCTATCGATGTGTGACTGTTTCTCCTTGATCTGTCTGTTTTTATTGTCCAGTTCCTGTTTGAGGACCTTTGATTGAACATAGAACTTGTTGTACAGAGCTCCAGCCACTTCTGTTCCCATCTTGGGGAGAACGTTATCCAGGTCACACCACACATACCTTCCCATGGGGACAAGCTTCAGGAGATGTGGAATGCCATCAGTGTCCTCTATGGTGGCTTCTGCTTGTGAGATCAAGTTGTAAACCAAACCAGATACCATGGTCGGTCCGAATCTGAGGAAGTTGTTTTCCCTCTTTTCCCAGTCAGGTCTCATCCAGAAGTTGATTGCTGTGTACATGCTCGTTTCAATGTTTACATGTCGAGCAGGTTGCTTCTTGTTATTGATACGTTCAGACTGCTCCACAATGACAGTGCTCTTCTGCAGCTCGATGTTTCCATCAGTGTCCCTAGTTTGAACACCGATTCTCTTGCTGGACTGGCTGTTGGGGAAATGAACAGTGAGGACAGCATCGCCTTTCTTGTTCAGCTGTAGCTGGAAAGTGTCGCTGAGGTGAGCAGTCCTGAGTCGAACCTCCTGAACTTTTTCTTTCTTCACGTTGACCGTTATCACCTTGTTGCATGAGAAACTTAGCTTCAGTCTCGTGCAGACCATGGGTATGATGTGCTCCTTATCACCAAAGAAGACGTGCATTGGAACGACATTTTCTGTGTCTGGTGTGATTTCCTCCACCTCCAGTCCTGCTGCTTGCAGCTCTGTTCTCATGCTTTCAGCTGTTCTGTTGGACGAAAATGTCACAGGCACAAATATCGTTGTAGATATTGCCTTTGTCCTCTGGTTTTTCCTCTTCACATCCTGGCGTACGTGCAATCTCAAGTTCGATCCATTTGTGAACTCACACACATGTTCGTATCTGGGAAGATGATTCTTCGATGGTACTCCAGTTGGAAGCTGAGCCCCTTTCTTACTCCGTGTGGTGTTGTAGGAGATCTGCCTCGTACAGGCAGGATCCAACATGGTCCTCGACGGGCTCTCTTTCGTGAGAAAGCAGGACTTGTTGATGACCGGTTTTCCACATGCTTTGCAGGAGACATGCTCAAGCCAATGTGGATCGTTTGCTTCTATGCCAGGCTGCCACATGTCGTTGTGTGACGCATAGCACGAGGAACAAGCCACGTTCACAGAGTAGAGCATGACGTTGGACCTTGTGAAGTGCATCTTCACAGTGACAGTATCCTTGTCGCTCAGTTGATACAAAGACTTGCCTTCATCCAGAGGAGTTGGATCCAGTTCCACACATCCAAAGCTATACAGCAGTTCCAAGTACTGCAGGTGAATTCTACTCATGATTTCAGTGCATGTGGTCAAGAAGAGAGGGACCAAGGGCTTGCCCAGCTGTTTAGTCTCCTCGAAGAAGTCTACGACGTGGGTGTTCCCTTGTGAAGAAATCACTCTGTGTGTGTCGATGGCTGCAAGAACTGGGAAGTCATTGCTCCGTTTAGACACTGCATTCTCTTCCAGTGTCTCGTTGCTGGCGTGAAACACCTTCAAGATGACATCATTGCATGCTTCAGCATAGGATAGAGCACCATTCAAATGTTCTGCTATGGCCTCTGGTAATCCCAAGACAACAGCACTTACTCCAGAGGTCAGCTGTGGGAATGAAGTGTCTTGCTCTACCTTACTGGTGTTGCATAAGGTTTGGTCCGCTTGAAAGCTATCTGTGAGGGTGGAAACCTCATTTTTGTCTGACAGCCAGCTCTGTGGATAGAGCAAGAACTGTGCCAGAACAAGAGAGGGACATGCCTTCATCTCAGAGACCAACTGGGCTGGGCTAAAGTGTGGTAGGATCCGAGCCCACAAGCCATGTTTGAAGATCAGATGTGTCAAGTTTGTGAATCTGATGAACCTGGTATGGAAAAGAAAATCTCCATCCATGTCATTTCTGAAAATGTAATTTGGATCGGTCTTATCCACTGTGACGATAATCCTGTTCTTCTTCAGTGCTGTAGCTGCTCTTTTGTTCAGCTTCCTCCTCTTGATTACATCCTCAATGGGCTCAACTGTGATTGGCCCTGATGTCTGTAAGATTGGCTGCAACTGTACTTCACAATCCTGAACAATCTCAGATGTTGCTGCTACCAGCTTTCTCTGTTTTGTTTTGGCAGTTTGCTGCTCTTCCATCTTCCTCTTGCCGCTCACCACTTTAAATCTAGGTTTGGTTATGCCTTCCATGATGTAGCTGAGCCAACTGATTGGTCTTCTCCCATCTCCTGCCTTTTATGCCCTGGGCTAAATGCAAATTTCCATGCTAATTTGCATATAAACTGGCTACAGTGACCCTGTCCTAGGACCCTAATTTGCATATAAACTTGTTGTTTTCCCATCAGTGCACATGCACTCACCAGGTACATGTGAACTGAACTGTCACATCCAGTATTTGCATATAAATAGCTGATTGGGTACAACAATGAGTTCCTTACATGCAAATTAACACCTGGTCATGTGATGCTTCATATGGAGACTTGTTGACAAGACTGGTCATCCATTTGCAACACCAAAGCATCACATAGCTTTCAGATAGCTTCAGGTTGTACATAGGAAGAGGGATGATGCTGCAGAAGGAGAACTTCATTGGCAAGTTGATGGTATGATTCCACAAAAAATGTAAATGAAACTCACATACAAACAAAATGATGTCTGGTTCACTGAGTGGTGATTTCCCAAAACCAAGATTGAATTTAGTATATGAGGCAAAAGCAAAAAGCAGGAAGAGAATTTGGATTCTTTAATGAGATATGGCTTTGTCACCTGCAGAGGATATTGTACTATATGTCATGGGCAAACGATGCAAGTTGAACAAAGGACTGAGATCAGCTGTGGATTATGTCATACAGAAGCATGAAATGACTTTGCTGCAGGCTGTGAAAACATTGTTGGTAACTGGAATGTCCCTGGAGGCTACTTTCCTCTCCACTGCCAGAGAAATGTTCACTGACAATACCTGCAGCTGGGCTCGTATCCTCATTCTGTATACATTTGGAGCCTGTTTGGCTAAGATGTACAAGGAAGAATATGTACACGTTGATATCACCAGGTTTGCAGGGACAATGGATGTCTTCCTCATGATAAAGTGGGGAAAGTGGATGGAGGAACATGGATCTTTTGAACAGATGGAAGCATGCTTTCCAGCACCCAAAGAAGATAGAGTCATAAAGGGATTACTGTTCACAGCTGTTATTGCACTGACAGGTGTATGGGTAGTTTCAATCATCAATTATGCATGATGAATAAAAACTGTGAATTGAAATGTGTCTGACCTCACTAAGAATGTGACAATAATCGAAGTTGAGTTATTTTTTCATTTATTGTGGCATTTGACATATACAACGCTGGGCTAGGTTCATACATTTTTTATGGACCTCAATGTTGCAGTGATTGCACTTGACTAGCCGGTGCTTAGTAGAAAGTTTGCTTGTATGAAGATTTTCTTGGCACATAGCACATTTAAGGGTTGATTTCACCTCCTGTCTATCTATCTGTTGTATCATCACTTCTTCAGGGACTACTTCATGCATGTCCAACACGGCCCCAAGAATGTGCAGTTGTCCACCCCTCCTCTTCATTAGGTTCCCTTGTATGTGGCCATTGCTGGAGAGTGAGGCTTCCATTGCCTCTAGCCAGCGCCTTGTTCCTTGTAACACCAGCTTAGTCAGATCCCTTTTGCATTGGTTCATGATGTGAAGTTGAGCCAGTGTTCTGTAGTATATACAATGTGTTAATATGCAAATTTATCAACTCATTTGCATATATACTACTTCGAACTCAATCATTGGATGATTCCATCACATGACTAAATGTTAATTTGCATATAAGATAACTATATATACATGGATTTGGGGGACAGATATTCATTCCGGGAGCAGAGCTGATACCATGAACGTCGACTGCCATACAGCATGGGCTGTCATGCCTACAGCTCCCACAGGCCTTTCAAGTGCAGATGCGATCGTGATATACGACGACGAGGAAGATATCTTGGAGTATCTTGCAGCCTACTACTTGCCAGATATTCTACCCCCAGCGAGAAAGAAGAAGAATCAGTTCATGGAGTTAACCCCAAAAAGAAGACATAGCATGGAGACGGCACAAGAAGACAAATGCATCATCTGCCTGGAAAGAGTGAAGGACATTTCTACTTTGGGAGGAAGACTCGTGCAGATAGGCAACGATCGGGTGTCCACAAAACGACTGGTGGTAAAGTCATCATGCCAACACACCTTCCATAAGAACTGTATAGACAGGTGGAAAAGAAGCCAGGCCAGAGGCAATGATATCTGTCCAATATGCAGAGAAACGTTGGGTGAACTCAATGTAATAAGAATAAATTAAGAGAAATATGACAAATGTGTTGTTATTGTGTTATATGCAAATTAGCCATGTGCTGTATACAAGGTGTTTATATGCAAATCAGTCACTGCTTTACATGCACCATTGGACAATTTTTGATCACATGACTAATCTGCATGTCCAGCTTACTATTAACACAAGGAGTTGGGGACAGATATTCATTTAGAGCTGACACCATGAACAGTGATGACCAAGCAAATGCCCTCCGTGCTCTGAATCGTTTAGAGTCATGGGTTGCATACACAAAGAGACAAGTGTCTGGAGGACAACTGAACCGTACTACACAGTCTATAGGAGTTGACTTCATGCGTATGGTGGAAGCACATACAAATCAATTGTTGCAGCACATAGAAAATGACAGGGTGCATTCTCCGGCAAGTCCAGACCCAATCATTGATGAGGAGGTGTGTGACACAGATGACGATGATGATCTTCCTTCTCTCCCATCTGGTCTCTCACATGCAGATCCTCCTCCCCCATTTGTACTTTCACATGCAGATGCTATAATCATATCTGATGATGAAGAGGATGTATTGCCAAGATGTGAAATCTGTTACTTGGAGCTTTATCATCAGGCCACCGCGACAATGGTTCCATGTGGGCACACCTTTCACAATGATTGCAATGAGATGTGGCTCACCAGACATGACTACTGCGCATTATGTCGTACGCCAGTTGATAGCATTGATTATGATTGAACTGTTTCAGGACACATATAGGCAATAAAGATGAAAAGAAAACATACATGTTTGTTCACTCTTGTTATTTATCTGTAAATAGTACATGGCACTAGATGGGTTTCTCGTGTGTGCTATGGTAGTTGAGGAAATCTTCCCAATCACACACACACATCTGAGAACAGAACACATCTCCATCGATACATGTGAAAGCACAGTTGCGGCAAGTGTTCTTCTGACAGTTGACACAACAAAACATGTATTTGCCTGATACTTGCTTGGTTGGACATATCCCACAGTCATATAGTATCTCTTTGCCACAATGAGTGTGTTCAGGTACTGATTCACTTTGCCTGTCTAGTTCTTTTGCTATTGGCCCGCATTCTACTTCACCAAGATAATCTAATATGCCTTGAAAAGACAAAACTTCGTCATCTTCGGAAGGGGCCACATGTACATTCTTTTCAACAGTAGCCATTTCTGATTTGTACTTATCACTTATCTCAGATTCTGATGCAGCTAGATATTCTATGATGTCCTGAAGGTCATCAGTTACTTGTAAATCATTCTTGATAGAAGCCATCTCGTTCTATGATGATCAGATACAATTGGGCATTAATACATCATCACATCAGAATCGAATTTTCATTGAGGATGGTTATTACCATAGAGGCCTGAAGGAGGTCATGAAGAAAGATCACGAGCAGATGACAGAACCACAAGGGCAGATAGGAGGCATCACAAACATGACTGACCAGGAGCAGATGACCGAGTTGCAGAGGCAAATGTCGTTGGTTTCTCATCGCCTGACAACAATGAATGATTCTCTGCAGAAAGATAACAGAGCTCATAAGAAAATCATTGTTGATCTCCAAGAGGAAAACTTTCTATTAAGAGAACAGCTGAAGGATTTCCACTGTTCACACATGGAACATTTGGCAGACCAGAGAAGCAGAGCGCTACAGTCTTACAAGCACACGTATGAAGTAGCTCATGATTTCAGCAGAGGTGGTAGCACTGAATGTGACTGCACTGAATCAAATGACCATGAGGAAGGAACTGATGAGGTTGATAACAGAGCAGAAGAAGGTGTATAGGTTGTTTTTGTTCCAACTTACTTTGAAATAAACCATTCCCACACAAACTCGAGACCCTTGTTGTATTGAAACACACAAAGCAATCTTCATTAAATTAGTTTTTATTGATATCCTGTATACATCATATGAAGACTTTTCACCGAATGAGTCTTTTGTATGTCATCTTCTCTTCTTCCACGTGAAGAGACTTCATGAAAAATGATCGTCGTCGCTCCTCTTTTCTTTCTCTCATTTCACTCCAATCAACATTCCCATCTACAGATTCGTCTGGTAGTTGTAGTTGTGCTGTGAGGGATGGATCAAATTCAGACAGTGTACTACAGGTCGGACATAATTTTCTCTCAGAAGAAACCAGACAAGTGTCTGAGTGCCTGTCTTTCACTGGCATGTTTGGTCCCAGTGAAGAACACTTAGAGCACACCAATGTTTTGCTGTCTGCCATTTCAAAACATGACCTCCTTCCTTGACATAGTGTTGTGTGCAAACGATCCGAATGACCTATGCTTAATATGGTATAGTTTCTCGGATTGAAAATGGATAACATGACGCACATAGTTGAGTCGTCCCTGTAGCACCTGTGCTCTAATCGTTCCGAATCCAAGAAATATCCAAAAGAGGAGGGTCTCTTGGTTAATCCCCAATGGGTCAGGAGTTCCATGCAGTGTGCACACACCACCATGCTGCATTTCTTCATGAACTGTCCCATTTTCATAGCTTGATAGACACACTTCACAGATTCAATGGGAAACATCTGATATCGCACATGGAGTGCACACATTCTCATATACATGAGAACAACAAACTTGATGTACTTCTTCATCTGGAGATCCAAGCGTTGTACAAAAGATCTCAAGGCCTTCGGTTGATTACATTGTATAAGACCCTGAAGAACACTGTCTGATTGGTCCCCTGTCACATAATGTAAAGCCAGCAAAGGGAATGTGTGTGACACTTTACGAGACAGAATTAAATGTAGTCTGTTCATGTCTTCGTATTCTTCATGGGATGTTGGATCGATATCCACACTTTGCAGACACCCCAAAATCACCATGTTCTGAAGATCAATGGGCATGATGGTCGGTATGGGAAGAAGGTGTGCCACTTTCATGTTTCCTACTCTAGAATGCAGTTCATTTATTGTTTGCATGGGAGACTCAAGATCCTCCAGCATCTGGACGAGAAATTCATTGCCAGGCATGCATAATGTATCGTATACCATGTGTAGCGTTGCAAGGTTCTTGTTTCCATTCTTTCTTTTCATGTAAGGTTGGATGAGCTTTCCATAGGCTTCCTTGAAGCTGATATGGACGTCCATGGATTCTTTCAGATTCCTTTTATTCCCTAGGAAATCTTTGAGCCATTTATTGAATCTAGAAGTGCAGTCATTTTCCTCAGCCAAAGGCACGAGCAATGGATTGATGACGTGGAGTACACTTAAAATCACATGCTTGCGTATGATGGCTTCAAAAGAAAAAGTATCGAACGAAGGTAATACACAACAGTCCCAAGAGCACTCCATATGGCCATGAGGAATCAGTTTTCACATTTGCATCTGCACATGAAATTCCCAAATGTTCGTCCGTAAAATTCAAATCCTTTTTCCCAGTTAGTAGCAATGTTGTCTCCCGCCAATCAGCCCTTGGTTCCGATAGAAGTGTCAGTTCTGTTATGGTCAATTTCATGTATTTCGCTGCTGTTTCCACTATGTCTTTGACAAATACCTTTCCGGGTATGCATATGCTGTTTCTGCTCCCACTGAAGATCAATCTCATTGTTATCGAGATATAGTTGTCAACACTGTCACACACTATATACTTGTCTGTCTTGATGTTCATATTTACAGCATACTTGCTCAAGGAGTCCAGGACAATCTTTTCTATTCGGTTTGTTGCTGCAGTTGTAGTCACACCACTTGTTTCATGCGAGAGAGACATCACTTGGTATATCTCATCCGTCTCTAATTTCAATGTGCCAAACAGGACAACTACAATGTCCTCACAGCACTGACTCATTCTTGTCATTCCCCACCACACTATGATTTGATCTCCCACTGTTTCAATGAACTGGTTGAACTTCAGTAAATTTAACATGCTCAAACTGCTGTGTGTGACTTCCTTGTCAGATGCAAAACATACTACCACTAGGTCCCCGTTTTGCAGCTGGTTTGTGGAAACCACTTTCTTCCCGAATCTCTGGCATATATCTCGTATTATAACGTCCATGTCACAATAGTCCATTTCCTTGTGTCCATAAATAAGAACATTGTTATAAGTGCCACACCAACTACATTTGCTTCAACCAGAGCATAAAATGAGAGAGCAGTCTTCTGCCTGAAAAAAGATCCAAGTTGGACTGCCTTCACTTCGGTATATTTCCTGATGTCATGCCATCTCATTTCTTCCCAGTAGGAGCTGCCATTGAAAGCTGTTTGAACATGCAGGAGTGCGGCAGTGCATAATTTCACAGCACTGGGCTTTACATGAACAAGGCAATATAAGAATGGATCACTCAATGGTTGAATCGGATCCGGAGCTAGCATTTCTAGAGAGAGGTCTTTCAAAACATTCACGGCCAGACCTCCATGCTCCTTTATCAATCTGCAAGGCCGTCTATAGCACACCCCATTTGGTGATATCTCAGCACAAGAGAAAAATATTGGTGGAACAGTACAACTGAGATGCAAACTTTCAGTCAGATGATTTGTGTAACTCCCAATATGAAAATGTCCAGACCCTACCCTGTATGATATCACTTTGCCGTCGCTCATAACTTCTGATGAACGAGGGCATGTTTCAAAGGATGGCAAGCCACACTCTCCCACACATGCATCATGTTGTGGAGGGAAAAGGTTGTCGGAGTGGTAGTCAAAAGATTCAGTATCTTCGGCATGGACTTGAATTTGGAGTCGTTTCTGTTGCAGGAAAAAAGTTTCTTCGTAATGCTGTATCCCATGCCCATGAGGCAAACTGATGCCTAGACCTTTTGAATTCTGGAAAAGGAGATGAGAGCTACTGTCAGAGACAAGGGTTCCATTTGCCTGATAACACTGCAATATTGAATATCCCATTTCGTTCCACTGTAAATGTTTGGAAGAACAACTGATCTGTCCTATCACCCTTTCTATCTGACCACCGAAGGACACTGGTATCTCTGGACGGTGATGTCTATAAGGCTCTGAAAAAGTCGGCCCATGCATGTGTGATCTGAGATGGAAATCCATAGACAAACAGAGCCTTCCATGTGAGGGAAATACACTGGCGTTCACAGGTACTAATTCTGTGTCCAGTGCTTGAGCTGCACCACACATTGTGAGCAACAGTATGAACATCAATATTAGCATCATCACTGTGCAACAGAAGCATTCAAACGCGGCAATGATTCTATTGTGGCTCTTGCTGCTTTTTATCAATTTCGGAGTTTCTCATGCAGCTATACAAACAAGTTTTGCAAATTACGGTACAGCAGAGGAATTGGCCATCATAGCCGCAAGTGATAGAGCAAAGCCATATTTTTTGAGACCAGACGGCTATGAACCTAATTGTACCGACTATGCTTGCATGGAAACCCTGATGCACACCTCTGGCTTTCTGTGTGGATCAAACGTTGTCTCGTATGTACATGAGCATGTTCATCTTCATCCTGGCATGAAGCTCCAACCTAGCTGTGTTGAGCGACAGACCATCTCCAGAATTTCTGGTCCGACTGAGGATATGGTACTAGCAGATGTATTATCGAGTGGTCTGGCAGCTTTAGATGCAGGGTACATGCCTTGCACACTCATTGTTCTAGACCCGAATGATGTGTCCATTCATAATATTGACATTGATAACAGCGGTTGTATACTGCAAGCGAGTGAACGGTTTTCTACCCTCCCATCATATCTCTCTGCAGCTATAGTCCTCCTCTCCAGCTCCTCTGTGATAAAGAACATCAGGGTCCATGATGTGCAATCAGTGAAAGCAGCCGATTCCATGCTTATCTACATAGGAATGAATTCTGAAGCAGAAGGGACACTCACAAATGTTTCATTGACCATGCTTCACAACAACAGTATATTCCTTGACATGCTGTCTGGAGATGTAGCGTTAGACGACAGTGTGAACGTCAGGTCCTTCCTACTGGATGGCAGCCGAATTCCTCTGACTTTGCACACTGACAGATTCATGGGACCCATGGCTTCTGTAAAACTTCTATCGAAAGCAAACCCTGATGAAACACGATATATAGCATATAAGATGTTGTTTATTGTTTCCTCTGTCATCGTGGCTGCCCTCTTGGTATACATAGTCACAAGTCTCATCCATGTGTCAGATACTCCAGGATCATCAGTGTGATGCCTTCAGCATGAAGTGGTTGTGAATGAAAGCATGAATTACACGTACTGATTTCCTGATTGCATGGACTAAAGCTTTCAAGATATCACTTATCACAGGTTTGAGCAAACTGATGATCACGTACATCCAGACACCCTCAGTATAGATGAATCTTGAGAACGTTTGCCCTCCCACTACTCCAGCACACAAGTCCGTCTGAAAATTGAGAGAGCATTTCTGATGAAGCCAATCAGATCCTGCTGCCTGGGTACCAAAGGAGGGATAAACAAGTCTAAAGGGATAGGATATGAAAATCCTGGTGAGAGTAATTGATTCATACCATACCACCTCGTTGCATAACGGATTCCCAAACATCTTTGCAATAAAGTACCTTATAAGTACACCCAGGTGTTTGAATTCATCGCATGTTCCATTAGTCAGGCTAGCAACTGCTTTGAGCTTAGCATATTCTGTGTGGGAAAAAAAATGAATCACTTTGTCAAGAAGGCTAGCAACTTGCCCAGCCACATTTTGAATGGCAAAACATATACCAAAAGTCAGGACTGACATCACATACAGGCCAATAAAAGTGTACCAGAATGCTGGATTCATCAATGTGAACAGTGGTCGAACAACATATACAAATGGGTTCATTTCTTATTTATTTATTTCACTAAAACTCTTCAGCAATACAACCATGATTTAGTCTGTGAGTGGTATTTGATACAAGTTCTGCCTTACACAATGATTGGGGCTGTGTCATGAACTTATCAAATATGGACAAGGGGCTGTCATCTTTGTTGGCAATATCATCGTTGCAGTTTGGGGTAGTAGCATCCATGTACCTCTGAAGGAAATCCATATATTCAGTTGGGTACTTCTCATTTGCCAGTTGCTCCATGTTCACATCCGAGTTACATTTAGAAAGACATGATGTTTCATTCAATGGACCGAAATCTCGCAATATACGATCTGCACTCCACAGAGCTTTCTGCTCTTTTACATTGATTATCTCATCTGTCTGTAAGCAGGAACTGTTGTCACTCAGTCCAATCAACAACCTGCAAGCAACATCATGTATGTTACAAAGGATGACATCCTTTTCTGTTCTATTGTATATGATTGTGTTACAGGAAGGACATTTAATGTCTTCTGCGTTGACATCTATTGCCCTCAATTGAATCCAGCGCCTAATGCAGTCCTTGTGGAATAGGTGCATGCCACTACTATGTTCTGTACTAAAATTTGAGCTTGCCTGTTGAATTCTCTTTGATACAAAGTCGGTATATAGATCGCATTTCTTTATGTCTTCGGGAGGCAACCCTTGCTCTTCTAGGAACTGTCTTTCTGCATCTCTATATGGACAATTGAATCCTTCGATAGGCCTGTTGGAAAACTGTTCCTGACATATGGGACAATGGATCTTCCTGAAGTTATTCACTTGGGAGTCATTGATGTTCTCCTCACCCTTCCATTTGCATGCCATGATGTTGTAATACTTGTTCACTTCTTGTATCAGTCTTATATTTTTACACTCGAAATCAGCAGTGTCGATGCAGTTGGAATCTAATACTGTCAGTTTGAGCTCTGTTTCTGGCACATCCCGAATAGCACGAACCATGACATGAGCATCAGTAGATTTCTCTCCATAGACCATCACTGCAGTAGGTTCGATGAATTTCACCGGAGACATAGACCTGTCACCATGCCTTGCCAATCTCACTTTGAACAAAAACTTTAACCTTCCGCTGGCATTTTTGTTGATGTAATGAATCAGTTTACAGAACAACACCCAACATTTCCTTTTCAGGAGAGGTGGATCTCTGTGGTAAACATCATACACATCGTTCAGAAGCAGGTGGAAAACATTTTTGACAAGTTCGTAACCACTGTCTGTGAAAAAATACATGGCATTGGCTGTGTTGGCGAATAGTTGTGCTGCAGCAAGAATGAATGTCTGTCTCCTGAAATCCATCCTATCAAGGACTCCTAACAGATATATGCTGAGCTCTCTATAGTCAGCCAAGCTTACTTGCATACTGATAGGCTGAACCAGCTGCAGCTGACATCCATTTTTTGACTTCGATGTGACAGGCAAAGTTGGCGTAGTTTGCATCAAGTCCATCAGAGAGCACTGTGGTTTTTTCCCATCACAGCTCTTGATCTTTTTGTAAATTTCCATGTCAGTGTGTTGTGACATGTCGTCAGGTGCCTTGCGTTTCCTCAATGATGGTGTATCAAACCCATTGTCTTCCATGGCTTTCCTGTATATGTTGACATTGTGCTCAGCAGCCGTTTCATCGTGTGACGTCAACGAGGAGATCACTGCAAGTGCAATGGTCGAACTGCAGCCCTCTGCAGAGCTATCTGCCGGGATACTTTGCACAAGAGATCCGGGTCTGACTGCACCAAAGTTAAGATTACCAGCTCTCTGTAATTCTCTGTTCAGATCGTCTGTGAACACATTAGCTACTCTCCTTGCAGTGGCCTGGGAATTTTGTATTCGCTCGTTCATGTCATTCATTTCTGTCAGAACAGATGCTTGCAACTTCAAAGCAGAAAGCCATCCATGTACATAGTTTACCATGTCCTCAGCTTGAAGCATGCCCTTCTTCAGGAAGGTCAGATGTTCCTTACACAGGACAACCATGTGACAGTTTTTACTCTGTTCCTCCTCACTACCGTCATAGGCTTCCATGCACTTCTCAAAGTTAGTTGTCAACCTCTGGAGCTCAGTGATGATTTGCCAGTTCTTGAAATGGATCGGCATAAAGTCAGCCAACATCTTGCCCAGATCGTGGCGTTGTCTAAGTCGGTCTCTGTCGAATACGTTTAATGCCTCATGTTTTTCTAACCATACATACTCATTTTGCACCTGTGTTTCTTCTCCCCTTTTGTTGGTGAATTCTCGCACTATGTTCATTTCGTTTGAGCTCAGACTGTGAAATTCATGTGCATGGTTGGTCTGCTCCCACATAGAACGAAAGCGCCATGGACACATTTCATTTGCTTTCTCGGGATTCCTGAAGCCACATTGATAAGGAAACCCAATGATGGAGCGCTTTGCAAAGTGACAGTCTCTGAGATCAGATCCGAAATGCCTGAAAAAATCATCTAAATTTCTCCAGAAATACTTGGCAATGTTGCATTCCTTGAAATCGAGAGCAACCGCAGGAAGTGCATGTGAACAATCTTTTGGATCACTGTTATATGCAAAAATCCACGGTACGTCACCTTTGATGCATGTGTTTTCATCATTCTTCCGTGATACACAAAGCAACATCCTGCTCAATTTTTCTATGGAAGTGTTGGAACTTTCACCTGGCAGGTACTTTTCTTTCAGAAACATCATGACACCACTCAAAGACCGCCTCCCTCTGCCAGCTTCTATGTGCTTGTTTATAGTATGGCAGAAGTCTTTCGGTAGAGAAAAGAATGAGTTTGGAACACTGCCCTTTTCTATAGTGTAGGGATAGTCAAATAGTTTGGCTGCCGTTCTGAGCCTTACCAATGCGTTGGCCTCGAGCCAGTTATCATATCCATTCAGACACACCTGCCCATACTGTCTAAGTTCAGCGAGAAGCAGATGAATCTTCCTCTCGCAGGAAGCTGGTGATATAACATACAGTCCTGCTCTCAAGTCATTTGCTTTTTCATCTTCAGCGATCTGTAAGTATCTATTCCAATTCAAAGGGTCCTTTGTCTGAAACAGAGGATCTGGTAGGTGCTCATTTTTCAGAGGGGAGGGCATGTCTTTTTCTGTAAATATATTGAACATGAGCATGTCTTTGGTACACTGGCGTAAGACACCTGTTATCATTTGCAACAAACTCTTCTTGGCATTCCAAGTTTTACTGTCCGGCTCTATGTGTGATATCACCGAGAACGTCAAGTATGGCAGCAGGTGGAGGGCAAGACCTTTGGTTTTTATGTCTACCATGAGTGACTGTGTCACCTCATCTTCATGTACAACGAGTCCATCTCTTTCCATCTTACCCGCAGCTTGTACTGCTTGAACACAAAGTTCAGAAAGCTCTTTCATGTTCTTAGCAACACAAAATGAACCACCACATCCATCTTTTTTTATTCCTATCGGTCCATTTGGTATGGAGATATATATTTCAGAGAAAGTGCTCTTGACTCTGCTGTCATTCCTATAGAACTTTTCTCTCTTAGCTCTAGTCTCACTAAGACTCATGGTGACAATTAATTTTTCTGATATATTTTATTTCATCATCAATACATTTCAGTTGACACTGGATGCAGTATCATTTAAGTCAATCTTATACTTTTCCTTTTTGGTTTCCCATTTTGAGCCATGCATATGCACATTGTGTATGGCTTTGATGTGATACAGGAACATCACTATAGCAGCAAGCATGATAACAGACTCAACGGCGGACCAGGAAAATAATTTACATATCGCATGTTGATCTGCATTCACCATGCAACGTCCAGCAAGTGAGGAAGTCAGCCCGAACATCAAGAAGACTACAAAGGGTAGGATGTGTTCAGCTATTTGGATCCATCCTTTTGGTTCGGATAGCAATCGAAGCATTTTCATTTTCGACTCTCGCTGGCATGTTCTGTAAGATACCCATATGAGCATGACCAGAACGACTGACATTTTCAAGAAGAAGCAAATTTGAAGAGGCAGTAGCACTTCAGACCAGTTGGGGACACTGTTAAGATTTCCCTTTGCATCATGGAAAGCTCTCACAAGCAGGATGATCTGTGTTCCCTCTAGTAAATTGTCCACAGCCTTGAAAATATTATTTGTTAAGTTGGCTGAAAATATTCTGCTCATTCTGAACTTCCACCAGTCCATGGACTGGCTCAATTCCGTGGAAATGGATTCTAATTCGGTCATCATATTTCTAGGCTTCAGATGGTTCATTTCTATTGAATTGTCTTCATCTAAGCACCATTTCTTTTGCAGGGGGGCCGTGTGTCTGTAGTGGTTATATATGGCCAGGATGTGATGGATCATGTGACCTGCCATGGCCGTGCAAATTATTCCCTCTACTGCAGATAGATTCATGTTCTTGCAAAATGTAGTGTTTTCTGCCCTTTCCCCCCAGTTTAAATGGCAACCTCCAATAGATATGGCACACAAGAGAAACATGATATACGTAATCACAGGAACTACATGCTCGAAAACTGGAAGGCAACTGTGGAGTTCTTCATATATAACGAATATGGTGTGTTTCCTTTCCTTCTGCAGAACATTTTCCATTACCATCACAAGGGCAGCCAGTTGAACCAGCAACTTGACAGAGAGTTGGATGTATGTAGGGAGCATGATGACGAAGGTGTTCACATCATCGAAATTGCCATTAGTTTTTCGGATGAATTCAATTATCAGAAGGACTTGCATCACATTAAGCACAAGTGAAATGATGCTGTTCACATGGAGAACAAAGTTCGGAGGGAAGATTCTTCCCATCCTGAACTGCCAATACTTCCAAGTGGAAGTTAGATCACGGTCTATGGCATCACACTGCTTGATGACTACATCACCTGTATGTTCAATGGCATTTCCTACACTTCCAATAAACTTTTTTGCTCCTCGAAATTTGTTCAGTCCTTCTGATTCTTGGATGCTGGAATAGCCCCTGTAAGACTTAGGTATGTACGCCTTCATCACTCTTGTTGTTTATGCTGTGGCTTTCATTAATGAATATAGAACGAAATGAAAGATGACGTCATGAATATCTGGAAGTCTTATGAAATAGGGGATGACACCATTGAGTTTACAAGTCCCTATCTGTCCAAAGGAGATAGAGTATCTGTTTTGTCAGTTTCCCCAGAGAGTTTTCAAAAATGGAAGGACATCCTCAGTGGGATTGAAACCTCCCCTGTGAAGCCTATTCATGACATGGTCGTCGGAGCTACCACAATAGACAAAGGATTACCCAGGCCATTATATGAAATAGAATCGAGAGGCAAGAAATGGTTTGTACAAGGGAATAGAATAGCAGGAATTACACGCATGCTAGCTAAACACCTTTCTGAGCGACGCTATCGCTCAAGAAGATTTAGAACTAGGCACAAACGATACTGTCACAACTGTCTGAGAGTGGGCATTGCTGTCGACAAAGAACTGAAGGATTTTGCTTTGGGTGCAACTTCATTTGATGATCTTGCTCAGGAAGATTCAAAGAATATCATACATCATTTACATGAGATGGACATCACACTCGTGTCATCTGCTGTGTTAGTCAGTAATTGGAACCAGACGACTGGTCAGGAGTCAGTGTCAGGAACAGAGATTGATCTGGTCGGGTTTGATCATGAAAACAGAAGATTGGTTTTGATAGAAATAAAGATCACGTCTTCAAGTTTTCAAGATCTCTACACACAATACAAGAGGTGCAAGAAAGACAAGATCACTGGTTTCATGAAATGTTTATTAGGCAGATACATTGCTCAAGTTGTTTGTACAATGAAGATGTATGAGAAAACTTATGGTTCGAGAGGAAGTCATGGACTCTTGGTCATATGTGAACATCGAAACAATACACCCTATTCCCTGGAATTGAGGAGCGAGGACTATGATGATGATATATTCTGTGGTTGGATGCCTGGATTTTGAAATAAACATGAAATGAATTCACTTGTGTTTTTCTGTTGTAAACCTTCCCTTAACTCCGGTTAGCAGAGGACGGCTCTCAGTGTTGTTGATTCCATATGCATCTGCCATCACCGATATGCCTGCGTCCGTTCTCCTGGAATTCAGCCGTAAAGCTTCGGAGAATCGTGTTTCACTATTGCTATTCTCTTTCAATGGTGATTTGCTTTGCCAACTGTCATTTACATCTGATATAGCTTCTGACCTATCAGATGATCTACCATGAGATGCTCTCGCATCTATATATTGCCTCTCAAGGAACCCGATATTTGATCTTCCGCTGAAAGACGAATAGATCGGTGTAGCATTTATCCTATCCACCACTTTCCCTGCCATCTCCTTTCGTTCTACTGTTGCTCGTTTGTGGATGTTGTCAATTCCATGGGAAACAGTTTCTGTGTCGTACAGAGGAACTTTGTGTCGTGGGAACATTTCCCCATATATGAGGTGTGCCTCACTGTAGTTTCTTGTGGCATAAGGGTTTTCAGTATACCATCCTCCGGGTAGCTTGGCTACGATGTCGATTTCAGTCAGATCAAAACCAGCTGAATTGTAGTTCTCCCGCAGGTGGCGACCATTCAACGGAATGATATGATGTTGATCTAGCAGTGGATGGCATCCAGGCAATGCTTCCACCACAAAAGCTGTGTTCTTCCACCAGTGGGATGGCAGTGTGAACTTGCCATCCCTTGCAATGTGTTGAGTGACATCTAACAGAGTAGAAGTCATACCAGAGTTCAGATTCTTGGACACAGCATTGTGTATGACACGTCCTGAACTGAGTGGATCAACAATGAAGCAATTGCCATTCACCCTTGTAGTTATGTCGATTCCATTGTTTGCTGTGGCATTTGTCACAGTGCTCATGTTGCCAACAGCATACATCATGTTGTCTTTCCCGCCTGCATAAAGACCTACCATTCCAACTGTCATGTTGCATTGTCGTATGACACGGTATTTTCTGTTCAATAGACACTTGTGTCCTATTTCCTCTTCTATGGAAGGTGTGTATCGTATCATGTTCAGGTAAGCAGCAATGACTCGGATGAGAAAAGGTTCATCTGATGTTTTTCTGAGGTGCTCGAATCTATGACTCACAAAGTGATCGAAAAAGTTCTTATGTCTCGAATAGGTCTCATCACGGATGACGTCGACATCGAATTTGAACAGTGGATCGTATGCAGTCACTTCAAATAGTTTGTGATCCTTCTTTGCATTCTCATTATCATAACAGTGCAGAGCTTCGGATAACTGCAAATTACTTGGAAATCCCTGTCTGAAGTAAGGCTGTCGAAATGTCTCCTCACTTTGGGTGTAGAGATTTTTACGACACTGGTTGGCCAACCTGAAGTTGAGAAATTCTGCAGGGTTACTGTCCTTGTGTTGTACCGTGTATATGTGCCTGAACACCAATGGCACTATGCACAGAGAGTAGAATCTGTATGCTGCTTTTGTCTCCCTACTGCAGCTTTCCCCATGATTGACAGCATCATCCAGGTCTTTAATGACATCATACACCGGAATGCTAGATGGACAGTCTGTCAGAATACCATCTGGTGTGTCCACTCTGGGGAAAAGTCCAGTCAATCTACTGGCTACACGGAACATGGCTGACCTGGCTGTGACAATCTTTGATAGACAATCATGAGAGCTACCCTTTTCTTTGGCTTGATGCATTGCACGTGATGCTATAGTGGCAAGTGCATCAAAATACCTTGGGATACCAGCAAACTTACTATACCCCTGACATTCAATGAGGTCTTTCAATAAAAAGTCCACTAAGTCATCTTCGAGTGAAGTACTTGCAAGGCGTATTGTATTCTCAAACTGTGCCTCTATCCTTTCCATCATTATGAAGTCCGTGCCTTTCCAGCTTTGTTCTCCACTCTTTATGAGGTACACTTCTAGTTCATTTAGGTCATCTTCATGCAAGTTCACCTTATTTGCCAACCAGTCTTTGGCTGCTTCCACATCACCCATAGGGGGGTGCCAGTTATCAAAAGAAGGTCTGTTTCCAAAAATTCCTGCACTACGGAAATTACTCCGTTGGTTCTGCATTGGGCAATATCTGACTTTGGGACTTGGAAAATAGTATGTGTAGGGGCTGTTCAGAGGTAGCTTCTTCCCTATCAGGTTCAGGAGGCCAACAGAGTTTGTTTTCCTCTCGAGGAATTCTAAAAGTCCAGGCACACCCCTCAACATCTCATCGTATTTGTATCGGTCGTACGTTTCAGGGAGCAGACCACCACCGGATCGGAGGCATTCATCCATTGTAAATGTGCCATCTCTTCCCTTCTGAAGGTCAGTCACTCGAATGGACGATCTCACTACAGGCTTGAAATCAGACACTTTGACATTGTTCAGACCAGAGAGATAGCCCAGTTCGTTGAACGTCCAAAAACTTTCCCCATGCTCGAACATGTTGTATGTGCTATTCGATTCTCTGTTCAGATGTGGAACTTGCAGTATTGGCAAAGTCACTCCATTCACATTCACGGCTGAAGTGGTCAGAGACAGCTGCTTGCTCACTCCATGGTAAGGCACTATGTTTCCAGGGACAAATGTGCCTTTATCATCTGAGAAGGATATCGTATACAGGACATCAGAATGGGGTGTCTTATATCCATGAAAATCTGCTATGAAATCGGCTATTTCAGGGGTAGTGACAACACAGTTAGGTCTTTGACCTGATTTGCTTTCCAACATCAAGGATGTATATGCGTCTTGTAGTGCACCCTGTGGACTGATAGCATTCAGTGTCCAACTACAAAACTCCCTTGATTCTCGCTGTATTTCAGAATAAACAAAGTCCTTGATCGTCTCTGTCATGTCACAGAGCCTCGAGATGTTAGGATAATCATTCCTCAGTCTTGCCATTGTCAGTGTAGGACAGTTAGATAGAGCGTGTGTTATCTGATCCTGCATTGTTTGGTTTATGCTCTTCTCAACCTGTTCCTTTCTATACATATATTCTGCCAATCTAGCTTCTGGTGTGCAGAGCAAGTTTGCCTCAGGTTCAATAGCTATTTTCATTCCAAACATATCAACACTGAATGAAACATCCCAACTGTCTGCTGGAAGACAGGAAGCAGTAGACCGGGCAGTGATTGGCCCTGCAGTGAAAGTAGGATAGTTTATAAACTTGCAGGTAAATTTCTGTTTCCCCTCGAAAAGAACTATAGGGGCAACAACACAGAAGTTATTCTCTGTGCTTGTGAAACCAGTCCTTGAATTTATTCCTCCCATGAATAAATGGAGCCCTAGGTAAGCATCACATATTGGTCCCACGTCCTGTCCTCTTATGCTGTTGCCTAAGCTGTGAAATATTTCATCTTTACTCTCCTGCCCATACAGGTAGCTTTGAAGTATTGGATGCAGGGGTCTGTCAGAACTAAATGAAGAAATTCCATTACGTACATGGTCATGGGAAAGGTTCAATGGATCTCTGAATCTGTTTGAGTTCATGGTTTTACATATGAGTATATCTCAGCATGGGTAATAATATGTTTTTTTCTCTGTTTTATTTTCATGTCAATATACATCTCATCATATCCCCACATTGTGCATGTCCTTTCAAATGTGGTTGTGCACATTCGAAGTCGAGGCATTGTGCAAGAATGATCGGCGGCCTCAGGGAAGTAGCAAAATCAATAGCCGCCTTTGCAATTTGAAGAGTAGCCAGGAAGCCTTTTTCTGTTGTGATCAAGGGACTGTCATCAAAGTCTGTAATTGTCTCATTGCAACACCTCATGAATTCGGACTTCAATATTGCATCGTCCTTTTCACATGCATTGAGCACTTTACCCATGAGATTGAACAATGCAGGCAACTGTTCATATTTCACAGAGGAGTTCCATCCTCCACTGCTCATGTTTGCTATTTCCAGGTGGCATCTGTAGGCATCCACATCATGATGAAACCTGGAATATCGCATGAGCTCCCAGTTTTCACGAACAGGGTATGTTGCAAACTTAGAAAGGGAAGGTCGAGCATTTCGAACTTGTTGCCATACCTCAGCCTGATGTCTTACATCTTTTTCTGTTGGAAATCTGACTGCAACATAGTCAAAACGATTTATTGGCTCACTTCCCGTATGTAATATGTTGGCTGGTTGACCTGGAGTGAAACTGATATCCCAGCCATAGCCAGATGCAGTGTGTGCCACACCAACCCCCTTTTCCACCTGATTCACCCCAACATTGTATCTCTTGATTTCACTCAACAGGAAGGTATCCAGTTTGTCACCCAATGACTTGGGATTGAAGTTGACCCTATATCCAGAGGCATCTGGCATCACTTCCAGCTTTTCATAGTGACACGATTCCTCCTCCTTTACAGTGCTTTGAAGCAGGACGACCTGCCCAGCTTCAGCAACATTATCTTTAGGATCTATACATGGATATAATGAAATGAGAGATGAGGATTCACCAGCATTGTTGTTGTGAAGATAAGTACTAGATATTTCAACTCTCTGAGATGGACCATAAAAAGGAACAGACATTTCTTTTCAATTTTGTACTTTATTGGATGAACACACGCTAGTATTATAGATCGAACAAGGGAGGTTTCCTGACAATACCATTCAATGATGCATCTACTGTTTGTGATGTTTCTTCCTTAGGTGCTGTGCTCTTTTCTGTTTTCACTTCACTGCCTTGGTTTTTCATGTAGTGGAGCAAGTCTCTTATGTTCTGGTTTAGTTCGACAAAGTTTTTCTCCTTCTCTTCTTTCTTTTTTTCCCTCTGCAATAAATACTCCTCCTGTAGCTGGTTGTACTTCCTCCTTTCATCCTCCTGCTTTTTTGTACGCTCCGAGGCGAACTTCAAGAAGTCATCTTGCCATTTCATAGGAATCTTAGATTCAAGAGATGATTCACCCAACTTCCTTTTCTTGCTTGTTGGCTCACACGTAGACTGATTACGTTTGTTGGGCACTGAGCGTGCTTGTGTCGAGACCTCTTTCATTCATGTATGCTGCAAAACTCATGTCGTCTACACACTGAGTAGATCCATTGTTAATAGTCACACTTTGCCTTTTGATATTATCATATTGAGACTTTGCGAGTTCCATTGCTCTTTTGTTGAGCTTCTGATTCCTGTTGTCTAACGCTGAGGCTTCCTTTCTCTGCATTTCATGGCGCAATATATCAAATGCTGCATCTACAGTTTCCATCAGTTCTGATCTCTTCACCTTACCCTCCAGTTCTGGGAACTGTGCATCAAACCTTCTTAGTACTTCATCAGCCATTTTCTTTGATTCAGTGTCGTTCGAATAGCACTCATGGCACAAAGTCATTAGTTCTCTTAGTGCTTCAACATCAGTTTTTCCGCCATGTATTATGCCTCTTTTCCTTAACATCTCGAGATCACTCCTTCTCTTCTGGGCTATTTCACTGCCGCTCTGATTTTCTAACGACAACCTGGTGCTTATCATGTCAGTCATCCACTTTGCCATGAGATCTAGGGCTTCCTGAGAAGCTTCATATTGTTTGCACACAGTATCGAGCGAGGTCTGAGTCTCAGTCAACGTTTCCTTTATGGCCTGAAACTCCTTCTCTGGTAGGCCAGCCATAGATTCTTGGAATCCATTCTCTGCTGTTTCTTCTTCAGCCATGCTTTGGTCATATAGAAGAGAACTTGCTTCGATACGTTTATACTCAGGAAACCCAAAGTTTGATGCCTTTTCTGCAACACGCACACCTCTCAGGAACATACCGACACAACCATTTCTGGCACCACAATAGCAGAGCGATATTTCAACAGCCACTGACATATCTCTTTTTAATGTTGAAAGGCTAGCAGATGTTTCTGACAGCATCATCAGGTTGACTGACGACTTCAAGAAGGACTGATTGTCTATGTGTGCAAGAAATGCAACTGCAAATTCATGCCCATTGATTTCATTGAAGTCGTGATCATGCCATGCAGCTACTACCTTGCCAAGTGACATTGCATTCTTGTTGTGGTTATATTTCACTGGTACACCAGTCAACTTGATATTACATGCATCATTCAGATGTATATCATATGGACTGTCACTGTTCATGGTTGACTTTGGGTCACAAAGCAAATAGCCCATCCAATAGACTTCATCATTTTGTATGATATTCTCAAGAAAATTTGCCGTGGGTTGGTGTATATTCTCATGAGAGCAAACGAGGCAAAGAAGTTCAGACATTGTCATCATTTTCATTATTCGTTCGTCAATGGACAAGAAAGAAACTTATCAAGATTTTTTCGTAACCAGATTTTCTGTATGGAATCCATTATATTTTTCACAAATGGTCTGAGTTGGTGAATTTCTTCCTTTCCCTTTGAATCACTCCATTGCAGAACCAAGCTCGACTCACAAAGATCGAGATCAACTTTCACACTCTGACAGCGAAACAGCATGATATGCGAGGCAAACCAAGGAACATGTTTGATGTCTGAGAAGGTAAACGTAGCACAGTTGTCTCCTGTTCCTGTATGAACATGCTCTATGCCACCTCTGTGGTATAAATCACGGACAAGGGCATCAACAATGTAACTGTCCACACCTGTCTCTTTTATTGTCTGCATTACATCGACTGGATATTCCGAAGTCATGCCAGTCTTACTGTTACAAAGTGAACAATCTCTTTCACATACTGCTCTCTTCTCCTCCACCATCAAACAAAAGGGGCCCAAGAACTTGTGTAGAATATATAAGTTCACGAGGCTCACTTCTGATGTGCTGATGAAGATCGAGTCCAATTTAATTCTCTTAGATGTCTCATGCATGTCATCGTCCCCGTCATGTGCACGCTTTCTCTTCATGTTTCTTGTTTGCGTTTCTCATTTGTCAGTAATGCTAATGCTACCGGGAAAACCTTTGGAGAGGCCCGTATGATGGAGGGATATCTACGTGCATAAGCAAACCAAAGGGCAACCCATTGTAGTCTTTCATCTAACCGTTCATAGAAATAAGTGTTTCCATATCTTGTTGCAACAGAATGCCATGTGAAAGTCCAAGAGCAAGTACCATGGTGAACTTCAACATGATCAGACTTGGGAGGCTTCTTCACCCAATGCAGTCCACACAGCGAGCGAAAATGTACAACGACTTTCCATTCTTTTTCGTTACTGACATCGACAGGTTTGTAAAGCGTATCAATCAATGGACTTTTCTTCTTCAGTCTCGAGAGAAAAGAACCAAATTGACAGATACATTGAGTTATAGTTGGATGGACGGGTAACATAGCGATATTCATCAGTATATATTCGTGTAGTACACATGTATCGAGAAGATGCTGATGCAATGACAATATTGCATCTGTCAAGGATTTCATCTGAAGCTGGCACTCATACACTGCTTTCACATCTTTGTATAATTCATTCACACTCAAATAATTTGTCTTCACGAAGAGGTCCAGGGTACCTTCCTCATCGTAGAACAAAGTCTTGTATCCTTGTTTGTCAAATAAATCTGTGATTTCCACATCCAATGCGTGTCTAGTTTTCAAAACAAGAAATCCCAACCGTACAGAGGATGCGGTATGGGACAACACATTTGGTCTTCTCGATAGTACATCCAACACATCTGACTTGGATCTGAGTTTGTGAGTTAACGTGGAAATCCAAGCATTTGCTTTTATTGTATATTGTGTTTCAAACATTCTTCGCTCTTTGTGCTACATTATGATGTGGTCCCTGCACTGCTACTTCTTTCTGTAAATTCAATTCTCATTTCCACTGACACAGTGCTCTGTATGTATTGTACCACGGACATACAATGAAGCATCAGGGTGTTCATTCGGAGGGACATCTTCATAACCAAGTATCCAGTTGAATGGTGGAGTGAGCATATGGCGTACTCTCATAGACCCTTCCATCTCTCCAACCTCAGATGTTGCACCACCAACCAGACTATATGTGTCGTCCCGTATGTCTCGATATAGGCGTTGGAACCAGTAGACACTGGAGTTGTGAGCAAAGAGAAACTCTCCTGCGCATTCCAAATCTTCAGTGTTTCTTGCAGATTTAGAACAAGGTCTCAGATTGAGGAACCGTTTCTTCCCATCGCTTCTGTATATAGGTAACCCATGGAAGTCCACCACATCAAAGCACATAGGATTCTTTACATCATTCGAACATGGGACCATTCTGTCTCCATTTGGTAGTAGATGCTGTTTTGGTGGTACAGATGCACTCACACTGAGAAGGAACACATTTATTGCTGTTAATGCCACAGATGAAAAGATGAGGAACATCAAGGACCCACCACCGTGATCTCCGACGAAGACCTCAGTGTGCTGAATGGTATCATTCTCTGCAACTGTAGATGGTTTTCCACTAGGAACTGTGGAGGAAGGAATGGTGTTTTTTCGGTAAAATTTCTCAGACTTGGGATCGAGAGGTACCTCCTCCAATTGCATTCCCGGACATTTGTCGGAGTTAGAAGACATTTCAGTGGGCTCATTACTCTTTTTGTCTGCCATTCCTGTACGAAGTATGTATGAGAATCTGTGAACAGATAATAACTATCGGCATTAGTATGTTGCATGTTACCTTGGTCAAAAACCAGCTTCAGGAAAATTCCAAAGTTAAGTAACCAGATGAAATACAGCAGTGACACAGATGATCTTGGCATTTCATATTGATGCACATGACATGCATGTCAATATATGAAAAGTTGATATGCAAACAAATATATTTGATGTGCTATTCAAACTAGAGGACCAGATATTCTTGTTCAATTACTGGTATCACATAGACCATGCACATTCGGAAGATGTCTTCCTGTCCACAGAAAGCTTACAAGACATAGAACGTGAATTGTACAAGCAGCTTCTACAGCTCAGTCCAGAGGAAAACTACTTGTCTGCCTCCCTGTTGATGCGCGGCATCTGCAATTGTTTGGCCCTGATGAAGAGAAGAGAGGGATGTACATCTGAATTGAACACCATACATGATATGAACAATAACATCGAAAATGAGATATTGCGAGAATGGACTGAAGCTAATTCTGTTGAAATTCTTCTTAAACTGAAAAAAAATATATCATTCTTGATCCAGTATGGAAGACATCAGGTATTACACTCAGGATGCCTCAAGCATGACAATAGTTGTCATCGATGTAAGTACAAGGCAGCATCTGATCTCATTCGAGACGTCAACGAAGGCAACCATTCAAGGCAGCCATGTCATCACTACATGATGCCTATTCTCATAGATACGACATCTACGGTGAACGAGAAAGTACAAGAACCAAGTATGTCAGAGATTTATACCCCATCTATGGATATTTCTATAGGGTTCGAGAAGAAAAAAGTGGCAGTGCAGAACTCAAGAGATGTACTATGTCAACTGCTAAAGAAGGAACATGAGATTCAACAAGAGATCAATGAAATACATACACCATACGCTTTGTCATTGGGCTGTTATGCTGATACGTCTATCATACTGCTGTATCTTCTAAGGAGGATGAAAACAGTGTTGTACTTTTCCCCTGCAGAAGGATCAGTCTCTCCATCTTCTTACATGGCTGGTAGAGTGACATATGACAGTAGCATGAGCAAGTTGAAAAGTGCTCTGAGTTCAGTGGTTGCTACGAAGCAGGACATAAGATCTTCACTAGAAAGCTTTGACTATCTCATTGTTGATCCATGCACATGCTTTGGGCAAGAAAGTAAATTCCTGAGATGTAGCATCATAGCAAAGCATTTCCATTTAGCTCATGATGTAAGTCCAGACACTATATTTGAGTCAAGACAGGC
Organism: Harmothoe impar; assembly: GCA_947462335.1. Lineage (NCBI taxonomy): Eukaryota > Metazoa > Annelida > Polychaeta > Phyllodocida > Polynoidae > Harmothoe > Harmothoe impar. Next base: position 3,125,509 of record OX381712.1, read on the forward strand.
CATGCAAGTGAAATCATTGTTTGATTCGGACTGGAGCACATCGACAGATCGACTTGCCTACTGTGTCATACTCACATCCATATTTAACACCTGGCTCAACGTACAAGAAGTTTCGTCCATACATCAACTCAAATGGGAAAGAGCAGAACGTTCACCCATAGACTTAATCGGAACAAATATATATGCTTTGTATGATAACGAACAATTAGGGTTGAACATATCCAGTGATCTAAGATTGCATGGCACATATGACAGTGTCCTGTCCATGCTGTTGGCATATTTGTTACACCTGCATGATTCTGGTATATGCTACAATTCATATGGCATTCAAGATGTTTTATTTGGTCATTAAGATTGCATTTTACAGAGATGCATTAAGCTTTCTGGGAACATAAGTTGATATCTCACCACATAGAATGAGCTATACTCCATCATTCACGAAGAGAAAAAGAGACGAGGCAGAAGATGAAATCCACAGATCAATGATCTCTCCCTTGGAATTGTCATACTACACTACAGGATGGATACGGACTATTTCCTTGTTTGCAGAATCTAAGAGCGATCTGAACAACAGCAAAACAAAACAGGTACTAACAACAAATCTGGTCATAGGAAATCCACACAAGCAAACATGATTCTCATTGTCTTAGTCGTTTCATTCCTGTACCTTCTCGGTGGTGCAAGTGCATCTGAAGAACAAACTATCATCACGAGAATTAAAGTGATAGAAGACCTAAACCTGGTGTGTCTGGAATTGACTATCAGGGGTATCCCCATCAAGGAGGATTTCTTCCGTACTAGTTTTAGGTTGAATCTGAAATATTTTGACAGCAGAAGGGATCTCAGAAGGGCAGTCACGATGGAAATGAATTCAGCTAATGGGACTTGCAATGCAATGGTAAAGTACAATGCAAGCACAGATGCTCACATAACTCACGTTTGTGAAGGATTGCAAAGTCCCTTCATCGCTTACTATGGGCTGAGTGGACAACTGAATATGAAAAATAGGAATAACAGATATAATTTATTCCTGAAGCGTGGGCTTTCGCTTATTTCCCAGACTGAAATGATACACCGAAGACAGCACACAAGCTATCCTGATACCTGTCAGTCTCTGAAATGTAGGTCTTGTTCCAGGTCATGTACGGCCTTGCACCATGATGTGAACGAGGCCATTTGCAACGAGAGAGTTGTAAAATTGCATCACGACCAAACAATGATCGAGCCTTTATCAGTCATTGACTTTTCAACTTCAAAAGCATCTTGCATTCACTTCAAAACAAACCTGATGAGATCGTGTGTACTACACCCAAAGGCTTTGATCGAAAATGTGTGGTACCGTGGTGATGATTTCTGCATGGTGACATTAGATGATGCAGGCACAGGATATTGGTGTCTAGATGTGGATGCACAGAAATTGAAGGATACACCTGTGATCAAAGTCACTGTGAGTGCTGACTGTGAAAGTGGGTCACAGGTCAAGACAACAAGATATATTGATCTGAGATCCTTGGAGTTCTCCACAGAAAACAGGGTTCTAAGTAACCATTTGTCGAAAGTGTACTGTTTGAATTTAATACACAACAGAAATAAGAGGACAAGTGACACAAAGAATTCTACAATCTTTAGTTTATGATCCAGATAATATCAAACTATTTCTTAGAATCAAAGAGCATCAGCAACGAAAAATTTACTAACAATAAATCTACCCATAGGAAATCCAAAGAAGCAAACATGATGCTCGTTGTGTTGATCATTGCATTGTTGCACCTTCTAAGGGGCGCCAGTGCATCTAAAGAACAAACTATAGTCACAGATGTTAAAGTGATAGAAGACCTAAACCTGGTGTGTCTGGAATTAACTGTCAGGGGTATTCCAATCAAGGAGGATTTCTTCCATACTGGTTATAGGTTGAATCTGAAATATTTTGACAGCAGAAGGGATCTCAGAAAGGCAGTCACGATGGAAATGATTTCGGCTAACGGGACTTGCAACGCAATGGTAAGGTACAATGCAAGGGTGAATGCTCATGTCATCTATGTGTGTGAAAAGTTACATACTCCCTTCATGGCCTACAATGGGCTAAGTGGACAACTGAATATGAAAAACCTGAATAATAAGTACTATTTAGTGCTGAAGCATGGGGTGTCACTTATTTCAGATTGGAAGACAGAATTAACACAGAGAAGACAACACACAAGCTATCCTGATACCTGTCAGTCTCTGAAATGTGGGTCTTGTTCCAGGTCGTGTACTGGCTTGCATCATGATGTAGACGAGGCCATTTGCAACAACAGGCTTGTGGAACTGCATCAAGGTCAAAAAATAATCGAGCCTTTATCAGTCATTGACTTTTCAACATCGAAAGTATCTTGCATTCACTTCAAAACAACCCTGATGAGTTCATGTGTTCTATATGCAAAGGCTTTGATCGAAAATGTGTGGTACCATGGCGATCTTTTCTGCAAGGTGACCCTGGATGATGCAGGCACAGGGTATTGGTGTCTAGATGTGGATGCACAGAAATTGAAGAATACACCTGTGATCAAAGTCACTGTGAGAGCTTACTGTGAAAGTGGGTCACAGGTAAAGACAACAAAATATATGGATCTGAGATCCCTGGAGTTTTCATTAGAAAACAGAGTTCTACGTAACCATTCGTCGAAAGTCCACTGTTCAAATTTAATAAACAACAGCAAAGAGAGGAAAATGGAAGCAAAAAAATCAACACTCTATGTGGAACCTGTTACTGTCCTCTTAGCATTGGGAACATGTTTATTTTCATCATATATGATAGGCATGACTGTGTATCTCGTACAAAATTTCATGTTATGAAACAACAAGGAGTACTGTCCTTTTCTCTCAATAAAGACGATTCATCCGGGTAATTCCCTTGTTCAGATTGTTCTTCTTCCTCCAATGCTAAATTGATCAACAATTTCTCTTGTACAACTGCTTCAGAAGTGATAGCTGGTAGTCGATGTAGTTCATATGTCAACGGAGCATTCTCAACTTTCCTGTCCACCAAAGACTGTATTCTCTTGAATGTAGATATAGCATGCCGAGGAGAGTGTTCATACATACTAAATTTCTGGACGCGTGTCATAGTGAAAGAACAGGGTAGAATTCGCTTCATCGGAAGGATCTGCCTTAGACCATATATCACAGTTTCTGTACAACATGGCAGCAGCTGTGCGAGACCAGTTTTTACGTCCTCTTGGTTCTCATTGGGATTTGCTACCAGGATATTCACTAACATAACTAGTCTGTTGAAATCACTTTTCTCATTCGAATCTGATAGCCTATAGAAAATAAACTTTTCCATTTGACCTGGTAGCGTCAGCTTCTTCAATTGAGACACTAGATCATCAATTCCAGATTTCAGGGATTTCACATTGTCATGGTGACTAAGGAGTGGTTGCTTGTTCACAGCCAAGTCAATCATTTCCAGTATAAAATGTTCTGTCATCTGCATCCACTGTTCTGTCACTAGCAATGTTACAAAAGCTTGTAGGAGCACACAACCAAAATCAGGTAAAATAAGCAAGTCTTCCATGTGTGCAGCATGACTACGCACATGCACTGGCCATACCAGAGCTGGAACAGAGATGACATCCCTATCTCTTCCTGTGATACCTCTAAAAGCCACGTTCAGTGAAAATGCCAATTGCTCCAGCTCGTCCTGCTTCAATTTAGTCCTGTGTTGGTTCAGACTTGAGAACATTGCTTGTATTGCTCTCATAAATAGTTCAAAGAAGGGATTGCTACTTTCATAGGTTGTTCTATCAAAGCACCAGCGGAAATGCAGTTTGGAGAGATGGAAATATTCATGCCATCTGGCATGCCTCACTATTTTGTACAGAAACTGAGCGAGTGCAACGTGTTTCGCTGGATCCTCAAGCATTTTGAACAACAGATCATACTCGTTGCATTCACTTAGGCACACAGATGCCTTACAGAAACCTTGGTGCTCTGATAGGTCACTCTGAGGTAGACCAAGATCCAGAACAGCACAGTCTGTGAAAATCAAAGACATTTTGTTTTACTTTCAGTGGATTTCTTTGGGTAATGGTTTCCATGGTTGTTCCGTCTTTGGGAACATTGCTCTAAATAAAGTTATTCAAACACTATCTGAACGGTATGAAGCATTCAAATACCTGGGGCATTCCAGTTGTAACATGCAATGATGTTTCTCCCAAATTGATGCAGGGAAGTATATCCAACCAGTTTGCCATTTTACACTCTTAGATGTCTCCCCTTCACAAGCAGTACCTAGCCTAGACAGTCTACATGGCAAAGAATCTGCTGAGTCATGATGTAGCAATGGTCGGAAAATCTCTGGTTCATTCATGCAGACATGGTTCCAACTCGAACAGAGTAAATCTGTGTAACTCAACTGGAAAGGGGGGGCATGTTCCTTGTTTCGTTCTCCTACCAGACAACAGATGACATTCTCAGACTTGAAATCTTGCCATATGAGAAAACATACATCTGACATAGATGGAAATGACTCAGCCAGGCAACCCACATCAAATACTTCTGAGGAAAGTTGTAGCAATTCCAATGACTCTCTCTTTAACATGCCGAAGGAAATTGTACCATCTCCTGACACTGCTAGGCACGGCCAGCACCTATATAGGAAACATAGCAATTTTCTTTTTGTCCTGGACTGAAGAAAGAAATTCTTATGATCTAAGGGAGTTCTACTGCCTGTGTACAAAGCATTGTATACGAGAAGACATGCAACCAGTTTGTTTAAGGCACAGCCAGTCTTGTTGCGAGGCACAGACATTGTGTGGGAAATGGTGGGTCCTGAACATTCACCAGCAGAGATATTTGCAGTCACTAGGTCTAACAGAAGATCCCATCTGGCATACATGGAAAGTGGAAGTTCTATTCGGTTGACTATATTAAGAGAAACATTCCAGTCTGCTTCCCATGTGGTACAGAATGATTGAGTGCTAGAAAGAAATCCATGATATTCAAAGCTCTTCTTGTTGATTCTTTCAGTCAGGGCAAAAGCTGAAATTGGAGACATGGGAATATGGGTACCCATGTTCAATGGTAATGTATCAGTACAGTACATTTTTGCCCAATATCCAAAATTCAAATAGAGATTATTGTTCATTCTATGTATGGGTGTCTGGATTTCGTTTGTTCCAACTCTACATCCCATTTTGTCTATTTCTATTGTTGCCTGCCCTCCGTAGATTGGTTTCAATTGAATGACATCCGCATGTTTGGATCCAGTTACCAAAGCATGTCTGCATAGTTTTATTGTTTTATGCTTCACAGTTCCATAGAAGAGAATCTCATTCGATTGATTAGCTATGGAGAATAAGATATACCCATTATGATCTACAAAGCAATCTGGTAATTGTGCAATGACATAGAATTCATTCTTCCTCTCTGCACAGTGAATCAAGTCAAATGAAAAGGTTTTCCCATCAGCTATTCCCTCTGTATTTTCCACTCTGAGCAGAAATCGTAAATTGCTGTGTATTTCTCTGTGTCCACATAGGGTGACCTTCAAACCTAGCCCATATAGATAATCTCGTCTGGAATAAACTGACATGACACTTGATGGAATATTTCTCATTTGCAACTGTTTATTGGCTTAATAGAACAACAGATGTTTCATTTTCTCTCAACATCTCCAGAAATGTTTGCAGTTCATCGTATATATCCTTCCACACATTCATAGCTCTTGTGTGATGCTTTGTCTGATACACTGTATGGCAGAACCATTGCAGTGCATCTTCCAGTTGCATATGAGCAACGCATGCATTGTATCCAGCTACAGAATCAACCAGTTGCTGTATCACCCATCCACTAGTTTGACTTCCATCCACTCGCAAGGGTATTTCTATGAGACCTGCAACATCTCCAGTCATCAAATTAACTATTTCAAGTGTATGTGGCATCACGATCAGTTGCTTACTTCTCACTCCAACATCACTGACTTCACATGCTTAGAAGACATCAAATTGAATTTACATATGCCAGTCAGGAATATTTATTGCACATGTCCCTCTGTTTGAATGCAATGTCCATTAACCAACTAAACTCTGATTTGACACAGTCATGTATCCCATGCCAATATCACTTCACAGTTCAAACGCCGAATTTAACTCCCGCACGTATGCAGACATCATACAGCACGATATTCAAGCAGAGATCCAAGAGGGAAGAAGAAATGAAGATGAAGTGACTCTGAATGAAGATGTGAAAGATTTCAATTTTGGCATGTATGATGATGGGAAAAAATATAGAGCTTTGATCGTGGAAACAAAAACAAATGAATACTTTGTTGTAGGTGAACTGCAGGAGGAAGAAATATGGAAGAAACCACAGAAGGAAAACTGTCCCATGGAAAGTGTTTCGCGTTGGACCCAGAGTAAAGTTTTCTCGGGGAGTCTACTTCAAATTGACTCTTTTGGCGACTGTTCCATGTCCATTTATGAAACAGTTAGAAAATATTGCATGGTAGCAGGTTTTGAAAGTATTGTATCATGCAATGTCTATGAGAAAATGAGAGCACATGATAAGATCAGACAAAACTTTAAAGTTCCAGAACACCTGGAAAATATCATGGCATTTGTTGCAACTTCTGCTATGTATATCAGAATTCTGAATTATTATGTTGAGATCATTCGTGACTTATCCGTCAAAAAAGATACAGGATATCAACAGGATGCCGTGTATCTGTCTTGCGCACTGATCAAGATATTAGAAGATGCATTTTATCAATCTAAATGTGTCCGAGAACCACTTAAAAAGACGGATTCTTTAAAGGAAATAGAATGGTCCACAGGGAAGGATGAAGTGACACTGGCTATACGAATCTGTGAGGAAGTGAAAGCTTTGCAGATGATGAACAGAATTGAAAAGGATGAGTCTAGTTCACTACATGCCATTTGCTTGCATTGGGTTGCACACCGTTTTGACATGGATAATGATCTCAATCCTTTTGAAAAACCAAGCTTCTTCGCTGAACTTCATCGAATAGGGAAACATTTCCTGGAAACTGGCAATATCAAAGAAGTCTTTCTTGATGAGGACTTGTCAGTGATTGATATTCCATATTCTATTGTAGTACACAAAAAGAATGAGAAGACTTCATCCAACTTGTTTCACAACATGATGGAAAGTGTTTCCAGGGAGGAACTGTTTGTCCTACTCGAAGTGTTGTTGATGGATTTCTCTCTAAGAAGTTGTGCAATTCGTACACTGTCTGCTCTGATTTTCCTTCATGAAATAAAGGGTCTTCCCTTCTCAGCACTACGGGGCTTGAACTTTTCTCATTTCATGATAAGGACCCACTCCCTGAGAATACGTGATGCAAATCCAGATGGTTTTCTACCAGGTGACAACCTGTCACTTGATGGATATAAGGAACCAACAAAGTGTTGGCTAGAGAAAACTTGGCCAGAAACTGCACCCTCCCTTGATCCGCAAGATGCACAATCAGTGGTCACTGCAGTGACTCTGTGTCCAGAACTGGCTAAATTGCGACTATCCAGTCACTATGATAAAGCTCGAGAGATTTTTAGAAAAGATCATGAGAAAGAGTTGGCTCTCAGTGACGCCAGTTTCATCACAGAAAACATCTTATCAAAAACACTGACAGAGTTGCGAACTTACTCTGATGCATGCAAGAAGAAAACGTGTCGTAGTCTCATTGCAGCCTATGCCTACGAAGCAGTGGGAGGGCCATTCACTGCAATCAAAGATTGCTATGTGTCAAGCATGCGAAATTCCAGAGCAGTTGACAGTCTCTTACAGAACGGACTGCCCTTTCCACCACATGACCTATCTTCTATGATCGATGACTACCATAATGCCATCAACTGCAAATGGGAGTCTCCAGACAATGTTAAGCCCTTCATTAAGGAGAAAAAATGGACATATGCAGCTGCTGCATCACTTCTCATGAAGGAAATATGTTTTGTATACAAAGGAATTGGTAGCTTTCCAAGAGACAGAGATGAAGCTAAACAGCCGCAGCAGTGCATGTTTAACTGGTTACATGAAAAATGTCCCATGGTTCCCCCAGAAAATGTACAGCTTTTATCAAAGAACACACCACACTCAGAGGAAGCTACAATAGATTACCATTTGTACAGGCACAACCCTGTTCCAGTACACAATACTTTTCAGACGAGAAGTTTCCCCCCAGTAGAATCGTTAGATGAAATACGGAAGACATCATTTGCTTCACTGTCTCCGTACTACTGAATTGAATTCTATACCCATTGCTGGGTCTTGGTGGCAGGTGAGCTTGAAATTGTGAAAGTAACAATGCTGAATCTACAATATCTTCATAGATCCAAAAAGTCAAAGTTGAGTGGGACATATGGAAACATTTCTATCTTCAAGACCAGACAGAATGCCATAGTTTCCAAGTATGCCAACAAAAGTACTGGAGACACATACTACAACGAGCTCTGCCTCGGGAAGGAAACTGCAGTGTTATGGCATTTGAAGCAACAGAGAAAGAAGTTCGGACCAGCAAGATTTCCACTTCTTTACTCCACTGACCATCAACATAGTTTGTTCTCGGACCCACAAGTGGATATCACAACAGGTATTCACCAAGAGTACACTGGTCCGTCATTGCTGGCATGTCATGAACTGGGATTTCTGGTGGATCCAAGAAAAGTACTATCAGACCTTATGAAAGCATGCAGCTATTTGAAAAATGCTGGAGTGTTACACTTGGACATCAAACCGAACAATGCCACCCTGGATCTTGACAAAGGACTTGTAAAACTGATTGATTTTGGCTGTTCTCAGATGACAGAAGCTGCATGCACTGCAAACAGTGGTATACAACCTACCGACAAGTACTTATCAACCGGAGAGCGTGTGTGCATAATAGACAGTACCGACCGGAGCAACTTCGACTTCTCACATGCATTCGACATACAAGGTCAGGTTCCCATTGTACTGGACAGTTTTCCTTTCCAACCAGCCAAAGCACACAAACTGCAACAGACTGTGTTCAATGTTGGCTACAGAGATCCCACACTACTTTGTGCAGAGGCACTATCTGTTCCAAGAGGACTGGATCATGATGCCAGGCTTGATGTATTTGCATCTGCCATGACAGTGCTTCATGGAATGAATGGCAAACCGGCCATTTTGTGTGACAAAAACGAATGTGCAGTGCAAAATGTACAAGCCATGTTGGCATTTCTGTCAATGGTGAGAGGTTCACTCAGTCGTGGCGAAGCAGAAGTGCTGCGATCTACTTTGATGGATGCCTCCAATAGGTCATTGAGGGGAATTACCGGAAACTCCAAGAACTATGCTCTCCTGCAGCACTTCGTTCAATACTCACAGAACCTGTCACTTGGAAACAAAACAGTGTTGAGATATGTCTTTGGTGTTTCTTTCACTGAGGCATTGATTGGAATCACTCACCCAGTTCAAGTACTACGAGATACTACTGAAGAATGCCTGGCGAAGTTAGCGGAACCAGAGCAGCTAGCAAGGCCTGTCTTTTCTTCATCGTTTTGCATGAGGGAAAGGATTTCATTTGCATCAGGGAAATGGACACAGGAATCATGCATATTTCGAGGCCTACTATTCGATCATGTAATAGTTTCAGTTGTGGTGGAGGGCAAGAAGATGTTGTGGAACAGCATTCTTCCTGTGTTCCACAGGTTGTCCCGAAAAGAGAAGTTGGCCGTTGCTTTCAGAGCTGCTCAAATTCTACACAATCGATGCTGCAGTTGTGACAGGAAGAACCATGATGTCTTGTGGTACTTGGCATTAGACAGAGAAAATCGATTAGATGTGAAAGTGAATGGAATTGAGGACTACTTGAAGGAAATATTGGCGAAGTAGCCGATGTGAGTGAAAATGCCTTGGACATATCAGTTGAACTATTTCTTCAACGAGGTTCTATGGAATGAAATTATTTCCAGAGATGAAAAGCCAAGCTTACCAGATGAAGTAATTAGAGATTCAACACATAGTGCAAATCAACACGACAACAGTGCTTCAATGAACTTGCAGATGACCATATCAGAATATGGTTTTGAGAATGTGAATTCAGGTAGACACACATCAACAGATTCAGAAGAAACAAACAGCATGCATGATGTCATGTCAGGAGGAACATTACAGATGAGAGAAGATTCACAAGTGGATACATCAGACCAACCCAGCAGAACACCAGGGGAAACTGTAACCGTGACAAGCTATGGTATACCAGATAGACAGAATGAAGCATCTGATCTTGGGTCTGACTTAAGACACACAAACATGTCAACAAATCCAGACGAAACAAACAGCACGCATGATGTCATGTCAGGAGGACGATTACAGATGAGAGAAGATTCACAAGGTGATACATCAGACCAACACAGCAGAACACCAGGGGAAACTGTAACCGTGACAAGCTATGGAATACCAGGTATACCGTATGATGCATCTGATGTTGGGTCTGACTTAGGACACACAAACATGTCAACAAATCCAGAAGAAACAAACAGCATGCATGATGTTATGTCAGGAGGAAGATTACAGATGACAGAAGATTCACAAGGTGATACATCAGACCAACCCAGCAGAACACCAGGGGAAACTGTAACTGTGACAAGCTATGGTATACTAGGTAGACCGTATGATGCATCTGATGTTGAGTCTGATTTCTCTGTTGTGACTGATATGCAAGATGCTCAAAATCCCTACACCCAAGAAGAGGGGCCCACATATAACATTGACATGAGGCTTCTTCCAGGCAGGCCACCACTGGAAAGGCAATATTCAAATGTTAGCAATTGCTCTGACTACGAGGTGCTGCACTGAGGGTTCTTATTTGTCGATTGACTATTTATGTATTTCTTCATGTATAATAAAGAAATGAACACAAATATATGGAAGTCCTTCTTTTTTGGGATGCATCTACTGTTTGGTATTGTATCTTCGAGTAGTTTTCTCGTGGGATTAACATTTCTACATCTTTGTGAACCTGGGTTTCCTGTCAGTTGGTGGCTGGTAGTACACGGTGCACTCTGTTGTGTATATTGTATTGTTGTGCTGATGGCATGTGTCACTATACCAGTGAGACAAAAACAATACGATGAAGAGTATGCAGTTCTCAGAATGAAAATAGATGATAGGTTAAACACATTGAGCTCATCACCCATGCATGACACAAGAGAAAGCCTATTAGATGACGATGATGATACAATGGACATTCATATGAAAAAAAGACACTCAAAGACTGATGTTGCGAGTGCAGCTTTTGGAATGCTTTACATCGTGTCATTGGCAGTAGGGACATTTTTGGTTGTAACTGTTGACTCATATTGCACAAGCGTGAAAATATTTAGCATTTGTTATATTGTTTTCAGTGCAATATTTATTGGAATAGCAGCTATCCGTGTGTGTGCATGAATGCTATATTGCAAGCACTGTCTGGAGAAATACAGTTGTAGCATATATACATGGTTTCATTTAATTTTACTGTGATACTGCTGTTATCATCTGAAAGAAACAACCAGTCTATCAGGCCTGCACAGTCGATGGCTAGCCCAAAACTATGTGAAGTCAAAATTCCCGGAAAATGATTAGGAAGTTTCACTGTCAGAGCAGATGATTCCATTTTCACTCTGAATCCATGAGTGTCCTGACTTGTATACAACATACATGTTGTATCATGAGCCATACCAAATTCTAATACTACTTGCTCAATCTTATTTCTCACTTTTGAGCTGTACACCATCGAATAACTTTGAATCAGATGGGGACTGCCTGTCCTTTTGAAGATTTTGTATTCCGATCCAGACCATTTAGTTTGATCAAGAAAGTCTGGGGTGAATGTACATTCGCTTGAGTTTCCACTTCGGATGTCGCCAGAGCATTCAGTCTTCATGTAGCAGTTGGATTTCACAGACAGATTCATCTGGAGTACCATTGTCCAAAGTCCAAAGGATGCCACCATACCTGCACATGCCCGAAAAAAGGATATCTGCCTCATTTATGTTGTGTTATTGACTGCATGGTAGTAATATATTGGTAAGATGGCAAGGTACACAAGAATAGATCATAACTATCTCTCCCAGTTGAGGTCTATTCAGTTCTGGGCATGGGCAGTACTCGGATTTCCCACTCATAACATTCAAGTCATCGTAGTCAACTGTATGTGCTCTATGATAGGTGCAGTTAGTTTTGTCATATTCAAGTTCTACTTCCTCGAGAGGTATCATCTGTATGGTTGTAGGGATAACTACATGACAGGATTCCCAGCCATCTGTCCAATTCATCGAAGACCGACTGGTGCAGACCTTGACTCTGTACTCTGCCTGCTAGTCGGATTGTTTTTTGTTGTGCTAAATCGTCTGATGACCATATACAACATGCACCACCATTGGAGATGTTCCTTGGCACAGGAAATCAAGCAGAATGTACAACAGCGGATGAGCAAACATAAATATCCTACTTCCCAATCCACGAAAGTCAGCCAAATTATTTGCCAGTTAGAAAGAGTACCTTTTCAGTGCAGAAGTAGTGGCTGTCCGTACCATGAATGTACATCTATTTCACGAATAAATATGAGACGGTTTTGGAGGTATGTTTCATCTCAGATCTTCTCTGAACTCTTCCTCTGTTGGCATTTCAGAAAGTGGAAGTCTGTGATTGTGATTGCCTTCCTGTTGACTGCCACCGTCCTCCTCCCAATAGCACTATTCTTTGGACAGGAAGACAGTCTGAAATTAGCGATGGGAATTTGTCTGTTGGTTTTCTACTCCATGCCCATATGCAGTCTGTTCATGATGTTGCTGTGCATCCCTTTACTGATGAACCATATCAATACAGTTTCAAGCATGACTCTTCTGATATTTGTATGCTGGTGCACTTTATTTCTGACATGTTTCATCATATGTAGGAAAACAGAGTTCAAAGATGAGATGTCTTTGGTCAGAACCAGATACAAATACATGCTGTCTTCTACCTCCTCACATCAGCAGCCAGTGGAGAATGATGTCTTCATATGTATGGCTTTGCATGGCTATGGTAAGTTTTGACAGACAAATAATTTCCATCATATTTTTCATAAACCATACGTTTATTATTGATTTAATATATGTGCTCCTGTATTCTGTTTCAGATGGACTCATCAAAAGAAATCAAAGCTTTACAAGACTGCTCCATGATTTTACAAGCAGAGCCAGTTCATATAGCAAACAATTCCACATCTGATCACAATACATGGGTTGACTGCTGCGCAAACTGTAGCTTGGCATTCTATAGATGCATGAAGTGCACTTGTGACTTCACACAATTTTGTTGTTGTTTGTTTTGTATGGTCTTAGTTTTGGTTTTATTGTTTGTCGTATTGGCACTATTCAAATGTGATAGCAAAGGTTTCAGTGCCTGCATGGAAAACATATTTTCTTGATTTCAATTTCACAGTTGACACATATGTTTTGTTTTGCACACTGCATCGAGCATACACTAGGAGTCATGCAGTTTCACGACAATAGCCTGAAACCTATGGTGAAAAGGCAAAGGCAGGAGAAAAAAGTAGCAAGCACATGTCTCAAGTCAAGTAAGAAGGAACCGACTCGACAGAAAAAGGCCCTGTCTTTGGAGAATGCCAAATGTAGCACCGGAGCATTACAAATTGATGGTTCTTTGTTTGGTGACTTTGAGCAGTCCTTGTCCCAACCAGTGAGAGACAATGAGCTGCACGAGGCTGCTTCAGAATATGTGAGAAGCATTGTCATAGAGGATATGAAAAAACTTCCAGAAAACAGGGCAAGTTGGTATGAAAGTGTGAGAAGTTTACTTCTCCAGTCAGAACCAAATGAGATTCTGTCACTTCCTGACAGAATCACAAGCATGTCTATGATTGAGGGTTTTGAAGTTAGGCCAGTGACATATGAGAAACCACACATCTGGTTGTGTCTACAGTGGCTCATTGATGGAGCAGAAAACCCATTCTTGTCTAGAGAATGTGCATCGAACCCTTGCATGGGAAAGTACATTTGTCATGCTGGAAGTGGGGAGAAGAAAGAATGTTTCAAGCTCCCTGAAATGGTACCCCTGAGGACTATCAATGCGTACAGGGAACACCTTGCCATGGGATATTCAGCACACGAGTGGAAAGATTTCTTGGTTCAGAAGCGGAAATCTCACTTCAAATGTATTCTTCAATATCCGATAGGCATTGATTTGTGGGCAGCACCATCATGTGTATTGTGCCGCATGCAAAGAATGACTTCATTTGCACTCAATCCCCTGAACACCAGAAAGAGTGTACCACTAGGAGAATACCAACAGTTTTTCATGTATCAGTTTCAGGGAATGTTACCTCAATTTATGTTTCAGAGCCACGAGTTGAACATAGAAATTGAAGTAGAGGAGAGTCATGTACTTCTCCCTCCAATGGCTGTTCCTTTCACCAGCAACATAATACAATCAGTGAGGGCTGTAAATGACTGGACAGGCATTGACCTAAATGCATTGTATGAAGACAATAAATGATTTAAAAAAACACTGCAATCTGGCTTTAGTGTCAATTTTATTCATCACAGGTACACAGTATTTTTCTTTTGTATACCACATAGAATATCTTTCAACATTCCACCATTCAACTGGAATTTGTCTTGCTTGCCTTTCAATACGATGTTCATATCGCGAGTCCTCAAGTCACAGCTTCTACATGCAGAAGGGGTAACAAATACCGTGTTTCCCTCAGTGAATGTGGTGGGAACGAATACCACATTTCTCACCGAGGCTAGCATGATGAGAAGCACACATATGTCTTTTAACTCTTTCCAACTCTCGTAAGAGTCTCTACCTCTGCCAAGAGAAGTCGATATAATCACCACTGAGAGCTGAAATGGTACAGTAGTTGAGTAGTTGAGACCTATCTCTATGGCTTCAGTAATTATACCATGAGAGGCCCTTGTTAGTTCTTGAAGCAATGGTCTCCTATCTCTATCCTCAACAATTTGCTTTGTTTCGGGACAGAACCGGGTTCCATACGAACATAGCTCCTTGATTTGGTGAAGTAGGACATCACGTGTTCCAGGTTTGGGGTCTTGGAATATCCTCAGTAGAATGTCGATAGAAGGCGTGCCTTTTGGGGGCAGGTAGTCAGAGAGACGTGGAAGTAATATCTCATACGTCAACTCTGGCTGGCTCAAAACTATCCTCTTCCGTCCACTGAGATGAATTTTGTCTAGCTGAGGTACCGAGTTTTGTGTGTTTTTCCCTGACGTGACATCCTCTTTTTCTGCAAGGAAACAAAAAGAACAATGAATGTGGCATATTTTATTTGTTGATGAACTATTGGCATAAAGATATCAGTTGACCTACCTTGCACAATCAAATCAGAGGCAGTCCCAATGACTTCAACAATGGCATCATTAAACATCTGCATGTCATACTGGAGACATTTCTTCTGTTTCAGTTCCCACCGCAACATATGTTTGAGCGATTCATATTCACTGTTTCCAGGCATTGAGTCTGCTATCGCAAACAAAAGCCATGGGTCAAAGCCCTGGAAAGCAAGTTTCATATTACTCTTCCACAATTCTATTACTTCTCCAGTCAAGGAACTCATCGGAGTTATGTAAACAAAATATACTCACCCTTGTTAGTACTTCCATTGCCACCATCTGTTGCACCACCCATACTGTCAGTGTCCTCTTCTTGGTCATCAGATTCATCATCGGAAGATGTAAGGTACATGTTACCGGTTGCAGAATTGACGCACCTCAATTGCTCCTGAAGACAATTCTTTTCATCTTGTAGCTGATTTTTAGTCCTTCTAATGGAAAGCAATTCATTGTTTTTCTTTGTCAGCTTCTGCTCCATATCGAATATGTCTCCCTCAAGCTCGTTTATCATTTTCCTCTGGTGAGACAGGTCCATCTCTGCCTTTTTCAGTTCCATTTTCATATTGTCATTCTGACGATTCATCTCAGATGTATTCTTTTTTTGGTTTTTATGACAGGTATTAATTTTATGTTCTAATTCAATTGCCACATTCTGACATGCTCTTTGATTCTGTTTGGAGAGCTGCAAATCAGATTCAGCTTTTGCCAGCTTGTCGCAGACTAAAGCATGACTCTCTTCTCTCTCTGCCAATGTTTGTCTCAGGCCTGTCAGCTGATTCTCTGACTCTTGTGCACGGGCACGCAAGGTATTCATCTGGATCTTGTCGTCCGATCGAGAGCCATTAGAGTCCATGTAGCATTGAATGCTTTTCTTGACATTGTTGCAATATGTATCTAAAGCTGTATTGCGATCACATAAAGACATGTCAGACTTTTCCATGATACAAGTGAAATGCCGAGAGAGCATCCTCAACACCAGCACTGCTGCTGTTCTAGCATCTGCATTTTTCAGCTTTTCTTCGTCTACTTGCTGGGATTTCTTGTTTTCATGCAGCATGTCGGTATCTGGTGCGAGAAAATGGCCAAACCTGTTGTGAAGAGCGTCAGTCAGCTCTTTCATATTGGGAGTGGATTGTAAGTGATCGATCCTCCTCAGTGCCTCTGTCAGTTTCAGTTGGAGCGCATCTATTTCGGATTCCAACTCGGATACCTTTCTCTGTTCCAATTCATCAGTTGAACCTTTCACACTTGCTCTGCTCTGAAGTTGTGCTATTTCTCTCTTTTGCCTCTCAAGTTCTCTCAGTAACTGTTTTATCTCATTCGTTCTCTCAATCACATCATGAGATAACCTGGCTGTCTCTATAGAGAAATCTTCTGCATTCTGTGTCAATGTTCGGATTTGTTCTCTGTCTTTCTGTTGCAATGTCACATGCTTATTTTTCAATTGTGCCAGTTCTTCTATTTCTGCTTCTTTTATTTTCAACTGCTCTGCCAGTTCTTCTATTTCTGTATCTAGTCTGCTTTCATTTTCTTTCATCTTGGTATATTGCATGTTCAGTTCTCGTGTCTCCGCCAACAACCTCTCATTTTCCTTGTCTCTTTCAGACAACAAGCAATCTTTGTCATTTGTACATTGGACCATGGAAGCCATTTTTTCCTTCAACTTAGAAATATCTTTATCTCTTTCCCTTATTGCTCCAGACAGTTCTGTAAGCCTTTGTTCAGATTCCCCTTTGTCTCTGTTCAGAAGACTCTGTTGCTGAAGGTTGTGCTTTGTATCCTCCACTCCATAGCTCATTGAATCTGCTGGTTTATTTAGCTTGAGGATATGCTCTCTCTTCTCTGAAGCTTGTTCTGTTGCTTTGGACAACAGATTCTCCAGATTTAACTTTTCCCGTTCGATTTGGGACAATTGACTTATGACCTTTTCATTCTGATCACGTCCATTCCTCTCCATGTCAGTCATTTTTTTCTTCAGTCCTTCGATCATCTCCTTGTCACTTTGGTTCTGTTGGCACAGTTCAGCCATTTTGCTTTCATACTGTCCTTTTAGTGAGTTCCACTGTTGCTCGTTTGTGCTCAGCATCTGAACCTGCTGCTGTAAACCAGTTATGTAGTCATCCTGTTGCTTAATCTGGCTCTCTACACTAGTCTTTTGGTCTATGAAAAGACCATACTCTGTTCTGAGTTGTTCTGCTTGCTGTTGTAATCTGTGCTTTTCATCAGTCAGTACTTGAACTTCACTTGTTGCATTCTTCAATGTTTCCTCCAGATTCATTATCTTCTTGACATGGTCTTCTGATCTAGTCTGTATCTTTACTGCATTTTCCCTCAGAAGCATGTTGTTTCGTTCCATTTGGTCTGAATGTTGTCTAACCTCATCTATTTTAGCTGATAACGCTTCAGTTGTAGCATCTATTTTGGAATTCAACTCCTTTTCCCTTCCTTCGAAATGGGTACGTACAGCATTGGTTTCTTCGACAGCTGCAGCCACTTGTTGCACAAGATTGTTTTGTTCTCTATCAGACGTCTCACCTGTGTTAGCAACTGGTGTAGGAATAGAATCAAAGTACTTAGCTAAGATGAAAGCACTATCTACGGAGCTTTGATTAACATCTAAACGTCCTCTTGCAGCTTTTTGCAAATCAGAGCTTTGCTCAACATCTAATGGCCCTTCTTCAGCTCTTTGCAAATCAGAGCATTGATCAACATCTAATGGCCCTTCTGCAGCTCTTTGCAAATCCTCTAGAACACTTGGATTGACAGTGTTCAAGAGATGATTCTGGCTGTCTTGTCTCTGTTTTTGGGTTCCCAAATCTTCATTTCCTAGCTTTAATTTCCTCTTAACTCTCTCAGATTTTCTTTTGTCAGCTGGAGAAGCTTTCACGTTGTGATTCTTGGGATTAGGAGTGTTCATCTCATTCTCTTCGTGGGTCAATAAACTGGATGGAGAGAGTACACCACCTTTTTTGGGTGTTGTCATCAGGCAAGTAGGCAAATTGTCTCTGTCAAAACCATAGTCTTCTATCCCACTTGGAAATAATACTCCATGGATGATGTCATTCTCCCCATTCTTCATGTTGGTTGTTGCTGGATGGTGTGTTGGTGTGTCAGGTGCATACGCTTCTTCATCCGATTGTCTAGACCTCTTTGCTGCCTGAATCTTGTCAGGTGTGGAATAATGCTCAGAATCTTTTCCATCCATGATCCCATCATTCTCTCCATCATTCATGTTGGTTGTTGCTGGATGGTGTGTTGGTGTTTCAGGTGCATACGCTTCTTCATCCGATTGCCTAAACCTCTTCTTCATCTTGTCAGATGTGGAAAAATGCTTTGAATCCTTTCCATCTATGATCTCATCATTCTCTCCATCCTTCATGTTAGTTGTTGCTGGCTGGCGTGTTGGTGTTTCAGATGCATACTCTTCTTCATCCAATTGTCTAGACCTCTTATTTGCCTGCATGTTGTCAGATGTGAAAAAATCCTCCGAATCTATGGTCTCATCATTTTCTCCATCCTTCATGTTGGTTGTTGCTGGATGGTGTGTTGGTGTTTCAGGTACATAGTCTTCTTCATCCGATTGTCTAGACCTCTTTTTTCCCTGCATCTTGTCTGAATCAAGAAAATGCTCCATTTCTTTTTTCTTTCCAGATGAAGAGGTGCTAGGTGCTGATATATCGTAGTTGTCATGAGCCACTTGCTCAGTCCTGTAATCAGGTGGATCAATTCTGGGTTTTGCACTCGCTTCTGATTGAAGTCTTTTAGTTCTCGTCCGTTTACTCACTCTTAGCCTAGGCTCCTTCGGCAAAGGTTTTCCATGCAGTGCAAGAAGGTCACGTACCGTCTGAGGTCCTTTTGGGACCACTCGTCCCACCTCCGCTTTGAGTGGCCGCTCGTCATCTTCTTCCCCCACTATACCCGAGTCCAGTATTGCTTGTTGCAGGATGTCCACTTTACTTGGCTCAGCTGTTCTCCTCTGAACAGATGGAGCACCCATGCAGGATGCAGGATATGACATCTCACTTCCTGCTGCCTCCCGCAGATCACCCTCATCAAGATTTCCACCTGTGGCTAGTTGATCGATAAATGCATTTTTACATAATGCAACTGCAACATTCCGTTTACCCATACCAAATTCTTCAAATGTCTCTTGTAGCTTTCTTTCCATCTTTTTTACCTCGTCACTTCCAAGAGTCACATCATCACATCTAGATGGCAGCAGACTTTCTCCTCCAGATCTGATTTCATCCAATATTTCCATTTGTGGTGCAGACAACAGGGTATGTGTAAACGTGTTTTCCTGTTTCCACACTCCACAGGCAAGATATGCAAGGAAAATGAAATGGCACTCTGGCATTGAATAGTCGAACCTAGTTTCTTGCTGGATCCCATCGAACTGGAATTCTGACTGTGATGCAGAGGATAGGAATCCTGCATCTTCGTGATAGTTGGCATCAAGAGGATATACAAGGAAGGCTGAATTAATAGTCCTTTCACACTTTTGCGTGCCGAGACCTTTCAGATAATGCACTGTTGACTTCATCAGTGTAGTCCAGTTGACATTGAAGGGGAGCTTGGCAACATTAGATTTCAAGTGCTCATAGCTCTTCCCGTAGATGCCACAATCGTTCACAGCAAAGAACAACTGGGACCAATCTTGTGCTGACATTTCAAACACTTTTCTGTCCTTTATCATATTGTTCATTGCCTCTTTTAAAGTATGACGCATCTCTGATGAATGGAACAAAGGACTCGAACTGAAATAGTACAAGGTAGTAGCTCTTAGTGATCCAAAGAATTCATTTTCTGGCCATCTCTCACTCATTTTCGACAACCAGCGAATGAAATCAGTCAGAAGAAAAGTAAGAACCTGATCCATACATTCAGTTGTTTCCCTGTGTTCATCCAATATGTGGTCATTCAATGGTTCTTGGGCGATGGGAATGATTTTATGACACAGTGAGCTGTTCTCATAGGAAACAGACATGCAACCAAGTACTTCCCCTTCTTTGGCGTGCCATATAGGATAGGCAAACAGACTGGCTCCAGCTGCCAAGGCCAGGGGAATAGATTTTTTAATTCCGGCCAAATGTAGAGTGTTGACATTGAGAAGAGAAGCCCCTGCAAACAGGGAAAGCATGAGAAGCTCTCCCTGCATGAAATTTCTCTCCATTACCTCATTTTGGTTGCTTTTTAATTTCATCCACAGTGACAGGTTTCGTTGATATAGTTTCATGAATCCAGCAGATGGCTCACTTACTTTCAGGTGGCTTTCCACTAGTCTTTCTGTTTCATGTGTCATTACTATCATGACATCATTGCGTTCATGATCCTCATGACATATAGAAGATATGAGACGGAGTATTTTAATCACATCTTTCTTATCAGTTATCGATTTGATTTCTCTCTTGATATTCACTCTTCCTAGGTTGACAGACCTTCGGGAACTGTCCAACGTGTGACAAAAGCTTCCTGGGGTGCTACTTTCTTGCATTTTATGATATTACAACATGAAACATTAATGAACTCAACTGCATGATTTTGTTTTCAAGATTTATTAGATATGTTACACTTCACTGTTCTCTTATTCAAGAGATATTGAACAATTTTCAGACATCCTGCAAACTTCTTTAATTCTATTCCGAAATGCTTGCAGAATTTCACTCTGCTTGGGAGTGGAGAGAGCCACCTGGCATATCTCAATAAAAAGAGAGATTTTCCTTCATCATAGATTCCATGTGTGATCTTCTGCAACAAGTAATATGTCACTGACTGTCCACAGCCGTGTAGCAATCGCAAATCCTTCTTTTTGTCACAGTTGCTAAACAATGTCAGGGTCAGCATTTTTACATCTCTTTCAAGCAACAGTTGTTCCATGACACAGCTTCCTGGTGGAATCTTCACCTGCCGTCTCTCCTCGTTCCTGTTATGCAGTAATCGCTTTTCTCTGTTACATATGTTGGATATTACCTGCAGCATATCATTCTCAAAATGTCTATTCAATTGCTCTCCTCTTACTTCTAGCCTGGAGGTCTTGGCATTTTCAATACCGTACGAGTGTGGAATGACTTGCTCGATCAGTGCTTCTCTCTCATATGGTGAATCAGCAAAAACACATCTGTTTTCATAGTTCATTTTGCACGATCCTGGTTGACAGCAATGAACAGAGAGATGCTTTGGACATATGAAGTACCTGTCGAGAAGCACCTCATGTGTGCAGTCTTCTATCCAGCATTTCCGGAGATCTTCATTCTCTATACGCACAAAAGGCAAATGGACGATGAACCTACGTTTACAATAGGCTATTCTGGCCTCCAGTATCCTTTTGTTGCATTGTATGCGACTCAGTCTTTCCTTCTCTATTCTCAATATCTCTATGTCCTCTTCCATTGAATATCAAAAATATGTATCTTTTTTTTTTACTGCACTGCCACTGTGTCCCATGAAATTGAATTTCAGCCTATTCATATTTGAAACTGTTCATAATTTCAGAGTAACCGGGGCTACGATCCAACATTCTGTGTGCTGGAGGAGTGTGGATACATGAAACAGACTGCAGTTGCCAGTGCTATGACATATGCAACCAATCATGGAGTTTCACTGCTTTTACTTTGTAGCACAGTGGAGTCAGACCATTGGCTATCAAAATTCAAAGATATCCGTGAGGGAGACAAACCTGGAATTTGTCTCATTCAGGTCAAATATCTGTGTGACAGCTGTGCATCTAAGGGTGAAACAGGCATCTGTGTGCATGGTAAACTGAAAATTCCAGAGCACATTGACACATCTGGAGAGGTGGATCAGGATCCAGTGCGCCAAGCAATGGACTTTGTTTCTCCTGGATCATATCAATTGGAAGTATGTGGCTCGAATTTCCATACTTCTAGAGTGGAGGCTCTTGCCTTCGATGCAAGATCAATAGAGAAGTTGCACCAGAACATGATTGAAATAAACTGCACGGAAATTGATACTATATACCTAGCTCTAGATCCAGTTCAAGCTGGAAGTGGCATATCAGGCATTGGTCTGGCTGTTGTAGGCCGTCAGGAAGATTCATACATTGTAAGTATAGTGCTTCTTGCATGTTTACTTTGAACCAAGTGTTCAAACGCATTGAATGGCATAGGCGTTCTCTGCTTTTCACTTGGGCCATCCTCAGTTTTCATAGTTATCACCATGACTGGAACACTGGTCATACGAGCACTGCTGATAGTGCTTCTTATATCTGATAAAATATTTGAAGCATTCCTTTCCACAGAAACAAGAGCATGAGGTGAATTTATCCCTGTACACATGGACATTACTTTCTCTTGTATGTAATCAATCATCCAATGGAAATCCTCTGACGTATTCACTTTGTATGTATGGGCATCAAAGAAGCAAATGTTCACAGCCTGATACATTTGCAGCACATCCATCAAGAGCTCATTGTTTGCATTGTCTTGTCTGAGTACACCAACAAGTTCTTTTGCTTCCTTCAATGGTCCCTCCAAAGCACAGATGTCTACTGTGTGTTCCAGTCTATCCTTGTCCTCATTTGTATCATAACCTGTAGCATACTTAATATATTCTTTTCGGACATGTGCATCCCCAAACAGCATAATGTTACAGGCTACGTTATTCCTGCCCAATAGCCTATATATGGTCTTAGGGATGAGAGGAGCATGTTTGGCTCTCTCATATAATATCTGTGTTTCAATAGCAAGCTTTCTCTCATAGAACTGCATGAATCGTTCATACAAAAAATTACTGTCTGCATGGGTCAGATGGAAGGACTTCACGAGCAATTCCATTTTATATTCCTTCCTTTTTACTCCCCTTTCTGTTTTGATCTAGACGGTTCAGCAATCAAAATTGATTTTTGACTTCTCACTTTTCAGATACTAGGATTAGACCAATTCGTGACAGAAGAACAGCATTTGGGCCATCTAAACGAGATACACAAGGATCTGGTATTGGCAAATCTGAACTTCCTCTGTCACATCTATCCTGCTCTCTGGAAGAAACCTGTCAATATATTTGTAGAGGCCAACCTGTCTCAAGACCTTGCAGCATACCTAGAACGGTCCATAAAGCTACACTACGGGAACATGTGCAGCTCCACAGGCCAAGGTTTCATCCCGAAGTTTATCAAACAACACGATTCGCATGGTAGAATTCTTCCTGGTGTGCTGACACAACATAAGGCCAACTTGGTGTCTTACTTCAAGAGGGTGTTAGATGAGGGAAAATTATACTTGGCCAAGCAAATCAGTTCCATATCCAAGGTGGTTGAAGCCAAGTACAAATTGGTTGGACTTGCCGAACCCCATAGGCTCACTGCAATTGAAACAACAGAATTGATGATTGATCAACTCAAAAACTTCAGATGCATACGGAAAGGGAAAAAAGTCATATATTCTGGAAAGCAGTCCTCAAAAGACAGCAAACTGATGGATGACATGGTGATGGCCCTCATCATATGTGTTGCATGGGTCAGACTACCCGAAAATATGTATGTTGTCATGTGAATAAAAAGACACAAATGTTACTCATTTATTTTTTATTTCAATTCCATTACAAACATTCATTCAGCAACCATGTTCTGCAAAAGTTCATAAAGTTCATGTGGTACGGAGAGCAGCTCACACGCATCTTGGAAAGATGAGACATACTTTCCTTCTATCATCATTTTTATCTTGTTGGCTAGGAAGTTGAGCTCCGTTGTGGTTTCTTTTCGGCCATCAGGAGAAAGAAACAGGGTGCATTTCTGATTTGACCTCTTGCCATACAGCAGAGATGCTTTACCAACGACCACAGGCAGTGTTCTATCTGAAACAACCTTGTTCCATCTTGAGATGCCAACTGAAAACATTGGATTTACATTTTCGTAAGAGGTGAGATTCACTGGGACTAACATCAGTGATCCATACTCATCCTCATCTTCACCCAGAGCATGTCTCTCATTGTCATGAAGTTGTAGCATTGAGAGAGCATTGGTGAATGGAATGTGGTTGAAGTTCCTACCATGGATGCTCGTTATGGCTGAAGCTTTGTCCATGTTCACTTCAAGACTTTTCATGAGCTGCATGTTTGTAGCTCTACTCGAAAATGTAGAGGGAATCGTAACATGCTCCTGTACCTTCAGATAGCAGCCATTGTTTGTTGAGCATTTGAGTGGGCACTTGTGCATCTTTGCAGTGCTTTCATCTTGATAGAAGTAAGACAATACAGTTTCCGCCAAGTCTTCTAAAGTAGGTTCCTTTGTGTACAAGGCACTTTCAGGATGCTGATGGCACTTGACGACTGTCTGGCAGATATACGCGAACATGATGAGATTTTTCTTTATTCCTGAAAGCGTTGCGACTGTTGAATGTGGCGGTCCATCCTGTAGGACAAATTTGACAGAGGAACTCTTTGGATCAGACACTCCAGCATAGTTGTCATACCACTTTGGTTTCTTGAAGTCATGATTTCTGCTCTGGCTCTGTTCCCATCTGTTCAAGATCTGTTTCTTGTTTTGCTCATACTCTTCGATATCTAGGTAGAAATCTCCAGTGACACCGAAGAAACCTGATTGCTGCTGTCCATAGAAGTACACTGTGTTGCAACCACTGACATTCAAATCTTGTATCACTTCCTGAAGCTGTCCTCCTGCCAGGAGAGGGCGATGCTCCATTTTGAAGACAGCAGAAGTTCGGACATTTGCACATTGACCAATTTTGACATCTACATTTTTCACATAGAGGCAGGACATGGGTGATTGTAGAAACTCCTTGTCAACTATATCAACTAAATGACGACTGATCGGTACAGTCTGTAGCTTTCGGTATCTGTTTGAAAATGGTATATCAACCAGGTCTTGCAGAATATGACAGGCCAGCTGAGAGTTCATGAATTTATATAAAAGACCTTGTGGACCTGTAGATATTTCTGGCAATTCTTGGCATAATAGATGTCTTGCTAGCTTGGATGGTTTCATTCCCTTCTCTTTTGCAAGCCTCCCAAATGAAGTTTCCTCCACATCATCAAAGTTGAAGACCTTTCTTAGTAGATTGGCATCGATGAATGATTCTGGCAACTCTAATAGTGACCATATCTGAGATATGATGTCTTTCACCACCGTCTGTGTATCCTCTGCCCTCTCTAAGAGGGATATGTTTCGAACATGTAAGACAACCTCTTTCTGTCCATCAAATATCTTGAAGAAGGGCCTTCCAGACACAGTTGTGCAGTCTTCATGAGTAACGGGCAGCACTGACGATAGCATTTTCCTTGGCACCAGGCATGCTCAAGTCCAGGACATAGGATGAGCGGTTGTCTGTAAAATACAATTTTGAAGTAGCTATTCTGGCAAGAAACACTGCGCCACATTGTTTTTCACTATGCATCTGCCAGGGCACCAAGGCCCAGTGTATTCAGATCTTGCTGCCTTGAAACGTTTAGCTAGTTCTTTTTCACCTTCACATTCACCGTCTGGAAAGTGTTTCTTGAGAAAACCTAATCTCTCTTCCCTACTGGTCCAAGTCAGGACATCTTCTATGTTTGTTATTTGCCTATTTTGTCCATAGAAAGGAAGTCTATGAAGTGCAACCCTTTTGTTTCCTATGCGCGGTAGACAAGGCAGGAAGATAAGATCTCGCTTTGTGTCAAAATACCACTGTCCTTGAAATATACGCATGGCATCAAATAGTTGAAGAATGTCAGAACAACCCTTTTGTTTACCATACATAAGGTTGCTGTGTTCAAAATACGGAGTGAGATTTCTCAGGTCCCTTACATCTATGTAGAGTGTTCTATTCAAAGTACACCCATCTCTTTCCACTGCATAATACTCAATTGGGATATGAGTCAAGGCATGGAAGTGAGCAGGGGAACTCTCTATTCCATAAGGCGAGGTACATGGAGTATGAGGTAATGCTTCTTCATAGCTTCCTACATGTATTCGATATCTCTTTTTCTTTGCTTCTGTGATAATCTCATTTGGTAGTACATGAAAGATACCCAGTGGAAAAAAAGGAACATCTTTGTTCTTGAACCTGAACATGGGCTTAGAAAAGGACCATACCACTACAGACTTCAGCTCCCTGTCTAGAAGGAGCTGGCTGTGTCTGATTTCATTCTCTACATCTTTCTTGTCTAGCTTCCCTAGCTGACTGCCCACTGTCTCAAAATTAGAAATATACTTGGAATGTAAAGAAATGTATGAATTATCGTACATGAACCACCCTAATACTTCATTGTTCCCTTGGATGAAATTGTGTGGCATTATTGCCAGCAGTGCCATATCCACCTTTCCGTACTTTTGTGTCAGGTGTTCCAATATAGGAGTGACACTCACCCTGCTTTCTGACCGAACCCCAATGTCTTTCAGTGGTATTCGTGCTCGGAATACGGGGGATAAATCGGACCTGCCTGTGCTTGTCATGCTTTAACATGAACTCTAGAATTTCTCTCATCCTCATCTGTCTGTGAAAGTATCGATAATAGTACAACAAACTCTGTGCTTTCGTTCTTTTATTTCTTGGCCATACAAGGGGTTTCACAGGGTTTATGGAAATGATATTTAAAAGCTACGATGGGAGGAGATTCCATTGCCTCACTGCTGACGAAAGCGTGGAACTTCAGGAATGTTGGTCTCTTGTTCTTCTTCCATGGTACAGGACCAGGAGCATCCTTCTCTGACAAGAAAGATCTGAGACCCTGTTCCACTTCTGCCACCTGTTGTACACGTTCCTTAAAAAAGGACACTGCAGACGATCCCAACGTTGCCTGCAAGTGTGCGATGAAAAAACGTAGCATTGAAATGTGTTGCATAAGATCATATGGTTTGGAAGACTGCATAGAGTCTGACTGTTTCAACACCAGCCAGATGTTCAGGGGATAACTGACAGACATGGATTGCATTTCTTCGTTGATGTTCACTTTCACTGGATTTTGCACAAGGTAGTAGACACCAGTCCTCTCATCTTCTTCTGCCAAGAGAGCCTGTGTTGCACTCTGGATGTTGTCCACATAGGAAGTGGTCCAGATACAGGAACTCGAGCAGTTATGGTCCATACTATACACTGGGCGATGTGTCAAATTCTCGACTGCCTTCTGAAATAGCAACTTCTGGTCAAAGGTTTTGACGATTTTCAGATGTGGGACGTCCATTCTGATAGTCATCTCATATCCACGCTAATGTCTGACTGTTTTGTGATGCCGTAAAATCCAATTGCCAAATCTGAATCATTGTTTAAGGACAATATCATGACAAGTGAACTTGTACTAAATAGAAAGAAAACAAGCTGTACTTACATTGTGACCACCAGCAACAAAATAGATGAAGGATGATTTTTTCCTCTCGTCTTTGAATTCTACTTTTATACTGTGAAGTCCATTTCGTATCTTGAATGATACTAGTCCACTGTCAAGCAATATCTGAAGATAGGTTAAAATGTCATCTTTGTACAGAAGCACTGCGTTTATTTGATGAGCCAATAGCACAATCACTGAGCCTTCTTCACAAACAGCATTTACTGCAACAAATAGTTTACTTGACTTTGATTTCCCATTTCTCCTAGGTGCGACCACCACCACAAATTTTTTACAGTAAGAATCAAACAGAGTATGGATTTCTTCCTCGGTTTTTGTCTCAAGATCTATGCTACCGATAGCACCAATCGTTTCCAAGATAGAGGGGACATATTTGAACAGTTCTTGATTTAAAAGTCGAACAGCCCTTGAGCAGATGCAAGCACGAATTGTTTCCAGTTGAAATGGCTCGAGTCTCATTTTTAACTTTTCTGTAATGATCCAAACACTTTTCATCATGAGTCGAATGGCTCTCATTCCTTTCGCTTCCAGGAGGTTGGCAGTGTCGTACATGGAGTGCCAAGCATTCTTCCCTTTTGTCCGGCAAACCTCCAGTTCATCACAGACCATATGAAAGTCTGAGGTGCAATCATATTCCAGTTTCACCTCATTTCTCTGCCACTTCCTGATGGCATGCACAAAAGGATTGCGATACGCAGACGGCCAGGTTTTGACACCATGTAGGTCAAAGCTGACTGAATAAGATCCCCATTTGTCTGATAGAGCATAGTTATCTAATGACCTATCACCATCCAGATCAACGATTGGTGTCTGAAATATTTCTTGGAATATTGCTTCTTCCAAAGATTCCATCATGACTATGTGGTGAAGTGCGTTGCTAATAAACTGAGAATTCACATGCTCAAAAAATTGATGATTTCTCATTGGTATATATTACCATTCTCTCTGTGCAAAGAAAAATGGAAGAAATTAAAAAACTTCTAAAGCCTTTTGAACTTCAAGCCAAACAGCCGAAACAAAAGAGGAAAATAACGCTAGGTGATGAGGACAAAACTGACTACTCTCTAAACTTGTTGAGTGTTCCACAAGAAGCTGAAACTGTTCATGACAGCTTGAACAATCCTAGCTTCCAACAGGGTACAGATCCACTTCCTGGCTTTGACAGAGAAGTGACTTGCCCATTATGCAAAATCAAATGTGATAGGGGTTTGGTGTCTCTGCGTGAAAAGCCTGATGGGGCTTCATTTGCCGAATTTCTGGATGTTGCCCATGTGATGTTCAACCAACAAGAAGGTCGACCAGCATTAGATATTGCTGGGGAAATCTTGGAAAACCTGATGCATTTTGCCAGAAGGCATCCTCAGAAGCTGAAATCCATCAGAACAGTAACAAAAGAGGATGTCCATAGACATTTCAAGTATAATCACGAAAGAAAAACAGTGACAAAAATAAAAGAGGAAGTCATGCAGGTGCTCCTCTCCATGTTGGATGTTGCAGTGACATCTGCTTGCCAAAGGCAGCCATCAGGTAAGCTGTCATTGTGCAAACAGGATGCTAATATGTTACTGCACATCATAGACCGAATACACAGGATGCATGGCCTGAAAGATGATACCAAGTGAAAAGAAAATGGACCATGGCCAACATGTAATTGTCTATTAACAAGAGGAAAGTTGCAGATGGTGATTAAAGGGGTCATGGGAAAGGAGATAGAAACGCAGCTCGTCAGCAATATCTGTAAGGCATTTTCAGATATTTCACCTGACATGGACAAGGATGATGTCAGGCAAATTGGATACATCCTACACATGTGGAGGAAATGTTTATCATGCAACAGCTCAACCAGAAGAATACATAAGACACTGAGACATTTTCTAGACGAGCTCATGTCTACCGAAGATAAATCAGCTAAGCAGTTCGCAGTGTATGCCACAAATATTCTGAGGAAACTTAAGTAGCTGGAGCAACAGGAATTGAATTTCTAGAGCCTACTCAAATATTTCCTCAAAGAACTGGTTGGGAGAAAGGGATTTGAAAATATGAGTGGTCAGACAGTTTTGTGTAGCAATTCAAACAAAGATTTCTTTGTAGTTTACACTTGTGTGAATCAAGTGTCCAGCTATAACACATACTACTGTGACAACACTCATCCCCTGGAGGAGGCACACAGTGTTCATCTCAGACCAGCAGAAAGTAGGAACTCATTTGTGGAAAATATGACAAAAAGAATCCGACCTTTGCTCTCATCGAGTTCTCACCTTGCTTTCCCCTCTACATCTTCCAACAACATGACAAGTAAAGGCTCTGTGTCGGAGGAGTTTTATTACAAATCATGCCAGAGCGCATTTGTCACATCATCGTTCCAGAGATATCAACATATCAGTGCTCCTTCCAAGACAAACAACAGAAACTATACCATGCTGTTACATGGAATCGAAAACAGATGGACACTGTTTCAACAACTTCATGATGCTGATTCAATTCGCTTCTCCAAGGACAGTTCATTTCCTCCACTTAAATCAGCCTCCACCTATATGAGGCAGGGCCGGGAAATTCTCTGCCAGAACCAACTGTATCGTAATTCATTTTCAGTAAACACTCAGCGACAAACCAAAGACTCTCTCATTCACACAACTCCTGAGTTTTTAGCCCCCCTACTGGAAAATGCAGTGATTGATTATTCGCTGAATCATCTGTGCTGTGAATGGGAAGTGAAACTCGGAAAAAACATTTCTGCACTTGAAAAATGTCAGCTTATCCTTCAACTTGAACTCATAAGACAAGACCATATAGAAGGTTCAAGATCTTTTCAACAAGCCTGTGAGTGCATTTGTATGAAAGAGGATGACAATTCTTGGTCAAGAAACCTTTATGGTATACGAAGGAAGAAGAGATGCAATCCAGAATTGTGTTGTATGTGGCAAGTGCTACCAGATTGGCTGAAGGTGATGGTTGTAAAGAGATGGGTGAAAGAAAGAAAAGATGCATGTGTCAGGGACTTTCCTGTCGATGTGACTGATTCATGCTCACCTGATATAGGGCCTGATGAAGTCATTAACTTAGCTCACCATATCATAGCTAAATGGCAGGAGGAACAGAAGAACTGAAAGCTGCAATTCAGAGCATCGTTTCTTTTGCCACAGTAGATTCTTTAGCTATGGATCCTTGGATGCAGAAATTGGTCATGCAATCCGAAAACTCGGTGGAAAGTTACACCGAAGACCCTAGAATACATGAACTTTTGCATCAGAACCAAACAGCCAGGAAATCAAGAGTCACAGTTCTCGAGCATGAACTCAGAGCAATTCAAGCCAAGAGAGAATGTGCATTGAAGAAGCACAGGAACCTAACCAAGGAACTACACAACTGGTTGACTGCGCGTGGTGTTTTGGTCAAAGACCTTGATACACAATAAACTAATATTCACATGAACTCTCATCTGTGTCATCTGTGCTTACATATATCATATGGTAGAATGACCTGGGTAATTTTTTTTTTGTCGCTTTTATTGATACAAAACTGACCAGGAACTATAAAGCTAGTTGTTTTGAGGGGGTATCTCGATCAGTTATCTTGTCCGATTTGTTGGATTGTCTCTTCTCTGACTCTTGTGTTTCTCCCACATAGCCAGACAACAAAAACCTGTTCAAGGAATTTGCTGATGTAGCTTTGTCTACTTGATTCCCAAGGGTGAGAGCTGTGCTTATATTAGATGCCCTTGCAATAGAGAGCTGACTGTTGATATACTCTTTCGTCTTGTCAAACTGTGCCATCTGTCCTAATACAGACTGTAAAGTATTATCAAACTTGACAGAATTGGAAATCTTGAATGCGTTCAGAGAGTTAAACTGCTTGCAATACTTTGCATGTATTTCTATACATTCTGTCTCACTAAGTGTCCGGTTTACCAAATGTTCTATGTTATTGAATAAACCATACAATTCCTTGCAACGTTCATATTCAGCGAGTTTCACCTGAATGTCACTTTTGGTCATGAACGTGTCCTTTTCCATCTCCTTTAATTCCAAGAAGGTCATTCTTAGTTTGGTAAGAGTAGACCAAGTCCAATCTATTTTCTTATGCAGAACCTGTTTCTCAGAAGCAACATCTCTTGCCACAGTTTCAAGATCATTCAGCGCCTTCTTGATAGCAATTATGTTCTGTAACAAACAGCAGTAATTGCGTAAGAAGTCATTTATCCTCTTCATTGCCCTAGTATACTGAGAGACAAAAGAGTAGTGGGGATGCCCAAACAAATGATGCACTATCGATCCCATTAGCAGAAAGCCTTGTCTGAAAATAGATTTGTGTTCCAGCCCAAGAAGATTTTCAGTGTCTGACATATTATTAGCTGCATTTTATGAATCGGGATTAGTATACAGAAATGGAAGAGAGCGATGTCGAACGAGATTCATTCTGGCAAAGCTACAAGGAGCTTCATAGCAGGTGGGAAGCAGAGTGTAAGAAGAATGACAAGCAAGCTAGGGACATCTGCAAGCACAAAACAACAGTGAGCGAAGCAAAGAAACAGATTGCCATACTTCAGGAAAGATGTGACGTGGCAGAACAAGCCCTATCTGATTTGGGGTATTACATGAAGAGTGAAAGTGTAGATGCAGAGAAGCGAAACATTGACAGGTGTAATATTCTTAAAGACTTGAGACAAATTCAGGACAAACTGGAGGAAGAGAGATCCAGACATGATCAAGCACGATCTGCAATGAAAGAAAAAGTTAAAAAATTTGAAGAAATCATAGACGATCTCCGTCAACAACTTGATTGCAAGATATCTGAAGCAACCAGCTTGGAGCAAGAGAGGGCTATACTAAGAGAAGAAAACAATGAGATGAGTGACATGCTGAAGATGGACGGTGGGAAACTGCAAACAAGTGCTTGTATGAGAAATGCATATGATATCCTACTCAGAACATTTATCTCCTTATTCCCACAGAGTCTATCAGAAAACCAATGGCAGTTTTGTGACAAGAAAACAGGTCAATGTACGCCTGCCTTTCACTTGCTCATATCTCTGAGTCATGAGGACCTGACAACCAATGTCCAAGACATGCTCCTTATTGTTCAAAGCCCAGACGACATGGTAGAAAGGTCACAAAGTTTATGCTTGCAACAAACTCTCTGTCGATACATGCGCACCATTCAGTGGATAAATGCCGGATTGTTCACAGACATCCAAGAGGCCATATTCAAACAGAGCGAGCTGACACGTCACAAGATATTGTATGAAAACAGAGAACTAGTAAGTGCAAGACAAGCATTTGGGTGCCAGTTATTGAGGTGTCTCTCCACAAGCACGAGCCAGAAATCATCGAAGAAAGAGAAAGAAGATATCATTAAACAAAAAGAGAGGAAGACAATTTGCCTAGGTTATGACAAGTAAATAAAACTTCCCCAAAGTGCATTTCAGTTGTTTATTTTTTCATAAGAATCTGTGAAAATGACAAACTGTGGGGAACATTGAGATAGCAGCACATCGAACTGAGAGTATTGTCTGGTATCCACTTGACAAGGATCGTGGACATTATGAGGACCTACAGAAAGTTTTCCCACTGGTTTGATGATAGTCTTAGTCAGTTTGCCGCTTCTGGACAGATGGCACCTTCCTTTGGTCTCAAGTAAAATATCTTCAGTGACCATCTCTTTGGTCTTATCTGTTAGCAACATGCGTATCCATGGGTAATTGAACTTGTAGTCCCCAGGAACCAGTGATTTCATCTCTACTATGAGATACAGGAACCCACTTGAAAGAACACTTCCCTGTTGCAGATGCTGGTCTCCATCTTCAATGTCGATGTTCAGCTGTCCAGTTGTCTGCAATGTTACTATGCCCTCATAGGCTTTCCCATTAGAGAATGGCACTGTTTTTCCCGTACTGTTGCTACTGAGAATGCCTCTCGGGAAGAAAGTGTCATAGAACATTTCAGGTGACTGGATCTGTACCATTAGAGCTGCCACACTCTTAGCATGATGTTGACCGACAACCTTCTCCTTCAGTTTAATGTAACTCTCATTCCTCATGGAGGATAGGTACTGAGACTGCAAAATGTGATTTGTTTCTTCCATGTGGTGCTTCAGCTGTCTGAATGACACCAGAGTAGCCAATGGATCAACAGAAAGGTTACCAAACCGGAGACTGTATTCTTCATGCACACGGTTCATCAGACGCATTTCACTTTCCAGTTCATTACAACTATATGCAATGCCGTCATCCAATGGAATTTCCTTCCTCTCGTCATATATCTCCATCTGAATGATAGACTTGAGTGGATCTCCATCTGGATGTCTTTCTCCTAGGGAGTAAGGAATCCTTTTCAGTCCCATATACTGGAAAAGGAGATGGTTAGCTTCTATGGGGCCACAATTGTCATCATATAATGAAGTGACCGTGTTCAGGACGAGGTCAAACTTTCCAGCCACTTCTATTGTGGGATCTCTGCCGAATGCAGGCACTGAAAGATTAGGTAGTTTCACTATTTGAGATGGATTTCCCAACAGTTCATTCCCTCGAGCCATGTATGGCAAGCTAATTTCACTTGTGAGCTCTTCCCTCATGTACATATCACGAGATCTTTTGATGTCGGGTCTGTACATGTCACTGGACATTGTTTTATCGACCATACAAAAGTTTAAGTCGTAGTCCAATATTTCCTCCAGATGTCTCTTGATGCCCTTTTGTTTTGAACCACAGAACGCATTCTGTAACATGGCAAGATTAGCAAGAGACATCTTCATGATATATGTCTGATAAAGTCTTTAATAGAAAGAAATCCGTTTAGTGCATTTCATGTTTGCTATGCCTTCATATTTCTTTAAAACACTTTCCAGTTGTTCTTCTGATTCATACGAAATGAAACTATGGGATCTTGCCATGGCCTGATAGTTCAGATCATTCAGCAATAGCATAGGTGGATCTGTGGATGCCATGCACATTGAATTTTTCCACCCTATACCATGGGAGAACTTGAGTTCCACTAAAATTTTCATGGAGGTTTCAGGTGGTACGAGCACATTTACAATTGGAGAAGCAAACTCCTTTTCAGGAATGTAGTACAGATAATTGTTTTGTTCAAGCTCTTGAAAAAACATGACAACATTTTTCACTGCATTCATAGGTATCACCTTCAAAAGTTCACAAGGGGAACATTTCGATATCTTAACAGGCAGATGTAGTGGGAAATGCTCCTGGTTGGGACCTGGTTCAAGGTTAAGCCCATACTTGAAAAGCTTTTCATATATTGGGTTGCTGAAATATTCCAGTAGTTTCAAAGTCGAATCGTTTTGAAGCAAGGCATAGATGAAGGCAACAAGTGGTCCTTTGCTCCCGTTTTCCTCGTTCGGTGAAATCATGATGCATTCAATCCCCCCTTCTCTTCGCATTTCATCCATGTAAAACCTCTCAATATGGTCAGCATATTTCTCGCTTATCTTACGGTTGTTTATGAACTCTCTTTTAAGTTCCATATAATTTGATTGAATGGTAGAAAATGCAAATTCCTCTATGTTCCTCCTTAGAACTTGAGGCAGTTTTGATGAATCCCACCCTTCTGTCAAATTAGTGTAACCGTGATATCCTTGACTTGTATCTATATCAGACTTCATGTAGTCTCTGGAAGTGATGATGCAAGGCAGTAATTGAATGTTGTTCCAGTTGACTATCCAAGGCAAAACATGGTTGTCTGAAGTCAGTCTTACACTGAGATTATCTATACTTATAAATGTACCCTTGTGTTCGAGGAGCTTGCATAATTCAATAGGAACCCACATTTCTTTGCTGTGAGGAATGATTTCCTTCACCACCGTAATTACATGAGAAACTTTTTCATCAAAGTGAATGGGCATGTCTGTCCCAGAACCGGACCAGCTACGATAATACAAACAATGAACAACACCAATACTGTGTTCTGAGTCCTTTTATTTTTCTATATGCATTCTGTTCATATAGACATGATTGGAAACGGCCGAATAACCACACTTTTTGGCCAGTTCTTCATTAGACAACGTCACCCAACTGACTTGTGGCCTACTGTCTGTTAGGAGAGAAAGGGAATACAGTCTGCGTTTCATGCTCTCCCTGAAGGCTGCCCTGAGGCCAGGTTGGCAAATGAGCTTAGCCTGAGCATTGGTCGCTTTCTTACATCTGTTAGTGGGACATCTCTTTGCATACCATTCAAAGTTCTCATCAGTCCTTGTGGAATCATATTCAATCAGATAAACATGTTCCTGGAGGCGAATAGGAAATATATTATCATATGTCTCAACAACATGATGCATGAGACGTCCGCAAACAGACGGTTGCTGCAGGTCTCTGACATGGAACCGAACACATTCAGTGTAATCATCACTTCTGCAGTTCAGTTCGTCCAAGAGAGCTTCTATTTGAAGCCAAGTGACAAAGGACACACAAGGAAAGAACAGTGTCTTGGGGTAGCCTCTCATGACGTCACAGCCATGCAACAAGGTCTCAGATCCAACTCTTGGAAAAGATTCCACATAGTCATTTCCACCCATAGTCAGATGCAAGAGCATTTCTAACTGCTTGTTCTTTTGTTGAGCCACTGCTGGTTTCACTCGGAATGCAATTTCTCTGTCGAAAAGCTGAAGTGTTTTGTTGCAAAACTCCTGTCCCATGTGGCACATCAACAGCAAATTTGGATCTGCGAGAGACAAAAGTGTCACCAGCATATCAGTGTCCTTTGAGATGACACAAGCTCTCCTGTTTGACTGCTTCATGAAAGACCATACCATGGGAATGATGCTGTCTGCCTCTACATATCTCACCTCTTGCAGTTTCAGTGCACGGAAGTGGGGATGGTTTAGCTTGCCGCACAGTTTCCTGCAGCTCTGTCTTGAGGTCCATCCTCTTGCAGGACCTGCTACTAAATATATTGATGTTTCCTGAGTGACAGGGTTTCTTGAGTCTTTCAACAGAGTAGCTAGTTCTTTTAGTATGAGAATCTGGTTCTTACGTTTGCACATGAACCTAGCCATGCTTCCTTTGTACAGACGACCAGGTTCTATTTCTTGAGTACGAGTTCTCTCTTGCATGCTGTTCTGTGGTACAGTTGTCCCTGCAGAATTTAGCAGAACTTTCCTCTGCAGCATTTCACTGAAAGTAAAGCGAGATCTTTTCCTGTGAGCAGATGATTTTGCAGTGACTGCATCCCCATCCATGCAGAGAAACACAAACTTTAGCACATCCTGCATGCCATATTCCTTTGCAGCTTCCCTCCATCTTTCTATGTGATCGAATACTTTGTTTCCGACAACACAGACCATCTCTTCCATAGAAAATGTCTGCACTCTATTTGTCACTATCCCAGTCTCGTTGTCAATGTCTATTTCACCGATCAAGTCAAACGTCTGGTTGCAGATCATATCATCTAGTGACTCGTATTTGTACACTTTTTCCTCGTTCACCGCAAAGGCTTTCCGGTTGTTTGAAATGTAAAACAGCTGTGTCATGTCCAATATCAGCATTTCTGTTTGTCTGAATGCTTCTTCTCTCGGTATAGGTTCTAGCCACTCTACATGGTGCTGTGGTCTTTTCTTGAGATACGTCTTGATTGAATTCTGAAGAAGCTGTCTTCCCAAAAGTGTGCAAAGTCCCATGTTGAATGGCCTGGTGAGGTGGGATATGATAAGTGGTCACCTACTACTGACTGCAGTGCCTAAAATTGAGTTCTCATTCCATTGTTAATTGATTTTTATCTGCAAGATTTATAAGATAGTCATGATATTCTGGCTCGAACAATGTCTGAAGGCCATCATATTCCTCTCCGGGATCCAAGCCATCATCATCCAGTGGCTCCTTCCCCATCAGCCTGAAGCCTTCTGCGTTGACATCCCCCATGTGTGGCTGACCTGTCACATAGCTTCCAGATTCATTTGTGCTCATGTCATCCCACACCGTGACTCTCTTCCGGGTCTTTCTTTTCCTGTTAACAGTTTCCTCTTCTCTTGTCACAATTTGTTGCTGCTTCATCATGATGTTAGCAATACCATCCAAATGTTCAGTGTATGTTCTCAGCTGACTTGGGGATAGATCAAACAACTGTTCAATGTTCTTCCTGATCTTAATGTGGATTGCATTCTCTGCACTAGTGCCAAGTCTAAGATGCAGTGGCCTACAACATTTCGAATGCTGTTTTCCCAAAATTAATTCACATAGATGGCTATGCAATATGTTTCGGTTTTTAATGAACAATGGTTCTGATCTTTCCCCTTTCAGTTCACTGGGAAAATAGAACATGTCTTTGAATTGGACTCCACCAAGGGAAAGCCAGAAGGTTCTCTTGTAGTCATTTCGTCTTGTGCTTACCCAACATCCAGAGGTAGTGTTTACTGTAATACGAGAAATGATTCCAGACACATCCTTCTCCACATTCTGAACAGACATCTGTGTTCTCCGTGCTATTTCACTCAAGCAAAAATAGTCTCGTATGCTGTCCACATAATCTATTCCTAGATCTCTGTACATGAGCTCATTCAATCTGTTCTGGCTGCCTGAGTTATCTTCGTCAATCAGTCTTCTTTGAATGTTGATCTCTCTTTTGTATAGCAATTTGTCTTTGCCTTTGTCTGTAATGTGTGTGATGTATTTGATGGGATCCATGATAACATATCTTGGTGCATCTTTGAAACTTCTCAGGACACCGATATAGTTGGATTGGTGGTATGTCTCATAGGTTTGTTGAGTCACAGACGTATCCATGGTTTCATCAAAGAATTTCCCAATCAGAGGCCACTCAAATTTTATCTCTAAGTAGAACAAGCTCTGACACAATTTGTTCTGGTCTCTGTCTTTTTCGTTCATGCAATAGATATATGGGACAGTAGACAATCCCATTCCATTGGGATTTCCAGCCATGCTTGATATGACATCTTTCCAATGTTCTGGATTACAACCTAATCGAGCATAACGACCATAGAGAAGAGTTGGTATGGACAGTACACTGACTTCCATTGTTTCATGGAAAATACCTGGATATTTCTTACATGCTGATATTAATACCAAGATATTATTGCATGTCACAACTCATATGAAGTAATGTTTCTACAAGAAGAAAGATATAGAGCTTTGGCCACATTTGTGTCATGTTGTGTTCCATTTTGCATTGAAATACTGGTCGGAGGTGTGATGCACTCCCCGATGCCTTGGCAATGTATGGTGATTGCATGGCTCTATACAAGCCTGGCTTTCAAGGCAACAGTTGCAAAACGATACTTTCCAGTGGAATTCACAGCATTTGGAGCATGCTGTCATGCATCACTATATGTGCTTACTGCATATACATGGCTTTCTTTTTTCAACCAGCTCTACACCTCTACCATATCATGCATGTTGCCATCTACTGAATATGTGGGAGCTGGAATGCTGATTGCATGTCAGAGAGGGGGTCTGGTGCGTGACTGTGAAAAGAGCATCAATTTTCTTAACAAAATCACTGTGGCACAGGCAAGATGTCCAACACAAATGCTGGGATATTCATTAGGAAACACATACATGGTTTTGGTCTATGTGTTCCGTTTCATACCTTGTGGTATATTTTCGATGTGGAACCTATACACATGGAACCAGAGCCGTTTTGACAGTACTGAATACATGTCGCCATCTGAGGTTAAAGTCAGTTCTCGTGACATGCCTCAAGTGAAACCTTTGATGTTTAGTGCATGTACTGTGATATTGTGCTGTATCCTGGAAATCGCTAGTTCGCACATACATCCCATGAGCTCATTTGAAGTAGTCCTCCCATATGTCTTTGGTTTATCACTCTATTATACACTAGCCACCAAGAGGATGAATGAAACTTCAAAAGACTTTATTTTCATCGTAAAAAATATGGTTTTCATCACTGGCATCGTTTACACTGTTGCAGACTTTGTGATGAATAGCACAGGAATATTATACCGATGTATTGGAAATGATGCAATAGAGAATGAACTCAAGCACACATGTAAAGATGTAGGTGATTTTTCTGCAATATCCAAGTGTTATAACATGATAAGCAGTTTGGATGACACATATTTTCACAGGGAAGCCTGCCCCGGACTCAATACATCTACATTTGTCATGTATACATCAAATATTGTGAAAGTAATTGTTCTTGCAATTGGAGTTCCATGCATGTACGCTGCCAAAAGTAAAAGGGGTTGACCTCTATGTTGCTCTCAAAGCTTTCAGTCTCTCTTCTAAGTCTTGTACAGTCACATCCTGACTAAGTAAAAGGTCCCCAAGACAACTAGATGTGTCCCTGTCCTTGACCAGTCCTTGTAACCAGCTCGAGAATCCGCTCTCTTCGTCATCGTTGTCTTCTGCATCTTCTACGTCTGAATTACATTCCATTTCACTGTACAAGTCCCTCATATTGTCTCGTTTCAACTTCATTCTGAGGGCCTTTTTATTGAGTTTTTCTGTAGAGGTTCTAGCATGGTGCTGAAGTTTTTCTCTGCAGTATTGTTCCATAAAGTGGTTTTGTTGCATAGCTTGCAGGAAATAGTTGTTATTTCTTAGCATATTCCGATTCAAGATGTCTCGAGAACTCCTGTGTTGCTTCAGTTGGCGTTTTAGGTTTTTCAACTGCAAAAATATGGATCTCAGTAATTCGACACTGTCAACTTCAGAACATTGCTGATCAGCTATCAAACACTTTGCCTTTTCAGTCAAACCATTCAATTTCTCAAGTAGAATGTTTTCCTGAACAGAAATTTGGACCAGTGAGATCCCTTTCACCCTTTTATTTGTGTCAATAGCATTCCGGAGTGCATCTTCAAAGCGACCTTTCTGATCTGCTATCCTCAGGAAAAGTCCTGCTATTCTGTATTTCAGGGTGGACATGATGTGCTTTGTCCTATGTGAAGAAAGACATCAGCAATATTATCATTGAATAACAAGTCCTACAATTAGGAGAGCAATGCATGTTAGAGTCAAGTGCTGTCAACTGGTTTTGTGCATATCCATTGTTGGGCTGAGTGTGATAACAATGCTGTTCATCGTGTTTCAGAACTTCAATGATGAGGAGGAGCAAAGCTGGATACCATCTAGATTTTTCAGAGATGAGAGTGTCTATGAGAAGAAATTGGAGCTGGCACTTTTGATCTATGTCACCACTTTCATTTCTCAATCAAAGTCTGTCCTCTGGTATTATCTCAGACGATTCCTGATGAAAAGAAAACTGTGTACACCATTGACACTGGGAATTATTCATGTTGCATTATCCATGACTTGCATTTCATTGTTCGATTTCCGAATCATTCATGTGCAAGGAACATCAAAACTCATGAGAAGTAGTATTTTGTTTGCTGATCTGACTAGTCTCCTTCTAATGGAGTCCATGGAAAGTAAATGAACATATTTACTATGATTTCGATGAGTGATCAAAGATGTGGACTACACCAGAGGAATACACAAGCACCATATTGCCACACCTCTACAGTGCGGCAATGAAAAAACTACAGGAACATTACAATGACGATGAGAGGCTTGTGCTGGTATACCCAAGTAAATATTGTACTGAGCTCAAGGAGATTGCAGAAGAGGATGCTAACTTTCAAGCTTTG
This sequence comes from Harmothoe impar, assembly GCA_947462335.1. NCBI lineage: Eukaryota > Metazoa > Annelida > Polychaeta > Phyllodocida > Polynoidae > Harmothoe > Harmothoe impar. Next base: position 3,166,743 of record OX381712.1, read on the forward strand.
ATCACAGCGATCACGGCTAAGATGGATGTGAATAGCATGTACCTGACAGGACTCAGTCGTTCGAACATCCCTCAACCTATTTCAACTATGCTACAAGAAGAATTCTGTAGGTCTGGCCTGATGGGTCGACTGCAACGTTTCATCCGTGATGTGGTTGCCATAAGCGAGACATATGGCTGGTTCGTATATGACACAGGTACAGATGGTGTTCCACATGTGCCTTCTGACTATCTCTTAGTGTTGCTTCCTCGTTTGCAGAAATGGGTTGCGATTTCCACCAATCCTGACCACAATGAATTGAGTCTAGGATTCATTAGACATCCAGGTAGGCTGTTACAGCCACAGAGTACTACTTCTGTCATGCTTCAAGCATATGAGAGAATGAAAAAACTCAGGATGTTTCATATGGAAGCAGTGCAATTTGCTTCGAAGCCACGATTTCTTGCCAGTTTCTATGACAGAACCAAGGATGCCCAAGATGGAAAAGATGCTCCATTTCTCGACAAGAAGTTGGTGAACCAAGCAAAGACAAACAGCGTCCTGGAGCAGATGGTCTCGCACCATGTTGCCACGACATCCTCACGTCTTCCACAGCAGGAATATGCTAGTCTGACATGCCAACTAGATGGCTTCGTGTCTGGCATCAGTAGAGACAAGTTGAAGGCCAAAGATGAAGTGACCAGGCTGAGATCAGAAATATCGATCAAGGACCAATGTATTCAGTCCTTGCTAAAAGACCAAGGAAAAGATCAAACCCATCTTACACCTTGTTCTACATACCTCACTGAAGGCTCCAAAGTGGACAGTGCACAACTTATGATTCACCCGATAGACATTTGCCAGCTTGAGAGGGAATATGACAAACAATGGATTGCAGTTGGCACAGGTGCCTCAACTACTGGAGACAAAAAGAGAAATGAAGCTGAAAATAACATGAATTATAACGACTTCTTGAATTCAAAGCGGGAGTTCTATCGTCGTATCATAACATATGAAATACTTCATGCTTGGAGTGAAACTTCAGGTATTTCTTTGGCAGGCCAATAAAAGTAGACAAGCCCAATCATTGTTGTCATTTGAATAAATTTTATTTCACTTTTTCCTACAAAAGACAGGTTCGAACAGCATGACATTTTCATTTGATGTCATGTATGTATGGAATATGCTAAATCTAGTCTTGTCTTGTATAGTCACCTCACCCTTGTAAGACATGAATTTCATAGCTGGCACTACTTCATCCACAAGTTCTTTCATCTGTGACATCCTTTCCACTAGTTCTGTTGAGATCTTATCTGGGAAGGCCTCACAGAGTGGTTCAACCATGCACTGGAAACCAAACACTAACTGATATATCAACGTTTTGTTGTATCTGACCAAGTAGAGCAGCTCAACGAGTGAGAGGAGCTGTTTGAACATGTGATTGACGATGACCTGTAGGCTTGGCTCAGGCCCATTCCAGAGAAAGGGATCATATGTCCGGGATCCATACTTTGTCTCCCATGCAGAGAGAATGTCTTCTGGCTTCAGTGTCAGGAGCCTTTCTTCTTTTTGTAGATCTCCTCCAACTATGGCTCTGATGTCTGCCAGTATCTGCTCGTCAGCCTGAGTCGGTGTGTTTTGCTTTTTGTCTGTGCTGGACAGTGGACATGATATCACTGTGGTATCCATTCCATCTGTGAAAGTCATTTCAGTTGGAAGGAGATGTTTGATGGTCTCTTGTGTTTCATTGTTCATGTCAGCCATACCATCTATGAAAAATCGGTGGTAACTGTTCAGTTTCCCCAACAGCTGGATCCTCTCATTTATCATTTCAGTGAAAATTGCAACAGTGCAAGACGTAGGGAAATTAGTGTGGAACTGACCCTTAAGGAACCTATTGATTCTGGTCATCCTGTCAATTCGATGATCCTCCACCCTACAGAACGCTATGAATAAACCAAACCATGGTTGATTACTGTCATTTTCCATAAACAACGAAGCCGCATCGATTCGAGTTGTGTCATACACCAGGAGATCCCCAGGTGAAATGGCATGGTTTCCTTTTATTTTCTGATCTGTCAGTGGTAGGAGTGCCATCAGGCCTTCCCCGATGTATGATTGTTTCTCCCCTACCTCAACATACTGTGCCACTTCAAAGGTGTTTAAGATATTTTGAGTATGGAGCAGCTGACAAAATATGTGTCGTATTGTTGGCTCTATGTGTAGTTTTAGGCAAGATGTTGGTAAGTGATGCATTCTTGCCATGCCAATGTCTAGTAGAGATGGGGTTTGAATTTCCCTTTTCATATCACATAGAGCTCTCTGGAGACTATCCATGTCTTGAATTTCCAGGTCCTCTATTCCCCATGCTGATTTTCTCACTCTCTTCAAAAATTGCTCGCTCATGCTTTGAAAAGGGCATTTCATTTCATGGTAATAAACCTGTGCTTGTTGTGTAATATATTGTATACACAATACTGAGAAACAGCAAATTCATATCCGGAAGGTGACCATTTCCGTCAGATATGGGAAAGAAAAAGTCGTGAAAAGTGTGCAGTTCAAAAGATTCTTGTGTAGTGGTCTCAGTCTTGTTTGAGGGATACGTGGGGGAATTTGTAGAGCTATTAGATTCTTGTGATACAGGGTATGATGCTGTGGTTACTCTTCCATTTTCGTTCAGCCTGGTTGTGCTGCCATATAACTCCACATGGTCTGGAGTTGTTACGGGTATCTGTGACATGTTTGTGTTATTTTCCCCTGCACAAGAATATCTGCCGTTACCCACAAGTAAGTCATGACATATCTCTCTGCAGTCTGTGCAACCGTCCACACAGGGAACTGGGGGTGCATAGACCACTGTTGTATTCAGTTCCACCGGTAGGACAATGTCTTCCGTTGCCTGAAATATGGCAAAAGACCATTTCTTTGTTGTTCTCGCTCTGAATAGCTTCAGTTCCAGTGGTCCCTGCAGAGAAACAACTCGAACAGGATCACTGCAGTTCACCTTAGCACACACTGTCATCTGAGAAACCAATGTAGATGACACACAATGGGAAGAATTGGCATATATAGTTTCTGATCCTGAGTTTTTACACTGTATCACAAACTTGAAACTATATGGCCTGAGAAGTCTTGCATGAGTCCAAAATGTCATATTCTCATATGAGACAGGGACCACAGAATCAAAAGACAGGCACACCATGCTCCTGTTATGTATATGCGTTGCACCTTTGTATCTGAAACTCACCGGGAACGTCTTGTTGAAGATTATTGTGTCTCTGTCCATGCTGTATGACTTTCCATTGCACAATAAATGTTGGGGGTTAGAGACCAAGTCATTGCAACTCCTATAGCAACCCCTGGGACATTTTTCAGAGTAAAGTTTACACACATCCATGCCAGAAAATGGCAACCTGTATCCCATAGAATACTGTGTACTTGAAAAATCTGTGATTCTGTGGGATGTTGTGCCATCGGAGAATGATATATCCATGTTGGTATCATGTTTAATTGCTCCATAGTTGTGACAAACTATGGTTTCATGTTCACCATCAGAATGCATCGATGTACTGATTTCACACAATGAAGGATTCCATGTTCTAGTCAGAGCAGGCCCTTGATTGTGATTGGACTTCTCAAGCTTGTATGTCAGGTGCAAGCATGTCACATTTGCATTAGGTATGTGAACAACCTTCTTCACTACCACCCTACCATACTCAGTCAAAGCTCTCTGCTCCATGTGTACGATTTGCTGTTTCGTTAATTTGTCTGCACCCATATGACGCTTCATCGGTATGCCTTTGCAGGAATACATTCCTTTTGCATTATACACAGAATGGCATGATTCCTCACATGGTGTGCACACCTTGTCATGACATGCAAATGGGTCAAGTGAATGATGAAAATAGCTGTAGACACTATGGTCTAGGTTTCCAGTGAAACGCTTGTTGTAGATCCTTTTACTGTTTTGATGTCTCACTTTCACTGAAGTGAACATAAAGGTGAACTTGTATAGCAACGGATCAAATGGCAGTCTGACACAAATGATTGTATCCAGGGTACATGCTGATCTTGTCATGTTAAAAATCTTGTCGTTTTTGGACGTGTCTTCATAGATCATGTATACCTGGTCTGAAATATAAGTCTCATCTTGGGTCAACAATGGTTTGTTGTACCTGATACATGTTGTCCAGTGAGGTGGAAGTAATCTCACTTCTTTTATGTCTATATTGTGTTCCTCATCGAAGGTCGCTGATCTGATTTTTCTCATTGGGATGTCCCGCTTCTGCCCTATGGTTGCTGATGTTGCTGCAAATATCAGTAACAGTGCTAGAAGAAGAAACATGCTAGCCATTTTTAATCGGGACTCTGCTTAATCTGATTCTAATGATGAACATAATTTAAAATCTCAAGTTCAAAATCCAATTTTGAACAGCTCATTCTGTGTATGGTGCATGCTGAAGATCCATGTAGAAAGATTTCGTCAAAATGCCAAACTTTATTGAATCGAAAGGGCTGCTAATCCAGGACCTGGAGACATATGGTTTTGTCATAGGGAAGTTGGATGACTCAGCAATTCAACAGCTCTCATGTGCCAAGGAACACCTTCTACAGGAAATCAACAGACCACCTTATTCCACTCCAGTCAGTGGCTATTCTACCATTGAGCACATGCCTCCATCTTGTCTACATGTACAGACCCTTCCATGCATCACAGATGTCTTCAGAGAGTACTACCGCACAAGAAATGTAGTCTTTACATATGATGTTCCACTACATGTACCGCCACAGGAAGAACAGAGATACAGAGGATTAGGCAGACTGAACTATCCCGTTGTCGCTCTCATTGTCTTGAACAAGCAAAAGATAGGTATACAGGATACAGAAGTTGATATCGGAAATGTTGTGTTCTGGAAGGTGGACACAGTTAACAAATATTGCTTCACATTCAATAAGAGTCAGTCTGATTGGTTTGGTCTTTTCACTGGATTCTGGCCAGAAAGGAATGATCGCTATGGTGTTGAAATGAGGCAGTGGTTGTTTGAGACTGGACAGTTCGGACTGTTCCATGAAGGAGTTGTCACAGATGGAAAAAGAGGAGAAGAAGTTACATCCTCACGCGCCCACATGTTGAGTGATCAGGAGATGATGAGTACACTGATAGGCACAAACAGCAACATTCCATTCACACGTGCATACGCATTTCACTTCCCTGGAAAGCTCCTAAACATTTCAACAACAGAAATACTTGGAAAGAAAAAAGCAGATCCCTTTGGTCAGATGCTATATGGAACGATAGAAAATGTCAAGAAGCAACTGTTTCCTCAAGTTATCCCAACAGTAGCGCAGCCAAAAGCACCTGCAAAACCTCCAAGGGAAAAAAAGGTCTTGACTGAAATCACGGGAAATAAGAGCATGACTTTATCTGGACCATTACAAGGGAAAACACCTCTCCAAGCTGCGGGTAAATCTAAATCCAAGCCAATAGTAGACAAAGCATTGAAACCTCCCAGATGCAGGAAGACAACAACAAAAAACAAAGCGGGAAGAAATGTTCAATTCAAAGAGGAGGTTGATGTGTCTTTCTTTGACGACATGAAGGAGGATGAGGAAAAGCCTTCCAGGAGTTTGCCAAAAGTCCCATCTATGGAAAAGAAGAAGAGGAACAGAAAACAGAAGTGTATGAAACCCGTTGAGGTTGTGGGAACCGTGTCCAGTCCTCCAGTCTGCCCCTCTGTAGATCTGAATCCTGATATCAATGATACCCTGCCTCCAGCAAAGCTGTTGAAAAAATCTGAGGTGGAGAACCAGATCAATCTGATGCACACTGCTATGATAAGGATGATAAAGAAAACAAAACCAGAAGAACCTTCATTCATGGATGTTGTAACAAATATTGGACTGACAAATTGCATTGAATATCCAAAGGCAGACTGCATCACAACAATTGATCTCACCATGAAAGATGACACAGAAAGAGAAAAAGATGTCATGAGGAAGGAGAAAACAGAAGATATTGTGGTGTTGATTGATTCAGATGAGACTGCTATGGACACGGATGACAATGATGTCATTTGCCTAGATGATGATGACATTCAAGAGGTGACACCAGCACACAACATCAGCCCTCCAGTGCAATGTGATGTGAACCCTCAGTCAACATATGAGATGGACTCTGTTTCAAGAAGACAACTCATGGAGGACCTTGATTTATCAAGTGACTCAGACGACGATCGAGATATGTATATGGCAACAACACCTGTTCCCAATGCAATGCAAAATGACCAAATAAACAGAGTAATGGAACAATTACGCAAAGGGTATAGCTATTCCAGTGATGAAGAATCACTAGCTGAAAGGACACCATTGAGGAGTTTGATAGACAATGCAAGAAATGATGCTCCTTTCAGGACTGTGAACTATAAAGCACACCATGGAAATGTGTATTGTTGCAAGTCTGACATTCCTGTTCAAACTCTGTCAAAACATGTGCTTTACCTATCAACAGATGATGCAGTGAATGATTTTGTTCATAAAAGCTGGAACACTGAAAATATCTTCAGGGTTTATTTCTTCATGGGTAATGATGTTTCAACTAAATACGAAATCAGAGGGGGAAAAGCAAGGTCACCAATTGAATGTCTGAAAGCATTGCGCACTCTGTTCTGTAACAGGCATGGGTTCCTTTCAAAAAAAACAAGAAACAAGAAACTGCTGCCTGACAGCAGCTTTTCACTCAACAGAGAAGCAACAGAACTGGAGAAGGACCATCAATACAGAGTGGACAGACACCCTGGTAAGGCAGGAGTTTGTTGTCCCATATGCTACCCAGTCTTCAGCATCGAGGAAACAATCCATAGAGACAGAAAAGACAGATTCGACAAGTTGATGTTGACAGAATATGCTGGCAGAGTGTTGAATCTTGCAGAAGATCCAGGCATGTCAGATGGGAGCAAAGAAAACAAAGGACGATACCAAAAAGCTTTGACTAAATTGACTCAGGTATTAAGAACAATCAGCGCCGACTGTAGAAAAAAGGAAACGCCTATTCATTTGAGTGTCCTCACATCGTCTGAGATCCTCAATTCACATAAAAGCACTGCCACCATGATCAAAGATGCAATGAAGATATATGTCGACGACAAACACATGTCTGAGACAGAACTAGATGCGAAGATATGGGACATTCTTCTCTCAACGGAGGAGATGCAGAAGATTCACATGATGAAGAAGGACAAGTACTATAAATACCTGTACAATTCCACACAGCCACATGACCTCTTCTTGAAGGTGCTTCTTTACAAGCACAATGAATTCAAAGATATTTTCTCTCAGTTGCAATGTTCTATTGAATAACCAGCTGCCGCTCCTGTATGATAAGGACTGCTAAATGAAAAATGTTTTACAATGTTCTTTTGAATAAAGATTTCATGATCACAACTCATGTTCTTTGTTTATTTATACTCGTGTGTCTACTCTTGTCTCTCGACACTGTGTTTTCCATACAATCAGTCCAAAGAGTAAAGTAACAATGAGAGTGAATGTTGCATATTCAATGATAACTACAATGTTCACACTTTGGTTTTGATCTGCAACAGGAATAAACGGAATTTCTGATGAGATGTCGTTCTTTTCTGTCATGGTCTGGTTGTCTAGAATTGTTTGACCCTCACATATATATTGACTTCCATTTGCTTCTTTGCAAAGTTCTATACAAATTCCCTGGCAATGTCCACATTGATCTTCTTTCATGCTAACAGCTTGCCTCCTCACAGTAACATTCAGGTATCCAAGATCAAACGTCTTTTTTTCTGAGTTCATTCTTATTGTATGTGTTATGTCATGTTCGTCCTTGGATCTCAGAGACCAACTGGTATTTGTAGCTATCAGATGAAATGGTCCTTTCACATGTCCCTCAGCACAATATGCCCTTGCACAGAGTGGTGTTTGTGTATTGTCAGGCCTCACGACATATGTCCTCATCTCACAGCTCTTTTCGGGATCGTAGAAAGAGATTGTTCTCTGTCTTCGATTGCATCTATATGTCATCCTGTATCTGTCTGTCCTACCTATATCAACCTCATCATAAGAATGCCTTCCCCGGTTGATGCAAGAAATGCTTGTGATGTTGACACACAGCAGATTTCGATCTGTGAAATGGACTGCATCTTTAGCTTCAAACTTTAAAGGAAAATTAGAGCTTTCTTTCCCATAGTTCACTTGACCATCCAGCACATCAGAAAACCTTTCCTTACAAAGAATTCCCGAATAGTACCCACCAATGCCTATGTGTCTGCACATCTGCATGCAGTCACCAGTACATGTCAAATTATAAAACTGACAAAAGTCGTTTGTTGCAACAAGGCTACCTATTGTATGGCCAGGTTCCATAACTATTTCTCTTTCTGTCAGATTTGATGACCTCAGACGTATGGTTCCCTGAAGAACTGCAGATTTCAGTGTGGATTGCATTTCATGCAATGTATAGAATGTTTTGTTGATATGTGTACAAACAGAGTCGGTCAATGAGCCATCGACCAAAATCTGTGGATTACACATATCAGAAGTAAAGTTCCTGCTAACAACGTTGTCTGGGAAATGTATGCTGAGCTGACTGGCATCTATACTAAAGTTCTGAGTGGCACACGACCCACTACAGACACCCTTGAACTCAGTGTCCAAACACAAAATTCCGCTGTCACTCTCATATCGCATATTTCTCACAGTGCTTCCCGACACTATAGCATATGTCATCAATGCAACTACTATGTTCAACATTGTCATTTCCATCATACATCTCTTGTCGATAATACAAGCTGCAAATAATTCAGTGGCAGCAACATCATGTGGGTACGCCAGTCCGCTGAAATTGCTGGCGGCAAAAGGTAGTTCTACGCTGTACGCAAGGTGGCACCAACAGACCGCAGCGACATCTAGTGTTTCATCCTGAAACCAAGAGCAGTACCGCTAGACCAATCAGATGACTCGTCTCATGGTTTCGGACGTGACGTGACTCTAGACCAAGCAGCGCAAGCGTACCAACGAAGCTATGACATCAGCCTTTTGCGTCGCACGAGTTCTTCTAGAGAAGACATCCAGACAAAGTAAGGCATTTTAAATCGCTATCATTCGATGGTTATTTCTTGTCATCGAAGATATTTCAGATGGAAACTGATGTAAGACATACTATATGTGTTGGATGTGTCCTAATTTCTGGTAGATGATGCTTCTTCTCACTGTGAAATGAGTAATTACCAACCTCTGAATTAGAACCAACGTGTCATCCGCCATCTTGTTCTACCCGTTCGCCTCAGACTATGATGAAAACACAGACAGTAACTATGATTCGAGTAATATGTTTATCTGTAGGAACAAGTGTCAATTATGCTATGTCGCGTTACTCGTGCTGACATTCCAATCTGATAGCTTCAGGCATGTGGTTTCTATTCATTCAGGCACACAGTGTCCACACGAAATCAGTGTACCAACCGACTCATCATGGTCCTAGCCGGCGAAGCAGGTGGGTAACGGTTTCTTTCGTTTGTGGTCGATTTCAGTCGTGAAGGGGCTTCCCCACTATAGATGGGCCATGTCCCAAAGGAAGTATGTGTATGCATCATATTGCTGGGAATAATTCCCCCATCTATCAAAACCGACAGACATTGTATCGAAATAAGCCTATTGCTTTGTAGCCCAGTATTGAAATCTCTTTTTTTATTTCAGTTCCTCACTGAGTGACCGTGTCTGAATCCAGTGATCCCTGAACGATAGAAACCGAGTGACCGTGTTTGAATCCAGTGATCCCTGACAGATAGAAACCGAAACCAGTTCCTCACCGAGCACGCCACACTGGACGGCATCATGGGTGAGTAGATTTCCATTCAATTGATTCTGTGATGATGTATTTCCTGATATTATGCTGTAGCTAAATGATTTGCTATTGTCTTCCTGTACAGGAGGAAAAGTTCGACGAGAAATTAATATTTCAACCATGTATGTTCACTCTCCCCCGGCACTCCAAGCAAAAGAAGAACGATTGCTCCACTGTAAAATTAGGAAGAAAAATGTGTCTTAATTATGTACTAGCGGTTTCAACTATACATCTGTCAAAATTAAGAGTAGCATTCAGCATATCGTCGAATTGTATGTGAAGAGAGAGAAGGGTCGGGTATCCTATGGAAATATGCATGTTTGATATTTTAAACTTTGTCATGGTGGAATAATCTTTTTTTTATATATATGTGTCTTAATTGTGTACAAACAGTTTCAACTATACAACTGCCGATATGGGGGTAGCATTCAAAATATCGTAGAATTGTTTCTGAAGAGAGAGACGGGTCGGGTATCATATGGAAATATGCATGTTTGATATTCTAAACTTTGTCATGATGGAATAATTTGTTTTGTTTTTAAATAGTGATCTTCGTTCACAAATCTAAAGAGTTCAGAAACCTCCCATGAACTAATCCTTCCCATTTGAATGCACATCAATTATCATACAGTCAATGCTGCTTTGATATTGATTGTTTGGTCAGTCGACACATGAATCCCTCCCACAACACAGTAACTCTCGAGCTAGATAATTTTAATGTTATAATCACTGTGTAGGAAAACATCACTTGAAACGTGTGTGACACAGTATTAAACTTCTGTTGACAGGTATCATTTGATAAGATCGACACTTCCTCAAGAACATGCAATCTGAACCATAATGGATGTAGAGTGGAAAATTGTGATCCCCTTGATCTGTCTGATGATACTATATCTTTCATATTTGGTGTATGCTGTGCTGTCAATGTGTCATCAAACTGGTGTTTGAAATATTGTATGAGAAGAAGGGAAAGGGCATCCTATGAAAAAATGCACGATACAATTTGTCGACATCTGCGTCAGATTCAGACATTTGAGCATCGTAATGAATTTTGGACAGTTCTAGGTCAAAACCTCTGATTCATACAATCTCCATTTACTTCAATATCCTACAGGCTTTGACATAGTCCCTCGATCGCTCAACCAACACTTCTCAAGAACTGCTGAACTATGCCTGAAGTAGATTTGACACATCTGATCCTCGTGATCTGTGTAAACATTATGGTCGTTGCATATGTGGCGTATACTTTAATAATAATTTATTTTGGGTGTCACTTGAAGCATACATGAACACAGCCAGAGAAAGACACGCTCAACACTTCATCAAGAACACTATAATGGACGTAGAGTGCAAAATTATGATCCTCTTGATCTTTCTGATAATACTTTATCTTGCATATTTGGTGTATGTTGTGCTGTTAATTCAGCAGTTGTGTCCTGGCGTTTGAAAGATTCTATGAGAAGAGGGGTAGGGGCATCCTATGGAAATATGCATGATACAATATGTTGACATATTTGAATTTTGAGGATCATGATAGACATTGAACAGTTATAGGTCAAACCCCTGAGTCATACAACTTCCATTCATTTCAATATCCTACAGGCTTTGTCCATCCACCAGTCAAGCAACACTTCCCAAGAACATCTGAACTATGCCTGAAGTAGATTTGGAAACTGTGATCCTCTCGGTCTGTATGCTAATCATAGTCATTGCATATGTGGCATACAATATTATAATCATGTATTTTGCGTGTCACTTGAAACATACATGAACACGACCAGAAAGAGAGATGAAGATGACACGCAGGTTTCTTCCTTTACTATGGCTTGCAGTGGTGTTCTATCTGTCAATGACAAGAAGAAAAAGTTTGATTAAAACTTATTTTCTTGGTGACAAGAAGTGTCAGATGAGGATTTGCAGTTGTACAAGCATTCAACCTGAATTTGTGGTTGTCTACAAGCGGATATGGTTGGCAAACAATCTGACACTTTGTGTATTTAGTGCCCGAAGGAGGAGTGATATTTCGGTACCGTAGAAACAGATTGTAATTGGCCCTGAATACATGTATGGGATAGAAAATAAACCCCTGGACACCCACAACTACAACAAACGACTGTCCCTGTATTCAGATTAATTGATAGCCTTGCTTGGAGCTGAAGAACCACTGAAAGAGACGTGTCTGTCCAAGTTGATACATGTTCTTCTTTCTCTGAAAATGTGTCAGACAAGTCCAATGTGGCTACCTCGGGTTTCGTAGACTTGTCTATTCAAGTTTGGACAGGACTTCTTGATACATGTCAGGACTTGTTTTCTTTTTTCTCTGAACAGGTTTCAGACAAGTCCATGCCTGTTCACTAGCATTCTCAAAGAGATTTGTCTGTTCAAGTTTGGGCAGCACATGAGTTCTTGATACATGTTATGACTTGTTTCCTTTTTTCTCTGAACACGTTTCAGACAAGTCCAAGCCTGTCCACTAGCCTACACTAGTATATAACAGCAACGTAATCACAGAGTTTCATCAGTTGCTGTCTAACAGGCACTATGGCAACTTCCTTTCCAGATCTCCTCAGGCCTTATTGCATGCAGGCTAGCAGGAATAGTGGAAGCCTCTTGTATGAAGCAGTCTGCACAAACAACACAGACCTGTTGACTGAGATATTGAACTCGGGAAGAGCATGTCATCTGGATTTCATGCATGCATACTTTGAGTCGCAATTGTTTCCAAGTACTGTAGCCAAACGGCCAAGGATCTTCAATGACGAATGGACAGCCTTACATCTCGCTGTGTACCAAGGCAAGTCAGAGATGGTGAAGTTGTTGCTGGAAACACATAATGCAAGAGTGAACGGGCACACGATACTCTTCTTCTTGAGCCCCCTGATGATTGCCATTGGGAAGGGGCACCACAACATCATGAAGCTGCTGCTTGCACATGGTGCAGATGCAAATGACAACACGGGGAGGCAAGTACCTCTGTCTGTTTATCATGAAAAATCAGTTTATAATGTTATTTAGTTAATAAAATTTATACATTTACATCTCTGTCTTTCTTAACAGATTCTCAACTCCTTTGATGATTGCCATAAAAAAACAAGACACTATTGCATGTGAAATTCTGATGTCAGCCATCCGTCCTCCTGATGTGAACTTTTATCATAAGAATATGGAGTACTCTTATTTGGCCCAAGCTTGTCTAGACAACTCGACTGACATTGTCGGATTTCTTGTACGTGCAGGATGTAACGTAGAATTCATGGCCAGAAATGTTGCAAATGTTTATCCACTGTACATAGCTGTGAGGCAAGGCGACTGTGCCACGGCTAAGGTTCTTCTTGATGCAGGGGCTGACATACACACGGAATACAGGACAACCAATAGCAGTAGCTTATTTTTCTTTGCCATTCTGAAAGGTAACACAGAAATCTTAGAGATGTTCCTCGAACGCGATAGGTCTTTGGCACACAAGAAATGTGGGTCGAGAGCGTTTGCATGTAACCCCGTCACCGTTGCCGCTTCTATTGCTAGATTAGATATGATGAAAATTCTTGTGAGCCATGGAGGCAAAATAGACTGTTGGGATGAGATTCTCTGCCCTCTACACGTTGCTGCGTACATAGGGGACGTCAGAATCATAGGGTACTTGCTCGAAAGAGGTGCCAAAGCAAACAACAGATTTGTTCATTCCAGTCAATTGTGGTACATCACAAAGGAACTGACAGGATGGCAGACTCCCCTTTCCATGGCATGTGCCATGGGTAAAGTAGAGGCAGTGATGCTCCTTCTGGGCATGGGGAATGCATCCCCAACATGTGAACACAATTTGTGCTTGAAAAATTATGCATTCATGGAAGCTATCAACGAAAATCCCATCGTGATGAATCTGCTCTTGTTGAAGGGTGTCCCCTTTGCCATTAGATGTAAATGTCATGGCTCCTCCAGTCTGCTAGACAAGGCTATCTGCAGGGGCCACTACAACATGGCTGCACTGCTCATTGCACACGGTGCAGCCCCTGACTGGTCCTGCCACGAAGGCACTCACCACGATCTGATTCCCACATTTTCTAACGAACTGGTCAGTGCTATGTACTCAGCGGGCATGGCAAACAAATATAATGTTACATGCCCTCCATCCTGCCGTGCTGTGCTACAGAGGCTGCATTGGCAGTTGAAAGGGAAGGGCGTCAAAAATCCAGACACTCTCCAACTAGCCTCTATTCAGGCACTCAGGTTCCAGTTACAGAGCAAATGTATTCTAGATCCTACTTCAACCACACTCTGGCATCTGATCGATTGCATAGTGATGCCAGCTTCCTTGAAATCAATGTTGAAGCTAAAGCAATGCATCAAATGGTAGCTATTCCAGAAACACTTGATTCCAGACACCTGAGAGAGAGAATTTACCCTAATCTTCTCCTTGTTTCTCTGACAGGTTAGACAGGGAAGTTTTCACTCCTCTCATGCTGGCCATCAATAAAGAAGACATAGAAGCTTGCCAAATTCTCTTGTCCTCGAGCCCTCGTTTGGAGGTCAACTTTTTTCATCCGAAGATGATCCACTCCTATCTGGCGAGAGCATGTTACAGGAACTGTGCTGATATAGTGAGACTGCTTGTTTCTGCAGGGGCAGATGTCGACTTCATAAGGATGCCAACTCCATCTTCATATCCCCTGTGGTTGGCTTTGATAAATAGTAATCTCGAAATATTCCAGATATTGCTTGTGTCAGGGGCAAACACGATGAACAAATACAAAACAGCCAAAGGGGGTACCTTACTCTACGGTGCAATGTACCATGAAAAAATGGCGATCGTAGAGTGTCTTCTCACGTGGGACCCCTCACAGGCCAACAGCTCGTGCTGTTCTGCCGATAATCAGTGTTGTCCAGCCACTGTTGCTGCATTTCTGGGTAACCTGGAACTGTTGAAACTCATCCAGAAACATGGAGGAGATATCCTTGACCCTAACTTCACGTTCACACCCCTCCATGCTGCTGCATTCATGGGTAGGAAGGAAATAGTCCAATATATTTTGGAGATGGGAGTGAACCCAAATCAAATTCTGCTCTATGCACAATCGATTTCTGTGTTGGACTCGTTCATTTGGGGTTGGCAATCACCACTTTCCATGGCATGTTCACGGGGCAACATAGACTGTGCTCTCACCTTGATCGAAGTGGGCGATGCATCACCCCAAATAAATCACAACCTTTGTTTGAAATGTCCAGTGTTCCTGAAACGTGTGAATGATGATCCCATCTTGATGCATGAGATGTTACTGAGGGGACTATCACTCGCAGGGGAATGCATTTGTCATGACAACAGAACAAGACTTGTAGACCAAGCCATCAGCATGGGCTTGTACAAACTTGCGACACTGCTGGTTGTTCACGGGTCCATGCCTGATTGGAAGGGTGAAGGGATACCTCTTTTGATCAGTCAGTTTCCAGACAATATGATAGCAGCGCTGATCATGGTGGGGGTTTCGAAGAGCTGCTACACCGGTTGTTCAACTCTTGTCAAAACTGTTTTGAAGCGTGAGATGCACTGTAGGGACAAACAGTTTCTCAGTCTGGAGAGCCTCTGTGTACAAGCAGTGAGATTTCAGCTTCAGAGAAAGTTAGAATCAAATGTGGCATCTAGCTCTGTCTGGCCAGTGATAGACGATAGTTTGAAGATTCCAACCTGTCTGAAGGAAATGTTGAAACTCGATGTCTACATTACTCTCTGAACTCTCTTTTTAATTTGTTACTTCAGATTCATTTTGAGAAGAACCATTGACGTTGATTCTAGATATAAACCGAGGAAAGATGAAATACACTATCAGGAGCCTGTTGATAAATGCTGTCATTGATTCCAAGTGTGAGAGGGGAGACGACGAAGTTTTCTCATATGTTCAAGATAAAAAGGAGGAGATTACTTGCAGTGAAGACATGCTTCCATTGATCATGAAACACTTCCATCAGTCTTTGAGCCATAGGAAGTGGATATACTATGCATTCCTGATGGTAGATGCAGGAGTCTGTTTTCTCCAGCCCCTGCATGGCATACTGAAGGAACGTATGATAAAACATGATCTCTCCAAGTTTTCTGCTGCTGAGGTGCTAGGGTATGCGTTGAAATTTGGTGCTGGCACCAGAGAGCTAGTAGGGGAAGAGATTCTCACTT
This sequence comes from Harmothoe impar, assembly GCA_947462335.1. Taxonomy (NCBI): domain Eukaryota; kingdom Metazoa; phylum Annelida; class Polychaeta; order Phyllodocida; family Polynoidae; genus Harmothoe; species Harmothoe impar. The sequence goes on from OX381712.1 coordinate 3,182,756, forward strand.
GGGAGAACAGCCTCTCACATCATCTATCTGAGAATGATCATCACCCTCAGTACTTTGCAGAGAAAAATATGCCAGAAAGTGCTCTCATCGAAAGTGTGCTCGACATGCTTGCATGTCGGATGGAAAGGAACATTTCATGTGAGAATACATCTGTAGATAATATTTTTGCCATTCCAGAGATATACTTGAGCCGTTATTCAAAGACTGACAGAAATCGCGTCTCTGCATTTCTGAAGTCATGGTGTGAGGATCTGATCAGTTTTGTTGTCGCAACTTCAACCATGTCCCCTGACAGTGTAAATTTGATGAAACTGTTCTTTGAAACAGATTGAAAGTGTAACATGCATATTTCCATATGGATCTTGACATTCTGTTCCTATGCTATTGACTGTGAAATATTTATTTTGTGTTAAAAAGAAAGAAACAAATGTATTGCGTGTTGTTTGAATTTGTGAAACCAGGTTCTGTTGAGTGTGTGAACTATATCGAGTTTGATAGAAAGTATAACGCGTTTCCAGTTATTTATGTCAGCGTTTCTTGTGTACAGCAGCTCCTGTCCTTCAGACATGTATACCGTATACTTTGATTCTCTTACTCATGTTTTTTTATGTAGAAGGTATGTAAAACCTGATCTATTTGTGTGTGTGTAACCCCCTTCTTTACGATCTACTGGATGAAGGTGCTGACTCATTCTTTTCTTGCCATGGTTACTGTATGAGAAGGTCGTTCTGAGAATTGTTGTGTAACATGTATGATTTTGGGAGGGGGGTTGTGTCCTCCACATTGCGAAGTATGATTTAAATGACGATGAACGGGCCAACTTGCATCTTATATCTGTGTATTGGATATATTGATCTGTAACTAAATTGACCAAAATCCTGTATCGTATGTATAGTATATCTCCCTTGCTAGATCCACCTGGTACACCATTACACACTGTAAGCTCTTCTCGCTAGTTCTGTGTGTATGTAAAATTGATCCGATATCATGGAAGAAATATATATATTTGTTAAAATACTGAAATGAGTCTTCTTTGTTCTATCAGAAGTTCAGACTCATGTGACATGCATTTTCTGTAAAATATTGGATATATTTATTTGTAGCTCGTGAGATGAATAACAACATTGAACGAAATCCTAAAGCTTTGTCTCTCAATACGGTAGATTGTATCATAGATCTCCTTTGCTAAATCCACCTTGTAAACTGTAACACACCGTAAACTGCATATACTGTTCACACTATTCATGTGTGTATGTAAAACTGATATGATATCATGGAAAAATACATATTTGTAAAAAAATATATATATCATCCACCTTTTCTTCTATGAGACATTTTGAGAATCCTTGTGTGACATGTATTATGTTGAGTCTTGAAGTCTGTAAACTTTGATTCAAATAATTATGAATGTGGCCAGCTGCCTGTGTGTATCTCCCGTCTTCAAACTGAGTTCATTGAACAGTGAAGTCTTGTTATGCTTGCTTAATCCACCCTTTTTTTATTATGCTCCACACAGCAAACAGTATTTCCATGCACAAATAATAGAGTTCCTTGAGGTGTGATTGCCATCCTTTCGCATGTGCTAACAGATACACAAAAACTCTGAACTGAGAGTATTTTAAACGTTGTTTTCAGATAGTCGTCACAGTAGAAGTTATTTCTGTAGCAATCCATACCGTACCGGGAGATTGAAAGCTCCATGGAATCACTTTTGAGAAATATGGTGTGAGAATGTGTGAGAAAAAAACCATTGTATCTGTGCCACATGCCCTCGTACTTCTTGTATCTGGTATCTTTGTCATTGTCACAATGTGCATGTGCAGATAAAATTCATAATTGCTCCCTCTTATCTTTGTGTGGTACTGTCAGTGCAACACACTGTGTTTAGTCTGTGCCACTACGCTCAACAATTCTCTACTTCATCAAAGAGCATCATCATGGTCAGAACGTGATTAGAATTTTGTGTATATCATGACTGAATGTGCTTAACCACGGTGAAAGAAATGCTGAGCTAAACCGTACTATGAACAGAATATATTTACTCGCCTGATCTATGATATATTATATACTCAGTGAGAATTCTTCTATTATAATAAGAAGTCACTCTGAAGGTTCTTATTTTATGGCATTCTCTGTTTCCTCAAAGAGCAGGATCATGGTCAGAACATGATTAAATAGTTGTGTATATTTAAATGTCTATGTATGTACCAGTGGTTATTCTACTGATAGACCTTATTTTCTGAACTTCTTCCTGAATGTGCTTGACCACGGTGAACGAAAAGCTGAGCTAAACCGTACTATAAACAGAATATATTTACTCACTTGATCTATCTATTTAACTCATTCTATTATATATGAAGGTACTCTGCAGGGTCTGAACTGAAGTCTTATTTTATGAAGTTCTCAGTTGTATGTATCGTCTAAATGGCTGTGAATAGTGTCATGATGTGAACCGAAACATTGTTCGATGGTTTACTGACATTTAGTTTGAGGAGCAGAAAGAAATTGTTCTTCATTCAGTGTTATGTGTATATTTCTTGGTGAAGCATTTAATTATTGTGAAAAGCTAAACAAGAACCGACTTAACTGCCATATGCAAAGGTTTGTGACAAGAACAGCATTGACATGTGTATCACTTCCTGCATGAATATGATTTCTGTCTATTTTTACAAGAGCAATAAATACGTATCTGTAAACCTGTCTTACTCGTTCTCTTTTGCCATAACAGTAGGAAACGAGAACAAAAAATCAACGATACTTGATATTCAAACACTTTATCATCGACCTTAATAAGTATAGTATGAATAAAAGAATGTTCAATTAAATACATATAATAGTAACACTGAATTAGAAAAATGGTTTTGACAATCATCTTTCAGTAGCTTTGTGTGTTTGTTAGAAACTCTACGAGACCTGTGATTTCATATAAGGGTTTGACACTAGGGGGCGATAGACTTAAAAGTTCGGTCCGCCAGGTGGAGTAGGTGGGTTCTTTTTTGGTTTGACGGCAGGGGGCATGACCGAGCTGCTCAAACCAGGATAAGATCTTACATGCATTGAAATATTGTCTCTGAGGCATATCGCAGCCAATTCTAGTGGTGACATGATGGCAGTTACCTGCATCCTGTTTACAGGGGAGCACAAGAGAGTAAGGTCGTGGAGGGTATGGTGTAGTAATTTCATCCCCCCCTCAAAGACAGAGAGAACTGTATCCACATACAACTGTCTCTCTGACTTCGACAACTTTGGGGATGCCATCACTAGATCTAAAGGACTGAATAGCTCACCCTCATTTGAACAATGCAATGATTTCTCCATGTCATCCCTATGACGCATAGACAGATAGATGACCACAGAAGTAGATCCACAAAATATGGCCTCGTGTAACCAACAGTAGTAGACATCGGCAAACTCGGATTGAAAAGGATCTATCTGAACGATTTTGATCATGTACTTGTGGAGAAGATCTTCTCTACTCCTTTCCACCATCAGGGAACACACACTGTGGCTATCGTCAGGTCTGATGCTGGTACATGCCTGTTGGAATTCCTGCAGGGTGTCTACATTTACTCTTTCTCTCATTTCTTTGAACACGCTCTCTATTTCATACTGAGCAGCGTAGTGGAGCAGAGTAGACCCCGAGACATCTGGCATTGTGAGAGAAACATCACAACAAAACCTTTCGAACAAGTATGTCATATCTGTACTCAACAGCACATCCCCACATGAAAAGAAATGTCTTCCATCTGGCATGAAACTAATTACCCCTTGCGACATAGCCACAGCTTTTCTCAGAGCAATGCTGTCAACGGTGGACTTTGTTTGTCGTGCCCGGACCAGCAGATCTTGCATCATGTGAACCACAATGTCATGACATGGATAATACAAACAATGTTTCTTTTTTTCAACACTTTATTTTTTACAACAATGAAACATTTTCCTGAATGTCACTGTTTCCCGAATTCTTAAAGGTCGAACGAAGAAGACACAAGAAAGATTCTTGGAAAAGGTTGGAGTTCTCAAAGTCTCTTGCAGAATCCCTGTAGCTGTCCATGAATGCGGGGAAGTAGGTCTGCAGCAGATGATATCTCCGTTCTTCCCCGTGTATATATGATACGTGACAAAACAAGGAGCAGATCAGGTACCACATTTTCTTTTCTGTTTTTTCCTGGAGATTCTTCACAGCCAGATTGGTCATCGCTGCTATGTGAACCTGCTGCCGCCTGAAAAGCGCCTCACGCTCTTTTTCCACTTCGGCCCAGTTCTGACGACATATGAAGCCAACCAGCTTCATGATGCTCTGTTGAGTGCACTTTGGAAGGTAGAAGCCGACTCCTGCTTCATGCACTTTACACGCTCTCCCAGCAACAAAACAATCTACCAAGTCCTTGATTTCATTGTGATCTGGGTCTTCTTGTTCAAGGAGACAGGAGAGAATAGCCTGGAGAATATCGAAAGCATTCTCTGTTTTCTCTGCTTTCACAAAAGTCAGAGCACAGCCCAGGTCACCCGTGGAGGAAAAACCTTCGACGGATATCTTCATCAAGTGCACGAAAGCTGGTTCATTCAGTGGCAGCTCTAGCTTGCTCGTCATCTCACCCTTCTTCTCGGAAAGCAACTGCTGATAAAACCTCTCGGTGACTGACTTCTCCTTGTGCATTCTACTTAAATGATGTGAAAAACAAGCCACCTCTTTGCTGCATATGGGACACTCTGTCTTGGACGTCATTCTTCCTGCTCAGTGCACCCGGTCTGAACTCGACAAAAAAATCTCACCTGTAAAATTCAATTCCTATTATCGATGTTGGTGTCCCTTTTCTGATAATCATGGAGAACATCATAGACTGTCTAAACAAAGTTACACAGCAGCAACATGACCTGATCAAGGACTTGAAGGAGGCCATGTCAATGAAGGACAGGGAAATGGAAATGCTCAGACAACAGATATTCGAAGAGCGAATATTTTCAAAGACTTTTCAGTGTGAAATACGTCAGCTCCAACAAGAGAGGAACATACTGAGGATGAAACTCAGGGCCAATTTGAATGAAGTAGATTAAAAACACTTTTTTCTTCTTTTCAAACTTTTATTTTCAATCAAATCGAACGTTCACTCTTGCCCTCACACGACTTGTCAAAGCATCTACAACCTCACTGTAAGGTGCAGTCACGAGGTCTGCACACCCACTGAAATCCCACGTGTCGTCATGTGCCACCACCATTTTCAGGGAGATGCCTAGCTGTTTGCCTTTCTTCTCCAACATGTCATCCATGAACTGCAGCATTCCTGTGTGAAGGGCGTTTCTGTCTGAATACACATGTAGTGAGTCCAGTTTCCTCGTGTGAACCGACACCCAGTGTGTCTCAGGACGATCTAACACAGTCTTCAGTCTGGCAAGCACCACCGGTACTTTCACATTTCCTTGAATCGATACATATCCAAGAGGAAGTTGAGAGCACATTTTGCCCAAGTTAAGCAGCTTAGCCTCACCAAACAAGCTGTCGAAGACAGACATCTTACGGTCGGTGTCAAGAACAACCATCACTTCAGGAACTTTTTTGCCCCCTTCCACTGCCCAGCTAACAGATCCAGGGCCACCTGCCCCTTCCATAATCAAGTCTCTGTTCTTCTCCACAGTTTCTAGGATGTCATCTACAAGGACGGTGGCATTCGGCCTCACTAGCTTTGCCCTCATTGCTGTGAACCACTTCTCTGATGGCTTTGTCGAACGTCTGCTTTTCCCAGTTTTGCAAGAAGCCAGTGTGTGAGCCCTCAACGTGTCGATCCCTTTGGCCCAAACCTTGTCGTCTGCATGCTTCAACAGGGGGTGCTTGTTCTCGTTGGAGAACACACTCAACTTTTTTGTGGGACAGGAAAGCTCAGCTGCCATTTTCTTCAACCTGAGCCTCCTGCTCTGTGGGTATCTCGACACATATTCCTGGGATTTCTCGTTCTTCCTGATGCGAATGCTGAAGTTTTTGTCCGACATGTTCACCGTGAAACATCAACTGTGCTCCACTTGACCAAGTAAACATCGGAGTCGTCTTCAAAATACAATTTCTATTTCACCGTTTACATTGCTCTATCATGATCTGTCCTGTTCATGTATGAGATCCTCCTTCCATTCAGTGAGCATTTTCAAACCATTGCCCTTCCATTCACTTGTAGTAGTGTCAACAAAGACTAACTAACTCCAGCAGTGACACCTTCACAAAATATTTTTTACAACAGCAACAAGTGATATACATACATGTGTGTTTATTTCAAAAAGTACACATCCAAATGACTGTGTTATTGAACTATTTTCATTTCAAGACTTTGAGCATGGCAATACAATGTTGAATTCTTTCCTTGAACAATGCCTCATCGAAGTAGACACCATACACTTCAGAAAGTGCTCTCATCTCTGAGAAATTAAAGTCTTCATGCAACAGTTTCAAGATCTGAAACTTGCATTTCTTAACTGCCTTCAACATCCTGACTGATGTCACCCTTTTCATGGGTGTTGAGATCATGACTTCTATCAGTGAACTGCATCTCTTCTTTGAAGACAGCACATCAATCCCAAAGCTCTGTGGAACAGGGCCATCCATCAATACACCATCAAGCAGGGTCATGTCCCCTAGTCTGAGTGCATACTTGTACATGAGATGGGCCCAGAATGTAGCAGGAAACCCTCTGAACTCAGTCATTGCATGGAGGTTTGTCATCTCATACGTGCCACAAGAAGCCATGATGTAATTTCCTTCTCTGTAGACCTTCACAGCATGCTCATCTTTGAGGGCCTTTTGAAGGCACTCATTGCTGAAGAGGGTCTGAGACATCCTGTAAGGATTCGAGAAGGGACCCTTAGCTACCACCTTGCCTTGCACATCATCACTGATGAAACGTTTTGCTGGAGGTTCATCTCCCCTCTCTTTCAATTTCCTCTTCTTGTGTTTTGGAATGCATATATATTGGCTGGTGTTTGGGAAAAGCAAGAGATCATGGCAGTGACTTTCCCTGTACTTTTGTATTGCCATCTTCAAGTTGATGCGCATTGTTCCATCTGTGACATTCAACTTCGGGAAGTTGTCCATTGTTTGTTTCTCCTCTTCTGTGTCCTGTGACAATTCTTCGAGGACTTCCTTCCAGCTTTTGTCCTTATTCATACATCTAGTGACTATGGAAAACAAAAGAAAGTCAGGATACACATCTTTGATTGTAGCCAGGTTGTAGCAAGCAAGTATGTAATTCTTTGTGTCTTGGTCTTGTGCCACTCTATGAAGCATAGTGAGGACAATCAGAGTGAAGTCAGGTTTAACATCAGATGACTTGGGTAGCAGGTAATCTTCACCCTTTTGTGTGACATCTCTCTTTCCTTCCAACTTGGCCACAACCAGAGTCATGAAAATGCACCGAATCACTCCACGCCAATCTCTTTCTTCCCATGCCTTCAACAACTGGCTCAGGACAACCTGAATATCAACACATCCTCCTGCTTCTTCTAACACTCCTTCCAGTGACTCAGGCAATGGATGAGAGATTCTCCAATTTGTACGCTCATGTTGCCGCGGCTCGTAGGATTCAGCAGAAAATGGCAAACATTTGACTACAGAGCATGTTTCACAGCTGGTCAACATCATGTTGATGCATTCAAACTTGCCTTGTATTCCACCCCTCTGATAGCAGTCAAACACATATTTGAGGGTGTTTGTACCACTCATGCCATGGTCACCAAAGAGAATGTTGACTATGTGGTGCCAATGGAGTCGATTTTCCTGAAGGAGAACCTTCACTGCTTTATGAACAGTCGGTCCATCCTTTCTTCTCAGAGAGCTTTGTAAAATGTTAAATGTTTCACTTGCCATGATTTTCTCGCTTGTTCTAATGCCGTTCAAGCTGGGCACATCACTTTGGCTAGAGAGCATAAAATACAATTTCTATATCACAAAAAAGACAGTGTTAACTTTGCATTTCTTTATTTCAAAGTACAGTGAGTAGAGATACAACTTGCTCCATCTTCTTATCGAAGAGTGTTTCATCGAAATACACTCCATAGTGAAGGGCAAGACTCTTGATTTTATGAGATGGACTTTGTTCCAACAGCAGGCTCAATAGTTGTTGCTTGTGTTTCTTCAGCGATGCTAGTGTGCTTCCGAGGAGCCTCTTCTTGGTTGGATGTGAAAATATTATATCAGTGATTATGCTTGTTTCCTTCATTTGCAAACCGGCTTCCTCCATACCAAGCCCATACACTTTCCCTGTAGCTGGACACATCACAGCATTGTGCAGAGAGGAGTCCTTCAGACCAAATATATACCTGTAGATGAAGTGCACCCAAACAGTGTGTGGCAGGGCTTCAAAGACACTGCCTGGCAGCTTGTTCAGAGGATGAAAATCACTTGCCACCAGGGGATACACAAGACAGCCTGTTCCTCTCTGATAAACTGGCAATGTATGAACATCCTTCAGCACAGAAAGCATGGACTCATGTATGAAAAGAATGTTTCTCATTTTCAATAGGTTGGAATATGGGCCTCGCACTTCTTCTTCTACATGTGTGATGTTCTTTCGCTTTGCTGGTGGCTCTCCCTTTGGCACTGTTTTTCTCTTTCTCAGGTTATCTCTCTTCATGTTAAAGTAGATGTCTTGCAATTCACCATGTACAAGGTTGGAAGCAATCCCTCTCCTGTGTGACTCAAAGGCACAGTTCAATGTACCTTTCAGTTTACGTTTCATGAACTTCAAGCACATTTCTCTGAATGTCAATGTGAACAGATTTTCTATTTCTGCTGGTTCTTTGCATAGACAACCTTCAGCCAAATAGAAGTCTACCTTGCTCTCTTGACTTTTCTCTGAAGCCTGAATTCTTGAGGTTTCAATGGTAATTGCCCATTCTGGTATGCTTTCCCTCTTCAGGTCAGAGATGTCCAGCCAGTGTGGAATTTCAGTGGCATCATATGGCATTGTGTTGAATCCATGTTTGTAGCAAGCAACAACCGAAAACAGCAGGAGACAGAGATTCAATGAGCAAAGTGGCTTAAAAGTGGCCAGATCATAACATGTTTGCAAATGGTCCGTCATCTTTTTCTCCGTTGTGTTCTTGTAGAGTGCAGAGAGAACCACTAGAGTCAGATGGGGATGCGTGTTTGTTGGCAAGATGTATTTTTTCCCCTTTTCAGTGACAGTTCTGACGTGACTCTCCACATAGACAATGGTAGCAACTACTTTCATGTGAGCCAAAAGCTGTTCCCACTGTTTGTTTTTCCATGCATGGACCAACTCTGTCAAAACTATGTCGACATTCACATGACCTTCCTCTGGGTCTATTAGGCCTGTTACAGTCTCCTCTGTCTCAGCGATGAGTCGTCTGGCCTCATAGGTGTTGGAAGCCATGCATGGAGCCAACCGACATGGCTTGCAGTGCTTCAACATCATAGCAATGCATGAAAACTTGGCTTGGTTCCCCTTTCTTATGTATTGTTCAAAGAAGAAATTCAGCACTTCTGTGTTACTCAGACAGTGGTCTTCAAAGAGAAAGGTTGAGATGTCAGTCCAATGCAGGTGATCTCCAAGCAGGAGTTCCTTTGCTGCTTGGTAGGCAAGTTCCTTCTCCTTCCGTCTCAGTGACTTTTGAAGTACGGAAATGACCAGATCTCTCGGTAAGGAGTTCGGTGTGAGAAATTGTCGACGTTCCCTAAATCGTGGCATCTTGGACAGGTGAAACTTCAAGAAAATCTGAGTGACATGCATGTGAGAACCTGATCTAAAATTCAATCTACACTTGTACAGACAAAACACAAGACACAATCAACTTTTTTTTTCATTTTTATTTCACAGAGAAAGGCTATACAAATATCACTTTGTCAATGGAATCATGGATTGAGGGTATGGCAGGAGAGGTCCATCAATTGGGACTGCAACAAAGATGGTTCCTGAAGCCTGTTTCTTTGCTTCCAGATACACAGCTGCCCGGAGTTCCTTCCTGAATGATGTTGGGTTAAACGTCTGTCTCAATTCGCGCACTTTGCCAGAACACAACAACTCCTTGTAGGCAAGTTTGTTGAAGCGATGGCCTTCAACATAAGAAACACAACCGTCAGAGCGTTTCCTCCTGTTGAAATCAACTGGCTGTTTGCAGGCTATTTTGCACCAAAACTCTACTTCTGAATGGGCAGGTTGAAAGAACAAAGCATCCTCCAGTGTCTGTGTATCATAACACTTTTCCCTGTCGAATACAAGTATAGTGGACATTGATGTCATGTTCTTGCATAATGTCTTCTTTACAAATGTTCTGACCATACTTTCCTCATGTGGAAACTTTCCATGGATCATAGGCAGACAGTCGAGTGACATGTAATGGACCAGTAACTGATTCTCCTCTTGGACGATGAACAATTGTGTCTTCTCACTGTTGCAGTCGCCTTGGACTGTCATCCCTTCTACAGTGAAATATTCACTCGATGCCAACTGCCCTGGCTGCAAATGGTCGAGTATGATCTTTTCCCTAACTGCATCATAATCACTGTACTCTGGTTTGAAGATGCTGATGTGGATCTGATCTTCACCAACTTGCACTGGTTTAGAAACTGTTTCAACCACAGGGTTTGTACATGCCCTGTAACTGAACAGACACTTCAGTTCTTTTGTCACGGGAACAGAGAAGTAGCCCCTGTCATCTGTCTGGAGTATTACACCTTCCTGATGCTTCTGGCACATGTGAGACATCAGCAGTTGTTGTGCTACTCTGTGGCGCAATTGTCCAAAATCCACTGGAACAGCAAACTTGTTTTTTTCCAGATGCTGTATACGCTCCCCTCTGCTGACATGGCACAGAAAGTGGAAAGTTCTAGTGAGGTCACTCGGAGCATCAAACACTAGGCGACCATCAGTAGTTTTCAATGTTCCTTGATTGTACGACAATGGTTTGTTCCAACAAAGTCTGTTCTTGTTGATGAGTTCATTGATCAGGAAAGTGGTGCACTGCTGGACCTTTCCTGCATCTTTCTCACAGTAATTGACTGCTGCAGTTTGAGCATCAATATACAAGTTGAAGCGATCATTTGAGACGGATGGAGAAATGCTCTTCCTGATGAGTGGTGTTCCTGCATCTGAAGTCATTCCCTCCAAGTCAGAGAGACATTCACTGATTGTCTGTGGAAGCAAGGAGCAGCGTCTCTGTTTCAGCTGCTCACACATGTGTTTTAGACTTGAAGTTAGTTTCATGTAGACTGCTCCATCTTCAACTTCAATACAGGTCGGATCAATGAGATGACAACACATGATCCGAAATACTTCATGAGTGTGGTTCCTGAATTTCAGTACCATTGTGGCAGCAGAGATCAAATCTGCAGGGTCCAGCACTGATCTCTTCTCTACCAGCTTTGCCAGCTGCTCGTCACTCAATGTTCCGAGATGTTTCTTGTCTATATCAAGTTGTCGTTTGGGAGTAGCATCACTTTTCTTATGGCTGAATCCATACACTTCCATCACTGCTCTCTTTCGGCAGAAGACATCTGCAAAGTGTGTTATCTGCTCCTTGATTCTGGCGGTCAACATCCTTTTGAACCCCATCTCATTCAACACTAGGTCCATCCTTTTGAAGGTCAGTTCTTTCTCATAGCAATCCAAGTTTTTGTCCATGTCATATTCTTTGATCTCAAGTCCTATGGAAGAGCGGTTGATTGCTTCAGATACGTGAAACCTCATGAAGGAGAAGTTATGTGTCAGTCTCTTAGCATCAAGGATTTTTCTCGTTTCACTGTCATCAAGTGAAGGAATGTCTGCAGTGAGATCTGGAACATTGTAAATCAGAAACCTGTCGGTTAAGCTGTTGCATGCACGAAACCCATTAGCTAGTATGATCATCGCCCTGTCATTCAGTGCTACATCTCTTGTAGAACCGATCTTGTCTGTCTTGTCTATCTTGATGCATCTCTCACTCTTCACCATGCCATTGTCCCAAATGTTTTTCAATGTTGTAGCCTCCATCGAGGTGTCATTGAAATACCTGTTGTCGTTGCCATCACCACCTCGCCATTCTTCAATGAATCTTGTTCCCGATACTCTATCATACTCATCTGCTCGAGATGCAGTAAGAGACCTGATGGTCAAATAGTCCTCTTGGTCGAATGCCTATGTGTTGACACAGACACCAGACCCTTGGATGATCATTCCAGCTGCTTTTGCAGTATGGGACTTTCCAGCTCCAGGAGGACCAGTGAGCACTATCGTTGGCTTGTGGTCTTTCATGGTGAATCCAATCACATTAGCTTCCAGACACATGTAGAACTCAGCTCCGAGTTGCTTAACATTTGTGACATCTGCCAGAACATGATAATTCTGTGCTAACATATCTTGATAAGGCTCGGCTACAGTCGTCCTTGATAGGTACATTGGGGATGCATTTTTCCCACTGACAGAGTTCAAGTGTCCATTCTCATATATCTCATAGAATGCATCCATGTATCCATATTGATTCTTGCGGGCTTTGCCACAACTTGTCGAGTTTGAATTTGTGATATTCGTGTACATTTTCAACATGAACTCTGAGTTATGCTCTGTGATGTAGTAGGAACACAAGTCTTCCCCTCCTTCTGGGAATCCTTTCAATGTCTTTTGAATTGCATGTAGAGTGGGATAACGGAGTTCGAAGTCTGATCTGTTTGTCACATTGTCTTTAGACTTCTTGCTGGTTTCGTTGAGTGCAGTGCTAGCTGCTTGTAGCTTCTGCATCTTAGTAGGGGGTCCACTGTCAGTATTGTTATTTCCCCTCTTCTTTCCACTTCCTTTCATGATGAGTTTCTTGTCGATCAGTCTTTCATAGAATCTGTTCTCGAGAAAGAATCCATCTCTGACTGAGAAATGGTCCTTGATCATTTTCCATGCTATGTAGTCCTTCAGGTCTAGATTGTATCCCTTCTTCACAGTTCCATCCCATTGGTACAGATTCAGATGTCTCTGCAACACGTCATCATACACACCCTTCTCATTCAATTCATTCACTGCTGCATTGAATTTATTGAAGGTTCCTTTCACGTTGATGCTGATGCTATTCTCAGACTTCCATCTGGCATATCCCAGCAAGTTTTCATACATTCCTCTCATCCGTGGACTTGCCTGGAACAAGTTATATGATGAGAACATGCTCGCCCTCATTTCCCAGTCTTCTTCTGAATTCTCATGTTTATCATCATCCCATTGAAATTCATGCAAGTGGTATTGCTTGATTGCCATATCCAGAGCCTCGGTCGTCCAAGGGGGCAACATCTCTACAGGTAGCTTTACCTTTTTCAGTTTGATTTTAGTCGTTGTACTGCAACCATCCACTGGGTTGAACTGTTCTATGGACTTTTCCAGATCATCCCACTTCTGGTTTTGAGCATAGAGCTCATGAGGAGCCAAGAAACCTCTTGCCAAAGCTACTGCAGCCACACCTGCAACATGGAAGTATGCATTGAACTCTCTCTCTGGAAAGGTGAAACAGAAAATGAGTCCTGGAGATACTTGTGACCTCTTGTCCTTGTCATCACCAGGGACGAAAGATTCAAGTTGAATCATGAAGACATCGTATTTTCCTCTACCTTTCATCTTGAAAATTTTGTGGACGGTCTGCCAGAAATTAAAAAGAAGCACTGTGTGTTCTGCTGCATCTTTCAGACACCTTTCAGGCATTTCCTTTGCATTGATATGAAACAGTATGCATCGATAGTCTTCATTGTAGGATATATCCTTCTCTGTCACAGTCTGTGCAGAAATGTCCCATTCGGTTTGTGGCTTCATTTCGGCTACTTACTTTTCTCAATTTTGGACCAACCCTCATTAGGTAAGACCACTCTTCTAAATACGATTTTGAATCTGACATTTTCATGTAAAATCCAAATTGGGATACAGATGTAGACCCTGCAAGCATATAAACACTGACATTAAGCACTTCTGTACAATGGGAAGGTTAAATGAGTAATTCTTGATTTCACACCTTGTACACTATCAACAGCAAACCTTGACCTACTTTTATTCACATGACCTAGATTTTTATCCCTATATAAGGGAAGAAAACAGCATGCATACATGAGAAGATTTGGTGGCCTAGTGGATAAGTCACTGGACTTGTGTGTGAGAGGTCCTGGGTTCGATTCCCGGACCCGGCACCGAATCTTCCTAATTGAAAAGAGTTGTCATGACAGGGGTCGCGTCTGTAAGTGTCAGTAGACAGACTGCAGTGAGCCTTCAGTGTCCTGGTCTTTGGACTTGCACTGATCCGCTTCAGCCCGTAGAAGCATGATGCACTTGCGACTGGTAAAGAGATAGCAGATATCAGTGTCGACGAAGGTGGTCCTAGCCAAGAGGGGAAAAGGCTCAAATGGACCACTGGAGACTCTGAGAAAAGGTTGTGAGAGCAGCCATCCCACGCTATCTGACTGTGTGTATGGTCAAAGCACATTTCGCCACAGTCACCAGTTGGTTATCAGGTGTGTCAGCTTTGCCAGGGTCAGGAGCTAGGATGTGTTCACAGTGGTTGACTATGACTTGAAACTGTCCATGCAAACTCTCTTCCTGATGGGACGAGGTTTTAGCCCCATGACCTTTTGATCAGAGAGTTTCCCTTGATTTTACACCTTGATGTACTATCACCCACATTGCCCACAAAGACAAAACACAATCAACTTTTTTTTCCATTTTTATTTCACAGAGAAAGGCTACAGAAATATCAGTTTATCAAGTCAGCCATGGATTGAGGGTATGGCAGGAGAGGTCCAGAGATTGGGGCGAAGGTGGTTCCTGAAGCCTGCTTCTTTGCTTCCAGATACACAGCTTTCTGCAGTTCTTCTCTGAATTCCTTCGGCTTGCACTTCTGTCTTAGTTCACACACTTTACCAGAGCATAGCAACTCCTTGTAGGCAAGTTTGTTGAAACGGTGGCCAGCAACGTAAGACACACAACCATCATAACGTTTCCTCTTGTTGAACTCAACAGGCTGTTTGCAGTTGAGGTTGCACCAAAACTCTTCTTCTGAATGGGTCGGTTGAAAGAAGAAGGCATCCTCTGGTCTCTGTGTCTGATGATTCTTTTCCCTGTCAAATACGAGTACAGTGCACATGTCTGTCATGTTCTTGCACAATGCCTTCCTGGCAAAGGTTCTCACTATACTTTCTTCCTGTAGTACGTCACGTGAGTGGTTCCCGAAGTCGAGTAGCATTGTGGCGGCAGACAGCAAGTCAGTAGGGTCCAGTACCGATCTCATGTCTACCATCTTAGCCAGCTGCTCATCAGTCAATGTTCCAAGATGTTTCTTGTCTATATCAATTTGCTGTTTGGGAGTAGCATCAGTTTTCTTATGGCTGGACCCATAGACCTCCATCACTGCTCTCCATCGACAGAAAACCTCAGCAAAGTGTGATATCTGTGTTTTGATGTTGGAGGTTAACATGCCCTTATAGCCCATCTGTTCCAACACTTGCTCCATTCTGTCAAATGTCAGCAATTTCTCGTATTCATCCAAGTCATTGTCCATGGCATGTTCTTTGATCTGAAGACCTTTTGCATAGCGGTTGGATGCTTCAGAGATGTGGAACCTCATGAAAGAAAAAGATTGGATGGTCTCTAGATCCTTCAGCACCTTTTTTTCGTTGAGTGGCATGGTGATGTCTGGCTTCATCTCTGCTTTTCTCAACACTCATCAGGCAAAGCATGTTGTGTAAAATCTGATTTCTATGTTGACAATTTCCAGTTTTTATCTCATGCTGGTGAAACAGATATATGTTCCTTCCTGATTTAACATGCATTGGGGAATTCACCCAAATACACAAAACAAGCAAATTTGGTTTACAGGGATCTAGACACAAGTAGGTGAAACAGGAAGATTTCCTGATTTGAGGTTAACTTGCTCTGATTTTAGCTTTTTTCTTTTCAGGTGTACATCCAGTAGCTTGGATTCTTAGCAGAGTTCCTCTGAAAGTCCTGCTCATGGAGTTGCCCAATTTGGTGAAACAGGGATATTTGGTTCTTATTGGTTTAACATGTGTTCAAACCTCAGGAAATATCTGATCAAACCTTTCATCACAAGAATGGTCAAACCTCTTGATCTGATGGGAGCTCATGAATGTGCAACCACTCAAGTAGAAGGAAAGAATTTGGACAACTTACTGACAGCAAAGAGCACAGTTCTGGTGGTGGAGGTGGTGGCAGACAGGCTATATACTATATCTAACACTACACAGTGGGCCAAGTAATGAAAGTGTCAGGAATACAGCAAAGAGCACAGTTCTGGTGGTGGAGGTGGTGCCAGACGGGCTATATCCTGTATCTAACACTACACAGTGGGCCAAGCAATGAAAGTGTCAGGAATAAGATGAGGTGTTCATCTCACATGTGAGAGAGAGATATACTCAGTACATAAAGTTATGCAATGTAGAGCAATGTAGTGTTCTGGAAGATGAGCAATATTGTGAAGTCAGGAAATATCTGATCAGACCTTTCATCACAAGAATGGTCATACCTCTAGATTTAGTGGGAGCACATGGAACAGCAACCACTATAATAAAGGGAATGATCTTCTCTACAATCTGGCCAAAACTGGGCAAGTTAGCCTCAATCAATCAAGCAGTTCAATCAGGAAAAAACTGATATTGTTTCACCTATTTGGGACAACATCTACAGGTACAGAGAAATATACCCAATGCATCAAGTTATGCAATGTAGTGCCATGTAGTGTTTTGGAAGATCAGCAACATTATGAAGTCAGGGAATATCTGATCAGACCTTTTATCACAAGAATGGTCAAACCTCTAGATTTAGTGGGAGCACATGGAACAGCAACCACTCGAATTGAAGGGAATGATCTTCTTTGTAAAATCTGGCCAAGTTATCCAAGTTAGCCTCAATCCATCAAGTTGTACAATCAGGAAAAAACTGATATTCCATTGTTTCATCTATTTGGGACAACATCTACAGGTTGAGAGAAATATACCCAATTCATTAAGTTATGCATTGTAGTGCCATGTAGTGTCCTGGAAGATGAGCAACATTGTGAAGTCAGGAAATGTCTGATCAGACTTTTCTTCACAAAAATGGTCATACCTTTAGATTTATTGGGAGCTCATGGAAAAGCAACCACTCAAATTGAAGGGAATGATCTTCACTTTACTTCAAATTGGCCCTCATGAACCAACCCTCACTGCAGTACCAGGCATAGCCCACTAACAAAAACAGCCCAAGGATTTTCCATAGCCAGTTGGAAGACTATCAAAAACACCCCACAACTAACACAGCTTATGGTTCAAACCTCAGGAAATATCTGATCAAACCTTTCATCACAAGAATGGTCAAACCTCTTGATCTGATGGGAGCTCATGAATGTGCAACCACTCAAATCGAAGGAAAGATCTCCTCGATCAACTGGCCAAATTTGGACAACTTACTGACAGCTAACAGCACAGTTCTGGTGGTGTAGGTGGTGGCAGACAGGCTACATACTGTATCTAACACTAAACAGTGGGCAAAGTAATGAAAGTTTCAGGAATGAGGTGAGGTGATCATCTCACATGTGAGAGGGATATACTCAGTACATAAAGTTATGCAATGTAGAGCAATGTAGTGTTCTGGAAGATGAGCAATATAGTGAAGTCATGAAAATTCTGATCAGGTCTTTCATCACAAGAATATCTCCTGATTTAGTTGGAGCTCAAGAATGTGCTACGACTCAAACCTAAATGAATGATCTAGATATCCTGGCTGGATATCCAGGTTGAATATCCTGGTTGGATATCCTGGCTAGATATTCTGGCTGGATATCCAGGTTGGATACCCTGGTTGGATATCCTGGCTGGATATCCAGGTTGGATATCCTGGCTGAATATTCTGGCTAGATATTCTGGCTGGATATCCTGGTTGGATATCCTGGTAGGATATCCTGGTTAGATATCCTGGTAGGATATCCTGGCTGGATATCAAGGTTGGATATCCTGGCTGGATATCCTCTAACCCTTTTATAATATATAGACCTGATGGGATAATCATGATGCAAAAAGGCAGCACTGGTGAGTTACTGGCATGGTCTGTATTCTTGCAAAATGATGACCCATGCCATGATGCATTACTTAACTATGCAGTCCTTAAATGGTTTGGATATCCTGGTTGGATATCTGGGCTGAATATGCTGGTTGGATATCTGGAGTGGATATTCTGGCTGGATAACCTGGTTGGAAATCCTGGCTAGATATCCTGGTAGGATATCTTGGTAGGATATCCTGGTAGGATATCTTGGTAGGATATCCTTGTAGGGTATCCTGGCTAGATATCCTGGTAGGATATCCTGGCTGGATATCCTGGTTGGATATCCTTGTAGGATTTTCTGGCTGGATATCCTGGCTAGACTTTCTGGCTGGATATCCTGGTTGAATATTCTGTTTAGATATCCTGGCTGGATATCCTGGCTAGACTTTCTGGCTGGATATCCTGGTTGGATATCTTGGTAGGATATCCTGGCTGGATATCCGGGTTGAATATCCTGGTTGGATACAACTTTACATTTATTTATTGTACCTTTCCCCACATAGTAAAGGATCTTTTATGACCAGCTATACACATGTGAAACTATAGTTTGAAGTAATGAAAGTGTCAGGAATAAGATGAGGTGTTCATCTCACATGTGAGAGAGAGATATACTCAGTACATAAAGTTATGCAATGTAGAGCAATGTAGTGTTCTGGAAGATGAGCAATATTGTGAAGTCAGGAAATATCTGATCAGACCTCTCATCACAAAAATGGTCATACCTCTAGATTTATTGGGAGCACATGGAGCAGCAACCACTCGAAGTGAAGGGAATGATCTTCTCTACAATCTGGCCAAAATTGGGCAAGTTAGCCTCAATCCATCAAGTTGTACAATCAGGAAAAAACAGATATTGTTTCATCTATTTGGGACAACATCTGGATTTCTACAGGTTGAGAGAAATATAACCAATTCATCAAGTTATGCAATGTAGTGCCATGTAGTGTCCTGGAAGATGAGCAAAATTGTGAAGTCAGGAAATATCTGATCAGACCTTTCATCACAAAAATGGTCATAGCCTCAGTCCATCAAGTTGTACAATCAGGAAAAAACAGACATTGTCTCATCTATTTTGGACAACTCTCTTTCATTCTAACTTTGCTCCCAAAACATACAAGTTTCAGTTTCACATGTTGCTGAGCAGATATGTAGTGTACTGGAAGATGAGCAACATTGTGAAGTCAGGAAATATCTGATCAGACCTTTCATCACAAGAATGGTCATACCTCTAGATTTAGTGGGAGCACATGGAACAGCAACCACTCGAAGTGAAGGGAATGATCTTCTCTACAATCTGGCCAAAATTGGGCAAGTTAGCCTCAATCCATCAAGTTGTACAATCAGGAAAAAACAGATATTGTCTCATCTATTTGGGACAATTTCTACAGGTTGAGAGAAATATACCCAATGCGTCAAGTTATGCAATGTAGTTCCATGTGAGCTCCCATTCTAACCAGAGTTACACAGTTGACCCAAATACACAAAATAGGGAGATTCAATGAAACTTGGTTGTGATACATGAGTCAGATATCTTTTGTTCCCACTGTTGCATATTGCTTATATGCTAATGAAGTCACACCATTGTCCCTAATTTGCATATAAAGACGACTTAAATACAAGGCTGAACCTGTGGTGGCATCACAGTTGCCAAGATGTCATCTGACATTTTACCTCCACCCATTGACTTCAGGGACCCTCCTCCCTTTCCACCCAAGAGGCTGGTTCATCAACCACCACCACCTTTACCACCAAGGTACAACGCCTGGAGACCTTTCCAGCCAAGAAGACATGGCATACCGGTGCAGATGGTCCTTCCTCTAAAGAAAGACTAACAGCTGTCAGATAGGCCCTTTTCAGGGCCCCCATACTATCCGAAAAGTTTTTAGATGAACCATGGGTAATAGACATATACAGTTATCATCATTTATGATGAATCAAATTCCATTATAGCAGAATACACAACTGTATATTATGATACATGCATACGGGTAAATAGATCTTCTAACAATTTACGTGGAAACAGTATCAGGTGACAGCCAAAAAAATGGCCCTTTTCAGGGCAGCAAACAGCAAAGAGACATTTTGGGTTTCGTGTGATTCATCGAATGAATGTTTATCCTTGAGTAAAACTCTTAATAGATGGACTTCTTTCCCTGTGCGAGCGGGGGTCGGGCATCACTCTATTTGCAAGGTTCATAATTGCCAAACGATGTACCAATAGTGTGAATAAATAGAACAAACTCGAACAGATTGTGTTGTTTGACTTTTATTTCACTGGGTCACTTCCAACAGTGATGGCCGGTCTTTACCCCTTACTATAAAAATGCACCTGTTTGTCTAGTTGGCAGCTGCCAACAGTGATGACCAGCCCTATGTGACCTCCTTTACCCCTACCACTAAATGCCAAACGATGTACCAATAGTGTGAATAAATACCTCAAACTCACAAGGGTTGTGTTGCTTGACTTTTATTTTGGTGTGCTGCTTCCAACGGTGATGGCCAGCCTCTGCTCCTTACTATAAAAATGCACCTGTTTGTCTAGTTGGCAGCCCCATCCTCGCTGCCAACAGTGATGACCATCCTTGTGCTTTGTCACCTCCTTTACCCCTACCTACACTAAGAGCTAAATGCACCTGTTTTTCTAGTTGGCAGCCCCATCCTCGCTGCCAACAGTGATGACCAGCCTTGTGCTTTGTCACCTCCTTTACCCCTACCTACACTAAGAGCTAAATGCCTGCCTACACTAAGAGCTAAATGCACCTGTTTTTCTAGTTGGCAGCCTCATCCTCTCTGCCAACAGTGATGACCAGCCTTGTGCTTTGTTTCCTCCTTTACCCCTACCTACACTAAGAGCTAAATGCCTACCTACACTAAGAGCTAAATGCATCTGTTTTTCTAGTTGGCAGCCCCATCCTCGCTGCCAACAGTGATGACCAGCCTTGTGTTTTGTCACCTCCTTTACCCCTACCTACACTAAGAGCTAAATGCCTACCTACACTAAGAGCTAAATGCCTACCTACACTAAGAGCTAAATGCCTACCTACACTAAGAGCTAAATGCCTACCTACACTAAAAGCTAAATGCACCTGTTTGTCATTACAGTGAGAGGCTGAGTGTGTACCTATCTGTTTGTGTGTTTGTGTGTATGTGTGTGTGTGTGTGTGTGTGTGTGTGTGGTGTATTTTGCACTCCCTGAAATAGTTGTACAAACTAACAGAGGATCACTGTACTGTGTCCTCAATTTTCCCCATAGAGAACAGGACGACACAGGACGGCACAACATAGAAACACAAAAGAGGGGATAGAGGAAAAGAGGAGACAGAATGCCAGTGGCCCCACCCTCGCCACTGGCTGTCACAACCAACCAAGCGCAAAGGCCTGCTATGTTGCGTCCTGCGTACACACCGGACAGCTGAAAGGGAAAGTGTTGATTAGACATGTTAGATAAAGTGCATCCTGTACTGGATACAAGATAAAAAATTGTTAGAGATACATGGAATGCATCCTGTACTGGATACAAGAGAGAGAAAAAAATGCAAAAAAAAATTCCAGTGGCCCCACCCTCGCCACTGGCCGTCGCAACCAACCAAGCGCAGAGGCCTGCTATGTTGCGTCCTGCGTACCGGACCAGCCAATGCATTTCTACCCCTGGCCAACGCAGATGGAGCCGACAATGGATTGTGCCGGTTGTCAAGGGACAGCAGTTGTACTTCTCATTCCATATCACAGCAAGAAGACAGTCCACCGAATCCTCAAAGCCACATATCCAATCTCGGTTTCACTCGTTCTGTTCCAGTTTCCATGCACCGACTAATGGAATTTTGATCAACATAAAATAGCCAAAGCAAATAAGAATCGATGCTGCTACCACTGACTACGGGTGAAGGGATTTGTCATTCCATATCACAGCAACAATCCCAACATCTGTCCTCCATGGCGCATCGAATACCCTAGCATGCCCGAGGCACCGGAGATATTGCACCGACTCTTCGAACGTGTCCGTGTCCGCTTACCAGGCGGCCACGAGTATATCTCAGAGTCAGAATATTCCATCTTGGTGCTACATACAATATACATCAGTATAGTTTGAGTGTATGCAGGTCTGATCATGGCAGAGTGCTTGTCCACTCTAGATCCTCTCGGCTGCTCAAGAAACAAACAACGACAAAAGGCAACCCTTTGTGGGGGTTCAAACAAGGCTTTGAAAAAGGAAAAGAAAAAAGAAACGAGTGCGTACCGGGCCAGGCTACTTTCATCTGCCAGCAGGTCAAGACGTTCACAGTTCCCTGATCCATGGGTCTAATGTCCGCAGGCAACGGGCTACAGTCCATAACGGAGTTCCCTAACCCATGGACCTAATGTATACGGACAACGGGCTACAGTGCGAACGCTCGAGTCTACCTTGGGATGTTTTGCCAAATTTAGACAAAAAGGGCCGAAAGTGATGTCAAAAAAAAATTCCAGTGGCCCCACCCTCGCCACTGGCCGTCGCAACCAACCAAGCGCAGAGGCCTGCTATGTTGCGTCCTGCGTACCGGACCAGCCAATGCATTTCTACCCCTGGCCAACGCAGATGGAGCCGACAATGGATTGTGCCGGTTGTCAAGGGACAGCAGTTGTACTTCTCATTCCATATCACAGCAAGAAGACAGTCCACCGAATCCTCAAAGCCACATATCCAATCTCGGTTTCACTCGTTCTGTTCCAGTTTCCATGCACCGACTAATGGAATTTTGATCAACATAAAATAGCCAAAGCAAATAAGAATCGATGCTGCTACCACTGACTACGGGTGAAGGGATTTGTCATTCCATATCACAGCAACAATCCCAACATCTGTCCTCCATGGCGCATCGAATACCCTAGCATGCCCGAGGCACCGGAGATATTGCACCGACTCTTCGAACGTGTCCGTGTCCGCTTACCAGGCGGCCACGAGTATATCTCAGAGTCAGAATATTCCATCTTGGTGCTACATACAATATACATCAGTATAGTTTGAGTGTATGCAGGTCTGATCATGGCAGAGTGCTTGTCCACTCTAGATCCTCTCGGCTGCTCAAGAAACAAACAACGACAAAAGGCAACCCTTTGTGGGGGTTCAAACAAGGCTTTGAAAAAGGAAAAGAAAAAAGAAACGAGTGCGTACCGGGCCAGGCTACTTTCATCTGCCAGCAGGTCAAGACGTTCACAGTTCCCTGATCCATGGGTCTAATGTCCGCAGGCAACGGGCTACAGTCCATAACGGAGTTCCCTAACCCATGGACCTAATGTATACGGACAACGGGCTACAGTGCGAACGCTCGAGTCTACATTGGGATGTTTTGCCAAATTTAGACAAAAAGGGCCGAAAGTGATGTCAAAAAAAAATTCCAGTGGCCCCACCCTCGCCACTGGCCGTCGCAACCAACCAAGCGCAGAGGCCTGCTATGTTGCGTCCTGCGTACCGGACCAGCCAATGCATTTCTACCCCTGGCCAACGCAGATGGAGCCGACAATGGATTGTGCCGGTTGTCAAGGGACAGCAGTTGTACTTCTCATTCCATATCACAGCAAGAAGACAGTCCACCGAATCCTCAAAGCCACATATCCAATCTCGGTTTCACTCGTTCTGTTCCAGTTTCCATGCACCGACTAATGGAATTTTGATCAACATAAAATAGCCAAAGCAAATAAGAATCGATGCTGCTACCACTGACTACGGGTGAAGGGATTTGTCATTCCATATCACAGCAACAATCCCAACATCTGTCCTCCATGGCGCATCGAATACCCTAGCATGCCCAAGGCACCGGAGATATTGCACCGACTCTTCGAACGTGTCCGTGTCCGCTTACCAGGCGGCCACGAGTATATCTCAGAGTCAGAATATTCCATCTTGGTGCTACATACAATATACATCAGTATAGTTTGAGTGTATGCAGGTCTGATCATGGCAGAGTGCTTGTCCACTCTAGATCCTCTCGGCTGCTCAAGAAACAAACAACGACAAAAGGCAACCCTTTGTGGGGGTTCAAACAAGGCTTTGAAAAAGGAAAAGAAAAAAGAAACGAGTGCGTACCGGGCCAGGCTACTTTCATCTGCCAGCAGGTCAAGACGTTCACAGTTCCCTGATCCATGGGTCTAATGTCCGCAGGCAACGGGCTACAGTCCATAACGGAGTTCCCTAACCCATGGACCTAATGTATACGGACAACGGGCTACAGTGCGAACGCTCGAGTCTACCTTGGGATGTTTTGCCAAATTTAGACAAAAAGGGCCGAAAGTGATGTCAAAAAAAAATTCCAGTGGCCCCACCCTCGCCACTGGCCGTCGCAACCAACCAAGCACAGAGGCCTGCTATGTTGCGTCCTGCGTACACACCGGACAGCTGAAAGGCAAAGTGTGGATTAGACATGCAATGAAACAAAGTGCACAGGTAAACAATGGGTTAGTAGCACACACACATTCACACAATGGTTCTGACATAGGAGGCCAATCTAATGTCAGACCCATATGGAATGCAAACCTCAGTAAGTGTGCCAAGTTACAAACAAGATGCTCTGTGCCCCGGGAAAACACAGAGCAACTTCAACAAGCAACTCAGTTCTGTCCCGGGAAAACAGAACCAAGTCCAAGTCGATTAAGTTTGGAACTCGTCACAACTGTCTGAAGCTTGACATTCAACTGGAGAGTCTCTTGACCCCCCTGAAGTACCCTCGGTGGTGAGCTGCAAAATCCAATTTTGGTTTGAGCAAATCAGCTTCAAAATTCAATTCCTACTTGCATCAAAAGCTGGTTCACATGGGTTTCAATGGTAAAATCTAATTTTAGTTTGAGCATTTCAGTTTCAAAATCCAATTCCTACTTGCTGGTTCACAGGGGTTTTTAGTGGCCTGTGAGTTGTTGAATCAGGAAGAATGTCATTGTTTCATGTAATTTGGTCAGATACAAGTAGTAAGATTGAATCAGGAGATTCCCTGTTTTACCTTAACTTCATTGTAAGAACCCTTGTGCATGTGCAGAACAGTTGTTGAAGAACCAACTTAACCTATTTGAGTCAACCCTCCTCTACAAAGTGGGAACTCTTGTTCCAATAGGAACTTGCCTTTATTCAAGTTGAACCAAACGTCTCCATATTTAGACTAAACTTCAGAAAGTTGTTGTATCAGGTCATAACTCTGGTTCCAATGGGAACTCATGTTTGATTCAAGTCGAACCAAATGAGACCAAACTCCAGTAGACTCTCATCTACAAACTGGGAACTTTGATACTTTGATGATGGGTTGTTATATCAGGATATAAGTCTGGTTGTGCAACTCCTTGAATGAAACAGGGGCTTTCAAGGGTTGCAAAATGCATCACACATGGGATCCCCATACCAGGTGAGCCCTGGAACAGCATAAAGATGACAGAATGTGAATAAGGTATGACAATAAACAATGACACAGGTTATATGATGTATGTTGTAGTTTTATTTTTGCTGTGTGAAACTACTGGGTCTTCTCTCATCAACTGGTTGATGTCTTAGAGTAGGCCCTCTGCTTCCTTCCTGCATCTGGAATGAATCTGATATTACACAGTGTGTCTTTTGATGAAGCAACTGCATTTTGGAATGTCCTTCGGCTTGTATTTGCATCCACCTTTGTCCTTCATGTGCTTCAATACCTTTGTGTACGTGTTCCTCAACAGAGTAGTCCTGCACCACAGGCAATAGAAGTGAGACTTGTTCATGGCATAGGCATCGCATGGCAGGTAACCGTTGCACTCCTTGCACATCATCTTGAGATCCTCTTATGACTACAACAGTCCTCACCACACCTTATATAGTGCCTCTGGGGGTAGATTGTTAACATGCAAATAAGTCAGATGACTAATTTGCATATAAACTATATCATGAGCTGGACTATGCTACTGATGTGTCTAGCACAAGGTGTGTTGCTATCAGAGGGTTTCAGCATTGGCTGGAATGGTTGTGAAACAATCAGTGGCCAAGCAGCACATGAGGTGTTCGGGAGAGGTAGTGCTCACGAGGGTAGACCTTGCAACCAACTCAATTGGACATGTGCTGATGGTCACAACTGCAAGACAGTGATCATTCCTTGTGGTGAGTATCTACATGTCTGACTCATCAGCCATCATCATACATTGTCCACTAACACTGTTTTTCTCTCTTTCCAGCAATTGATGACCAAGACAAGAGACTATTGCACTACCAGACCTTCAGTGACAAGTGTGTGAACATCACCGAAGCCCGGTTCCTACCAGGACAGGAGCCCAAACCGTACCCTGCTGCCAGTCATGACTCCCTGCTCGACCGTGTTCGCCATGCACAGCAGCACAGAGTACAAATGACAGTGAGTGAGGAGTATGGATGTTTCATTCCTACACTCGAACTCAAGGGTCTCAAGGTTCCCTGTGCAGTTTCAAGATTATTAGATTAGGAATTGGATTTTCATCCCAGGTGAAAAATGTGGAGTCACTCCCTCCCTCACTTCTCCAGCCTGGTGAGATGGCTGACAAGAAGTTGTGTCCCCTCTGCGGCCGATATCTGGCTAATCTAGTGACCCACGTCAGAGCACGGCACAAGGAAAAGTCAGTGGAAGAGAGGCTGCTGGAGAGCGTTCGACTAGAAGTGACGGGAACGACTGCGTGTCCCATATGCGAGAAGAAGATCAAGTCTCTCAATAAGCACTTGGTCAAAGGTCACAAGTTGGACCCAAAGCATTTGATAGAAATAAAGCTCTGAACCCTATTCTTGTTCTTCTCTTGTTTGTACTGCTTCGCGACAATATGGGCAGGTCTCTCTTCCCTTAAGCCAGAGTTCGGCACAAGACTGGTGAAACTTGTGACCGCATGGAATCAGTCGCATGATAGTCTGCATGCTGTCGAAACATATGTCGCATGTTGCTGATTCTTCATCAGGAGCTGCATAGTAGGCCCGGTGTGCTTGGATGTAGTCTCTCCACCCCATGTTCATCCTGTTAAAGACATGTTCAGTCACCGCACAGTCACCTTGCAATTGCTCCAGTACTTTCGATGCACGGGCTATCAAATGGTACAGTGTATTTTTCAGGGAACACTTTCGAAGTTGTACTTGATCAGTCATCACTGGTGATGTGCGACTGTCAGTAATGATCTGTATTGTAAGTGATGCTCCGTACTGCTTGGCGACAATATGGACAATTCTCCTGTCTCTGCATCCACAGCTCAATGCAGGCCGTGTGGAATGTGTGCTCACAGGGGTTCAGTCCTGCAGTGGCCTGATTATGGAGCTGATCGAAACACACCTCACATCTTTCTGATGTAACTGGTGAACCAGCTCTGTATACTTGTATTGTATCGGGAGCAACAGCAGCATCTCGACTAGGATGAGGGGGAGGTGGTGGCGGAGGTGCTGGCGGTGTATGAAGTACTTGGTGATAATCACGTACAGCTTGTTTGAAAGCTGACCATCCTACATTCATCCTCTCTGACACATCTTCACCTGATGTATCAGTATCCAGCAGTTGCTTGAGCATGGTCGATGTATGTGCTATCAATCCATAAAGCGAATTTTCCAGAGCACACCTTCGAGTTCTTATGGGATCTGTATCCATTTTTAAAGTGATTATTCGAAACTTACAGTAATGATATCATTATTTTCTTCCTTTCGTGTGTGACATTAGAATGCATCATTCGAATCATCAGTGGCCCAACTGTCCCAACAATTCTTGGGGTCATCATATTTAAAGTACCTAGGAATGACAGTGATGTTTCTTTGTTGTTCTGCAGAGATATTCTCCTTGGGAATCTGTATGATCAATTTGTGACCGCTGTTTTCCTCAAGAGGCACAGTGGTCTGGCAGATTCCCTTGACAAAATTAACATTGTTTTCTTTGGAATACACAACCACAGATATGTCTGCCATGTCGATGCGATCACCAAGCGATAACTGATCAGTGATTACATGTATTTCTCTTGAACCGTCTTCCAAACTCCGATACTTAGCCTTTACAACTTTCTTTGGCAGCATTTCATCCGCATTAGAACATGTACTTGGACTTGTCTTTCTGCGATACTTAGCAAGTGGTCCTGCCTTGCATGGGACAGTGAATCCATGGGCAGTGTAGTACCTTCCACCATAATATTGTGTGCCCTCTCTCAGAGTTACATGGGATGCATGGAAACTCATTGCTTTATACAAATGCTCAATTTGACCATGATCCAATAAAAACTGTTCAATACTGAGAATGATATATCTTATTTGCATATAACACAGTTTTATGTGGGGCATGATATGTTTCAAGTCCGACATCCTATCATTGGTTTCCAACCATGTTAGGACATGCTCAAACAAAGTCATCTCACTCTGTACCACTTGATTGTTTCCTTCCAACAATGAAATTAGCTCATCCAGTCCCAGATCTTGAAACAGTTCAGATGAGAATACAGCCATTAAGTTTAGTTGAAGATATTCCTTGCACTTTGAGTTGAAGTTCAGTTCTTTGGTAATGAACCACCATTGGATGACCTGATCTATGGGTATCCCTGAGAAGAGAATATTGTCCATGGCTGCTTCACACAGTGCATCTAATTCTCTGGTGTTGTATTTGTTAGAAATCTGTATGAGGGGCATCAGGTTTTCTCTTGTGATCTCTATTTGTCCCGAGTGCATGAACTTGAGAAAAGATTCCATGTGAGGCATAACTTCCTCCATTTCTATGAGTCGGAGTTCATTCAATGAAGAGTCTCTCCAGTTTGGACTTGTCAGCATGACATTGAGCACTGGGCTCTTGGAGAGACATTTTTTCGACACATGGTATTGTTTTGTTCCAACAGAAAGGAGAAGATCACATTGCTCAGGATCATTGAAGATGTCTTTACCTTTGCATCCTGACAATGAAACATCTGGGCTCCCCAGGCAGGTCATCTCAGCTTTTTCCAATATTTGATCTATCCAATAAAGGCGATAAGACAATAAATTCAATTCATCAGAGGTAATGCCCCGCACTTGTTTCCCATTTTCTCTACAATCCATACGCACTTTCTTCATCACCATTGGCCACTTTGTTACATGGTGATTACTCATAATACCAATAAAATACCTCTTTGAGAGTTGAAATAGGTAGTGGTGGTTTTCAACTAACCACGTCCATTCTATAGCAGGTGCATTCATGTCCTTTCTTATGTCCTGACAAAAATAACAGGATTTCGTCGATACAATCACCACAAACCATAATCTGTGTGATAGCTGGACATAGACCTGGTCATTCACCTTATAGCCTTTCAAGCAACCAATTATCATCTTTGAACACCCTTACATAGTAGACGGTAATAGATTTTGACAGCGCTTTTATTTTCAGAAGCACAACTTTCTTCGGACAGTATGACATGCTGTGTAGTTGACAATGACAGTTATGGTCTCAGGGGATAAGTTTGTGGGCTTAGACGGAAAATTCTTTCTGGGAATTTTGATGCTGAGTTTGTGACCACACCGGCCTCTGATGGGAAGTGTTTCTTTGAAGACTCCCTTGACAAACTTAATTTTGTTTCCTGTGGAGTGCACAACTATGGATAAATCAACAGAACTGATATTGTTGCCTTCTAGCTGCTCGGTGAGTACATGGATCTCATGTTGGCCATGCGAAGTGAGATACATGACCTGCAGCTTCGGCAAGTGAAAGGATACATCGCTGTACTTGGCAAGTGATTGTTTCCTGCAAGGAATGTCCTGTCCATTCGAAGTGTACATCCTCATTGGAGACTGTTCTTTGAACCTGAATGGACCAGCACAGAAATTCTTTGCTTCATTCAGGGCATATCCTTGTTCATTCTCTATCAGGAAACTTTCAATTTCTATCAGTTCCTCCCGTGACATGGCTGTGAGATTTATGTGGGGCATGATCACTTGCAAATCTGCCATTCTGTCATTTATTTTCAGCCATTTCAACACATGCCACACCAAAGTGTACTCACTGTCTATCACTTGCGCACCTCCCTGCAAGAGAGATACAAGTTCATCCAGTCCAATATCCCAGAACAGCACGGAAGAGAACACGGACATCAAGTTCAGCTGAAGATATTCCTTGCACATGGAGTTGAAGTTTAGATCTTTGGTGGTAATCCACCATTGAATGACTTGTTCAACACACACTCCTGAGAAGACAAACTTGTTCATTGCCCTTTCACATAGTGCATCTAGATCGTTGATGTTGTACTTGTCAGCAACAAGTATGAGACCCACAATATTTTCTTGTGTGATGTGTATTTTTCCAGTGTGCATGAATCGAAGGACATCTTCCATGTGGGGCATCGCTTCATCCATTTCACTCAGACGTATCACAGGCAATGCAGAGTCTTTCCAATTCCTACTCGTGAGCATGACACGTAGAACAGGACTTTTGGAAAGACATTTCTTTGATACATGGTATTGTCTCATGCCAACAGCAACAATACCATCACATCTCTCAGGATCATTGAAGGTGTCTTCACCTTTGCTTGTTAGCCATTCCTCTGGTGGCCAGCAGCTCTTTGGATAGGTCTCTACTGGCATTTTCACAATGAGGGTAATCCAAGTCATGTAGAACATGAGGTTTTCCCATTCATCCTTGCCTATTCCTATTGTCTGCAACCCATCTTGTTCAAAACATATATCTCTGGATGGCCATGTTTTTATGTGATGACCGCTTGAGATGGAAATGTTAAGGTGCTGGTGTAATAACCTCAATATCATGTATCTTTGAGTGGAAATCCACTCCCATCTAACACAGTGCCCTTTCATTCCCTCACTTACATGATTGCAAAAGTAAACCAGTCTATTTCGCCTAATCAGCACAAAATACAATCTATCTGACAGTTTGATATGGACCAGGTCTTCGACCTCACAGTCCTTTAATTCTCCCACTAGCATGTTCAGATCCCCTTATCATGTACCCGGTAATAAAACAATGAAATCAGCAAAGACACGCAATTCTGTTTGTCTGTTCTTTATTCAGTTTGTACAATTGGTGACCGTCTTCTCCATGGTGGTAGAGGTTGAGATGTCCTTACAATCGGTGACCGTCTTCTCCATGGAGGTTGAGATGTTGTGATGTATTTCAGCACCCTGCGCCTAAATGTTCTCTTTCGTTTGGGTGCCCATGGTTTCAATGTGGGCGGTGGCCGCTTTGGAGTGACACAGTCAGAAGAGACTGGCTGGAGCCGCTTTGGAGTGACACAGTCAGAAGAGACTGGCTGGACCACTTGCACTGAGGGTTCGGTCACCGATGGTGGTCCTTTGGGAAGTGGTGTCTGCATTGCTGTTGGCTCAGACATTGCTGCTTGTCCTGAAGTCTGAGATGTTCTCTGTGCAAACCAATATTCTATGAGATATGGCTGAACCTGCACTGGAAAGACTATCCGCACTTCTCTGAACTGCCCTCTTGTCATCATCTCAGTTGTTTTGACTCTCTTCCTGGACATCCTCTATTTATGTGGAAATTATATGCAAATTAGTCACATGACCAAGGGGCATTTGCATATAGAGGAGGTCACCTTACTAATTTGCATTTAGTGGTCCACATATAAGCAAGCAAGTCAGTTCAGTGTACCAGTGAGCTGATCGCAATGTATATGTATGGGAAGCTGTATCTCACCCCTCACAACTTCATGTTGGATGAGGTCAGATCCTTGCTTCAAAAATCACTGCGGCGCAAGGAATCGGGTCTCACACTGCAGGCAGCAAAAGAGCTTGTTTGCTATGGAAAGGACCAACTTCCATGGAGATGTCTTGTGACGTTTCTCTTCGAAGATCACTGTCTGAGTGACACTCATGTCCTGAATGCCATCTACAATGCGTACAAGGGTGCTGTGGCAGAACCGAAACTGGAGTGTATAGAACTCCTGCTTCGCTCAGAGACATGTAGGATGGCTGCATGTATGCCTGTTGTCGCACTGCATCTACTATATGAGCCGACATGGTGGGACAGTAACATCAGAGTTGATGCATCTTTAGTTGGTCTCGTCGCCAGAGCAGAAGGACAGCTTAACACAGACAAGCTTCTGCAACACCTGGTCACCGAGTGGAAGAAAAAGAACACTGTAACCTTGATCCAACTTCTGAAACTAGCTAGCATGGTGGTGGAGAACGAGAAAAGACTGGTCACTTCCAGAGGAGAAGAATTTCTAATAGGCTCTTGTAGGATGAATGCACACTTTGGACTGGTGGTATTGTCAGCACTGTACAAGAGCACAGACGACCCTGACATGAAAGAGTACCTGGCTGCTTGCTATTCTTTTGCCACCATACCGGATGTACCACTAAGGCTGATCCTGTATGCACCTTTGACTCGATTGATGTTCGGTCCATCAAAGGATCTCCAAGCTAGGGTGTATGACTGGGACAATGTCGAAATTCTGACCCAGATGCCAGACTGGGCAGTGGACAAACACACTTTCAGAGGAAAGTATGGATGCAGTACTGCTAACATCCTGCCTTTCAAGCCTGAAGGGATGACTGATGCCGAGTTCACTGAATTTCATGGCCACAGAAACAAGAGGGATTTGATGACTTTCTTCCATGAGGGGGTGCTGTGCTCTCATGAAGCCTTGGACGAGAATCCTTTCTGGGAGAGAACCAAAGACATCTATTTACGTCATGACAAAAGGAAACAGAACACACAACACATGACACAACAGTACTACAAACACATGCAGGACAAGTATCCCATGCTTTTCATCCATCAAGAGCTGGCAGCAGAACCGTGTGCATCTAACCCAGTGCACAAGCGTAAGCAAGAGGAACAATTCAGAGAGGGACTCACTAAAAAAAAGAAAACAGATTTCCGTGGCCCGCTTCTGCAGAAGCCAGTGAATGCTAACAAAGTTTACACATGTGCAGACCTGAAGAAGGGCAGAGTTGTGAAAGGTCCTTACCGTAGTGAGGGTAAGCTCCATCATATCATGTTTGTTCACCAAGTCATGCAGGAAGTTCTAGGCGACGTGCACACACTGACAGTTGAGTCTGATCCACCTTTCCTGACTTTTCCCCTGTTGAAGGGTCAGGGAGCCACAATGGAACATACATGTTTGAGCTTCGAAGACGCTATATCACACTCTGAGGTAGAAGATGTCTACTTCATCCCAAGAGACAGCCTAGGCATTGTCCAGATGCACAAGCTACAACCAGAACAAGTTCAACTGGTACCTGTCTCATTGTGGGCACACTTTCTCTACCGGTTCGTGCTCAACATTGGAGATTCTGGCCTGTACAATGCACTCACTGATACTGAACTGACATTCTTCTATGGCATTGACATGGAGGAGAGGAGGGGCAAGCTGAAAGCCATTCATTCACTTCTAGATGTTATGTTCAGTAAGGTGCCGTCTGAACAGCTTGGAAAGGCAATACTGGAAAGCGCCAAACGCAACAAGACCCAACTGCTCCAACTTCTAGAAAGACCAGTTGGATATCCACAGATGGACCTGCTGGCAGAGCGGCATGGTGTGAATTATGACCGACAGTTATTCATTAAAAGAATTGTGAAAGTACGTCAGATGGTCGCAAGGCTATGAACTCGGATATCTGATTGATTATCACATTAAAAGTTGAAAATGTATGAAAGACTTGTTTTTGTTTCTCATGTATATCATAGTAGTCAGATGGGCACACACTTGTTGAGGGAAAATGAAATCTATGTTGGTTGAATTTGATGAAAGACTAAAAAAAAAAGATGTGTTTGTATGTTAAAAAGACCATGTTAGAAATTCTGTAGTCAGTTCAGTTTCTTGAAATAAAAATGATCAAGTCAAATTTTCATGTTTCATAGTTTTTATTCTAGTACCAATCAAGAAAATTGAAAGGATTACATTCAGCACACTTGAGCATCCCCAACTGATTCTGGTGGTCTTCATCCAGATAGCAGGGGACAACATCACATAGATCCATAGCCTTGGCTATATCACACAAATTGTTCCACTCCTTCTGTGTCAGTGAAATACACACATCTCCATGTCTTGGCGAAACGCCATCAAGGCTTAACCAACATTTGGCTATTGTCACAGTCTTGCACGTAGCACATGCATGTAGATACATCGGTCCTCCAAGGTGAATGATCGCTTCTTCTTTCCAACAGTCTTTGTGATCAGTCTCAGAGCCAACATCCTCTGCCAGACGGGAACTTATTTCAGGTGCATTAGAGAAGAGCCTTGACCACCGCTGTTTTGAAAGTGAGAACACTTTGCGTTCTGTGCTGTCTGGATTGATTTCCATCTCAACTTCCTGACACTCTTCATTCATGTGGATCAAAATAGATTGTCCCTCTCCAATATCAAGATTAGCCATGGTTGTTTATGAAACAATCCTCTCATGACAGAGGGCAATAGCCCCTTTGAGATGTTTCTCAAATTCAATTTCTATCTTGCAGAATCAGTCAGGAAGATCCTTCCAATCTAATGTTATTACTGTAATTGCAGAAAAGTTGTTCACATTATGGCGGACAGCAAACGATTATATCAATGCATACTTGAGAATTCTTTATATGGGTTAATTGCCCATTCCAAATTTATGGTCAATCAGCTTCATGAAAATGGCAATGTCACTGCTCAAACGCTTCTCAGAATGAAAATGGGATGGGCAGCATATCGAGATGCATATGAGAGGAACTGGCGGGCATGTAATCCGCCACCTCCCCCACCTCTTTCCCATAGACAAACATGAACAGTATTCCTACCAGTCCATACTACAGGCTTCACTGTTCGAGAGCTATAGAAATTGAACAAGATTTGGTGACTGACATGGCATTGGGATGGTCAACCTTTTTTGAAGCATACCAGCAGAAATCATTTTGAAAAGTGAGGGCATGAGGAAACCCATGAACTAAACCTGAATGCGAACTATTTACATCTTTGGAATAAAAGAAGAAAAAATACATTTGGGAGTTAGACTTTTTATTGAAATACACTAAGTGAGGTCGTCGTCTGAATATGGAACAAGCTCGTGCTTTTAGTACCCCTGCTTCCTCATCTGCTAAGATCTGCATTAGCAGCCAAACGTTTCCCCTTTGCTTCCAAACGTTTTCTCTCCAAAGAGTCCTCCTCCTGTTCCTCCCAGACCTGAAGATCGCTTCTGTTCTGTCTTCTGGACTTTTTCCAGACCTTCTTCTAACAGAGCTGTGGAATCAAGCATGGTCTTTTCTATGTCATTTATCTTTGAGCGCAGATCATTCATTTGATCCAATAATTTGACAAGAGTAGCCATGTTGATCAGAGAATCCTTTTTAAGTGCCATGTTCACCTTGGCATTTCCTTTTGTTGACCAAGTGACCATTGGAGTTGCTTTTAAAATTCAATTACCATCTGACCTTTTTCGATAGATTCTGTCACCTTTATGCTGTTTCAGGGCTCACCTGGTATGGGGATCCCATGTGTGATGATGTATGGTGATGGCTGATGAGTCAGACATGTAGATACTCACCACAAGGAATGATCACTGTCTTGCAGTTGTGACCATCAGCACATGTCCAATTGAGTTGGTTGCAAGGTCTACCCTCGTGAGCACTACCTCTCCCGAACACCTCATGTGCTGCTTGGCCACTGATTGTTTCACAACCATTCCAGCCAATGCTGAAACCCTCTGATAGCAACACACCTTGTGCTAGACACATCAGTAGCATAGTCCAGCTCATGATATAGTTTATATGCAAATTAGTCATCTGACTTATTTGCATGTTAACAATCTACCCCCAGAGGCACTATATAAGGTGTGGTGAGGACTGTTGTAGTCATTAGAGGATCTCAAGATGATGTGCAAGGAGTGCAACGGTTACCTGCCATGCGATGTCTATGCCATGAACAAGTCTCACTTCTATTGCCTGTGGTGCAGGACTACTCTGTTGAGGAACACGTACACAAAGGTATTGAAGCACATGAAGGACAAAGGTGGATGCAAATACAAGCCGAAGGACATACCAAAATGCAGTTGCTTCATCAAAAGACACACTGTGTAATATCAGATTCATCCCAGATGCAGGAAGGAAGCAGAAGGCCTACTCTAAGACATCAACCAGTTGATGAGAGAAGACCCAGTAGTTTCACACAGCAAAAATAAAACGACAACATACATCATATAACCTGTGTCATTGTTTATTGTCATAACTTATTCACATTCTGTCACCTTTATGCTGTTCCAGGGCTCACCTGGTATGGGGATCCCATGTGTGATGCATTTTGCAACCCTTGAAAGCCCCTGTTTCATTCAAGGAGTTGCACAACCAGACTAATATATCCTGATATAACAACCCATCATCAAAGTATCAAAGTTCCCAGTTTGTAGAGGAGAGTCTACTGGAGTTTGGTCTCATTTGGTTCGACTTGGATCAAACATGAGTTCCCATCGGTACCAGAGTTATGACCTGATATAACAACTTTCTGAAGTTTAGTCTAAATATGGAGACATTTGGTTCAACTCAAATAAAAGCAAGTTCCTATTGGAACAAGAGTTCCCACTTTGTAGAGGAGGGTTGACTCAAATAGGTTAAGTTGGTTCTTCAACAACTGTTCTGCACATGCAAGAGCTCCCAAGGGTTCTTACAATGAAGTTAAGGTAAAACAGGGAATCTCCTGATTC
Organism: Harmothoe impar; assembly: GCA_947462335.1. Lineage (NCBI taxonomy): Eukaryota > Metazoa > Annelida > Polychaeta > Phyllodocida > Polynoidae > Harmothoe > Harmothoe impar. Next base: position 3,219,356 of record OX381712.1, read on the forward strand.
GATCTTACTACTTGTATCTGACCAAATTACATGAAACAATGGCATTCTTCCTGATTCAACAACTCACAGGCCACTGAAAACTCCTGTGAACCAGCAAGTAGGAATTGGATTTTGAAACTGAAATGCTCAAACTAAAATTTGATTTTACCATTGAAACCCATGAGAACCAGCTTTTGATGCAAGTAGGAATTGAATTTTGAAGCTGATTTGCTCAAACCAAAATTGGATTTTGCAGCTCACCACCGAGGGTACTTCAGGGGGGTCAAGAGACTCTCCAGTTGAATGTCAAGCTTCAGACAGTTGTGACGAGTTCCAAACTTAATCGACTTGGACTTGGTTCTGTTTTCCCGGGACAGAACTGAGTTGCTTGTTGAAGTTGCTCTGTGTTTTCCCGGGGCACAGAGCATCTTGTTTGTAACTTGGCACACTTACTGAGGTTTGCATTCCATATGGGTCTGACATTAGATTGGCCTCCTATGTCAGAACCATTGTGTGAATGTGTGTGTGCTACTAACCCATTGTTTACCTGTGCACTTTGTTTCATTGCATGTCTAATCCACACTTTGCCTTTCAGCTGTCCGGTGTGTACGCAGGACGCAACATAGCAGGCCTCTGTGCTTGGTTGGTTGCGACGGCCAGTGGCGAGGGTGGGGCCACTGGAATTTTTTTTTGACATCACTTTCGGCCCTTTTTGTCTAAATTTGGCAAAACATCCCAAGGTAGACTCGAGCGTTCGCACTGTAGCCCGTTGTCCGTATACATTAGGTCCATGGGTTAGGGAACTCCGTTATGGACTGTAGCCCGTTGCCTGCGGACATTAGACCCATGGATCAGGGAACTGTGAACGTCTTGACCTGCTGGCAGATGAAAGTAGCCTGGCCCGGTACGCACTCGTTTCTTTTTTCTTTTCCTTTTTCAAAGCCTTGTTTGAACCCCCACAAAGGGTTGCCTTTTGTCGTTGTTTGTTTCTTGAGCAGCCGAGAGGATCTAGAGTGGACAAGCACTCTGCCATGATCAGACCTGCATACACTCAAACTATACTGATGTATATTGTATGTAGCACCAAGATGGAATATTCTGACTCTGAGATATACTCGTGGCCGCCTGGTAAGCGGACACGGACACGTTCGAAGAGTCGGTGCAATATCTCCGAAATAACGACAGCTTTTGCCGGCATAGAATCTTAATGGAATCTTTAGGGCGCAGGCCAAAATCACCTGCCACGATCTCAGCTTCCTAATGGTGAAAGAAATTTTCAAATCGGCCAATTAGGTCGGGCATAACTTCCATTGGGGAAGTTATTCCCATATTAGTGTACATACCAGTGCCACCTAGTGCCTCCCACCGGCACCAGCCGTGGAACTCTTCTCCAGGGGAGGGGAGGTAGCCAGCAGCAAGCAAGCAGGCAGCAAGGCCAGCAGCAGGCCAGCAGAGACTTTGGCGAGAGAAACCGACATGTGTGCACGCCTTGGGTGCTGTTCCAAAGGCTACCGGGGGTTTCAGGCCCATCATCGATGCGAGCAGGCCCGACGGACTGTCCATTAATTCCCATATGTCTGCCACTTTTCAACACTTCAAGTTTGCTAGGCTAGACGACGTGTGCGAGGTTCTCCGCCTCAAAGACTATACAGTTTGGCCAGCGGGAGCACCTGGTGCCCATCACCTACACCGCCGACTCTCCACTGTGCGCCGCCTCTTTGTTAAGGCGTCACCTCTCGGATTCTCCGGCTGACCCCTCCGCTCCCCTCTTCCTGGTTAGGAGAGGTTCCCACCAAGTACCGCTGACGTACCCCCCGTTGCTCAAGTTCCTCAAGGGGCTGATTGAGGGCATCGGGATGAACCCGGAACGTGCGGGGGTACACAGCATGCGGAGGGCGGGGGCGGCCTTCTTCCACCAGTCGGGCATCCCCCTGGAGGACATAAGGCAGGTGGGCGACTGGGCCTCCCTAACCGCACTCATATACCTCGCCATGCCCATGTTGGCGAGGATAGCCATGGACAGGAAGATTATAGATGCGCTTATCGCGGCAAGCAACTACTAAGACTTAGACATAGACCTACCCCCCTCTCTTACAACTTCACTCCAGTTTGGGTGTGCCGGGTCACGGTTGTGACAAACGGTTAAGCGCCAATGCCCCTCGTCGTTAACCTTTACCCTAACTGTAGTCAACGGTACTGTCGGGCATAACTTCCATTGGGGAAGTTATTCCCATATTAGTGTACATACCAGTGCCACCTAGTGCCTCCCACCGGCACCAGCCGTGGAACTCTTCTCCAGGGGAGGGGAGGTAGCCAGCAGCAAGCAAGCAGGCAGCAAGGCCAGCAGCAGGCCAGCAGAGACTTTTTTTTTTTCTTTTTGTTATTTCTAATGAATAGGCTGGGTCACGGTTGTGACAAACGGTTAAGCGCCAATGCCCCTCGTCGTTAACCTTTACCCTAACTGTAGTCAACGGTAATAGGCAAAGATAGCGCCATATTTGTAAAATTGATTTTTTTTTCAATTTCTTTTAAGTTGTGTGTAGTATAAAACAAGTTATAGGGGCCTAATGAAGTCTATGAAGGTACCTTGAAATCTCAAAATCTATATGGCCTGCGTGAGAAGGAAATGGCCTGCGTAAGATGCCAAGACGCAGGCCACCTTGGCCTGCGTTGAGAAAAAGTTTTCGGCAAAACTGATCATGTCATGTTTGGTGTGGGGTGTAAAGGTATCATCACTGTCACTAGTGTCAGTCCCACCGTGACCTCGTGACCTCTCCGTCTGACTGCCGGGCTGCCTCCCAGGCTGCCATCTGGTGGTAGCCACACTAACCACACGGGGGTCATGTGACATCAGTCATGTGACCTGGCATGTGTCGTACTGAGGTCTGACCCTCAGGTGGGCTGCTGACTGTGAGGGAGAGACTGGTGTGGTGTGGTCTGTCTCACATACCCAGGGGGGGGGGGGTAGGGGCACATGAATAATTCTTAGGGAGTGTTCATTTATTAGTTACAGTGGGGGTGTGGTGGGTTTGGGGGGAGGGCATAAAACTTTCCGCCCCCTTCTGAGGGTGGGGCGTAAAAAATTCTGACCCCTCTTGAGGGGGGGGGGCGTAAAAAGTTAAGCCCCTTTTAAGCAAAAAAGCATGCGCATTACTATAGTTCAAAGGGGGGGGCCAACATTTTTCGGTGCCTTTGGCGAGGGGGGTCGCAAAACCTTCCACGGCTCTCGCCGGGGGCGTAAAAGAATTTTGCCCCTCCACGCGAAATCTCACCACCCCCTCCACCCCTGTAATTAATGAATGAACACTCCGTTACCAAGAGGTGTGGTCATCCACAAAGCCTGACCCATATATAGGACTGCATCCCAGACTTTGAAAACACACCCAGTACCAGTCGGTTAATGATAGGAAATGTTCTGAGTGTATCTGGAGAAATTCCAAAATAACTTAATCAAAGTATAGCTTGATAAACTTATGGACTTTTCTCCAAATTCCAGCTTGCCAAAAACTTTATATATGTTTATTCTGATCTCAGCGCTCTAAATAAAAGTTGGGCTTTAGGAACCAGCTGGGAAATGATTTCAAATCTCCGACAATTATCTTGATTTTCCTCTTGATTGTAGCAAGCTGTGAGTCATCATACCATGGTACGAGTTGATGTGGCAACTTGCGACTTATCGCTAGTACCGTAAAACCTCGAGTAAAAGCCTAACTCGCGTATAAGCCGCACCCCTAACTTTGACAGATTATATAAGCCGCAGAGGGGGTCTGAAAATTATTAATTTGGTACTGTAGTATACTTATAAAAACTCTCATATAAGCCGCACGTACGCACCCTATATAGGCATGTTTGGTATCAAAAGAAAGCTGAGTCTGACTCGCGTACTAGCCGCGGCTTATACGCGAGGTTGTACGGTACTTGCAAAATTTATAAAACATTTGCCTTAAGAATATTCATGAATCAAATCGAAATGTAGCAACACATCAGCAGAGCTGCCAACTATTACGAATTTTTCGAATTTAACCCTTTTTTTGGCCTGATTACGAAATTACGAATTGCCCTCATTGAATTACGAATTTGGAAGTTTCTGGAGGAGGATTACATTTATATAAGATACCCTCAGAAATTTTAGTAAGGAGTGATCGCTGCTGAAAAAAAACTACCAAAATGAGTCTACTAATTCTGAATGACCTCCAAATGCTTGAGAGAAATCTAAATTTTGGAAAATTCCATGTTTATAAAACAATTCAATATTATATAGAAATTTATTTCACATGCCCTTTTTTATATATGTCAGGAGAATTCATACTGAAATGTCCTAAAAGTAAGTTTTTCCATAGGAATTTGATCGGAAATGACATAACGAATTCAATTACGAATTTAGAGGAGTGAAATTACGAATATTACGATTTTCTGGCATCAAAATTACGGATTTTGAGAGTTTGAGGTTGGCAGCTCTGCACATGCTTAATCCTCAACTACTTCGATATTCAAATTGTGCTGAATAAATTTTGCAAACTCAACTGCACACAGCATGTCTGGTTTTGTGTGATGATATACCCTCCAGTATATACATTCAAAAAGTAAAACTTCTTCCAGTATATACATTTAAAAAGTTAAATACCCTCCAGTATAGATATATATATATACATTAAAAAAAAAAGAATTCAGAACAACAAATAAGTTAGGTAAATGTTTTATTCAAATGGGAATGTATAATACATATGCACTTAATGAGCTACATATTTGAATATACACAATGTGGAAAATGAAAAAGTGTTAAAGAGAGAAGTTTCAAGTGAAGGACTGTACAGTTTGTGTATGGTGAATATGCTACTAAAGTAATCAGTTCTAGTCTAATTCATGCCCCCAAGTATTGAAATTTGTGCGATTTCACTAAAATATAAAACATAGCTTTGTATATAATATACCTTGATAACCATTGTGGAAGCATAGAAGTCAGAAGTAGCAAGTATACTTATGTACTGTACCGTCTGGATAATGCAACTGGCATTGGTCAATTAACCGAGTCATCATCTATTGCGCTTATACAAGACAGGTGCTTAGTCAAGATGTTATTCTAGTGCTGGTTTGATGTGGCCTCTTACAAGACCTGAGCTATATTAAAGCCAGGTACATTAGGCCAAAAAAAGGTGTGTTTCAGGTTACCCGACCCTACCTAACAAAATTTACTTTACCATACCTTACAATTTAATGGCTATTTCAGAGTCAATTTGATAGTCCACGAGTAGGCGCTGTTGTCTACGAATGGGTGTTAAAGTTTGCGAGTCAATTTTTGGCTACTTTTCAGGCCAAAGTAAAAAATATATATTAACAAATATATATATATATATATCCATCCTACCCTACCTAGATTTTCAGACTATGTAACATGAAACACACCTTTTTTTAGGCCTCATCATGACAGTACAGTAATCATTAGTGCCCAACAGTAGTGACAATTTGATGTATCGCGTGTAAGTCTCAATGTGTTAACAACGCGTTAATACTCGCCTTCCGCATTGTGTTAGCACCATAATGTAGAATCAGTTCAGGCAGTCCTAGAAGGTGTAAGTTGTACTGGTATAATCCTACAGATGCAGACAGACATGACAACTGCATTTACCCTGTAAGGACAGCATAGTTCTTTAATGAGCGATTCCCTTTGTTGGCATGATGCATGAATGCAGCCCAGGCGAGTAATCACCAATGACGCACTCATGCATCAATCCGACAGGGTTGCTACACTCCTGAAGGGCCCACGGGGCCACTCCCTCAGCATTACTGACTATGTGTGAACATGATTCCAAGGGTCTGTTTTTGGGCCCTAGGCACGGACTCATACCTGTCCTTGATACGGGGTGCTTTTTAAGCAAATTTGGGGAGAAAGGAGTACATTTTCAGACTTTCATGGTATTTTTTACTTTATTTTCCTACAATATTTTTTAGTGACCCTTGATTCAGATATTTTTTCAGGGTCACCCTGTAATAAGGGTATATTTTTCAGGGTCATTCGTGATTAGGGTCAGTTTTTCTGGTAAGTTTACCTTAAAAAGGGTATGCTTGATAAGGGTACCAAATTTAGGGTGATGTTCGCACATAGTGAGTATAGAAAAGATAGGGAGTGGCCCCCCGGGCTGGAGGGTCATGATGATGCACCAACGCTTCTATCAGTAAACTGGTGTGTACAGCTAGGTCGTAGGTGTAGGTGGTGCGTATAGTCAAGACCAGAGAATTGAGCGAGACCTTTCTTACATGTGTTATCTCATTAAACATCAGGTACCATCACCTCACACCATTTAAACAACAAGTTTAAAGTGACATTTAAGGAGCAACTCACCCTGTGTTGACAATAACACTTTCAAAGATCACAAGTTTACAAAGGTCATTTATGATGGACAGTGGACCATGGACCCTGGAGGTGATAAACACAACAAGGACATTCAGGGTTGCTCCCCTCTGAGAGATGTCCATCCTCCTAATGACCCCCTACAGTGTTATTAAATAAACATCTCTTTGGCAGCCAAGTTCTCGGGTCTTGACTATAGTCAGGTTGCTGGTCCCCTGCGTGTCCCCCTTATACCAGCACCATATGTAACATGACACTACAGGCAGTAACCAGCGCCCCACACACGGCCTGCACACCCAGCGCACCGCTACCTGCGTCCTCCGGCAGCCCCCGGATGTTGCTGGCATCTCCTCGGTTAGGATGTCCGGGTCGGGGACGGGGCCTCCTGCCACCCTTCTCCTTGTGTACATCCCCCTCGTTATCCCCGTCGGCCATCTTGTTGTCTCCTCGGTCGGCCATCTTGTCCCTCGTGTCGGCCATCTTGTCGTTGTCCCTGAGCCTGCTGCTGGGGGAGGTGGTGGGTGGGGTGGGGGGCTGGGTGGGGCGGGCGGTGCTGGGCGTCCACTTCTCGTACTCGTTAGGTCCTAGCGGGGGCAGGGAGTAGGCCGTCTTCCCCCGCAGCTCGGTGGCGTTAGGTTTCCGCAGGCCGCCATTACACAGCGGTGTTCTGCAGGAAGTGAAGCACGTCGACCCGAGCCCGTCAGAGTCCTGGAAGCAGCGGTTGTCACGCTCCCCCGGCACTCGCTCCACACAGTCACGGGATATAGACACCGCCTCAAAGTCTGTAGGACGCAGCGGGGCAGCCGTGGCTGAAAGGTCAACACAAGGTCATCACAAGGCCATCACAAGGTCATCACAAGGTCAACACAAGGTCATCACAACATGTGTTATCTTAAACATAGAAATCTACTTCACATATATGATAATGCTGGTAATGCTAACACTTTTTATCTTGATTCTTGGCAAGATATGCCTGAATATTGGTTGTTATTTGGAGTTTTCCAGGTTTATTATGAATAAACCTCGATACCGTTATAAATGGACATTAACAGTCACTCAATAAGTAGCTCAAAAGTGTTAATAGCTTGGATTAAATATTGTAAGTTACTGACCATAATCTATTGCAAATATCTTCCCAAATTGATAAAGTATTCCAAAGAACTGATATCATGTACTTTAGGCTTGTTTGGACCTTGTGATGGTGGGTGGTTGGAAGTTGTACTTTGGGTTTGTTGGGAACTAGTTGTATCAGCAGGTGGACCTACCTTTAGGCTTGTTGGGAACTTTAGGCTTGTTGGGACCCAGTGGTATCAGCATGTACCTACTCTTAGGCTTGTTGGGACCTAGTGGTATCAGCAGGTGGACCTACCTGTAGGTCTGTTGGGACCTAGTACCTACCTTTAGGCTTGTTGGGACCTAGTACCTACCTTTAGGATTGTTGGGACCCAGTGGTATCAGCAGGTGTATGTTAGGCTTGTTGGGACCTGGTACCTACCTTTAGGCTTGTTGGGACCCAGTGGTATCAGCAGGTGTATGTTAGGCTTGTTGGGACCTAGTACCTACTTTTAGACTTGTTGGGACCTAGTACCTACCTTTAGACTTGTTGGGACCTAGTACCTACCTTTAGACTTGTTGGGACCTAGTACCTACCTTTAGGCTTGTTGGGACCTAGTACCTACCTTTAGGCTTGTTGGGACCTAGTACCTACCTTTAGGCTTGTTGGGACCTAGTACCTACCTTTAGGCTTGTTGGGACCTAGTACCTACCTTTAGGCTTGTTGGAACCTAGTACCTACCTTTAGGCTTGTTGGCACCTAGTACCTACCTTTAGGCTTGTTGGGACCTAGTACCTACCTTTAGACTTGTTGGGACCTAGTACCTACCTTTAGGCTTGTTGGGACCTAGTACCTACCTTTAGGCTTGTTGGGACCTAGTGGTATCAGCAGGTGTATGTTAGGCTTGTTGGGACCTGGTACCTACCTTTAGACTTGTTGGGACCTAGTACCTACCTTTAGGCTTGTTGGGACCTAGTACCTACCTTTAGGATTGTTGGGACCCAGTGGTATCAGCAGGTGTATGTTAGGCTTGTTGGGACCTAGTACCTACCTTTAGGCTTGTTGGAACCTAGTACCTACCTTTAGGCTTGTTGGCACCTAGTACCTACCTTTAGGCTTGTTGGGACCTAGTACCTACCTTTAGGCTTGTTGGGACCTAGTACCTACCTTTAGGCTTGTTGGGACCTAGTGGTATCAGCATGTACCTACCTTTAGGCTTGTTGGGACCTAGTACCTACCTTTAGGCTTGTTGGGACCTAGTGGTATCAGCAGGTGGACCTACCTTTAGGCTTGTTGGGACCCAGTGGTATCAGGAGATGCTGCATGGGCCGGTAGCGGATGTAGGTGGTGCAGTAGCGGCTGCCACACTCCTGTTTACCCGGCCCGTGCCGCACGCGGTCCGGCCACATCTCACAGTCACGCTCCGGGAAGGCGCCCGAACAAACGTAGCACTCCTTACCCAGCACTGCAACACAACACAACGTCAGCATTCAGTCAGTAATCAACATGTTAAGATAAAGTAGATTTTCATTATCTTGAACAGGGCCATTTCTACAGTATTCTTAAAGCGATAAAATCACGAAGCGTCTCCCATCCATAAATCTAGTACTGTTCTGGTCTACTAGTCTACTGCTAGCTGTGTGAGTTGTGATATTGCTCCTTTAAGTAAACATTTGATCTTGCATATCTGTTGATGATTATGTACTATCTAACTCTAGTCCTCAAAGAGTATCAGCCTTTCACATTGTATGTTGGCTGAGAGGGACCTTATTTGGCTCAGGAAATTCATATCCCTTAAATTCTCAATTAATTTGGAAGTCATATGTATTTGGCCACAAACGGTCATATTGTAACGCTGTAATTGTGATCAAATGTTTCCTGACGCACATAAAAAGCATAAAAATTATTTGGTACCGCGTTAGCTAGTATTGTAGTCAAGATTGACATTTGCATAGATAAGTGCCCGGTAATCATTTCCGGCTGACGTTGGGGCAACAGGTGTGTTAGTGAACAGGCCAGGTGAGGCCTCACAGAGAAGTCAACATGACTCTAAGGCCACACCGAAAATAAGTTGGTCAATGGATTTTACTTGTCAAAAAAAAGTGCGAGCGAGCGTAATTCTTTCTTGCTAAAAAAAAACAAGATTTTCTTTTTGGCAATGGACTGAAAAGTGGAGCGAGCGACAATTTCTTCTTCTTTTATTTTACCTAGCCTTCAACAAAAGTTCTTAGTGAGCCCATAACATAAGAATTTCTAAATTCCATTTCTGAATATTATGTGTGCAAAATCCATTAACCGACTTTTGTTTTGGTCTGGCCTAACAGCCAGAGTCACAGCTTGTCTCCCACGTGACACCTCTAGAGTAGAGTCAAATGAGTTCCATCCCTGAAGAGTCAACAGCAGTTGACCCATCAAAACAGGGGGAGTCAAAATTGATACTTGAATACATGAGTGGCATGCAGGTAAGGTGAATTGTGTAGCCTACTTATGTCCGGTATATGGTACATGTTTAAAACAGTAGGGATTATATTACAGGGGATATTCCCATACATACATTGCAAGAAGCAATGTGTTACTTATAGCTCTCTAACTGGTGCGGATTTGTTCCTGCATGTACAATGTTTACACTGACGTCAGCAATCTCGTGAGACCTTGGCTCTGCTCTCGTGCTGTAGCTTGTTGCCCCGGAAGCTATGGGTTGTGAGTGTCTGGTCACTGCCTAAGTCTCACGATACATTGGGAGCTCAGAACTAACATGGCTGCCCATACGGAGAAATGCCAGACTTCGCTATATACTGGGTGAGATATGGGTCACTTAACCCATAAAGTATCAACCATGTGTCATTTGTTTGCCCCCAACGTTCTATTTTTAGGTGTAATCTACAACTCAACCTCGTCCTCAACCTAGAGTTGCTATGAACAGACTGCCACAAGTCACCAACTAGATCTGTGGTCCTCTCCTTAATGTAGGCCTTTAAAAAAAGTCTGTTTCCGGTGGAGCGGGTGGGCTAAAAATAACTCACCAGGGCGGCTGCAAAATCTTTTTATTTTCAATTTTTTTCCCCTAAATCTTTTTTTTTCAAAATCTTTTTTTTCTTCAATTAACCTGATATCAGTATATTTCTCATCCCCTCTCCGTTAGACCCATATCAGCTCATATTACAGCTCTTACCATAGCCGGAGACATCAAAGAGATAAATTATCAAGTGTAGGATACCATGTACCTATAATGACTATAAAGTCTTCAGTAAAAAATTAAAAATTAAAGATTTTTTTTTTTTTTAAATCCGGCCGGGTAACCTCCTTAAGCAATCCCACCCGGCCGCTCCACCGCAAACAGAATTTATTTTAAGTGTGGCCCTATCTATAAGCTATACCTTTAAGACCATGCAGTGCTTTTTAGGTGCTTTTTGTCAAGGCTGTCCCTTCAGTTAGTCCCAACATGCAGGTGACATACCTGAGGGGAGCTCCCCAGGTATGGAAAGGAGGTTTATAGACCTGTCACATCTGTCCCCCATGCTCCTGTATATGTGTGTGTGTGTGGGGGGGGGGGCATGGTCTCACAATAGGCCAAGAGGAAATAACACTAAGAGAGTCCACTACAGGTAGGTTGGTTGGTTGGTTGTTGAGTTGCTTTACGCCCTAATTAACAGCTACGGTTATATCAAGCGTGGTGACGGTGTATGAGTGAGTTAAGATAGAAAACACTCCCCTACACTTTTACCGAGGCAATGGTTCTTTTACATCCTACACTACATAGGTACAGTGTGAGATGGACAGGCCTTTGATAAGCTGTATGTCTACCACAGCAGAGGGAATGTCGTCAGCCCAAACAGCAGGGTGCTACTGAGTCTCGAACCCACGATGTCATGCATGCGAGACAAATGTGCTACCTCTGAGCTAACCCCCACCCCCTTCCACAGTCCCAGGTATTGTCTTTGTACAAGCTACTGTCCCTGGGTAACAATCACTTCCAGGGACAACCTTGTACCCAGCCTATCAGCTCTTATCAGTACCGACCACCACAACTAGTTACAGTCTGGCCTATACCCTATGAAGGATGGCTGTCACAATGGATCATCACACTGAAAACCTCAGGGTCGTCATTTTGACAATACCAAAATTAACAACTTCAAGTTGCCAAGATGACGACCTTAGGTCATTATTGTGACGACCTAAGGTAGTCATATCTGATCCATATAGACCAAAGTTGTCATAATGACAACCTTAGGTAGTCACATGGATTGGGTAGTCAGAATGACTACTTTAAGGTTGTTGTTTTAGGTATTGTAAATTTGAAGACCTCAAGTCATCAGTAATGACGAGTCTCAACACCATGGGGTAGTCATTGGGACAACCTAGGGTATATCTGGGTGTTGGACAAGGGACATTCCCTGTCACGTGCTGCCACCCAGGGTAAATTGAATGAAGTAAATTTTCTATCATGGTGACAGGGAGCAGAGTAGTCTCTATACCTTCAAAGCCATCATTCTCACCCATACACAACATATTTATAACAAGTAAAGCTACTTAATTTAATCAAGAGCTAACCAAATATGTGAAAGGGATGCCTCTCATTAATTAGAGACTATATTCATACACCATTCTCCAGAGCACATCCCATTAGTCATTATGGCTACCTAGGTCGCCATAATGACTAAGAACCTTCCTCTGGGTTTTCAGTGCATTGGTAGCATACATGGTCCCGGTTACATGGTGCAGTTGTTTGAATTTACACACACGTCACTAACACAGTTTTCTTTCTACAAACTTTTTTTAGCTTTTGATGCAGACACAGTTCAGTGAATATGTCCTTTTTTCCCTTGCATTTGTGGGAATATGCTTTGTTGGTTTATGGGCTTTAGTGTAGGGAGGACTATTTGTCTGTCTAGTCACTATTCACAATATGGTGACCGTGCGAAATAAGATGATACTTTATGCAACCTTTGGAAGGATTAAATCAATATTTAAGCCTAAGATCAGCAAAAGTATCAATTAAAGCGACTATTTTTACCCAAAAATGACTTTGGGTCATTTCCCATGTAGAATAATGAATCAAAAATAATTGGAATTTCGGATGCACTTTAAGGGAAATCGCTTGTTTCCATAGCAACAGAAGGTCCAAAATTGATGGCTTTAGTTGAATTTGGTTGCCATGGCTACCGAAAGAGTATTTTTCTTATGTCAGTTGCATAGACAATTTTGAATGTTTCTTTGATGTAGTTCTTATTAGGAACCTTACTTGAACTCATTTTATTGATGCAAACCTGATTTATTATAATTCAAAATATCATAGAAATTATCTATTTTGGACATCACAATGCCAAATATATGCCATAGTATTTCTGTAAATAGTGTGTTCATGCAAATTCACAATATTTCTTCTTTTTTTTGAAAATTGCTCAACTTTAAACCTTTATGGTTCCGCTATTAGTATAGAGTATCAGAGGAATTCTTCCAGTTTTGGAAAGCCTTTTGTAAATTCAGGTTTAAGATTAACACTTTTGATAAAGTTTATTGTATGCTGAAAAAAAGGTGCTAACATTTGCTACAAAAAATGTGTTAAAAAGTGTGTAGATTTAACATGGTTTTTTAAGAGTGCACTGACTAGGCCTGTACAGTAAGTAGTAAGGGTTTACTCACCAGGGGTCAGGACAAGCAGTAAGGCCAGTCCCAATAAGGAGAACCAGAGAGTCATGTCAGCCATGCTGCTGTGTAGGGAGGTGTATCCTGGCTGTAGGTGTGGGCTGTGTGGTAGGACTATCCTAGCTGTAGGTGTGGAGAGGTATACTCCTGTCAGCCTCCTCAGGTAGCTCCGGTATCCTCCTGCGTCCTGCGCGGGCTCCGGGTGTCGTCTGGTTAGAACGGCCTCTTCTCAGCGCACGTCCACCTCCGTCTGCCTCGTAAAGACACAGCTGGTGCCAGCCGCACATCCCACTACTTTCCGGTATTGGGAGGCCGGGGATTCCTGGGCTGCTATATATCACGGCCCGGTAAAGCCGTGACTGACATGTCACCACCGCCTGGTAATTTGCCACAGTCTGTTACATGGGTCCGGCACGTGCAGGCGGCCATCTTGGATTGGGGGGACTGTAGGGGAATGTGCGCACAGAGACTAACTGAAAGGAGTGCCTTGACAAAAAGGATATACCGTAAATTCCCGCCTACTACCCGCATCTCGCGTATAACCCGCACCCCCAACTCAGGAGAATCATATTACCAGTTATTTTATTTGAAAATTTCAATTTTTTTTTTTTTCATAAGAGCAACGCTCACTTTATTTCTGTTAAAGATATTTGAAGTACAATGTTCAATCAAGCGTCACAACATTTTTCTTTTCATATTTTACAAAGACATCGGACAAAACAGACAGACAAGACAAAACAAGGGTTCGCAAGAGCTATGGTAAAATAGTGCATTAATCATTGACAATATACATGACTGATCACCCAAGAAAAAAGTATTACATGCTGTCCAAAAGTATCTGCAAATCAGCAAACCGTTTCAACTTACCCTCTCTCTTTGAAATGTGTCTCTCTCTAAGTAACTTACATTTCAGCTCATATACCCATTCAAAGAGCTCAAGGTTATTACTATGAAAAAGTCTCTGTCTGTATATATAAAACTTTACAGAAAGAAGAATATAATTCTCAAACCGAAACTGTCTCCCTTTATTTGGGTTGTTAAATAAGCGACCGGCCTCACTTTCCATCTTCAAATCCATGCCAACTACTCCAAATAACCAGTTAAAATTTCAATTTTAGTACTGTTCTATAGTGATAAAAACCCTCGTATAACCCGAACCCTATATAGGCATGTCTGGTATCAAATGAAAGCTGAGTTTGGTTCGCTTATATCCCGTGGGTAGTATGTGAGAATTCACGGTAGTTTTAACAGGCATATACCGCATAGTGTCTGGCATATACCGCACAGTGTATGGCATATACCGCACAGTGTATGGCATATACGGCATAATGTATGGCATATACGGCATAGTGTATGGCATATACCACAAAGTGTATGGCATATACCGCTTATTGTATGGCATATACCGCATAGTGCATGGCATATACGGCATAATGTATGGCATATACGGCATAGTGTATGGCATATACCACAAAGTGTATGGCATATACCGCTTAGTGTATGGCATATACCGCATAGTGTATGGCATATACTGCATAGTGAGTAGTGTATGGCATATACCGCATAGTGTATGGCATATACCGCATAGTGAGTAGTGTATGGCATATACCGCATAGTGTATGGCATATACCGCATAGTGAGTAGTGTATGGCATATACCGCATAGTGTATGGCATATACCACATAGTGTATGGCATATACTGCATAGTCTATGGCATATACTGCATAGTCTATGGCATATACTGCATAGTCTATGGCATATACTGCAAAGTCTATGGCATATACTGCATAGTCAGCTTTATCACACTTTACCACCGGCATACCCGTGCTTACGATCTCTTTTACCCTTTTACTGTAAAAGTGGAATATTTAAAGGAAGGAATAAAGGGAAAGTCACTTGTCATTTGCATTTCCACCTGTATTGGGTTTATATTTCACTGAATAAGGGGTATATTAGATTTATAAACAGTAGGTATGCCCCTTATTCAGTGAAAAATAAACCCAATAAACAGCATATGGCAAAAATGCCTAAAAACGGCTAATATATGAAGCCAGCTGGTGCCATAGTGTGATGATATATAAGGGAATGAATGGAAATTTAAAATTAGAATGATTAACCCCTGTGGGGCAAGCTTCTTTCTATAGGAAAAAAGCGGCTGAAAAATGACAATATTATGAGGTCAGCCGGGGCAAAAGTGCCATGATATATAAGGGAATGAATTGGAACCCATTCAGGAAAAAATTTAAGTGATTAATCCCTGCGGGGCTAGCTTCTTTCTAAAGGAAAAAGGGACCCAAAATGGCTTCGTTTCATTGCTTCAGGATCTGTGTCTTCAACCCGTTGCTAAACTGCGATATGGCTGAATAGTGTATGGCATACACTGCTTATTGTATGGCATATACCGCACAGTGTATGGCATATACCGCATGGTGTATGGCATATACCGCATAGTGTATGGCATATACCGCATAGTGTATGGCATATACCGCATAGTGTATGGCATATACCGCATAGTGTATGGCATATACCGCATAGTGTATGGCATATACCGCATAGTGTATGGCATATACCGCATAGTGTATGGCATATACCGCATAGTGTATGGCATATACCGCTTATTGTATGGCATATACCGCACAGTGTATGGCATATACCGCATAGTGTATGGCATATACCGCATAGTGTATGGCATATACCGCATAGTGTATGGCATATACCGCATAGTGTATGGCATATACCGCATAGTGTATGGCATATACCGCATAGTGTATGGCATATACCGCATAGTGTATGGCATATACCGCATAGTGTATGGCATATACCGCATAGTGTATGGCATATACCGCATAGTGTATGGCATATACCGCATAGTGTATGGCATATACCGCATAGTGTATGGCATATACCGCATAGTGTATGGCATATACCGCATAGTGTATGGCATATACCGCATAGTGTATGGCATATACCGCATAGTGTATGGCATATACCGCAAAGTGTATGGCATATACTGCATAGTGTATGGCATATACCGCAAAGTGTATGGCATATACTGCATAGTGTATGGCATATACTGCATAGTGTGTGGCATATACCGCATAGTCGTAATCTCTATCCCACTTATTCTCCTGTGCTGTATAGTTGGTAATGTTATTGTATATATCGCGGGCTGTGCCACTGAACCCCAATTTATTTATTTTTCTTTGTTAAACTGAACATAACATCCCCATCTAGTGGAATAGAGCAGTATTAAAACTATGGATTATAAGCCTAAAACTGGGGCAGAGAAGTATGGAGACTGGAAGGTATATGTCAAAGACTATGCAGTACATGCCAATTAAAACTACTGTATAAGCCGTGGCTTGTATGTGAGTCAGACTCAGCTCACTTTTGATACCAAACACACCTATACATAAGGTGCAGCTTATACGAGTGTTTTATAAGCATACATGTACTACAGTAACAAATGAACAATTTTCAGACCCCCTCTGCAGCTTATATAATCTGTGAAAGGGTGCGGCTAATACATGAGTAAGGCTTATACGCGAGTTTATTTTTTGTACAGACACTATTTCCTGCTAGTTCCCTCTTGCAGGGAATGTGGTGAGTGTGTGACATGGGTCGGGCACGTGAGGGCGGCCATCTTGGATTGGCTGGACGTCCGGGGAATGCGGTGAGTCTGGTGTGGGATGGTGGGGAGGTTGTGTGTGCCAGCTGCTGCCGTACTTATAACACAGCGCTGCTACAATATCCGGGTTAGTCTTGTACTTATAACACAGCGCTGCTACAGTATCCGGGTTAGTCTTGTACTTATAACTGAGTGCTGCTACAATATCCGGGTTAGTCTTGTACTTATAACACAGCACTGCTACAATATCCGGGTTAGTCTTGTACTTATAACTCAGCGCTGCTACAATATCCGGGTTAGTCCTGTACTTATAACTCAGCGCTGCTACAATATCCGGGTTAGTCTTGTACTTATAACTCAGCGCTGCTACAGTATCCGGGTTAGTCTTGTACTTATAACTCAGCGCTGCTACAGTATCCGGGTTAGTCTTGTACTTATAACTCAGCGCTGCTACAATATCCGGGTTAGTCCTGTACTTATAACTCAGCGCTGCTACAATATCCGGGTTAGTCTTGTACTTATAACTCAGCGCTGCTACAGTATCCGGGTTAGTCTTGTACTTATAACTCAGCGCTGCTACAATATCCGGGTTAGTCTTGTGGTCTGGGGTTGGGGCAGACAAGGCACACATATGGCAAGCGATATGTTCACCCTCGATATCGGAGTTTCTTATTCCGATATCAGAGTTTCTAATTCCAATATCGGAGTTAATAACTTCGATATCGGAGTTAATAACTCCGATATCAAAGTTATCAACTGTGATATCAAAGAAATTAACTCCGATATCAAAGTTATTAACTCCGATATCAAAGAAATTGACTCCGATATCAAAGTTATTAACTCCGATATCAGTTATTAACTGCGACATCAAAGTTATTAACTGCGATATCAAAGTTATTAACTCCGACATCAAAGTTATTAACTCTGATATCAAAGAAATTGACTCCGATATCAAAGTTATTAACTCCGATATCAAAGTTATTAACTCCGATATCAAAGTTATTAACTCTGATATCAAAGTTATTAACTCCGATATCAAAGTTATCAACTCCGATATCAAAGTTATCAACTCCGATATCAAAGTTATTAACTCCGATATCACAGTTATTAACTCTGATATCAAAGTTATTAACTCTGATATCAAAGAAATTGACTCCGATATCAAAGTTATTAACTCCGATATCAAAGTTATTAACTCCGATATCAAAGTTATTACCTCTGATATCAAAGTTATTAACTCCGATATCAAAGTTATTAACTCCGATATCAAAGTTATGAACTCCGATATCAAAGTTATTAACTCCGATATCAAAGTTATTAACTCCGATATCGAAGTTATTAACTCTGATATCAAAGTTATTAACTCTGATATCAAAGAAATTGACTCCCATATCAAAGTTATTAACTCCGATATCAAAGAAATTGACTCCGATATCAAAGTTATTAACTCCCATATCAGTTATTAACTCCGATATCAAAGTTATTAACTCCAATATCAAAGTTATTAACTCCAACATCAAAGTTATTAACTCCGATATCAAAGTTATTAACTCCGATATCAGAGTTATCAACTCCGATATCAAAGTTATTAACTCCGATATCGGAGATAGAAACTCTCCGCAAGTATCCGCAAAGCCAATAACCTACTTTAAGCAGCCTAACGCTGGAATAAATGAGTTAAATTATACAAAATACCATTATAAGCAATATTTAGGTATTTATTAAACTTACAGTGATGGTCTGTATTCTTTTAGAATAACAGTAATTCACTGGCACCATTGTCACCATTGGGTGTCGAACTTTTGGCGTAATGTTACAGTGAATTTGAAAGAACATTGACCATTATTTTTAATGGTAAAAGTTAGGCACCCAGTCATGCCAGTGAATCACTTTTTTTTTGCAGAATTCTTTTTACAGTGTAGGCCTCTCAATTTAAAAAAAGGGAATTCTAAAGCCCATAAACAATGCTAAACTAACCACTGGGTATAAGTCAGATATGGATACATGTGAATAGCCGCATAAGTGTTACATGCCTTAGGAAATGGCAGTTATCCTCGGCTGGCACCTTGGACAATTACCTTGTACTTGGCTTATAACACTTATACAGCGACCGACTTGTACCCTACGTCATGTAGACGTGTGAGGTGTGGATGTCCACACGTCGTGTACCGCAAATACGGGATAGCTCCCCCAGGTGAGAGGACAAACGTTTAGAGTGTTATCTTAATCTTAAGTCTTAATATCTTAATTCAGTGTCTTATTTTGGGGCAGCGGTGTTTTGTATTGAGACACTGTCAGTATATTCCCTTGGCTTACAAGAAAAGATAGTTTAAGATAGGATAGAAATAGAAGAAAAAGAAGAGCCCCCCATTACATACTAGAAAGAAATAGTAATACTTTTAAGGTAAGATGGCGACCTCTAAGTTTAACTTCAGGTACTAAAGTTAAGACAAATAAGATCATCTTAATAGTCTGATTAAGATAACGCTCTAAACGTTTGTCCTCGCACCTAGGGGAGCTATCCCGTGCGTGCTGGTGTACCTGTGGCACCACCTGGTGTGTGGTAGGGGGTTATTGCTGCATGCTCCCTCCTCTACCACTATTTACAGCCTCTGCTTTTAACCCAAGCTGGCCCCACCTCGACCTCTGTTCCCGAGCATCATCGCTGGCACCAAAGATTGCTGGTTAAAGTAGTTCCGGTGCGCTTGGCGCTGGGGTATTAACACTGTGAAGGGGTACTGCGGATGAATTCCCGCCCCCCCCCGCCCGAGACGGATATGAAACCTCGATGTATCATATTGGTGCCTTGGACAATTTTGCTGTCCTTGGCATTTAGCACTTTTATAGCCACTCACCTGTACCATATCTACTACATGGATGAGTCAATGTTGGGCCACTCAATAATGGTTTCTCATCACCGCGCGCGTCATAAAAGTCAGCTTTTGAGGAAACTTCTTCTTTTATCTTTTTGAAATCTTTTTATGAAGAATGTGATGAAAATGGACAAATATTGGGGTATTTGGTATCAAATTAAAGCTAATACTGCCAGGCATGCAGTAAGATAGAAATCACTTAAATTTCCCCTACTTTTAAAGATGCATAAGTTCTAGACTACTAAACTGTGAATTATGGTCATGAAAAACGTATATCATTCATACATTTTAGCCCGTGATTTAAAAAAAAAGGGAAAAAAGCCTTGATTCTCTCTTCCATATCTGTTGAGGCATTACCTGCACAGTAACGACTTGACTACTGCTGGTTAATTGATAAAACAGTTCAAAACAACAAAGGACTATATATCACTGTTTTATTGCAAAGCTGTATAAGAGGTGCTGTGACATGAGTACTGATACATACAGGGTGATGGATACACACTATGAGCATTACTTCTCATATGATACTGCCGTGTAAGTTACATCATGTATGTATGCAAATTCTTTTATTTATACTGAAAGCTTATAGGCATACAACGTTGCCTGTAATTATTTGGCATCCAGTCAAATGTTTATGTCGTACATTGTGACAAGTAGTGTAACAATATGGTATTAACCATGTATAATAAGAAAGAAAAAGGAAAAGGTGGTTTTTTAGTTTTCAGAGTCAGAAAACGATAGTTTCAATCATCATGAGTGTTGAACTCGCATCCAGAGACACATTTCATATCCCTGGATACTCATCAACTTAGGCCGTTGTTGGTAGCCTTTATGGGATTGCAGGACCTGATGGAAGGGTCCTAACCCAGGACAGATGGTATTGCCCTATTGGAAAATAAACAAATAAATTCCAACCAGTCATAACTCCAGCCATGATACACAGAGGTATATCATGGCTGCAGTCATGAGACTAAATTAATTACTGTATGTAGGATGATGTTGTTGTCCTACGGTATGGAGGCCCAGTGGTCAGTTGGGCCTTGGGTCATAGCAGGAGGTATTTGGATCATACAAGTCCTTTAAGCATTGATACCTTTTGGAATCATACCCCTACCCAGTCTGATTTGTGTATTTTAAATACTATTTCTGTTATCTCCTATCCAGGGTGGAACTTTTTTAAATTCATTGTCACTTAGGCCAAATTTTAAAAAAAGGTTTGTTTCAGGTAACATGGGAAGAAACTCTAGGGTCGGTAGGTCGGATTTTTTTAAAATTTTTTTTTTTACTTCCCCTCTTAAATTGACCCAAAACATGTAAGTATGGGAAGATTTTTTTCCAAAATTTTGTAAACCTAAAATTGACCCAAAAAAAGTATAAAAATATAAAGATTTCTTCAAAATTGCTTAAAAAAAATGCAGGGTCGGCCCTGTTTAGATCGTGTCGGTCGGGTGACCTGAAACAACCTTTTTTTTTGGCCTTAGCTGAGTGAACACAACACCTTTACCTCTCTCTGTGTACCTACACAGCTCGTGTGCTTTACTTGGGCTCCACCATCTGTGACCATACAACTAACCCACATACAAGATACAGCTCTCTTAGGGCTGAGTCATTAGTTGCCAGCTGGGGGAGGGGGGAGGAGGAGGAGGCAAATGGTGGAGGGGGGGTCATAATGATGAAACAGGCACTCGGTGGGTGGGGGGAGCAAAACTGGAAAAAGCCTCCATGCTGGGGTCAAAATCTAAAATGGTCATTTCTCTAAATCCAAACGTATTCTGGGGGGGGAGGTCAAAATTGCTTGCGGCTAACTGGTGGGGTGTCATTTTGGTATCGGAGGGAAAATACACCAAGCCCCCCTTCCCCCCCTCCCCCCCCTCCAGCTAGTAATAAATGACTCGACCAAGCTACATGCTGGGCACCACAGTAGAGCATCACTGTCCCGTGGAAGGACTGTCAACAGCTGCCATCTTGTCCAATCATTTGAGATTTGAGATTTTTAATTCTTTGTCCTGTCCCATGTCACTAAGCCCCTAATTGGTGCATTTCGCCGTGTCGAGTTGAGGGAGTGATAATTTTTTAACAACAGGGGGTGGTGGTGGGTTGGGGGACGCAAAAAAATTTGGATCCCTCTTGGGGGGGGGTCAAACAAATTTGAGCCAAAAAGCCCACACATTACTATGGTTCAAGGGGCACGCGTGCGAGCCGATTTTCGACCCTAAGGGGGGGTAAATAATTTTGACCCCTCGACTGGGGGGTATAAGATTTTTTTCACCTCCCCCAGCCTTGTTGTTTAAAAATGATCACTCCCTTAGGGGTCTAGGGCCATACACAATTTGACAAGCTGTCCCTCACCAGCTGATGTCAGGTACCACATACAGCAGCCCTCAGTGAGGAACTACTCCTCCCACAGTGTCTGCATGGCAGTGATGGATCATGCTAGAGGGCTGTCTGGTTATCAGTGTGACACAGTCTCACACAGCGCCATATAAATAGATCCCAGCGTATAAAAGTCATAAATAAACCACAATCCAGGGTTCACAGTTATGCCAGTAGGGTGATCACAAACAGACAGAATGTCATCCCAACACTTATCCTGCCACTTGTGGCCACATTATGACCTTGACCTGGTTTCTGAGGGTCAGACTGTGCTGCTGCTGTCGCCTTGTGAGATGACATGACCTCTGACGTATGGTTGCCATGTTTACCGTCATGTGTGACATCAGTGACGTAGCGGTACCTTGGACCTGTCACCACATTCCTTATATCCACTCTGGGATTTCCCCTCACGCTGACCTTGCGTCTACGACCCTTTCCCAATGGGTATCCTGGACCTTGACCTTGGCGTCTCCTATAACCTTGGCTTAGACCTTGGTTTTGACCTTGACCTTGACCTATCCTATAACTTTGGCTTTGACCTTGACCTTGGCCTTGTAGGGGTACCACTTTGGGTATGTTTACCCCCACAGGTACCAGGATGGA
Source organism: Harmothoe impar (assembly GCA_947462335.1). NCBI lineage: Eukaryota > Metazoa > Annelida > Polychaeta > Phyllodocida > Polynoidae > Harmothoe > Harmothoe impar. Next base: position 3,241,861 of record OX381712.1, read on the forward strand.
GTTTGGTGGTTCCTCCCGCTCCACCGTCTCCCTGCTGCCTGCCCACTCCGGGTTTCCATGACTCCAGCTGCCCCCAGTGTGTGGTGAGTGGTGGAGGTGAGGTGAGGCGGAGTGCGGGGTGAGGGAGCCGCCGTCGGGCAGGGAGGCGGGGTCGGGGACCTGGTGGTTACAGAAGTCAGACTGACAGGTGAGGTAGCAGGTGGTGAAGAAGGAGTCGTGGAGGCACCAGTTACCCCTGTCAGTCTCCTCACACAGCCGCGCAAACGAGTGTGTCTCCCCGCCTGCAACACGCACAGGGAGGAAGGGTTATGTTAGATAACTAGGCCTATAGTTACAGCAGACAGTCAGGCCTACAGTTACAGCAGACAGTCAGGCCTATTGTTACAGCAGAGACAGTCAGGCCTATAGTTACAGCAGACAGTCAGGCCTACAGTTACAGCAGAGACAGTCAGGCCTATAGTTACAGCAGACAGTCAGGCCTAAAGTTACAGCAGACAGTCAGGCCTATTGCTACAGCAGAGACAGTCAGGCCTAAAGTTACAGCAGACAGTCAGGCCTATTGTTACAGCAGAGACAGTCAGGCCTATAGTTACAGCAGAGACAGTCAGGCCTACAGTTACAGCAGAGACAGTCAGGCCTATAGTTACAGCAGAGACAGTCAGGCCTACAGTTACAGCAGAGACAGTCAGGCCTATAGTTACAGCAGACAGTCAGGCCTAAAGTTACAGCAGAGACAGTCAGGCCTACAGTTACAGCAGAGACAGTCAGGCCTAAAGTTACAGCAGACAGTCAGGCCTATTGGTACAGCAGAGACAGTCAGGCCTAAAGTTACAGCAGACAGTCAGGCCTATTGCTACAGCAGAGACAGTCAGGCCTAAAGTTACAGCAGAGACAGTCAGGCCTATAGTTACAGCAGACAGTCAGGCCTACAGTTACAGCAGAGACAGTCAGGCCTATAGTTACAGCAGACAGTCAGGCCTAAAGTTACAGCAGACAGTCAGGCCTATTGCTACAGCAGAGACAGTCAGGCCTAAAGTTACAGCAGACAGTCAGGCCTATTGTTACAGCAGAGACAGTCAGGCCTATAGTTACAGCAGAGACAGTCAGGCCTACAGTTACAGCAGAGACAGTCAGGCCTACAGTTACAACAGAGACACTCAGGCCTATAGTTACAGCAGACAGTCAGGACTATAGTTACAGCAGAGACAGTCAGGCCTAAAGTTACAGCAGACAGTCAGGCCTATTGCTACAGCAGAGACAGTCAGGCCTACAGTTACAGCAGAGACACTCAGGCCTATAGTTACAGCAGACAGTCAGGACTATAGTTACAGCAGAGACAGTCAGGCCTAAAGTTACAGCAGACAGTCAGGCCTATTGCTACAGCAGAGACAGTCAGGCCTATAGTTACAGCAGCAGAGACAGTCAGGCCTATAGTTACAGCAGACAGTCAGGCCTAAAGTTACAGCAGACAGTCAGGCCTATTGCTACAGCAGAGACAGTCAGGCCTAAAGTTACAGCAGACAGTCAGGCCTATTGTTACAGCAGAGACAGTCAGGCCTATAGTTACAGCAGAGACAGTCAGGCCTACAGTTACAGCAGAGACAGTCAGGCCTATAGTTACAGCAGACAGTCAGGCCTAGAGTTACAGCAGAGACAGTCAGGCCTAGAGTTACAGCAGACAGTCAGGCCTATAGTTACAGCAGACAGTCAGGCCTATAGTTACAGCAGAGACAGTCAGGCCTATAGTTACAGCAGAGACAGTCAGGCCTAAAGTTACAGCAGACAGTCAGGCCTAAAGTTACAGCAGAGACAGTCAGGCCTATAGTTACAGCAGAGACAGTCAGGCCTACAGTTACAGCAGACAGTCAGGCCTATAGTTACAGCAGACAGTCAGGTTTATAGTTACAGCAGAGACAGTCAGGCCTATAGTTACAGCAGAGACAGTCAGGCCTAAAGTTACAGCAGACAGTCAGGCCTAAAGTTACAGCAGAGACAGTCAGGCCTATAGTTACAGCAGAGACAGTCAGGCCTATAGTTACAGCAGACAGTCAGGCCTACAGTTACAGCAGAGACAGTGAGGCCTAAAGTTACAGCAGACAGTCAGGCCTAAAGTTACAGCAGACAGTCAGGCCTAGAGTTACAGCAGACAGTCAGGCCTATAGTTACAGCAGACAGTCAGGCCTAAAGTTAAAGCAGACAGTCAGGCCTATAGTTACAGCAGAGACAGTCAGGCCTATAGTTACAGCAGAGACAGTCAGGCCTAAAGTTACAGCAGACAGTCAGGCCTAAAGTTACAGCAGAGACAGTCAGGCCTAAAGTTACAGCAGAGACAGTCAGGCCTAGAGTTACAGCAGAGACAGTCAGGCCTACAGTTACAGCAGAGACAGTCAGGCCTAAAGTTACAGCAGACAGTCAGGCCTATAGTTACAGCAGAGACAGTCAGGCCTATAGTTACAGCAGAGACAGTCAGGCCTATAGTTACAGCAGAGACAGTCAGGCCTACAGTTACAGCAAAGACAGTCAGGCCTACAGTTACAGCAGAGACAGTCAGGCCTGTAGTTACAGCAGAGACAGTCAGGCCTGTAGTTACAGCAGCAGAGACAGTCAGGCCTAAAGTTACAGCAGAGACAGTCAGCCTAAAGTTACAGCAGAGACAGTCAGGCCTAAAGTTACAACAGAGACAATCATGCCTATAGTTACAGCAGAGACAGTCAGGCCTAAAGTTACAGCAGAGACAGTCAGGCCTAGGGTTACAGCAGAGACAGTCAGGCCTACAGTTACAGCAGAGACAGTCAGGCCTATAGTTACAGCAGAGACAGTCAGGCCTAGAGTTACAGCAGAGAGTCAGGCCTCTAGTTACAGCAGAGAGTCAGGCCTACAGTTACATTAGAGACAGTCAGGCCTATAGTTACAGCAGAGACAGTCAGGCCTAGAGTTACAGCAGAGACTGTCAGGCCTACAGTTACATTAGAGACAGTCAGGCCTATAGTTACAGCAGAGACAGTCAGGCCTATAGTTACAGCAGAGACAGTCAGGCCTATAGTTAGAGCAGAGACAGTCAGGCCTAGAGTTACAGCAGAGACAGTCAGGCCTACAGTTACAGCAGAGACAGTCAGGCCTAAAGTTACAGCAGACAGTCAGGCCTATAGTTACAGCAGAGACAGTCAGGCCTATAGTTACAGCAGAGACAGTCAGGCCTAAAGTTACAGCAGAGACAGTCAGGCCTACAGTTACAGCAGAGACAGTCAGGCCTATAGTTACAGCAGGGACAGTCAGGCCTATAGTTACAGCAGAGACAGTCAGGCCTACAGTTACAGCAGACAGTCAGGCCTAAAGTTACAGTAGAGACAGTGAGGCCTACTGTTAAAGCAGACAGTCAGGCCTATAGTTACCTCAGAGACAGTTAGGCCTACAGTTACAGCAGACAGTCAGGCCTACAGCAGATAGTTAGGCCTATACACTGGAGAGTCCTCCCTACATATATATCTGAACAGAACTCCCAAACTAGTGAATCTATGTGACTCGGCAGACTTACTTGAGTAGGAGACCTTGACAGTGGTACAGTGGCTGGCCGTACAGTTAATGGCTCCCGGGCCGTCCACCACGCTGTGCGGGGCCGTCTCACAGGTCGCCTGGTCACGCCCAATACCAGAACACACGTAACACCACTGCCATGCTACCACTGCAAATACATTGTAAGAGGCAATATGTGGAGTAAAATTCAAACATCTGAAATTTATATTATTAAGTGATAATTTAGTAAAATTTAACTTTTTCAACTTGTCAGTTGAACAGATATTTAATAAGTCTAGTTCCTGTGATCTAATTCATATAAAATTAATTTATATTAAAAGGATAAGGTAAACACATCATGAATAGAATTTTTGTTTCATCAAAAGTAATTTCTTGTCATTCAGAGATGTATTTCAACAGGGAACTACCACAAAAAAAGCACATATATGGATCAAGTAAAATGAAGTTAAAAACTGGCAGGACAGAAATTTGCCCTTCACAGAATTTCTGACAAAGGGAGAAGATTTTATTCACACACAGTCCCTTGCAGGGCGAAGGAGTATGGGTAGGATAATAGGTGCCGCATGTAGCCGATAGTTACATTGGCATCACAAGATATGTATACTGTGAACATACTTATTTTCACAGGTTTAGATTTCTGCGGATGAGTGAAAATTGGCAAATTCACGGGTATTTATTCCATACTTCAGCATATAAAATTTGCCTAGGCCGAGTGAAATGCGGCCCACAGGCCTGCGAGTGCAATAACCAGCCTACAGGCTTAAACGCCGCTCAAATGTAAACAAACCGCCATTTTGATGACGTCACAGGGCCGTGAAATACAGCCATGGGTTATTTCACGGGGGGTGTTAAATACTGCCTTCCTTGATTAAGTCAGAGATCTACATAGAGAAGAATAAAAACAGCGGGGCCACCCTGGGTCCAGCTTATTTTCGATTGGTCATGGTCAGTAAATGTCCCAGCAGATGGTATCTGCCCCCATTCTGTAATGGAGCTGCTCATACCCCCTGGTGTGAGGGGGCATTTTGGGATAGAATGGGGTGTAAATGGCAATTTAATGAGGGAGCTGTATTGGTTTACAAAGGGACAGTGTAAGTATACATACATATGTGGAAGGAAACCTGGGGATTGTAGGATGACCACAGTTGGTCCAGAAGATAAATTAAAAATAATAAAATAAAATATGATCCTAGAGTTACAGCACTGTCAAAGAAGAGGCAATGTGAAGATAAGCTTTTATACTTTTTGACCAGGTATGTGTAGATGAGGTCAAATCCAATGTTATAATAAATATATCAGATTAACTACAAACAAATATGTTATCCCATTACACTTGGCAGGTCTATATTACTCTTTGCATTTATCCCGTTTGAGGTATCTGGAACAATTGTAGATGACCTGAAAGCCAGGTTCATATTTACTATGCACAGGAGGCTTTATTAGGTATCAGCTTTATGTATTTGACTCTATTTTGCATTGGAATTGTGTTCTAGCATGCTCAACTATTTGAGGTCCTCAGTGGGGTCTGGTGGGGGTTCTCACAAATTGAGTGTATATATGGTCAATTTCTGGTTATAACATAGAGACCAAAGGGAAAACCGCCCATTGGGGGGCAGGGCAATAAAACAGGCGGCCCTGGTGTACACCCCTCAGATATATAGAGGTGTGAAGGTCGTTAAGGGCTCAGTAGTGCCACCGGACTGGGAGATTTCTGCTCATGTATCTCTCTGGTTAAGTCAATGAAGCTGTAGTATTTGATAAAAAATAAAGTACTTTCACAGTGTTTACAGACATAAATATAGAATTATCTAAAATACATAGAAGGACTAACAGACAGAGACGTACCTGTCGGTATGGTGAGTAGAAGTTGTAGCAGTACGGAGTGCCCCGGGAGCTGCATGGTGCGTTGTGTGGTTACGACGCAGCCACATGGAGCTACATGCTGCTCCACCACCACCTGATGCACAACTACCCCAATTATCACTCACTACAGCTACCCCAATTATCACCCACTGACACATGTTACCGGGCGGCAGGCACACAGGTAATTACATCATTACAGGCTCATCATCGTTACCACACATGACACTGACAGACCACCCCCCCCACCACACACACAGACCCCCCCACCACACACACAGCCCCCCCTACACACACACAGACCACCCCCCCACCACACACACAGACCCCCCCCCCCACCACACACACAGCCCCCCCCACCACACACACAGCCCCCACTACACACACACAGACCACCCCCCCCCACCACACACACAGACCCCCCCCCCCCCACCACACACACAGCCCCCCCTACACACACACAGACCACCCCCCCCACACACACAGACCCCCCCACCACACACACAGCCCCCCCTACACACACACAGACCACCCCCCCACCACACACACAGACCCCCCCCCCACCACACACACAGCCCCCCCCCACCACACACACAGCCCCCCCTACACACACACAGACCACCCCCCCCACCACACACACAGACCCCCCCCCCCCCACCACACACACAGCCCCCCCTACACACACACAGACCACCCCCCCACCACACACACAGACCCCCCCCCCACCACATACACAGCCCCCCCCCCACCACACACACAGCCCCCCCCCTACACACACACAGCCCCCCCTACACACAGCCCCCCCCCCCCACACACACAGACCCCCCCTACACACACACACACACACACCCCACCACACACACAGACCCCACCACACACACAGACCCCCCCACACACACACAGACCCCACCACACACACAGACCCCCCCCCCCCCCACACACACAGACCCCCCACACACACACAGACCCCCCCCCCCCACCACACACACAGACCCCCCCCCACACACACAGAGACCCCCCCCCCCCCACACACAGACCCCCCCACACACACACACACAGACCCCCCCCCACACACACACACAGACCCCCCAAACACACACACAGACCCCCCCCCCCCCACACACAGACCCCCCACCACACACACAGAGACCCCCCCACACACAGACCCCCCCCCACCATACACACAGCCCCCCCCTACACACACACAGCCCCCCCTACACACAGCCCCCCCCCACACACACAGACCCCCCCTACACACACACACACACACACACCCCACCACACACACAGACCCCACCACACACACAGACCCCCCCCACACACACACACACAGACCCCCCCCCCCACACACACACACAGACCCCCCCCCACCACACACACAGACCCCCACACACACACACAGACCCCCCCCCCACACACACACAGACCCCCCCCCACCACACACACAGACCCCCCAAACACACACACAGACCCCCCCCCCCACACACAGACCCCCCACCACACACACACAGACCCCCCCACACACAGACCCCCCCCCCACCACACACACAGACCCCCCCCCACACACACAGACCCCCCCCCCCCCACACACACACAGACCCCACCACACACACAGACCCCCCACACACATACAGACCCCCCCCCCACACACACAGACCCCCACCCCACACACAGACCCCCCCCACACACACAGACCCCCCCACATACAGACCCCCCCCCACACACACACAGACCCCACCACACACACACAGACCCCCCCCCCCCCACACACACAGAACCCCCCCCCACACACACAGACCCCCCCCCCCCCCCCCACCACACACAGACCCCCCCCCCACCACACACAGACCCCCCCTTACACACACACAGCCCCCCCTACACACAGCACCCCCCCCCCACACACAGCCCCCCCCCCCCCCACACACAGACCCCACCACACACACACACACAGACCCCCCCTTACACACACACAGACCCCACCCCACACACAGACCCCCCCCCACACACACAGACCCCCCCACATACAGACCCCCCCACACACACAGAACCCCCCCCCACACACACAGACCCCCCCCCCCCACCACACACACAGACCCCCCCCCACCACACACAGACCCCCCCACCACACACACAGACCCCCCCCCACCACACACACAGCCCCCCCTACACACACACAGCCCCCCCTACACACAGCCCCCCCCCCACACACAGCCCCCCCCCCCCACACACAGCCCCCCCCCCCACACACACAGACCCCCCCACACACACAGACCCCACCACACACACACACACAGACCCCACCACACACACACAGACCCCAGCCCCCCCCCCACACACAGCCCCCCACCACACACACAGACCCCCCCCCCCCACACACAGCCCCCCACCACACACACAGACCCCCCCCACACACACACAGACCCTTCCCCCACACACAGACCCCCCCCCCCCCCACACACAGACCCCCCCCACACACACAGACCCCCCACCACACACACAGCCCCCCCCTACACACACACAGACCCCCCCCCACACACAGACCCCCCCCCCCACACACAGCCCCCCCCACACACAGACCCCAGCCCCCCCACACACACAGACCCCCCCCACCACACACAGACCCCCCCCACCACACACAGACCCCCCCACCACACACACAGATCCCCCCACCACACACACAGACCCCCCCCCCACACACACAGACCCCCCCACATACAGACCCCCCCACACACACAGAACCCCCCCCCCCACACACACAGACCCCCCCCACCACACACAGACCCCCCACACACACACAGACCCCCCCACACACACACACAGACCCCCCCCCCCACCACACACAGACCCCCCCCACCACACACAGACCCCCCCACCACACACACAGACCCCCCCCCCCACCACACACACAGACCCCCCCACCACACACAGACCCCCCCCCACCACACACAGACCCCCCCCACCACACACACAGACCCCCCCCCCCCCCACACACACAGGCAGACCCCCCCCCCCCCCACACACACACACAGAGCCCTCACCACATAATTCACGTCCATGCTAAAATGTACTATGACGTCAAACTAGACGCATCTGTTTCTATCACAAAGTGCACAATCTAGTCTACATATGCGCTCTAGCAGCCCGACTAAAGGCTGCGCTCCGCTGCTATCCGGTGCCTATCTATAGCCCAATGCGGCAGATAGGGTGACTTTTCACAAAGTTGTTGATAAAGTTTTTGAATATTTCTGACCCCCCCCCCCCCCTCAAGAGGGGTCAGAATGTCTTACCCCCCCCCCCCCCCCCCCTCAGGAGGGGTCGGAAATTTGTACGCCCCCCGTCCCCCCCCCTGTAAATAATAAATGAACACTCCCTTATAATGAAAAAGTCACCCCTTCTTGCTCTAGTGCCTCTTGAACAGATCCTTGCACTGCGTCCACCCTCCACCCCACCGTGCCTCGCCCGGAGCACTCTCCCAGCACAGTCTCAAATAAGGAAGTAGCAGAAACGGATGGAAGAATCGGCTCGGAGAGTGACGGGCGGGAGCCGTGGGCTGCAAGATTGCGGGCGGGAAACGTCTTGGAGGCCGGGGGCAGGATCCACGGTTCATTGCGTCGTGAGTTTTCCATCTGGCTGCATCGGGTCTCAGACTGCGGGACATGCCGTGAGAACCAGCAGAACACGGAGAGAAGCACCTGGACGTGTTGTAGCCGGGTGTGTGGGCGGCCCCGTGTGTTTTACAGCCGTGAGGAGGACGCCGTGAGGCAGACGACAATTACAGGTAGGTGATGCCGGCAGGTGAGGCCGGGGGAGGCTTGTTGACCCGATCCTGAGGCCGGACGGGGCCGAGCGTCTCCAGCCGCGAGGCACCGGCCCGGGGGGGGGGTACTTGAATTTTTTCTGATAGGGGTGTGCGGCTGGACCATTGACAACCCTTACCCTTGCTAGGGAGATTTTGTTTCAAAAACCTACCCTTGCTAGGGCATTTTCGGCTGAAAAGTCCTTGTTTTGAAGAGGAAAAACACTAAATGTATCATAGATCAGTAATTTCACTGAAGAATTTTACCCGTGTCCGCAAAATTTCAGAAAAAAATGGGCAAAAATGGGACATTTTGTTGAAAATCGGGTCATTTTGTTGGAAAAGTGACCCTTGCTAGGGAGATTTTGATGAAACTAGACCCTTGCTAGGGACATTTTTTCTCTGAAACAGGACCCTTGCTAGGGAGATTTTGTTGAAAAAGTACCCTTGCCAGCCGCACACCTGTGTATACAAAATATACTAAGTGCCCCCCCCGGGGGCACCGGCCAGTTCTGAGAGGGTGTTTGTTCCCACAGTTTTGACCGTGCCGCCGTGTCGAATTTTAGCAAAAAGGGCCGTGTCATTGTGTCGAATTTTATGTATATAGCATATACTAGGGCCTTATGAGCATGCATGTGTCCGCAGGCCCGTAGCCAGGCTTGGCTGTGGGGGGGTGCTCATTTTAGGTAGGGTGGAACAGTTTTTGGCGCAGCCAAAAGCCCGAACCGCGTAGCGGTGCGTTTCGCAAGCTGCGATTAGCTGGGGGGGTCTGGGGGCATGCCCCCCCAGGAAATTTTTGAAAAATGTGTGTAAAATGGTGCAATCTGGGGCATTTTGAAGAGATAATCCCAAAGACAAAATAGATGTAAATATTATGACACACTATATCAGACACTTTTTTAAAGTGACATAGTCAGATGATTAGAGCTCAAAAATGAATTTTGCTAAAAATGAACCAGAATGTTCAATATGGCCATACTTCATGTCCCACCTACTTTATTCCCTAGAATTCGGCTTAGATATCAGCTAATTATCTGTTTTATGCTCAATTTAAGACTTTTGGAGTGCACACTTTAAGTCCACCCATTTAAGCTACACTGTAAAAGGCTGTACCTGTGTTCATGTGACCCTCTTAATTGCCTCTTATAGCCCATCAATGGTATTTTATTGTGCCCCATCCTCCAAATACAACATTGTAATTACATTTTAAACAGATTTAAGTAAAATTTTGAATTTGGAAACAATCAGACCATGCCACTTTACTTAAACCGAAGTTTGCTGGTGTCTTGGGGATGTAAAGCCTAGTCCTGTGGATGTAAAACCTTGGAGTTCCTCCCATATCCTACATCATTGTTTTCTGCCCAACTACATCCCCAGCTAACAAAAAAACGTTATTTTACGTCAAAATAACGTTCTAAAACTGTATATAACGTTATGCCATAGTGAGGAGCCTTGGAGAAACGTTATATAACGTTAAATAACGTTGCAAAATGTTGTATAACGTTTTTTGTTTACTGGGTCAAGATCTCTGGAGTTGCACCCAACCAAATCTTGACTATTGAAATTCCACCCACCTAGATCTCAGCAATCAGAGATCCATTCACACCCTTACCCCTCAGAATTCCTATCTCTGTTTTAAGTGTACATGTATTTAGAATTGAGCAGAATTGAGCAGTTCAAAATCTGATGTAATTGACAAGTAGCTAGGCACTTCTTGAAATGTGATTCCTTAGCTTTTATATTGTCTCCACCCACCCTGGTCCAACCCTTAAAAGTTTTACCCAACTAATTCCCACACTTTGGAGTTCCTCAGAATTCCACACACCCAAGCCTGTGTCAGAGGGTTCCATCCACCATGTCCTGCATCTAGTATAGTTCCGCCCATTCAAATTCCATATCTTAGAGTTGCGCTAACCCTAGTCCTACTCCTTCGAGTTCCACCTACCCAAGACCTGTGTCTAGAGTTCCACCAACCCAAGTCCCGCCATATTTGGAGTTCTACCCACCCGAGTCTCTCCCCTAGGAGTTCCACCCACCTATGTCCCACCACTGAAAGTTCCGTTCAGAGTTCCACCCAACCAACTCCCGCCCCTTGGAGTTCCACCCGGGAGCTCCACCCCCCCAAGTCCCACTATATTTGGAATTCTACCCGGTCGAGTCCTGCCCCTTGGAGTTCCACCCACAAAAGTCCTGCGCTTTTGAGTTCCACCCACCCACCCAAATACTGCCATTTGGAGTTCCACCCACCCAAGTCCCACTATGCTTGGAATTGTACCCAGCCAAGTCCCAACCCTTGGAGTTCCACCCACAAAAGTCCCGCCCCTTGGAGTTCCACCCACCCAAATACCGTCGTTTGGAGTTCCACCCATTCAAGTCCTGCCTCTTGGAGTTCCAACCAACCCAACCACCTAATTTCTGCCAGTAGTCCCACCCTAGAATTTAATCCACCATGATTTCACCAGTTGACTTTACCAGCGACTTGAAGTTCCACCCGTCCAAGTCCTAAAAAAAAAAAAAAATCTTCAAGGGTGGAACTCCTAATCATTTTGCTCCTGTGGGGGGGTGCTTCAGCACCCCCAGCACCCCCCCTGGCTACGGCCCTGAGTCCGTCGATTTTAAAAGGGCCATGTCGCACGTGTCGAATTTTACCCATGTAGGTGGCTCCGGAGGGGTCAAAAACGACCTGGCGACCTGGGCCGTTTTAGGCCGTTTAAAATGCTCATGTCCTATGTCAATTTAAGAAATGTCCATGTCCCCTGTCACTAAGCCTCATGTCGCATGTCACTAGGCCTCATGTCGCATGTCGATTTAAGAAATGCCCATGTCGCCATATCGAACTCAGGGGTCTAGAGCCATTATATTACACCGGGGGTTGAATTAGCGTCTTTTTAATATAAGTGACCCCCCAGGGTGAGATCACTGGCCCCGGTCACCGGCTCAAATCGACATGCGACATGTGGCCTAGTGACATGCGACATGAGGCTTAGTGACAGGGGACATGGACATTTCTTAAATTGACATAGGACATGAGCATTTTAAGCGACATAGACATGCGACATGGTCATTTCTTAAAATCCGACATGCGACATGGGGGACCCCCCCATCAAGGGCCCCAATATAACCCTACACTTAGTAGGGGGGTAGATGGGGGGGGCCTCATGTCGCATATCGATTTTAAGAAATGACCATGTCACATGTCACTACAAGGAAAAAGTCATGTCACTAGTGTCAGTAAGGGGGGGGGGGGCTTAGAAAAATTGAGAATCTACAGGAAGAAAAAGTTGGGTAACCTACTGTACTCCAAATGAGCAATTTTTCTATGTCACTAAGCCCCATGTCACATGTCGATTTTAAGAAATGGCCATGTCACATGTCACTTAGATTGCCATGTCACATGTCGATTTTAAGAAATGGCCATGTGGCCATGTCGATTTTTTAGTATAAGTTGTATACACATAAGTCCGGCTGCAGAGATGCCACTTTTCCTACTACAGGTATAGTCACTATGATGGGGGTGGATGGCTAAATTGACACGGCGACATGGGCATTTCTTAAAATCGACATGCGACATGGAGCTTAGTGACATGAGGGAAAAAATAAGTTTCATGACATAGGGTGTTTCATAAAATTGACATGGGACAGGACAGTTTCTTAAAGGCGACATGGGACATGGGCATTTAAGTGACAGGTGACATGGCCATTTCTTAAAATCGACATGCGACATGGGGACCCCCCCCCCCCTCTATACCCCCACTGTGTGCAAATATTACCATTAATTTGGTATTGGTATCCTTTTCAAGGGGCAAACTTATAAAAAGCTTACCCTTTTCAAGATAAACTTACCAGGAAAAACTGACCCTAAATTACGAATAAGCTGTTTGGCAACCGCTGCCCATATGCACGGGCCCGGGCCTTCTTGCTGGTGGTCTGGCATGGGATTCCTCCTCAGTGAACCACGTCTGAGATATCAAAGGCCGTGGTTTGTCTGGCCCTGCCTACTATGGTACTAGCCCAGGTGGGTAGGAACAGGCAAATAAAAGAACACTTGCTATCCTTCGAAAAGAGTAGGGGACGTGCCCCGGTAGCGGTTTTCTCCCTAACCTCATAGATGCGGTCATTCATTTCATAGATTCGATCATCCATAGATGCGGTCACTGCTGTATTGGGCAAGCAGCATATAAATATCTGTCCTACTACTGCAAGGCAGACTACCACTATTTGTGGATGACTCCTTGCCAACTTGAGATGTCCCGTGAGGTACTTGATGTACGTCTGGACGTTAAACAAATCAATCAATCAATCAATCAATCAATCACAGGGGTCACCCCGGGGGTCACCCCGAGCAAATATCTGAATCTAGGGTGATCAAGAAATATTGTAGGAAAATATTTAGTAGCAAATAAGCCTTAAAAAAAAAATTGTGTCTCGGTAACGTGACCCCAAAAAAAGAGGATCGGTAGGTCGAATTTTTTCCCTATTTTTGGTATAAAGGTTTTTTTAGACCTAGTAAAGATTCCCAAAACGGGAGGTGGGGGGGTGGGGGGGTCAGCCTCTAAATCCGCCACTCATTGAGTGAAGAGAGCCCCTTCTTCATGAGTTAATTACCGTAAAACCCTGCCTTTAAGACGACCCCTGACTTTAGAAAACAATTCGTCTTGTGTAAAACAGTTATGACATTTTGGAAAACCCCACCTTTAAGACAACCCCCGAAGATATTTTGGAGGCTCTCAACCCTTTTCAGACCCCCTCCTTATCAACGTTTCTGAGTGGTGGCATTAGATACGTCACAGCTGTAATATTTACACACAAGAAAACACTTTACGAAAGAAAAGAAAACGTTTTTTAATCTCTTCAAAAAAGCTTTTTTTCCCCAATATTTTTTAAAGTCAAATTTTTGAAAAACCCGCCTTTAAGACGACCCCCTAACTTTGGGAAAAAGTCTTGTCTTGGGCAAAAACTAAATCCCAAATAAAATCTGTCTTAAAGGCGGGGTTTTACGGTACCCTTCATGAAAGAAAGGTGGGGCTCTGGATGGATGGTTGACCGAAAACCTATTTTATTTTGCGCTAAAATATGTACAGTGTAGGGGCTCGGATTACTGTGCCTCTACATGGGTAGAAATCGACATGTGCCCTTTAAAATATCGACACATGCTACCTTTTAAAAAATCGACGTAAAACCTCGCGTGTAAGCCTAACTGGCGTATAAGCTGCACCCCCGACTTTTGGCCGATCCTATAAGCCGCACCAGCGATCTGAATATGGTCGCTTTAGTACTGTACTATAGGAGCAAAAACTTGCGTATAAGCCGCAGCTGGACTCTGCCGATCCTATAAGCCGCACAAGCGATCTGATTCGCGTACTAGCCGCGGCTTATACCCGAGGTTTTACGGTAATACAAATTGCAATACTTTGATCATGCTACTCAAAATGATTAAATTCAGGGAAAAATTCTTGTAACACTAAGACGGACCTAGCTCAGCTTCTAATAGGAATATTTGAAAAAATCCTTCACTTTTGGAAAGCTGACATCATGGCCGGCCATTGTGGCCGGTGTGTGAGAGCCTTACATCGGCCATTAAGATTCTACATCGGCAAAAGCCGATGTGCCGATGTCATTTCGGCAACACTGCCGGTAATACGGGGTCATTTACTTGTATTGGGGTAATACTTGTGGATAGTCCCCGTGGATTGACAGCCAGTTCTGCCGACCTTTTCTTGACTTGACATGATGAAACTAGTATGTAACAATACTGCACTATGTGACATTTGAGACATTTCATGGCTAATAAAGCACATGGATTTAACTAACCATACAACCTCAGTCATAAGCCAAATTTTATTTGGTGTTTTTTATTTCATATAAGCCAAATTTCTCCCCCAAAACTCCCGTTCAGCTTATAGGCGAGGTTTTGACACATAGGAATATAGTGAAAACGAATTTCAAACACTTATATCATAAGCCGAATTTTTTCTCTCAAACTCACATTCGGCTTATAACCAAGGTTTTACGGTATGAACCAATATATAATCTAGTTCTTGTGTTGTCCTCACCAGGTTGGTTCCCCGTGTGGTGGCTTGTACTGGGGACGTCAGACATTGGATGCGGCCCTAACCAAGAAACCAAGAACGACCCGTTGACGGAACAACTGGTTAAAGACGCAAAGTGAGTGTTCCATACTATTGTTAAATGTGATCAATAGCTTAGGTGTATACAAAAAATAATTTAAACTGCAAAGTAGAAAAAAAGAAAATGACAATAAATTCATACGAACCAGACCATTGCAGAGTGAATCAAAATGTCAGGGAATTTCATTTTTTTAGGGAAATTTAAAGGCTTCTGAAGATGTCAGGGAATTCCAAATTGTTGTCATGTGAAATTTCCCCAAAAAGTCTCCTGATTTCAGCGATAATGCCAGAGAGTACCATGGTATAAAGGGAGATTCTAAATCTTTTAGGGGCTGCGTAGTGTAGTTTTTTGCACACACATGTGGATCTTCCCAGTTGGAGACCATTTTGTGGGTTTACATCGAGTGTCAGCAAATGTAGAAGTACTTTGTCAGGGAGTGTATCAACCCTATCAAACCTGTAAGGTGCATGGATTTTTTTTGTGATGTTTTTTTTTTTTAATCTCAAATAGGCCGGATATTTGAGCTTAGAACTACAAAAACTAGATTTTCCTTTCAAAAAAAATGAAAAAAATTCGCCTGCACCACATTATTCAAGGTTGAAATCCGCAGACAAAACAAAAATTTTGGGGGAAAAAAAATTCGCCCTACCACACCTATTTTTGGAAAACAAAATCCGTAGAACAACTCTTTTATTTGCTGAGGCCTTAAGGCAGTCTGCGGCCGAGTAGTCTCTGCGCGCCTCAAGTCTCCAACGTAGCCTTCACTCTCCAGCAGAGGTTTGGTACTGACTAACTATGGGTGGCGGCCATTATCCACCGGTGGATATTGGAGAGTGATGGAGAGCTGAGCCTTACAGAGATATAATTCAGTCCCACGGGTGGAGACATCTAGCGGTAATATCTCGCGATAGATTGGCCTTAAGGATGAATTCCCACTTCTAGTAAACACTGTACAAGTCCCGAGTGTAAAGTAATAGAATTTCACTGCTACCCTTTTTCAAGTTGCTCCATGTTGTTTCAAGTTTAACTCAGGACACTGTTATAAAGCCTTGCTCTTACTCCTTGACAGGCCTGCGGTCAGCTGGTCGGTATAGAGGGCCTTTCTCCTGACGCTGTCCACCACATGTAAGTTGGCCTTATCTCAATAAACTAACCGTGTTAAATGGATGCCAAGTGTTAATAGGCTCATAGGGCCACATCAAAATAAAAGTTGTTCTAACTTCTACGGATTTTCCCGTAAAAAATTGCCCGTCCATTTGATTCAAGGCTAAAAAATGGGGGAAAATGACCGCCTTTACCAATTTTTGAAAAGCAGACCGCAGACCCAATTTTTGGTGTGGCCTAAGGTAGAGAATCCCGGAATACGCGGCCTTGTGTGATGAGTCCCCTTGGAATATCACAGGGATAAAAGTCTTCAAAGTTTTTCCCTGATTTCAAGTTTTTTTTTCATGGGAAGACCTCTATTTGACTATAGAGGACCTTTATTCTAGGGCCTCAATTTAAACATTTCAAGTGTTTTTCTGGTGATCATATTCACATAGGTATCAATACTCAGCTGGGAACTCTTAAAAATGTCCACATCTTACTCTTACAGCATCCTAGGATTGGTGGAAGTTGTGCTTATAAGTGGATGTCCAGGGAATTGGAAATTTATTTTATTTATTTTGTATCTATTTATTTAACCCTTTAAGGACGCATGTCGTTAAAATATGAATTTGTTGTCGTGATTCACCAATGCAGCCTTGGCGAGGAACTCGCTGGTGCTGCATTGGTGCCAACCCTTCGGGAGTGTCTCCACGCCGTAGGGTTGTCATGGCGAGTTACTCGCTAGGGCCGTATTCATGCATCATGATGACCAAGGGCATGATGCATTATGTATGTTTACGATAGGGCGGCTAAGTCTCATCACGTGACCGCCAACTTCCGGGCCCTTACGGGCTCCCCCTGTTATCGCCCGCAGGCCTGAAGGATGGGCGAAAAATTTCACCCCCCTATATCTCCACTAATATAGAGAGTTGGGCTATAAAATTTCAGATCTGGGGCCTTTTTAGGCTAACTTAGACGTGGCTATTTTTAGTTAGAATCGGCAAAAAAATTACGACAACATTTTATCGCGAGACTTAGCCTCCCTATGGAGAAAGACCTACACAGGCCAAATAGAACTAGCGTGAATATTATTGATGTCATGTAGGGGATTTCATACTAATTTCTATTGATGAATACGGTTGTTCCTTTGACGAAAACTGCCAAAATGTATGGAGGAATGCATAAATCCATTGAATAATGGTTTAAAATACATGGCTATATCTTCACTTCAAATAGGACTATCTGAAAAATTCTTTCACTTTTGGAAAGCTATGGTCATGACCGGCCATTGTGGCCGATATCTGATGGCCTCACATCGGCCATTACGATTCTATTTTGGCAAAAGCTGCTATGCCGATGTCATTTCAGCAACACTGCACCAGTGAGGATCTTGACATCTCATGCAGCTGATTACATAGGGAATTAAAGAAGAAATTACATATGAGAAATTTATATAGGTCTTTTTCTTTTGACAGCAAAAAGGTTCAGGCATAATTTTGTTGCTTAATAGTGGATTGTGTGACACAATGAAAGTGAACTGCAGGATTTATGACGGGGATATTGTTGACAGCAGAATTGTACATATTCTTATAGAGGATGTGTACATACATACCACTCAGCAGCGCCCTGCTGATTGAGCTGCGACCTCCCCCCTGCTGTGGTAGACTTACAGCATATCAAAGGCCTGTCCATCTCACACTGTGCCTATGTAGTGTGGGATGTAAAAGAACCATTGTCTCGGTAAAAGTGTAGGGACGTGCTTTCTATCTTCAGTCACCTCATAGATTCAATCACCATCACCGCCCTTGAAATGACCATAGCTGTTAACTAGGGCGTAAAGCAACCCAACAACCAACCAACATACGCACCTCTTAAAAAACTCCATGCCTGTTGGTTCCTTACATCCTGTCAATTTATGTTCTAAAACAACTAGCATGCTGACGTGCTATTTCTTGGTAGTTTATTGTCGTTCGCGTTTGTCTGGCCCTGCCTACTATGGTACTAGCCCAGGTAGGTAGGACCAGGCAAATAAAAGAACACTTGCTATCCTTCAAAAAGAGTAGGGGACGTGCCCCGGTAGCGGTTTTCTCCCTCACCTCATAGATGCGGTCATTCATTTCATAGATTTGATCATCCATAGATGCAGTTACTGCTGTATTGGGCAAGCAGCATATAAATATCTGTCCTACTACTGCAAGGCAGACTACCACTGTTTGTGGATGACTCCTTGCCAACTTGAGATGTCCCGTGAGGTACTTGATGTACGTCTGGACGTTAAACAAATCAATCAATCAATATTAAAAGGACTATAAAGGACTCATAATTTGCATCCATGGTCTAAATAAAATTGTTGTGTTTAGATAACATAACCCAAACCCAAATGGGTCGGTAGGTCGCTTTTTTTTGTTGTTGAAGATCCTACGTTGGGTGCTTCCATAAAGTATGTATGCAAATTTTCTCCAGAAATTAACTCCCCCCCCCCCCCCCAAAGTTCTTGTACGAATTAAAATAAAGGGTTTATGTACGCCAATGTTTTCAGAAAATACACCCCCCCCCCCATCCCCCTTTGTGCATACATACTTTATGGAAGCCCCTTTGTTGCTAGATTCCTATATGTTAAAGCACAAAGTTTGGGATTTTCAGTCTTAGATCATGAAGAATGTCAGGTTTTCTGCCCATTCTTTTGATTTTTTTGCTGAGGTCATCTGACTAGTGCATCATATATATTCTCAAAACAGGATACTGCAGGGTCCCTTATGCTACCTCTGCTCTGGGATGGGGCTGCAGGGTGTACATAGAGGCTCTAAGGGACCAGTGTACATACTAGAGACACACTACTCTTTGGCCAAAAACTGACGACTTGTCTCCTACTGTGACAGTACTTGGGTGTATATTTTCGCGGAAGAGTGAAAACGGCAAAATGCACAGGTGTTTATTCCGTACTTAAGCACTAACAATTTCACAGATTTTTCATTTCCGCGAAATTCACAAAAATAAATTAAGTACTTTCACAGTATTTATTTGAACAGACCATAGGCCGACAACTTCTTCCCTACACTCTCCATACTGATACAACCCTCTCGTTATGAATGAATCAAGGGAAGTGTGTTTGGAGAGTGTATGGAAACTGAATGTGATGAAAACCGGCAAGATGCCAAGAGGGGTTTCCCTAGTGACCAAATGTCTGGTGGGTAGTGAATAAAAACCACATGTTGGTTGATGGTCTAATAGTCCAATGAATGAATCCATTTCAGAAAAAAAAAAAACTTGTCGGAAATCCTCTTTGGGGAAGTGCCTCAAATCCAAAATGGCCGCCTTTTTGAAGGCTCAATGTTAAAGTGTCCTATATTTGCTTCTATTCAAGATGTTTGCTCCCATGATGGGTCAATTGATATCAGCCTGAAATCATACATACATTAGAATTATTTCCCAAGGTCGAGGTCGCAAGGTAACATGCAGTCTCAGGCCCCGACTCTATAATATTAGATTCACTAACATGCCCTCAGGAGTTGACCAATCAAATCCTGTACACTGGGCTATATATGGATGAACTCCCCAGGTGGAAAATCATTGAAAAATATCGATTTACAGACAAATAACTATTGATATCTAGGCTGACAAGCAATCTAATCTAGTCCATAACCATTTTTAGGGAATTATTAACATATTGTTACTTGGTGGGAGATGGGGTGAGTGCTAAAGAAGATTAAGTCCCCTTTAGAAGGTCATATAGAAGGTCTGTCTGGATCCTATAATGGCAACTACAGCTAAGTTGTAGTGTGGAATTATCGTAACATAGCAACAGTATTAGAATGGTAAATGAGTAGACACGAGATGGATGAGACAAATACATCAACTTTACCAGTGGTGGACCCAGGATTTTCCAGGGGGGGGGGGGGCAAACCTGGCCAACCAAGGAGTGACTATGTTCCAGTGCGCAGCGCAATGGAAGCGCAGCAGCGAAGGAGGGTTTGGGGGCATGCCCCCTCCTCCAGAAAAGGCTGATGGTCTAGACTGTGCCTATATGGTATTGTCTCTCTTTTCCCCCTCTTTTCTCCTCTCTTCTTCTCCTCTTTTTTTGGGGGGGGGGGTGGGCCAAGTCCCGTCGGGCCCCCCCCCCCTGGATCCGCCAATGTTTACTACCTACAGTCAAGGTCACCTGCATAATGCAGAAGAGCTTTCTTTAAAAGTAAAAATAGTCCTCTTAGCTACTAGCTGACCACTCTCAAGACTGGGTCTTTAAGGTTTTAATAAGATTAAGCTGTCTAAGAACCAGGTTTCTTTAAATCATTCTGCTCCCAATGGACTTAATTGACTCAGGGTTCTGCTGAGTCAAAGGAAGATGCCCAGCGACCATTTTTTCCCTCATTTTAAAAGTTCTACCTTTCAGGGGAGCCAAGAAGGCAGGAGGAAGTTAGGCAATAGGTGGAGAAGATATATAGATTCAGTAAGAAAAGAACAATAGGTAATGCAAGCAAATCAAAGAAAAAGAACATTGTGAAAAAACTGTTAAGAAAAGGTCACAAAAAGAAAATTGTCTACAATGAAGCCTTGTAGCAGTCTGGAATGCAAAATGCAAAATGCAAATTGCCCCTCGGACGTTAAACTACCTAACAATCAATCAAGTTTAGAAATATACCGTGGACTAAGTTTCATTGACAACATGGCTGTATACAATTCTATGTTATGTCAATGGAGGGTCAGGTGAGACGCTTTTTTCAAGACTTTAGTTGGGCTTACACCTAGCAAATCTGCATAATAGAACGCCTGTCTAGCATGAAACTGCATGAAATGAACAAAGTTCTTAGTCCGCGTGGGAAAAAGTAGCCAGGCTCCAATGGAAAATACCAGTTGCGTATGCCTATGTGTGACGAGGTCATGGACAAAAGGCCCGCCATTGCAGAGACGGGGGTTGGGGGTTAGAACTTCTGTCGGGACCTGTGTTGGGAACCCTGAGTCGCCCTGTAATGTTAGTCAATTCTAACTAGCAAGGGCATAGTGCATTAAAGCACTATGCGCTTAAAGGGGGGCTAACGCAGGTTGTCATGGATGCCAAGTGTAACGATCTTTTCGTAATTATATGATTTTTGACCCCAAATACGACCATTACGATTTCTGCTGGCAAATTACGATTTTTAGGAAATTTTTAAGTGCAATGAATATCTTCCTAGATTTCTAGGAATTCTTAGATCTTCACTTTCCTTGAATTCAAATTCTACGAAATAAAAGTAAGTAGCATTTAGACCACTCCACTTTGCAATCATATAATATATATGGTTAGGGTTGGAGCCTAGTAAACTGCATCGATTATAACATAATAAGGACATACTACTGTTACAGTATTTGTTACGAAGTCTAGCAAAAAATATTACGATTTTTGAGTCCAAATATCCTAACAAATACGATTTTGAGGAAGAGTAACTTGGCATCCCTGGGTTGTAACAATGATAGCCTTGTCACCAGTGAATGCTATTTCTCATTCACCTCTATGTTGTGGACAGCTGATGGGGGGGGGGGGCGGAATTGCCTCGCACCCTGGTGTTAAACTTGTGCATAACTCGGTCTGCTCCAGGAGCCAAATGGATATGAAGTGGTCATATCCCAATGCAGTGGTGCCATCTATGGCAGTTTGGGGAACTAGTTACTGTAGGAGCTCAGACTGATACACCAATGGGGCAGCATGCTAAATCGAGACAATCTAAAATATTATTTTTCAACCACAAGCACTGAAGCTCCCTCAGAGCTCCATATGCAAGTTTATACAGGGCATATCATTCTATTTATTTCCTTTTTTTAGATTCAGTGGACCTACCCTTCAAAAGTCTCAGTAACTGTCTAATCTTTGGCTTCATGGACAGCCAATGTCAGGTCAACTAGCCTAGATTTCTCTATTCTCAAACACTGAATGCCTCTAATATGCAGCAGGCACAAAGGGGAAAGTATTTTTGATATGAATGTATCATTGGTCAGTTGTCACATGTAGTAGTATTAGAGTATTATGGCATTTTCTCAGACATGCTGGGTTGGAGAGATAGCAGCTCAATGTTGTAGTTCCCCTGTTCCCCGAGATATGGAGTCTTTGCAGTTGGAACCCCCCCCACCCCTAGACAGCTGATATAACCTTCTAAAACTGGGTCTCCTCAGCTGTTGAACCAAGGAGATCAGGACTTCTCACACTTATCCAATGATCTTTCTCTAGGGAGTATTCCACCGACAGAATCTGCCTTGATTCCATCGGTCGGGCGAGATGTGTCCATAAGTTTAACATTACTTTTTCATCGGATGACAAAATTTCGGCTGACCGACATTGGTGGAATACATGCTTCTGTGTCTTTGTGGTCTAGCAATAGGAGCTCAGACTGATACACCTAATCATATCCTGTGTAAGCTTGGGGCGGGATGAAAATACCTGTAAGAGTAGGGGCCCTCACATATATCCTGGGTAGCTGTTGAAATAGTGCATACTGTAAACGTATGTTACTCGTGCTGTACTTATTTTCGCAATTTCCGTGGATTTTAAAATCGCGAAAATATGTACAGAGCGAATACACGTGGCGAAAATACAAATGTGCGAAAATATATACGTTTACAGTAATTGGACTAGGTATGATGCCGACAAACACTAATAGACCTCAGGATTGTATCTTGCAGGACGGAAAACCTGAGCGAGGACAGCTGAAGATGCACTGAGACACCCGGCCGTACACTGACCAGTCAACATGGACAAGAGGAAGAGATCAGAACTGGATGACCCTGAAGGGAAGCGCTGCAAGCAAACATCTGATAACCTCGGAGATAGAACTTTGTTATCAGCACTTGGAGCTACCAGTCTGGATGTCGACTACTGGGCAAACATTTTGAAAAACGAATGTGGGGTGACTGAGAAAATCTCAAATTCAGCAATCATAATGACTTTCAAAAGCTCGGGAAGTTTGTCAGATATGATTGGGAGGTAGATGAACTGAAAAGTGTGCTTCAAATATCTGGGAGCTATGAACAGTTGTATAAACAGCAATATGCTGAAGTAGGGAAGCAGGCTGAGCAGTGTAGCCAAGTGTTGGGTGCTTTAGTGTGTCTGAGGAATGAGGGTAAGACCAGGTCTGATGCTCTGGTCAAAGAACATGAGCAGAAACTGGCAGAAACTCTGCAGATTCCTGATGATGCCTGGGTAAAAACATGTAAAGATTGTCTTTAGCCGGTGTGATTGACAACTTTGGGGGTCAGCTAGGTGAAATGAAGCTAGGAACTAGCAAGAGTGATTTGTCATCGAATCAGTTGTTGAAGACCGCATCTGATGGTTTAGCTCTCAAAGGTATTCTAGTAACAAACAATGTAGGGGAATGTGTAAATGTACGAGAGACTGTCATTGAGGTGCCAAAGTGTGGATGACAGAGGAGGCCAGTGTCCAGTTGGAGCGTTGCTCAGCAGAGGAGGAACTAGACAACTGCTGCACAGAAGTAGTAACTAGCCTCCACAGATTGGGAAATGAATTGAGAGAGAAGGCACATGCTGAGCTCGAGAATTTCTTTGAGACTCACAACCACAAGGACATTGTAATTGAGTGGAAAACAGCCAAAACTGAGGCTCTTAAAAGTGACACAAAGCTATTCATTGACAAAGCAGAAAAGAAAATCCATCATAAAAAAGACTGCCTCCGAGTTGACCTTGTGCAAAAATCAAGACTCGGTGATCTCAATCTTGAAATCCTGAATAAGGCAAAGAAGGTTGCCAGCGAGATGAAAGGAGAACAGATAGATGCAAAGGAGCTAGGAGAAAGATTTGAGAAGTTTTGGGTAGAAAGGGAAAATGAATATGCAAATGTCAGTGATGCTCCATCCATCGCAATAGAAGGGACAGTTGAGGACCTACTCTACAAAAGATTGCAGAAAGACTTTGCTGCACTGGACCAAGAGTTAATCCATTATCGAAACCACTAGAAGGCAGCATAATAGGGCGACACATTGAGGAATCCCATATAAGCATTCAGAAGATAACTGGAAGATCTGACAGGGCTATCAGAAGAGTAAGTGAGTGAGTAATGGATGTTTAACGCCATTTTGACAACTGAGGTCATATTCATGGCCAAGGTTATCAGAAGAACAGAAGGCGCTAAACAACAAACTCACTAGAAGGCAGCATAATGAGGCGACACATTGAGGAATCCCATATAAGCATTCAGAAGATAACTGAAGATATACTGTTGGACGCTGTGCCTCAGTGGCATCAATTCACCGAAGCTGCAGCTCAGGTCTGTAACAGTATTCTGGAAAGCGTGGAACCTGAATGACATCAGCCAGCAAGACTCAGGTTTCCAAGAAATACATGCAAAGAATGTGATCGAGAAGGTGTTGGATGGTGTCAAAAGACACAACAACAGAAGGACGCAGGAGAGCTGCTATAGTTTGCTGCCAAACATCATGGAGAAGATAGCCGTTAGTGCTTGCCGTATGGCAATTCTTCCTCTTGAGGAGATGCAGAGTTCACATGACGAAAAACATGGAATCGAGAGGAAATTGCAAGTCTTCAAAAGTGCAGCTATGAGCCTGTTCAAGAACACAGTGAATCAGTCTACAAAAGAGGTGATAGCCGCAGACCTGCTCATAGACCACCTAGAGGTCCTCGTGAGGCAAACCGCGAAAAACAGGATGAGTGGTGAGATAGTGAACAAGCTAGTACGTCATTTTGGACAGACTAAGTTCCAGCTGATGGTGGAAATTCTGGCTGAACTGGCTGACGGTCCATTCAAAAATTGTATGCGATTCCTGACAGATCAAAAGACTTACAGTCTTCATTGGATAACAACAATGACGAACAAGATAATTTTTCAAGCACCAGACACTGACGGTTCAAGGTACGAAAAATTTGCTGAAGATTGTGTAGTGACACTGGGGAAAAGCATAGAAAAGAGCATTGTAACAACAACAGAGTTGCTTATAAAGCAGAAACAGAAGACGCCCTGCATTAGGGAATGGGGGAAAGCCTTCAGTGTTACACTGAAAGAGCTTCCCCTGAAAGAAGAATACCTCGAAATAATTTATGAGCAGCACGTGGAAGATCTCGGAAATTTTGAGAAACTACTTCTGGATAGATTGACAGGGCTGCAGAATAGGGTAATGGGTTCCTTCAAAGCAGATGGCCCTGAAAGCACAAGGTGGGAAGGCACAACACCGTACAAGCAGATCCTGGACAGACTGGGGCTGTGAGGCTCAGTGTCCATTCTGTGGGGAAGTGTGTCAGAGAACTGATGCAAACCATCTGTCCCACAATGACCATCATCAGTGCCTTCAACACCGCCCAACAGGAGTGAGAGGATCATTCTACTACACTGGGGAGGTAGACAAGCACGGGAGATTGGTTGTGGAAAGTTGCAACTATAAGATTCAATCGGGGGACAGCTTCCGCTACCAGGATTCCTGGAAGCCCTTCAGGGATTTCAGAAAATACAAGCCTGACTGGGACATAGCTCCCTCACCTGACATGGAGTCCTCCAAGTACTGGATGTGGTTCATGGCTACCTACAAACGTCAGCTGGCACACTGGTACAATAGACGGGTCCCAGACATTCCCCAGTCCTGGCACAATATCACCAAACAGGAAGCGCTCGACAGTCTCCGTGGATATAACAATTAAAGATGGGTGAGGAGCTAATTTGGGGTCGATTTTTATTTTTCATTTCAAGAACGTATTTGTGTTCATTATGTGCATACAAATATGTGTGTAGCTTATAAAATCATTCTAATACTTATAAATATATTTAATATATAGAAAACCGACTCAAAATAAGGCAGGGGACCCGTAAGTATTACAGAGAGGGGTCTGCTGACCTGGTTTTCTCTATATTTAATGCATTTGTAATGACCAGAATGATTTAAAAACCTACACACATATTTATATGGACATTATGAACACAAATGCGTTGTGCAAGGGAAATATAGAAATTGACTCAAATTTGCGAGTTTCAGAAAGAGAGAGGAGTTTTGTGTCAGTGTATCATTGCGCTTGGTCGGTGACAGTTTGAGCTCCAGCGTATTAAAGGATTCTGTGAGTCTGTCTAGCTGACTCTCCAGATTCCCCATTCTAGTGTTCAACTTCCTCGATAGTGACTCCATGGCCTGCCCTTCCAAACTGCGAGCTAGCAGAAAGGTTTGAGAAATTTTGGGTTGAAAGGGAAAATGAATATGCATTTGTCAGTGATGCTCCATCCATCGCAATAGAAGGGACAGTTGAGGACCTACTCTACAGAAGGTTGCAGAAAGACTTTGCTGCACTGGACCAAGAGTTGAAGATCAATCCATTATCGAAACCACTAGAAGGCAGCATAACGGGGCGACACATTGAGGAATCCCATATAAGCATTCAGAAGATAACTGAAGATATCCTGTTGGACGCTGTGCCTCAGTGGCATCAATTCACGGAAGCTGCAGCTCAGGTCTGTAACAGTATTCTGGAAAGCGTGAATGACATCAGCCAGCAGGACTCAGGTTTCCAAGAAATACATGCAAAGAATGTGATCGAGAAGGTGTTGGATGGTGTCAAAAGACACAACAGAAGGACGCAGGAAACCTACTATAGTTTGTTACCAAACATCATGGTGAAGATAGCCGTCAGTGCTTGCTGTATGGCAATTCTTACTTTTGAGGAGATGCAGAGTTCACATGACGAAAAACATGGAATGGAGAGGAAATTGCAAGTCTTCAAAAGTGCAGCTATGAGCTTGTTCAAGAACACAGTGAATCAGTCTACACAAGAGGTGATAGCCGCAGACCTGCTCATCGACCACCTAGAGGTCCTCGTGAGGCAAACCGCGAAAAACAGGATGAGTGGCGAGATAGTGAACCGCCTTGAAGATGGTGTAGTGACACGACACTGGGGAAAAGCATAAAAAAGAGCATTGTAGCAACAACAGAGTTGCTTACAAAGCAGAAACAGAAGACGCCCTGCATTAGGGAATGGGGGAAAGCCTTCAGTATTACACTGAAAGAGCTTCCCCTGAAAGAAGAATACCTCGAAATAATATATGAGCAGGAAGTGGAAGATGTAGGACATTTTGAGAAACTACTTGATAGACTGACAGGGCTGCAGAATAGGGTAATGTGTCCCTTCAAAGCAGATGGCCCTGAAAGCACAAGGTGGGAAGGCACAACACCGTACAAGCAGATTCTAAACAGACTGTGGGGCTGTGAGGCTCAGTGTCCATTCTGTTATGAAGTGTGTCAGAGAACTGATCCCAACCATCTGTCTCATAAAGACCGGCACCAATGCCTTTAACACCGCCCAACAGGAGTCAGAGGATCATTCTGGTATACTGAGGAGGTTGACAAGCATAGGAGATTGGTTGTGGAAAGTTGCAACTACAAGATACAATCGGGCGACAGCTTCCGGTACCAGGATTCCTGGAAGCCATTCAGGGACTTCAAAAAGTACAAGCCTGACTGGGACATAGCTCCCTCACCCAACATGGAGTCCTCCAAGTACTGGATGTGGGTCATGGCTACCTACAAACATCAACTGGCAGAGTTGTAGAAGGTCAGAGTCCCTGATGTGCCTAACGCCTGGGAACAAATAACCAAGACAGAAGCACTCGAGAGTCTGCGGATTTATCAGAACTAAGCAGCCTCAGGCAAAGGAGGACTGATTGAAAGGAATTAAGTACTAAAACAGAGGCGTAGGAAGCAAATGTTCGTTGGGGGGGCCCAGGGGGCCCCACTTCAACTAAGTTTAAGTATCGGCTGCTTTGCATGATATATTGTATACATGCTTATATTGGAACTGTATAGAAAAGTAGTATTTGAGCCCCCTTTAGTTTTGATTGGGGGCCCAGGCCTCTCTGACCCCACTTCTCCCTATGCAAGAGAGGCAAGGATAGAAAATTGTGTGTATTTTATTGGGGGTCTTGACAAATTTTGGGGGGGCCCAAACATATTCAGGCCCCCCTTCCTCAGTGATTGGGGGGGGCCCAGGCCCCCCTGGCCCCCCCTTTTCCTACGCCACTGTAAAAGTCTATAGGATATCTACACGCTGTTTATGGTATAGTGAATCAATTTTAATCCTGCTTGATGGTGACGCTCATGTCTTAGGTCTGTTGTTGAAATCGTTGTACAGCACCAGGGAATATTAAAACTGAATCCATGGAACTTAATATAGTATATGACTATTGTTCTCAGGTGAGAGCATAAGAACCCTGGGTCTTCTCTCCATATCATAGTAGCCACTTTTGTATGTTCTGATATTTCACATGTTTATTTTTACTGTGTATGATTTCCCTGCTAAGAACCATTGTACTTGTGCCAACAGCTGGGCGTAGTAGTGTTTATGCGAGAGCCATGGATTAGGAAGCTGGCTTTGGTTTAGAAAGCTGTGGTAGTAGTGGGTGAGCGGAACATGTCTGTAAAATGGGCTTGCCAAGTTTATATGTAGAGTAAAACATGTGCATCGCAGCGAAAGGTGCATTTGATTTTTGATAACCCAAACCATTGTTCTATATTTGATACTCCACTTGTTTCTATGTCGGATATACATCATAGTTGAATTATGATGTACCAGGCCAGGTATATTTTAGTGTTTGTTGAATGATGTATATTACAGCTTGTACATTCATACATCTTAATATAGAGGTCTCTGACATTTCAGATCTATTAATATATAACCACCATACCATATTTTGGCATTGACATTTTAGGCTTTTATTGGATATCTTATGAGGTTATACTGTGTTTTTGTTAAGAGTAGAGACATTGGTCCTTCTTTGAAACCAGAGGATTGTCCTAGCCCTATCACATTTCGCTACATCAAGTGCACAACATTTACCTTTTAAGAGACTCATTTGTTGCACATGATTTTATCAGTGTACCAGAGTTGATTTATTGAAACCTGCATAAAATTTGTACCACATTTGCATGATGTACTTTTTGATCTACACATTTCTACTTTTATTGAATGTGAGAACATGTAAAACATAACTAGCTATGTAATCTACAAGTGCATATATTCTTGATCATTAAGACAAGTTGAGGAAAGTTAAGTGGACTGTTGTAGGAACCTTTTCAAAATGAGGTTTCTGAAATGCAAAATTCCTGTGAAAACTCAACCACTGCACAACCTTTGGACCTTTTGTGAGTTTATAATTTATGTTGGAACTACATTTTTTGGAGCATCCTCCTGTGTGCCACATTACAAGTATTAGCAGTATTATCATTCAATATGTTGTATACTACTCATCAAACACAAAGCAGAAAGTTTTGTTAGTAGTTGTATAAAAGATTTGTACCACATTTGCATGATTTATTGATTTATATATCTATTGAAAGTGACATGGAACATGACTAGCTATGTTACCGATAAGTGCATAAGACACACGTTGAGACTCATTGAGAAAGGGAAAGTGGACTTATTTCCCTTTGGTCAAAACGAAAAGTGTCCAAATGAGATTTATCTGAAAGTCAAGAATTCCTGTGAAAGCTGAACCACTGCACAACCTCTGTGGACTTTAACGTCAGTTGATGATTTATGTTGGAAGTATGTGAACCTTATTGGCAGCATTCTACTGTGTGAAAAATTACAAGCATTACTCAGGCAAACGGTTCAAGCATTACTCACTTGATATATCGTTTACTACTTGTCATACATAAGGCAGAAAGTTTAGTTAGTAACTGCCATCTACAAGTCGTGAGCTGTATGTTGAACAGACTTGCTTAGGTCATATTTCTGACGTATCCCAGACACAAACTCTGACTTTAGTTCTAGTAGTTCCCTTTGAGTAATAAAGTTCCTAATTAAAGTCATTTGTTGTGTGGATCTATTATAAAAGACTTAACTAAACTCAAGGTTTGGTGTTTATCTGGACTTTTCGATCTCTATTCAGTCAGATACGTTGAGAAGATATTTCCAGGGATGCCAAATGTAACGATTTTTTCGTAATTTTACGATTTTTAAACCTTATTACGCCCATTACGATTTTAGATATCAAATTACGATTTTTTAAGTATCAGTATCATCCATTAACATATATTATAGGATACATTTCCTACAAAAATAGACAAAACTAGAGTTTGTCAGTCATCGAGCAAACAGATCTAGAAATAGAACATTACACATTGAGGAGCAAACAGATGATTAAGCATTTATAATGAGCCAGATTACGACATTAATGAATCATTAGAATCCATTCATGCATCATGCAGACTCTCCAGAAATACTTTTGTATTGTAACGATTTTTGTTACGATTTCAGCCAAAAATTGTTCCTATTTTGAGGTCCAAAAATCAGGTGCCACCAACCAATGCTGTTTTATAGATTGGGGAAATACAGGGATGCCAAGTTGTCCCACCCCCAAAATCGTATTACTACAAAGCATCCCATCACATTTGTTTACAAATGCTGCACAAATCTACTGATGTGCTACTTGTTCTTTCTGAAAAATGATATTCATTGTGCCCCCCCCCCCCTCCCGCTTTTGTAAGTGTTGATATTTTGGGCCCCTCTGTATACTATATACTCCAGGTGCCGAATCTTGATGTAAACTAAAGTTTACTATGGAATTAAGGTCTACAATACTTACTTCTTAATCAAGAATACTACATGCATACCAATCACTCAAAGACTAATCCAATGTATTGTTAAAGGGACTCGCTACTTGTCGCAGATTTACTGATGCTCTATCGACTTTTGCATATAACTCAGGATTATGATAGTTTGATTCATTATCTAATAGAAAATCAAAAGAATTTGCTATGTTACGGTAATAACTTTCATGATATGACCATTTGAGCAAAGCAGTACCTTAACTATAGAAATGAATAGGAAAACAGCATTTTCACATTATCTGGCATGGATAATCCCCTTTTCCTATTGATATTGCAACCAAACCTTGGTAATGTATAATGGACATCTATACAAACATTTTAGGACCAATAAAACAGGGGGTCACGGATAAAATGAGAAAGACATGAACTTTGGAAAAATATTTCTTTTGCCTTAACTATAGGATCCTATGGGTGTCCTAGCAGTGAATATATGTGAACAATGGAGGTATACTGTCCAAATAACAAATACAAATAGTTGATTTAGGGAAAGTGGTCTATGTAGGAATATGAATACAGCTTAAAGAATACTTTCTATGAGCTTCGATATTTGCCGCCAGGTAGCTTCTGTGTAGGAACCAGCGATTCCCTTTAACCAACATACTACCCTACCTTTCTTTCTACCAATAAACTAAACTGAACGGGGGTGGGGAGTTAGCTCAGGGGGTAGAGCGTTTGTCTGGAACTCACAAGATCATGGGTTGGAGCCTCAGCAGCACCTTACTGCTTGGGCTGCGACCTCCCCCTGCTGTGGTAGACATACAGCATGTCAAAGGGCTGTCCATCTCACACTATGCCTGTGTAGTGTGGGATGCAAAAGAACCATTGCCTTGCTAAGACTGTAGGGGAGTGCTGTCTACCTACAGTCACCTCATAGATTCCATCACCATCACTGCACTGGAAATAACCATAGCTGTTGATTAGGGCGTGAAGCAAACAACCAACTGACTGACCTGAACAGAATCATGCTGTTAAGCGTGGCGACCTCTTTCAGCCTATAGATGCGGTCACTGATAACTGTAAACGTAGATGTTTTTCGCGCATAGATATTTTTCGCGATTTACCTAGAAAGTACACTTTCACGTGTACTTGAATTTACAGATTTTGGAATATGTTAGTTATAGGACTATATTGGATAACTATTTGCACTGTACATATTTTTGCGAATTTGAAAACCTGCGAAAATAAGTACAGCGCGAAATAACATACGTTTACAGTAGTCTGTAATATCTGTCATGCTTCGACCAAAGCTGTAGTGGACAAGCAGCATTAAAACAAGCAAAAAGCATCATCATATGAACGTATGCAGACAATCAAATGGAATCGTCGCTTTAACTTTAACCCTTTGTTGTCATTGCAGAGTTCTGAAGATCAGAAGGCAACGGTTTCTGTCCGTGGGCGAGCCTTTAATTCATAGTTCGATGCATCATTGTAAGTATCACCAGCTTCAATTCCATTCATCTTCTCCTTCTCATAGCACACACATACCGTATTCGACGTAATCAGCACACAGTGCGCATGAAAAATTATTATGGGACACCTTTTAGTAGTTAAGAGTTTAATTGGGGTCAAAAATCAAGATATGTATACAGGATTTGTTTAGGTTTTGTATTTGCCCGACAGATTGGCCTCGAAGGGCCAATCTGGAGGGCAAATACAAAACTTAAACTGATCCTGTATTTATTTTTAAATGCAGATGTCAAGTATTAATGAGAAAAAGACATTTTATTAACCTGCATCGTCTCCAAACACGTCCTGATGCCGCCATGACACCTTGCTCGATACACACTTCCGGTCTGTGCGCCTCAGCCAAAAAATAGACCCCCCCCCTTCGATCGCCTATATCGTCTTTATTTGTACAAATTAGGCCTTGTTTTGCATTTTATTGTATTAGTTTCTTGAAAAAAACAACACGATAAAAGTATGAATCATCCTTTATCGCCGAAAAATATATCGTGGCCCGAAAAATCTAGGTCAAGTTTAAGTCTCCGAGCAGAGGCTTTGTAGTATAACGTTGCAAAGAATATGCTTGGAGACCGATCATACCATCCCTCCTTTTTCTCACCAGTCGTGATTTCGGCGCTACCGTTTCTCTATGGGAATTTCTATTGATCTTTTTTTTTGCGTTCCCCTCGAGTTATGAAGCCTCAACGAAATTATCTAGGGGGTTAAGGCCTAATTCAGCTATTGTGCGTCCAAATATAGGATGTTTTCCAGTCCTTAGGCTATATTTCCTTCTATAACATTCATTTCAACGAGGGTCAGTGTCTAGGCCTACCCGACTTCATATTCAGCATTTCCATTTAAAGATAATTTTGGTTATTTGTAGTATAAAAATCGGCCAAAAACGGGGGATGTGCGCTTATTGGGGGTGTGAGCTTATTACGTTAAATACGGTAATACATCTTGAATTAAAGTAGGATCAGATTTCACACTTAGTCTCTGAGCCACCAATATGCTGTCTTTGACTCCCAATTAGTTCCATATTGCAAAGATTATTTAACCAAAACAACTTTGTATTTTAATGCTAAATTTACTCGTGTGAAATTTAAGGTATGGAGGTACAGTAAAACCTCGCTTATAAGTCGACCTCACTTAAAGGTCGAATTGCAATTTTGAGGAAAAGAATCGACCTATAGCAAAAAACATTGAACTTTTGGAAAACCTCACTTATAGGTCGAATTGGAGTTGCAGAATTTTTTCGGGGGCTAGACCCCA
Organism: Harmothoe impar; assembly: GCA_947462335.1. NCBI lineage: Eukaryota > Metazoa > Annelida > Polychaeta > Phyllodocida > Polynoidae > Harmothoe > Harmothoe impar. Next base: position 3,275,563 of record OX381712.1, read on the forward strand.
GCCCAGCCCCCCTAAAGCACCCTTTGCCTGGCCAAATTGAGTATTATTTATGATATTCTGCCCTTTTTACGGCAACCCCCTACTTCTAGAGAAACATTAACAAGCAGGTCTTATTGGGGGAAAAAAGGTGTATTTTACAGTATTTAGAATTCATATTTTGAGGCCTTTAAAAACTTTACATTCTTTTAGAACCTCACCTATACCGTATTCGACGTAATAAGGTCGATTATAATATTATTTTAAGTGGAAAAATCGACCCCAAATATTCATTTTAATAAGCGCCCCCCATGGCTGTATTTTTTCACTTCAGTAGCCTCTACAAGGCTTCTACTCAGCCCTATGCCTTCACACCTGGCTTTGCCTTAACACCTGCACAGGTGTGAAGTGTTTCAATTCATACAATGTGTGAAAAACTGTTACAAAATTGGAGGAACCTGTTAAAAGATCTGGGGAAAAATCTGAAAAAGGGGGGGGGGGCGCTTATTAGGGGGAGGGCGCTTATTAGGTCGAATACGGTAAGTCAAAGTGGACTTTTGAGGTAAAAAATCGACTTATAGCAAAAGGAAATTCCAAATATAAATTGGTTTCACGGTAGCTTATGAAAGGGATTTTTAAGAGAGTAGATTGAAGGTTAACTTACTTGAACCTATTTGAATGATCTCAAATTTGGTTTATAAAATTTCTTTACTGGAAGTCGGTGTATATTACTATATCAGCCTATTGCAATCCAAACAAACATCCATAAAACATACAGAGATGTAAGTGGCCAGGGATTTCCCTGAAAATAGGGATTTCAAAGATCATTCCGCTGTTAAAATATATTCTGAAAATAGCGGTTTATGGGTAATTACCTTTTCAGGGATTTTGTTGATACCCGACTTACATCTCTGAACATAACATATCTAGTTAATATTGATGATAATGCTACATGTTATATGCTACATTGTGTATTTCAGGAACACCAACATCTTGGAGGACCCAGTCAGGTAAAACTGAAATGGAGAAGAGACGGACGGATGGAGCCGGGGATGCTGAGCGAAACAGGCTGGAACCCCCGGAGGACCAAGGTCTAGTTTCTGCACTTAGCAGCATTAACCTGGACGTAGAGTACTGGGCAACTCCTCAGGAACGAGTGTGGCATTGTACCATAACAATGGTACAGGACTAGAGATTCATACACTATCCCAAACTGGTGGCGCCAAATACTTGCGCCCCCTACCATCAACTCAATGAACTAATACCATGACATCACAGCGTTCCTTTTTGACTTCTTTACGACATCGTCGGGGCCTGGATATTTTCTTCACTGACAATTTAGTCAATTTAAAAGTTAATTAATAGGTCCACTGCCAAAAAAATGGCACCCCGTCGAGTAAAAAGTTGGCAACAACAGCGCAGCCAACTAGGGCTTCCAGTAGGGTCAAGAAACCAACTGAGAAGGCCCAGAAGAAGAAGTCGACTGAGACGCCCGAGCCATAGCCACAGCTCAGCATGCTGCAACCTCAGCCTGCTACAGATCCGGTAACGCTTGATCTTCAAAGACGGGTTGGGTCAGTGGAAACAATGGCCACATCGATGCTACATAAACTAACGGTCCTTGTCCCAGATGAAAAGGCCCGACTACTACGACAGCGGCCTCGCCCGTCGTAGTCCCGGCTGTCACAACGGCGGTCCCGTCAACAATCCTAGCGTCTACTGCTACTGTCGGCGCCACGGCAGCTCCTGTCACTACACCGGCTGTCACTGCGGCCGGCGTCGGGCCTCCCCCTGTGTTTACCCCCGCCCGGCATTGCCAGCCGATGTACGGTCCCGGCGACTCTCGCCCGCTTGGGGGTGGAAAGCTCCTCTCGTGGCAGTTGGCTCTGCGGCAGGAAACGGGGCTATGCCTTATACATCACAGCAATACGCCACCGCGTATCAACAGCTCCCTTCAACAGCTCCTCTCAACCCTGAGGCGCAAATCTTCAATCTTCTGTCGGGGGCGGCCCCACCTGTCGTCCCTAATGGTCTCCTACCTACATGTGCTGCCCAAGCTGCGGCACACCCTGGAGTTAATCAACAAGTGTCGGCGCTCCTAACCAACACTGCCCAGCAGCTGTCGGGTATTAAATGTAGGCCCACGCACCCTCATGACTATATAACCCGCGGCCCACAATGTGTAAAGACAACCCTAGCAGCTCTCACTCCCCCTGAGTACTTGTTTGGGCTGTTCCATCTGATAAGAGACCCGGTCACTAGTGAAGCCTCCAGGCCCAGAATCGCTGTCCATATCTATCAACTGGTCGAAGATGCAGCAGAATTTGCATGGGGCCACGTCAGACAGTGGTCTGAAGAGGTATTAACTAGGGTCGCTACTGGCAGGCTCACCTGGGCGGATGATGCAGCAATACATGACCTCTGCTCGGAAGGGTCTCCATCAAGGTCCTGACCCTAATCACTCCACCGCGGCTCCTCAACAGCACCAGCAGGCAGCGGCACAATACCAGTCTGGCGAAAGGAGTCGACGCCCGGTCAGGCTGGCTACAGGTAGATCTGATGTACCATGCCCTACCTATAATGTGCATCAGGCTTGCTCTAAGCAGGAGGGCCACACTGAGGCCGGGGTTCAGCAAGGTCACCACTGTGAGTTCTGCAGGGAGCAGTATAATGCAATCTACAATCATGCTAAGTCTGCCTGCAGGTATCGTACCCGTCAACCCCAGCACCAGTCGACGACCGTTCGGTATTAGGCCGGTCAGCTCCGGCCTGCTCCCCATTCCTCATACCGGCCCCCCTCCTGGGGTAGGGCCGGCCTGTGAGGATACATTGATAATGGACTATGACCTTACTACTGCCCATCGACAAGCACCAGAGCCTATCCCTCTGGTAACTGATCAACCTACAATCAAGCCCGCAACAGCTGGCAACCACAACCAACATGCAGACTGCTCGGCCCATACTAGGCTTGGTAGTGAGGTGGTACATAAAAGTAGGCCGAGCACACCTGTGGGGTGCACTCAGCGTCTACTCAATGCTCACTCATATGGGTTGACTGCCGCGGCCATGACCAGGTGACCACCCCGAGGGCATTTAGCTCTCTTGAAGTAATGTATACTAATAATATTATTTCGCTTACTAAAATCTATACTATGTAATAGTTATGCTGTTTAAAGCAATGGTATGAAACCATACATGAGGTGTTTGTGAGACATATATGTTAGTATATGAACCTAGAATCAGCTAAGGTGAACAGATTGTAATTCTACGCCAAAGCAAGCAAGGCGAGAGTAGTACTCACATCAAGCTACACAAGTGAATTGTGTAAAACATTTTTTATTGGGTGATTATTTGCCCTAATTTGAGCCTTTGTTCTAGTCTTAACCCCTTCATCACTGGATTTCTGGTAACTGGTGCAATATATTGGCTTACCGTGTGGAAGGGGTTAAAATGTCCCAAAAAGGGGGGGGGGGCGCTTATTAGGGGGAGGGCGCTTATTACGTCTAATAAGGTATGTTGATTCTAAGAATTAGCTATGTGACTATATTGTATACAGCTCAATATAAATAAGTGTTTGTAATCATCTCTGGAACAGGGTTCGTGGCGGCCCGATATTGCACTTTAAAATCATGTACATGACAAAAACTCAAAACTCAACTCAAACTCATGAAGATGTGCATCTTCATCAGATTCACAGGCATGGGATTCTTCCGGATTTCTGGATTTTTGAAGGCCAAATGGTCATCCCTGTGATTTGTGCAGATCCAATGAAAAAATATTTTAACATTAATAGGGGGGGGTCTTAGTCTCTAGAGGCCTTCATGCAATGCAATGTATACAAAATGCCCCCCCCCCCCGATAATGTCTTTTGGCTGCTTTTTGGATTTTTCTTCAAAACCCAATGCCATGCCTGTCAGAAGGTGAAGCACAGAAGCAGACAGCACTTTGTACCCAGGTCCTGTGTGCCTTAGTGTGTGAGAGGGACGATGGGAAGTCCAGAGACAACCATGTCGTTAAAGAGCATGAACAGAAACTGAAACAAGACCTGGAGATTCCTGACGATGTCTGAGTGAAAACCTGTCCCTAAATGGCCTGATAGATAACTTTGGTGGACAGCTAGGTGAGATGAAGGTGGGAACCAGTAGGAGGGAGTTATCACCCAGGAACCTGTAAGAACGGGCATCCAATGGTTGGATCCGGATTGAGCTTTGTAATTGCAACTTTCGACGACCAATCTCCTATGCTTGTCAACCTCTCCAGTATACCAGAATGATCCTCTGACTCCTGTTGGGCGGTGTTGAATGCATTGGTGCCAGTCTTTATGAGACAGATGGTTTGCATCAGTTCTTCGACACACTTCCCCACAGAATGGACACTGAGCCTCACAGCCCCACAGTCTGTCCAGGATCTGCTTGTACGGTGTTGTGCCTTCCCACTTGATGCTGTTGGGTGTCTCATCCTCTAATCCATTCAGAATGTTTTGCTGCAGTTGTTTCAGTCTTTCCATTAGGAGATTCTCCAGGTTCTTTAGTTGTCTATATTCTTCCCAAACAGAGGCTTTAAGTCATCTGCTTTGACAGGGAGCTCATGAAGAGAGTCACAAAAGGTCTGGATCCACACTTTGGCATTTGATCCTTTCTGTGTCTGCCCAGTTACAGCTTCTGTTGTCTTTTTGATGCTTCTTGTGATACTTTGTGAAAGTTTGAGAATGTTTTCCTCTGCATAAGACACATACTTTGAGCTTGTATCCATTGAGTCAAGAAAAATCTCTTGGAGTATGGAGTTGTGCCTTCAAAGCAGATTGCCCTGAAAGCGTAAGGTGGGAAGGCACAACACCCTACAAGTAGATTCTGAACAGACTCCTTTCACGAGTAGTGGTTGTCTTTCTTCGTTGTCTTTTTCATTGGATCTTTCTCCCAGGTGAGTTTGTTGTTTAGCGAATAGTGAATATGACCTTAGTTGTCAAAATGGCGTTGAACAACCATTACTTACTTAGCTTTTTTTTGATGGATTTCCTTTTCTGCTTTGTGAATGAAGAGCTTTGTGTCACTTTTCAGAGCCTCAGTTTTGGCCATTTTCCACTCAATTACAATGTCCTTGTGGTTGTGAGTCTCAAAGAAATTCGAGAGCTCAGCATGCGCCTTCTCTCTCAATTCTTTTCTCAATATGTGAGTCGTGAGTAGTGGTTGTCTTTCTTCGTTGTCTGCGACAATCTGTACTGCCTTGAACATTCGGTACGAGTCGTCTTTTGCACTTTCTATTTCTTCTATTTGCCCTTCGATCTTCTTGCTGGCTTTGTCTGCTATGAGCTGGTGTATGGTATTTAGCTTGTTGTTTCTTGTTTTCCGTATTTCTTGTCTTTTTCATTGGATCTTTCTCCCAGGTGAGTTTGTTGTTTAGCGCCTTCTGTTCTTCTGATAACCTTTGCCATGAATATGACCTTAGCTGTCAAAATGGCGTTGAACAACCATTACTTACTTACCTTTTTTTTGATGGATTTCCTTTTCTGCTTTGTGAATGAAGAGCTTTGTGTCACTTTTCAGAGCCTCAGTTTTGGCCATTTTTAGTAGATTCTGAACAGACTTTTTTCACGAGTAGTGGTTGTCTTTCTTCGTTGTCTGCGACAATCTGTACTGCCTTGAACATTCGGTACGAGTCGTCTTTTGCACTTTCTACTTCTTCTATTTGCCCTTCGATCTTCTTGCTGGCTTTGGCTGCTTTGAGTTGGTGTATGGTATATAGCTTGTTGTTTCTTGTTTTCCGTATTTCTTCTCTTTTTCATTGGATTGGTCTCCCAGGTGAGTTTGTTGTTTAGGGCCTTCTGTTCTTCTGATAACCTTTGCCATGAATATGACCTTAGTTGTCAAAATGGCGTTAGACATCCATTACTCACTCACTTACTCTTCTGATAGCCCTGTCAGATCAGTTCAGCCAGGAATTTGACCACGAGGTAAAGCTTGGATAAAAGTAACATAGAATGCAGTTCACTATCAGAATAGGATAATAGGTCCCTTCAAAGCAGATCGCCCTGAAAGCGTAAGGTGGGAAGGCAAGTAGATTCTGAACAGACTCCTTTCACGAGTAGTGGTTGTCTTTCTTCGTTGCCTGCGACGATCTGTACTGCCTTGAACATTCGGTACGAGTCGTCTTTTGCACTTTCTATTTCTTCTATTTGCCCTTCGATCTTCTTGCTGGCTTTGTCTGCTATGAGTTGGTGTATGGTATTTAGCTTGCTGTTTCTCTTTTTCATTGGATTGGTCTCCCAGGTGAGTTTGTTGTTTAGGGCCTTCTGTTCTTCTGATAATCTTCGCCATGAATATGACCTAAATTGTCAAAATGGCGTTAAACATTCATTACGCACTCACTTACTCTTTCAGCCCAGGAGGTTAAACTGTCCAAAATGACATAGAATGCGGTTCACTATCAGAATAGGGTAATAGGTCCCTTCAAAGCAGATTGCCCTGACAGCGTAAGGTGGGAAGGCACAACACCCTACAAGTAGATTCTGAACAGACTTCTGGCCATGAATATGACCTTGGCTGTCAAAACATCTGTTAAACAACCAGTACTTACTTACCTTGCATCCTATGCATATTCATCTTCCCTTTCTACCCAAAACTTCTCAATTGCTGTTCGCGAAGATCTGTACTGCCTTGAACATTGGGTACGAGTCGTCTTTTGCACTTTCTACTTCTTCTATTTGCCCTTCGATGTTCTTGCTGGCTTTGTCTGCTTTGAGTTGGTGTATGGTATATAGCTTGTTTCTTGTTTTCCGTATTTCTTCTCTTTTTCATTGGATTGGTCTCCCAGGTGAGTTTGTTGTTTAGCGTCTTCTGTTCTTCTGATAACCTTCGCCATGAATATGACCTAAATTGTCAAAATGGCGTTGAACATCCATTACTCACTCACTTACTCTTCTGATAGCCCTGTCAGTACTCATAAAGTTGTTGACCCAGGGAACCCTGGGTCTCTGTGAGACGGTTTTCCAACAAAAAACATAGATTGGTCAGCTGACTTTGAAAATTCACCCTGCTTTTGTTTTTTGGTATTTCTCTCCCAAAAAAAGCTCATACACATCTCGGGAACTATCTTTCTCTTTCCGTTTTTCCCAAAATTTCCGTACAATTTTTTTTCCTAGTGAAAAAAGACAAATAAAAAATGTCAAAAACTACCCTAAAAACAAGTCTCTGTGAACTAATGCTGAAGATAGGCCAGTGACCTAAAATCCTGACTTTAAAAGAGTCACATTCACACAGACTTCCTTTACCTGCAATGGTGAAGAGCAGGTGAGACGTTTTTATGAGACGCTTTTTGGTCAAATAGAGCCTTCCATAAGGGTGCTCTCGGAATCCACGGGCATCAACTTTCGCACATATTTTTGCGTGTAGTGCATACAACTTACAGCACAGGCATGTTGAAAACGCTAAAGTTAATGCCCGTGTGTGAGTTAGGGTGGTGGTAGAGTCTTTTTTCTTTTGTTTTGGTCTGCCAAGTTCCTCTGGTTTCAAGTGTGACTGTTCAGGACACCTTGGACAAGGAAAAACTTTTCAAATATGACAGCACACTGTATCAATAGATCAATATTTATGATACCTATCCTGTTGTGTAAACCATTTTTAAATATTTCCACTAGAAGCCCTGGGTCACTTGTGATGTATATCACACAATCCATCTTTGAAAGGACCGTCAGCCAGTTCAGCCAGGTTCACTATCAGAATAAGGTAATAGGTCCCTTCAAAGCAGATTGCCCTGACAGCGTAAAGTGGGAAGGCACAACACCCTACAAGTAGATTCTGAACAGACTCCTTTCACGAGTAGTGGTTGTCTTTCTTCCTTGTCTGCGACGATCTGTACTGCCTTGAACATTCGGTACGAGTCGTCTTTTGCACTTTCTATTTCTTCTATTTGCCCTTCGATCTTCTTGCTGGCTTTGTCTGCTATGAGTTGGTGTATGGTATTTAGCTTGCTGTTTCTCTTTTTCATTGGATTGGTCTCCCAGGTGAGTTTGTTGTTTAGGGCCTTCTGTTCTTCTGATAATCTTCGCCATGAATATGACCTAAATTGTCAAAATGGCGTTAAACATTCATTACGCACTCACTTACTCTTTCAGCCCAGGAGGTTAAACTGTCCAAAATGACATAGAATGCGGTTCACTATCAGAATAGGGTAATAGGTCCCTTCAAAGCAGATTGCCCTGACAGCGTAAGGTGGGAAGGCACAACACCCTACAAGTAGATTCTGAACAGACTTCTGGCCATGAATATGACCTTGGCTGTCAAGACATCTGTTAAACAACCAGTACTTACTTACCTTGCATCCTATGCATATTCATCTTCCCTTTCTACCCAAAACTTCTCAATTGCTGTTCGCGAAGATCTGTACTGCCTTGAACATTGGGTACGAGTCGTCTTTTGCACTTTCTACTTCTTCTATTTGCCCTTCGATCTTCTTGCTGGCTTTGTCTGCTTTGAGTTGGTGTATGGTATATAGCTTGTTTCTTGTTTTCCGTATTTCTTCTCTTTTTCATTGGATTGGTCTCCCAGGTGAGTTTGTTGTTTAGCGTCTTCTGTTCTTCTGATAACCTTCGCCATGAATATGACCTAAATTGTCAAAATGGCGTTGAACATCCATTACTCACTCACTTACTCTTCTGATAGCCCTGTCAGTACTCATAAAGTTGTTGACCCAGGGAACCCTGGGTCTCTGTGAGACGGTTTTCCAACAAAAAACATAGATTGGTCAGCTGACTTTGAAAATTCACCCTGCTTTTGTTTTTTGGTATTTCTCTCCCAAAAAAAGCTCATACACATCTCGGGAACTATCTTTCTCTTTCCGTTTTTCCCAAAATTTCCGTACAATTTTTTTTCCTAGTGAAAAAAGACAAATAAAAAATGTCAAAAACTACCCTAAAAACAAGTCTCTGTGAACTAATGCTGAAGATAGGCCAGTGACCTAAAATCCTGACTTTAAAAGAGTCACATTCACACAGACTTCCTTTACCTGCAATGGTGAAGAGCAGGTGAGACGTTTTTATGAGACGCTTTTTGGTCAAATAGAGCCTTCCATAAGGGTGCTCTCGGAATCCACGGGCATCAACTTTCGCACATATTTTTGCGTGTAGTGCATACAACTTACAGCACAGGCATGTTGAAAACGCTAAAGTTAATGCCCGTGTGTGAGTTAGGGTGGTGGTAGAGTCTTTTTTCTTTTGTTTTGGTCTGCCAAGTTCCTCTGGTTTCAAGTGTGACTGTTCAGGACACCTTGGACAAGGAAAAACTTTTCAAATATGACAGCACACTGTATCAATAGATCAATATTTATGATACCTATCCTGTTGTGTAAACCATTTTTAAATATTTCCACTAGAAGCCCTGGGTCACTTGTGATGTATATCACACAATCCATCTTTGAAAGGACCGTCAGCCAGTTCAGCCAGGTTCACTATCAGAATAAGGTAATAGGTCCCTTCAAAGCAGATTGCCCTGACAGCGTAAGGTGGGAAGGCACAACACCCTACAAGTAGATTCTGAACAGACTCCTTTCACGAGTAGTGGTTGTCTTTCTTCCTTGTCTGCGACGATCTGTACTGCCTTGAACATTCGGTACGAGTCGTCTTTTGCACTTTCTATTTCTTCTATTTGCCCTTCGATCTTCTTGCTGGCTTTGTCTGCTATGAGTTGGTGTATGGTATTTAGCTTGCTGTTTCTCTTTTTCATTGGATTGGTCTCCCAGGTGAGTTTGTTGTTTAGGGCCTTCTGTTCTTCTGATAATCTTCGCCATGAATATGACCTAAATTGTCAAAATGGCGTTAAACATTCATTACGCACTCACTTACTCTTTCAGCCTACGAGGTGAAACTGTCCAAAGTAACATAGAATGCGGTTCACTCTCAGAATAGGGTAATGGGTCCCTTCAAAGCCGATCGCCCTTAAAGCATAAGGTGGGAAGGCACAACACCCTACAAGTAGATTCTGAACAGACTCCTTTCAAGAGTAGTGGTTGTCTTTCTTCCTTGTTCACAACGATCTGTACTGCCTTGAACATTCGGTACGAGTCGTCTTTTGCACTTTCTATTTCTTCTATTTGCCCTTCCATCTTCTTGCTGGCTTTGTCTGCTTTGAGCTGGTGTATGGTATTTAGCTTGTTGTTTCTTGTTTTCCATATTTCTTCTCTTTTTCATTGGATCTTTCTTCCAGGTGAGTTTGTTTAGCGCCTTCTGTTCTTCTGATAACCTTCGCCATGAATATGGCCTTAGTTGTCAAAATGGCGTTAAACATCCATTACTCACTCACTTACTCTTCTGATAGCCCTTTCAGTACTCATACAATTGTGTTACATTCCGAAATAGGTGTTCCACTCCTAGGAATGCTTCTGCCACCACTCGCTCTGCGGCTTGGAGCTCCTTTTTGAGCTGGGTTCACTATCAGAATAGGGTAATAGGTCCCTTCAAAGCAGATTGCCCTGAAAGCGTAAGGTGGGAAGGCACAACACCCTACAAGTAGATTCTGAACAGACTTCTTTCACGAGTAGCGGTTGTCTTTCTTCGTTGTCTGCGACGATCTGTACTGCCTTGAACATTCGGTACGAGTCGTCTTTTGCACTTTCTATTTCTTCTATTTGCCCTTCAATCTTCTTGCTGGCTTCGTCTGCTATGAGCTGGTGTATGGTATTTAGCTTGTTGTTTCTTGATTTCCGTATTTCTTCTCTTTCTCATTGGTTCTTTCTCCCAGGTGAGTTTGTTGTTTAGCGCCTTCTGTTCTTCTGATAACCTTCGCCATGAATATGGCTTTAGTTGTCAAAATGCCATTAAACATCCATCACTCACTCACTTACTCTTCTGATAGCCCTGTCAGATCACCTCTTTTGAAGAATTTCAATTTCCTGTCGATCTGTACTGCCTTGAACATTCGGTACGAGTCGTCTTTTGCACTTTCTATTTCTTCTATTTGCCCTTCCATCTTCTTGCTGGCTTCGTCTGCTATGAGTTGGTGTATGGTATTTAGCTTGTTGTTTCTTGTTTTTCCGTATTTCTTGTCTTTTTCATTGGTTCTTTCTCCCTGGTGAGTTTGTTGTTTAGCGCCTTCTGTTCTTCTGATAACCTTCGCCATGAATATGGCTTTAGTTGTCAAAATGGCATTAAACATCCATTACTCACTCACTTACTCTTCTGATAGCCCTGTCAGATCACCTCTTTTGAAGACTTTCAATTTCCTATCGATCTGTACTGCCTTGAACATTCGGTACGAGTCGTCTTTTGCACTTTCTATTTCTTCTATTTGCCCTTCCATCTTCTTGCTAGCTTCGTCTGCTATGAGTTGGTGTATGGTATTTAGCTTGTTGTTTCTTGTTTTTCCGTATTTCTTGTCTTTTTCATTGGTTCTTTCTCCCAGGTGAGTTTGTTGTTTAGCGCCTTCTGTTCTTCTGATAACCTTCGCCATGAATATGGCTTTAGTTGTCAAAATGGCATTAAACATCCATTACTCACTCACTTACTCTTCTGATAGCCCTTTCAGTACTCATACAATTGTGTTACATTCCGAAATAGGTGTTCAACACCCTACAAGTAGATTCTGAACAGACTCCTTTCACGAGTAGTGGTTGTCTTTCTTTGTTGTCTGCGACGATCTGTACTGGCTAATAGGTCCCTTCAAAGCAGATTGCCCTGAAAGCGTAAGGTGGGAAGGCACAACACCCTACAAGTAGATTCTGAACAGACTCCTTTCACGAGTAGTGGTTGTCATTCTTCGTTGCCTCCGACGATCTGTACTGCCTTGAACATTCGGTACGAGTCATCTTTTGCACTTTCTACTTCTTCTATTTGCCCTCCAATCTTCTTGCTGGCTTTGTCTGCTTTGAGTTGGTGTATGGTATTTAGCTTGTTGTTTCTTGTTTTCCGTATTTCTTGTCTTTTTCATTGGATCTTTCTCCCAGGTGAGTTTGTTGTTTAGCGCCTTCTGTTCTTCTGATAACCTTGGCCATGAATATCACCTTAGTTGTGGAAATGGCGTTAAACATTGATTACTCACTCACTTACTCTTCTGATAGCCCTGTCAGACCTCATGTAATTGTTGAAAGGACCGTCAGCCAGGTTGACTCAAGTTGTTGCAGATTTTTAATTGCTTTTGCCGTATCTGGGTCATCTTCTTTTGTATCTCAGCTCTCTCATGTATGGTGTTGACCTTTCCATCCTTTATCCCTGAGTGTTGTTTATTTTTCAGCAAGCGACTCTTTGCATCGACGGCTTTCTTCGTTGTTCGCGACGATCTGTGCTGCCTTGAACATTCGGTACGAGTCGTCTTTTGCACTTTCTATTTCTTCTATTTGCCCTTCGATCTTCTTGCTGGCTTTGTCTGCTATGAGTTGGTGTATGGTATTTAGCTTGTTGTTTCTTGTTTTCCGTATTTCTTGTCTTTTTCATTGGATCTTTCTCCCAGGTGAGTTTGTTGTTTAGCGAATAGTGAATATGACCTTAGTTGTCAAAATGGCGTTGAACAACCATTACTTACTTACCTTTTTTTTGATGGATTTCCTTTTCTGCTTTGTAAATGAAGAGCTTTGTGTCACTTTTCAGAGCCTCAGTTTTGGCCATTTTCCACTCAATTACAATGTCCTTGTGGTTGTGAGTCTCAAAGAAATTCTCGAGCTCAGCATGCGCCTTCTCTCTCAATTCTTTTCTCAATATGTGAGTCGTCTTTTGCACTTTCTATTTCTTCTATTTGCCCTTCGATCTTCTTGCTGGCTTTGTCTGCTATGAGTTGGTGTATGGTATTTAGCTTGTTGTTTCTTGTTTTCCGTATTTCTTCTCTTTTTCATTGGATCTTTCTCCCAGGTGAGTTTGTTGTTTAGCACCTTCTGTTCTTCTGATAACCTTCGCCATGAATATGGCCTTAGTTGTCAAAATGGCGTTAAACATCCATTACTCGCTCACTTACTCTTCTGATAACCCTGTCAGATGTCATATAGTCTTCAAAAGGACCGTCAGCCAGAATGCGGTTCACTATCAGAATAGGCTAATAGGTCCCTTCAAAGCAGATCGCCCTGAAAGCGTAAGGTGGGAAGGCACAACACCATACACACAGATCCTGGACAGACTGTGGGGCTGTGAGGCTCAGTGTCCATTCTGTAAAGAAGTTTGTCAGAGAACTGATCCAAACCATCTGTCTCATAATGACCGGCACCAATGCATTCAACACCACCCAACAGGAGTCAGAGGATCATTGTTGTATAATGGAGAGGTTGACAAGCATAGGATATTGGTCGTCAAAAGTTGCAATTACAAAGCTCAATCTGGTGACAGTTTCAGGTATCATGATTCTTGGAAGCCATTCCGAGATTACAAGAAGTACAAGCCTGACTGGGATATAGCTCCCTCATCTGACTTGGAGTCCTCCAAGTAGGGTAACCTGCCCAGTTCCTAGACAGGTCCAATTCCCCTTATGATTTTACAACCCAAAGAAGTTTTCTCCTACTTTCCAGCAACTATTTTACTATATGTTGCTGTCTGTTATAGTAATTAAATTGTCACATTGCTCCCATTGAGTTTTTTAGGGATATTGGCATATGTGCTGCCCTCTGTGAGCAATGCCTGGAACTAAGGTAACAAAAATCCACTGAATGTTGTCCGGGAATTGGGCCAAATCCTGGCATGAAATCACAAGAGTGGAAGCCCTTGAGTCTCCGTGGATATAATATCTGATTAAAATTAAGCTGCAGTAACCATGGCAGTATAGTAGTGTCACGATTAGACAAGGCCAAAGTCAATCACACATGTAGCCATTAGGCCACAATTATTTTTTTCTTTGGGTTACGGACACCATGAAAAATATTTCAAGTACGGACGACAAAATTAAAAAAAATTAGATAATATAAAACTTTGCGTTTTGCTACCTAAAATCTTTAATAATGGTCCGATTTACACGGCGTAAAAACTGACATATAGCTATTTAAATGGGGATTCACAATATTATGTTAAGTGCGGGGGTTTCCAGGGTACTGCGGTGGGCCCGTAAGCCAAAGAATAAAAAAAAGTGTGGCCTTATATATATGAGAACCAAGTTAAACAGATTTGAAAGCTATTCAAATGATGTCAATGACAAACTTCAGCATTTTTTGTGGGGCACTGATGTGTTTATATATAACTGATTACAAAACAAAGAGCTAGTTATAAAGGAAGATGGTGGTAAGGAGCATGAGACTCATTAGACTTGTCTCTCAGTAGCTAACTATGACTCACTTCTATGTTTGAAATACTCAGATGTGCAGTACGAATGAGTTACTTGTAATGTATCTTATGATGCGTTATTAGTGCGATATTTTTCTCTGAAGTTTCTACAATAGCTATTGCAACATATATCCTTAGCACTGCCATAGCCAATGCGTATAGTAAAAAGGGCCCCTTGAAAGCCAAGATTTTGCGTTTGCATTGGAAACAATACGCTATGGAAGTGCGCCTCCAGAAAGTACCGACAGTCCTAAGGATATAGATGTTGAGGGGGCTACACCTAGTGTCTGCTGATGACACAATGATCAGAGCTTGACTAGTGAAGAGAAAGCAGTAAGTATTGTAGTCACAGATGTGAAGTGCATGGACTTTTGTTAACATTATATTCATCATTGTTCTACGTTCTAAGCATTTTTGTTGTGTAGTGTTTTCGGATAAGCATTGATCATCTAAAATGCAACTTGAATTCAAGGATGCACCAAAGCATGTTCGAAGCGTTTTGTACTTTTTGTGTGCAGAGAAATGGTGAAAATGAAGGAAAGAAGAGAGGAGTTTCGTGTCAGTTTATCATTGTATTTAATATACCTGTAAGGCTTGCTTTCTTGAAGGGGTTCATTTTGACCCATTTGATTGGTTCATGGTAAATTCAACATGTATTACTACTATACTTTCATTGCTATATTTCTATACCTGAATGTGACACGTAGGGCTTTAAAGATCACAAAAAGTATGTGAATGTGTTCAGATTGATTTCCATATATATTGCTTTATCTGTATGCTATATTGGAAAAAAAACAGTGTGTGCCTGTGAAGTATTGTTCTCGATGTAAGTATACGGAGGTATTTCAGTACCAAGATGTGTACACTGCTGTGTTGAGGTATGCAACAGAGAGCTGGCCATTTGTGGTAAGAGTAATGCATCAAAGGCAAGAGTGGTCCACTTGTTATGTGTATTAGTGTAAACATACTTTATTCCGCGCTGTACTTATTTTCGCGATTTTCGCAGATTTTAAAATCCGCGAAAATATTTACAGAATGAATATTTATCCTGTATAGGCATACTACTACCATGCTCAAAAATCCGTGAATTCAAATACACGTGAAACTGCACATTGTAGTCAATGCGCGAAAATATAGATGCGCGAAAATACATAAGTTTACAGTATATCCAAGGTTAGTCTAGCTTTATCATAACTGCTGGTGTCCTTCTTCCAGGTATACTGTTGGTTGACATTATTCTTGTTCCTTGCGCATTGTTAGTAGAATATATAAGACATAATTTGCCGTCATCAGTCAATATTATTCTTCCTTGCACATTGTTACTGAAGCATGACACAATTTGTCTTCATGATCATGAAAAATGTGAAAACCATTGTACAAATCCCAGCGACTTAATGCACACATGTAAAACATGGATCTACTTTTGGTTAATAAATAGACAAATGCCAAAGCCCATTGATACCGTCTCTGTTGTATTTCACGAGTGGGGGCTGGGGCAGTATCCCACGAAGCCGCAGGCTGAGTTGGATGTGCCCCAGACCCCACGAGTGAAATACATCAGAGCGGTATCAATGTAGTTGGCATTTGTGTTTATTTTTTTATTTGAAGCTATTTAATGAATGGAAACCAACTTTTTCTTGGCCCATTGAGTACGGCCATGTTGTATTCAATGGGGGCATTGAATACGGCCCTTCAGTGCTAGAGCATAGGACATCTTGTATTTCAAAAAAATAAAGTTAAATTGTTCTTAAAATACATTTTGTAGCATTGAGACAATGTGAGTGACTCATACATGACCCGACACTTTCCGCACATGGCATTTATGTGTTTGTAAAAGAGAACTACAAGTTATTGTGTGTGCTCCACTTCATGACACTTTGATAAAGTAGTCTTTAGTAATAAAGTTTTGTTCCTAGTTTCGTGTATCGTGTTATTTTATATTAGTGTTTCTCACAGCTGTACAACTTTGAGCAAATTTTATTCAACAAATTAACTTTTTCATGTTATATATATATTTTTTCATGGTGTAAAGACCGGGTCCAAGTCTAAACCAATTATAATTACTCAATGTTCATGTTCAATTGTTCACTAAAAAGACACTATTTGACTCTATATCATTATTACTCAGGTAAATCCACTATGTGATTCACTTTTTGATTTTCAAACGGGTTACCAGCAATTTAGAAACAATTTGTAACATTTCAATTGTAAATACTAAACTTACCAATGAACATTGAAATTAATCAATTTTCCAATGTTGACGCGTATCCAAGCAACAAACCTAGTTACAAAAAAGAAAGACAATCCCAAAGGGGTACCTCAGTAGGCCTATTTCTATGAGAAACCATATCCTGCCTGAAGAAGTCTGATTAATACAGACGAAACATAGCAAACATATCAACCTACCCCCTCTTCTCGATGTGAATCATTACCCCAATAAAAAATCATATAACCCAAATCACCTCGTCTGGTTTTCTGTTGATCAGCAATTTTTCGCCATGTTATTAATCGGAGTAGGCTAACATACAAAAAGCTAGGGGCTTAACTCACAAAATCAGCTAATGAATTCCCCAAACCAGTTTGAGACATCTAAATCAAATGAATAGAACAATCAGAAGCTATGATTTAGAGACTGAAAATGATTTGGGGGATTTATTAGCCGATTTTGACAGTTGAACCCCTGGAACAAAAACGCCAACTGCTATCAAAAAAGACCAAAAAGTAAAGTTGGTCAATGGATTTCGCGCAACCTTACTTTCGGACATGGAAATATATTTCTTTTTTGAAAAAAAGAATTGTCAATGGATTTTGGAAAATTGAGAATTTTTTTTTTCAAATTCTTTTCTCTTTAGATTCTCCCAGATCAACCAATGTTTGTTTTGTTTTGGTTTCTCTAAGAACTTTGGTCAGGGCGCTCGCTCGACTTTCCTGTCTACAAAATCCAGTGACAAAATAAATGATTTAAAAATAATATAAAATGTTGCTCCCTATAGCTCACACCATTTTTTGAAAAGTGAAATCCATTGACCAACTTATTTTTCCGGTGTGGCCTGGGGATTCCAGGGCAGAGCCGTCCATGACATAATGGGCATACACACACGCCAGGGTGTTTATCTTATAACCAGCCCGCCAAATACTCCAGACACTCACCAGGTGGGGTACCTGGTCCTACCCTCCACCTGTGTGGTGACCACACCGGTCACACCATAACTCTGCTGACCAGCAAGGGACAACGAACTCTCTCTCATTTTTCAATGAGAGGCCTCCCTTTTGGCGGGAAATTCAAATAGGTCACGTGACCGGAAGTGACCTACTTCCGGTCATGTGACCTTTGGGCGGGAAATTCAAATAGGTCACGTGACCGGAAGTGACCTACTTAAGAGGGTCACATGACCACCATTTTGGCGGGAAATTCAAATAGGTCACGTGACTGGAAGTGACCTACTTAAGGGGGTCACGTGACTACTATTTTGGCGAGAATTTCAAATAAGTCACTTGAGATTTTTATAGATAAATAAATTTTAAAAAAAACAAAAAAAAAAAAAAAAACGAGCTAAAAGCTTGCTAAAAAATATTTTTAAAATGTGGCTCTTTTTTTAAGAGGGGGGGGAGCACTCTGGGGGGCACTCTTTAAGATGCATAGGGGGGGAGGGGGGGAGGGGGGGAGGGGTTTTTAAGAGTAAGACTCGCTCTCTGCCCTCTCTTTTACTTACAATGTCAACTTTTTTTTTTGTTTTGTTTTTGGGAAATTTTGGTAACGCGACTTACTTAGGGCAATAACGTCTAGAAGAGAACTCTTGCTCTAGGTTTAGCGGGACTACATTATTGGAAATGGTAGTAGTAGAAGTAGTAGTAGTAGTAGTAGTATACTGAGTGTTAGGACTCTTGCTACACGACCAAACATTGAAATGTATCATGATGCGTTTATGATGATGTGCATCATGATGTGTCTATCTTACAAACCTATAAGGATAAGCAAGTTCTCTCTCCTACGCATATGCGTACTTACACTGGCTATTTGTAAACTAATTAATACGACTTCCTCATTAAAATTGTCATCTACAACTGTTCAATCTTAAGGCTTTTTTTTTAAAAAAATTTTTGAGTTTATTCTTTTTTTCCAAATTTGGTCCCACCTCAAAAGAGGAATAGGACTCTGTAACAATGTAGCTCCCTTGATCAATTAACAGCCCCCATTTTTCTTAGATGTCATCTGACAGCTTCTTGCTAGGCCAGGATATTGTTAAATAAACAACTTGGAAAGCTAATTACAGTTTTCTGGGCCTGAAATATGAGTATCTTGACTGTAACAGCAGCCTTGTTACCATATAGTCCTTCAACAGCCCCCTGTTTTAGAGCCTTTTGGTCAGCGACAGCCCCCCTTTTCTCATCTTACGGGGGGGGGGGGGGGGGGGGAGAGGGTTCACAGCCACAGCTCCCTTAAGGCAAAGCTTGCGCTTATAGAGCACTACTAGTGGGGGTCTGGATGAGGAGTCCTATGGGGTTTGTCTTAAAAAAAATAGCCATGGCACATGTCGATGTCGCTTAATTATGCTCATATCTCATGTCGATTTTAAGAATTGCTCATGTCACCTGTCACTATGTTTTTCAAGCTTCATGTCAAATGTCACTAGGCCTCATGTCGAATGTCGATTCTAAGAAACAGGCATGTCGCCTTCTCGAATTTAGTGGTCCACACCGCCGCTGCTGCTGCTGCTGCTGCTGCTGCTGCTGCTGATGCTGTTGCTGCTGCTGTTGGTGCTGCTGCCGTGCTGCTCGTGCAGCTGCTGCAGCTGCTGACAGCTGCTGCTGCTTGTGCTGCTCGTGCAGCTGCTGACAGCTGCTGCTGCTTGTGCTGCTCGTGCAGCTGCTGCAGCTGCTGACGATGTCACGGATGCTGCTGACAGATGCTGCTGCTTGTGCTGCTTGTGCAGCTGCTGCAGCTGCTGACAGCTGCTGCTGCTTGTGCTGCTCGTGCAGCTGCTGCAGCTGCTGACGATGTCACGGATGCTGTTGACAGATGCTACTGCTTGTGCTGCTCGTGCAGCTGCTGCTGCTGCTGACGATGTCACGGATGCTGCTGACAGATGCTGCTGCTTGTGCTGCTTGTGCAGCTGCTGCAGCTGCTGACAGATGCTGCTGCTTGTGCTGCTCGTGCAGCTGCTGCAGCTGCTGACGATGTCACGGATGCTGTTGACAGATGCTGCTGCTTGTGCTGCTCGTGCAGCTGCTGCTGCTGACGATGTCACGGATGCTGCTGACAGATGCTGCTGCTTGTGCTGCACGAGACTGAGTAGCTGCTATTACTAATGCTACTAATACTAGTATGAGAAAATACATTTAGTCAGTTGATTAAATCAAGGAGGTTTTCTGACTTCACTGGATCGTTTAGCCATCGTCCACGGGCAAAACTTGAAACCATTTTATACATGGGACAATTGGCAGAGTCGAAACATGTTGGTACGATGGGATCGATCATGTTCATCATCAGTTCAGGCAAAGGAAGTGTGTCGACAGCACGCGAAAACTCCATGTCTGAATGTTTCAACACAAGGCCTTTTATCACACTCACACAGCTGCTTTGAAGAGTGAATCCTTGACCAAACTTGAGCTTTTCCAACACAGCTTTGGCCTCTTTCTGTGCAGTAAGGGATCTCTCTTTCGGGTTCGTCGCGTTACCAAAATTTCCCAAAAACAAAACAAAAAAAAATGCTGACATTGTAAGTAGACGAACCAGTAGACTCGCCTCTCTGCCCTCTAAAAGAGAGGGCAGAGAGCGAGTCTTACTCTTAAAAACCCCTCCCCCCTCCCCCCTCCCCCCTCCCCCCCCCTATGCATCTTAAAGAGTGCCCCCTAGAGTGCTCCCCCCCCTCTTAAAAAAAGAGCCACATTTTAAAAATATTTTTTAGCAAGCTTTCAGCTTGCTTTTTTTTCTTTTTTTTTTTTTAAATTTATTTATCTATAAAAATCTCAAGTGACTTATTTGAAATTCTCGCCAAAATAGTAGTCACGTGACCCCCTTAAGTAGGTCACTTCCAGTCACGTGACCTATTTGAATTTCCCGCCAAAATGGTGGTCACGTGACCCTCTTAAGTAGGTCACTTCCGGTCACGTGACCTATTTGAATTTCCCGCCAAAAGGGAGGCCTCTCATTGGCTGCTTTTGAATTTCCCGCCAAAATGGAGGCCTCTGATTGGCTGCATATCGATTGAGTAATAAACAGTACTTAAGCATAGTCCCGTTCCGATACAATATATACTACTTACAGGTTTACCAGAATTGGACGGGGAAGCACATTATGTATATAAAATGAGGACCAAATAAAAAAGAAATTCACTTTTGTAGTTTAATTTAGTTTCAAGGTTTATGGCGTGATTTTCAGAAATTTGAAATTAAAAGTCAGGGAAAAGTCCCTTGAGTCGTTGGTCACTTTCCTGGATATATTTTAGTTATAGCTATAAAATAATTCTAGAAACTAAAATTGAGATACCAACTAGGGCCTAGGCCTACCTGACCTACCTACCCTAGATTTCTCGTTTCCTTGGGGGGAAATAGAAATTTTAAAGAAAAACATGATCAAAGTGAAAGATTGACATGAAATATGATATCAAAATTCTGATGTGTGGGACAAAAAAATAGATTTTCCTAAAAGTGAGTCAGAATGTTCACAAATAATATATTTGACTTCCTATCTATTCCATTTCCCCTAATTCCCTCTGATTTTGCTCTAATTAGATTTCATTGCCAAAAATATGGTCATTTTGGGATAAAAGCGTGCACGCTTTTATTCCCCCAATTGAAAATACACTAGAAAAGCCCATGTGTGGGGGATATTGGATCCCATTGTGACCTATTAACACCCCATGATGACATTTAATTGACCTATACTTTTAGAGTGTTTGGAATACATTCAAGCAATATTTAGAATTTGAAGAAAAATCGGATATACCCACAATAAGTGGTCATTATTTTATTAATTATAGGAGGGGATCAGTGGTGGATTGAGAGGGGGGGAGCATAAACATTTCGACCTCCTGCTGAGCGGGGGGAGGGCGTTAAAAATGATGCCCCTTTCTAGATGGAAAAAAAGCCTGTACATCACTATGGGGGTCGACCCCTAAAATCGACACGGCCACATGGCCATTTCTTATAATCGACATGGCGACATGGTCATTTCTCAAAATCGACATGTGACATGGCAATCTAAGTGACGAGTGACATGGCCATTTCTTAAAATCGACATGCGACATGGGGACCCCCCATCTATACCCCCATCACTTTAGTTCAAAGTGGGAAGAGCAAATATGTTCATGAGATTGTGTGAAAAAAGAATTCCTCCCCCCCCCTTGAGATATTTGAATTCCCCCTCCCCCTTGAACTAGAGTGACACACTGTTTTTTTCGCTGAAGGGAAAGATCAGATTTATTTTACCCTCCCCCTCTAGGGACCGATAAAATGGTGGGGGGGGGGGGGGGGAGGGGGGCTTATACTGGGTTTTCCCAAAACAGCATTTTTCTATTCCCACCTCCACACCAATTATTCCAAAGTAATCTCGACCCCCCCCCCCCCCCCACTCCCACTACGTTCAGTTTTTAAGAAATGGTTCCCTCCCCCCAATAAAAAACGAATTTGCGTTCGCTTGTGGAATCATGCATGCTTGTGGGTATTAGTGCAATAGATAAAGCAGTGATATTGACCAACATTGGCACATCTGGCGGCAAGCATGCAAATTTGCATACAGGGGCACTTTAATGTGCTGAATCCATTTCTAAGTGGAGACAAGATTTTTGAAAATTGTTTCTACTTGAAAAATGACGCTGAAAATAAAAAGTAAGAAATCAATTTTTAATTAAGTGAAAAATAAGCATATCTTTTAATCTTTTTCATACCTGAAAATGCTGTACAGAGACTGGGAATTACTTATACTTCCATGTATATATATACAGAATCTAGAAGAGCAATATTCTATTGTGTGCTTGCATATTAAAGCCCTAATTTGCATATTATAATGAGGTATAACTACCGGCTGAGACATTGGAATGTCGTTAATTTTGGGGGGAATTGAGGTATGCAAAATACCATTAACACACCTCTAAAACTGTAATCCATGTATAACTTGTGAATATCAGTGCAAAACTATGATATGAGGATCTTCCTGATTAGCATAATTTATGCAATTAGCATAATTTAAGCTAAAATCAAACGTAATTTAAGACAAGAAACAAGCATTTGCAGGAAACAGATATGGACATCTATGATACTTTATAAATGACTGCGCACCCCTTGTCTTTTAATACCTGATTATATCAATATGTTGCAGATAAAGCCCTACCTGCTTAACTTAATTTATGCATAATCATATTGCTGTATTGTAGGATTGATGAATGACAGAATGGAGGATCTTTAACACTCCCAGAAGCTGGGGAGGGGGTGGGGGCCAGGTGATATATTTTATATGATGACAAGGGTGGGTCATGATGCGGGATAGGTATGTGAAAGGATTGCAGAGGGATAAGTGAATGAAAGGGATTGAAGGGACAGGCGATAGTAGGGAGGGGTAGAACGGGGGTGCATCTGGGCATGATGGGGGAGGCAGGAAGTAGGAGAGCTAACGGAAGGGATGAGATTGGTATTTAGACAGGCCTCTATATTTGCTAGCATCTGGTTAAGTGTGAGTGTTTAATTTTATCAAATTATATAAATCTGCTCCCTCGCTTTTCTCTTTGGGTTGGGTGTAACATAATATGGTTTATGACAGCTGTTTCTTACATTCCTGAGATCGAAATGGGTACATTTTAACATGTCTTGACCAATATATGACATGAAATAAAGGTAAAGGCCCACTACAGGAGGCCATTTCACCACATAATACGGACCCCCGTATGACTCATATGGGGGGTCCGTATCTGACATATGGCGTTTTTTCCGTTTCACCACATAATATGTGGAGATCCGTATTCAAATGTGGGGGGTCCGTATTCAAATGTGGCGTTTTTCCATTTCACCACATAATGTGGAGATCAAAAAATCTGTATATGGTCCGTATATTTCCCCTTGAATATGGCAGGTCTAGGGGCAGCATATATTGAGAAAATGAAGGAAAAAGGGCGTATGTAGGGCCGTATGTTGTAAAAGGGGTCCGCATGTTGGTTTTGGTCTTGAGGACAGGTCGGAGAATGGAGTGGGGAGGTCGAGGAATGGAGTTGGGAGGTCGAGGAATGGAGTAGGGAGGTCGGGAATGGAGTGGGGAGGTCGGGGTATGGAGTGGGGAGGTCGGGAGGTCGGGGTATGGACTAGGGAGGTCGGGGTATGGAGTGGGGAGGTCATGGTATGGACTAGGGAGGTCGGGGTATGGACTGGGGAGGTCGTGGTATGGACTGGGGAGGTCGGGGTATACTGGAGAGGTCGGGGTATGGACTGGGGAGGTCGGGGTATGGAGTGGGGAGGTCGTGGTATGGACTGGGGAGGTCGGTGTATGGACTGGAGAGGTCGGGGCATGGACTGGGGAGGTCGGGGTATGGACTAGGGAGGTCGGTGTATGGAGTGGGGAGGTTGGGGTATGTAGGGGCCATGAGGAAATAAGCAATGGGGATGGGTTAATCTAGTCAGGGACTGCACATTGAGGTTTTTCTCCAGTGTGGTACTACCTGACCTGCTGGTCTCATGTCTTGTGTACTTCAACGCCCATTGGTATAGCATTTGTATTACATTTGCCTGCCCATTCCCCTGCCCATTCCCCTGCCCATTCCCCTGCCCATTCCCCTGCCCAATCCCCTGCCCATTCCCCTGCCCATTCCCCCACTTGCCAGCTATCTTATTTACATTTGTGATTATATGGAAGGGGTGTGGCCTGACTTTCAATTAGACATACACATACCAACATGGATCCACACAGGGGAGAAACCTCCCCTGTGTTCAACTCATTGAAATTAGCCCATTGGTTATATTTACTATACTGCATGAAGCAATAATGCTTAAATTCTTTTACCCGACCTCCCCCTCCTTCCCTGACCTACCCTCTCCATTTCCCGACCTCCCCTCTCCATTCTCCGACCTCCCTTCTCCATTTCCCGACCTCCCCTCTCCATTCCCCGACCTCTCTTCTCCATTCCCTAACATCCAAAACAGAATGCGGACCCTCTCCAGCCTACCTCCGTATGTCTATATATTTTATGACGTCACAGAGGGAATTCCCTAGGGGTTCTCCGGAATGTAGACTGGTTTTTGCACAATTTTACAATTGAGCCAGGTGACTGCTGCATTCACATATGGAAATATAAAAAGATTGCCTTAAACATACGGACACAACACGGCAATGGTCCAGAAATGGAAAAATGATTATTTAAAAAAAGGGCCGTATAAGGGCCGTATTTGGGGGCCGTATGTTAGTATATTATTCAGGATGCGGTGAAATGGCTACCAGGGAGCCATTTCACCTCATCCAAGAAAAAATACCAACATATGGGACCTAAATACGGAACTCATACGGAGATTTTTCGAAAAAAAGATTTTTCCATTTCTCAACCATTGCCATGTTGTGTCCATATATTTGAGCTATTTTTTCATATTTCCGTATGTGACATACGGCAGTCACCTGGCTCAATTGTAAAATTGTGCAAAAACCAGTCTACATTCCGGGGAACCCCTAGGGAAATCCCTCTGTGACGTCATAATATGTATAGACATGCAGAATTAGGCTGGGGATGGTATAAATAAGGTCCGCATGTTGGGGGAGAGACAGGGGAGGTCGGGGACTGGACAGGGGAGGTCGGAGAAGGGACAGGAAAGGTCGGGGGAGGGACAGGAGAGGTCGGGGAATGGACAGGAGAAGTCAGGAAGGGCCAGGAGTGGTCGGGGAAGGGACAGGAGAAGTCGGGGATGGGACAGGAAAAGTTGGAGAAGGGACAGGAGAGGTCGGGGGAGGGACTGGGGAAGTCGGGGTATGGACAGGGGAGGTCAGGGGAATGGACAGGTGACCATATGATGAACAGAGGACGGACAGGTACATGTACTTCACGCACACATACTAACATGGATCCACACAGGGGAGAAACCTCTCTTGTGTTACCTACCGTACAACTTATCATAGTTGCATTGTAACTAGTGGTAAGCCTATACAACATGAATATGTACCCATTCTTTTTTTTTTTATTAAGGTAATATACAGTTAGCTGTTGTCCACTGTCCCTATTTGTCCCTGTCCATACTCCGACCTCCCCACTCCATTCCCCGTCCTCCCCTGTCTCTCCCCCAACATGCGGACCTTATTTATATCCAAGTACGGCCCTTATTCTGAGTGATTTTCTTTTAAAGAAATTTTTCTATTTCTGTTGCATTGCCGTGTGGGATCCGTATGTTTGAGCCTTTTTAAAAAAACTTCCGTATGTGAATATGGCATATACGTGAAATTGCACCTTGTAGGCAATTCGCGAAAATATTCATGCGCAAAAATATATACGTTTACAGTAGGGTCAGCCTGTTGGGGAGAGACAGAGGAGGTCGAGCAAGACAAAGGGCACGTGGGGGAAGGGACAGGGGAGGTGGAGGAAGGGACAGTCGAAAAATGCAATACAGATCCTCCATGTGGAGAAACAGCTTCCTGATGTGTTGTTAATGCATCGATTATGCTAATTAGGTAGACATGCATAATATTGCATGACATTTATAGCCATGGGATCCATATCTAAATTGGCCTTGAGATATTATATCAATAGTGATATATATGTAGCTTATTTACTCTGGTCCTTATTTTTCTCAATTCTGCATAAATTATACTAATTAGAAGCACCAATATATAAAATAATATAAGACTGGAGTACACTGACAGTGTAGATACATATCCAAATTCATATTAAGAGACAGTCAACGGAATATTCTCAAGCCATAGACCCTCAGACTGACTCAGATTGCCATGGTTTGTCATAATAGCCTACCTAATTATAATATGCAAATTATGTCAATAATATACAAATAACCAATATAATATTGCTGATTTGGATTTTATTTAATAACTCTAAAAAGCCATCAGTCATTTAAATTGTTTTAAGGTATTTCATCTTCTGTTTTAAATGCATTGTTCTTTTTAATGATATTAAAAAAATGATTTCTACTTTTTATTTTAAAAGCGATTTTTGAAGTAGAAACATTTTTCAAAAATGTTGTCTCCACTTGAAAATGGACTCAGCATGTTCTAAACCCCTTATATGCAAATTTTCATGCTTGCCGCCGGAAGTGCCAATGTTTTTGCTATATCTACTGCACTATATTCTAATAGACCATTTGCAATTTTGACCGCCCCCCCGACAGCATGGAGGATTTTCCAGTTTCTCTCCCCCCCCCTTCACGATATTCATTATGGATATGACCCCCCCCCCTCACCCTCCCCATTTCCACCAAGGGGCCGTCCATCAATGACGTCATGCTTTTTTGGACCATTTTTGACCCCCCCCCCCCTCCCCCCCTTGTCATGTTTCCTCATTCCTCAAGTTTGGCTATGGTGGACACAATGGAGTAAACGTTCGCTGCAGCGCGCTCCCGGATTTTCCCCGATTCTGATAGGAAATCAACCACCCAAGGACACCTTTTTAACACTTCACCCGCATAAGTAGTATGTGCACCTAAGGAGCTACTTTATGAAGAAAATCTCCTTAATTTTGGTAGGATTTTGATATCTTTTCTTACCACACCGGTGACCACTACATTGCACGCTTCAGTGATCCGCACCTCTGCCCTGTCTAAAGTCAACATGGCGACAAGAGACGTGGCCGAGAGAGCTATTTTAGACCTGAAGAAACCGATCACCAGGCATAATCCAGGTGACCTAGCGCTCCACACAGAGGGAATAAGTCAAGCCTTGGACTATCTACTTGCTGAAAGGGACTCCTTGAAAGAGTCTTTGGAATACTCCCAGGAGGATATTACCACCTTAAAGCGAGAAAAAGATAAGTTGACCGGCGACCTAAAGGCAGTTAATGTCAAACTAACTGCTAGTGAACGTCAGTTAAGAGTAAATACCTCAGCCATTAACGATAACTTAGAGGCCATTAACATTAGTGACCATGCCTTAAGGAGACGCAATCTAGTTATCGATGGCTTGGATTATATTCCCAATGAATCAACTAAAGAGGTAGCCTGCGCCCTGCTAGCCACCATTGACGATGATTTCTTACCCCGTGAAGTTGACTACGCCTATAGGCAGGGCTCCCCAGCACACAAAGTAAGGACCATCATAGTGGTACTTGTAAAAGGTAGCACAAGAGACCGACTGCTATCCATAAAAGGCAGGTTAAAGAAGGATCACCCCAATGTCTACCTCTCGGAGGACTGCAATAACTCCATACGGAAACAGAAATCTGACGTGAACACTGTGGCGAGACTGGCTTTTGAAGCTGGCCTCACCGTCAAACCGAGAGGTAGGGGAGTTATTTACAACGGGAAATTCTATCCACACCAGGCACTGGGAGACTTACCACCACAGATCAGGCTAGCTAATGCAAGGACATATATAAGTGATACCATGGTAGGATACCACTCTGAATTAGCTCCCCTAAGTAACTTTTTCCCTTGCCAAATCGAGTGTGATGGATACACCTTTAGTAGTGTGGAGCAAGCCTTTTCCTACAAAAAGGCTGTTTTCTGTCGAAATGAGGAAAAAGCACAAAAAATCAAGGACTGCTTCTCCCCTTTCACAGCCAAGAACATAGCCAAAACGATGGTGAGTGAGGCATGGAAACTTGAGGACGAGATCCATTTGACAGAACTGAACATAATCAAGTTTGAGTCGAATAGAGAGCTGCTCACTACCCTCCTGTCGAGTGGCTCTCGAGAATTAGTGGAAGCTACTTCATGCCCTTTTTGGGGGGCGGGGGCCCCCTTGAAATCTAAGGCGGTTCAAACTCAAAACTTCAAGGGAAAAAACAGGGGGGGGCACGTATTAATGGAGGTCAGAGGACAACTGCGTGCAAAATACCCTGAGTTAGTATCACCACCCATCCCCCCTACTGTAGATGCTGCAGCTCCAATCGCAGATGATGACATACCCCCAACCCCTGCCGCTACTACAACCACCGAAGTGACCGCGCCCACCCTACCAGTAGCCACCACTGCAGCAGGAGGACAGCCTGCCCCGGATGGAGCCACTACACCCGTAGGGACTGCACCTGTACAAGTAGTCACCGCCACCTCAACACAACCTACAGCTACGGTAACTGCAACACAAGCTGCAGCTACGCCAACTATAGTTACACCCACAGCTGGGACTCAACAAGGCACTACTGTGACAGTGACTAAGACAATCATCACCACGCCTGATGCCAGCTCGCTGTCTATCACTGCAGTCTCCCCAACCATCAAACCTGACAGCTCACCTACTGAGAGAAGGCTTGGAAAGCCAATCTCAATGCAAGACCTACAGGAGAGACATGGAAATGCCACTGTCCAAACGTCCCCGGTTCTAGCAGAGGCATCAATAATGATCACCCCCTCGAAAAAGAAGACCCAGCAGAAAAAAGTCGAAAAAAGGGATAAAACCCAAAAAAAATAGTGACTCGATCAGGCTGCAAGACAGAATGCTAGGCCTCATAAACTCAGCCTCTAAGAAACTGACAGGCACTGGTGCTGATGCACATTAAGACTCTTTTCTACATATATATGTTACTTTACTTCACTTCTCACCTAAAATGTGGTCTATACTCTGTATGTATTATGTGTACCAACTGTACCCGGTAGCAGCAGGCTCTGACCTGTGAGCACTCCCCCCCGACAGTCCCACTAAAGTTCACGCTGAGAGTGGGCAACAGGGTAATAGTGTCTTACATAACGAACCCCTGCCGTTCACTGGGTCAACAGGCTACTCATTGCATAATAGAATAACAGCTGTTTTCGGTATTACCAATGCATAAATGTTCTGTACTTTCTGACCTGAAATAATAATTACATTTTAATAAGAAAATATAATGACATAGCGCTTATACAATGTATCACGACTAGTACTTGAAATCAGGGATTGGTCATATTAATCAACTAAGTTATTTTATGTATTATTTATGGGAGCGCGCCGCCTCTCTGTCAACCATAGCCAGACACAGAAATGAATTATAAATTCTCCCCCACTCGATCACCCTTTACTAGGTATCATCTCATATGTATCATTCTCACCGCATTCAGTGCAATGTATACTTCAGATCTTTTACATAATGGCTGATCTAGATACTCTAAAAGCCAAAAAAGGCCTATCATTTGTATGTGTAAATGCACGTTCACTATATGGTAAAAGAGGCAATGCTTTTAAAATAATAACTAGTGCCGACATTACAGGCATCGTGGAAACATGGTTAAACCCTACTCATAGTGACGCGGATCTTTATATCCCTGGGTATCAATATATAAGGCTAGACCGGTATCCACTAAGGAGCAAGGCTGCAGGTGGAATCATGCTGTATCTGAGAGACCACTATATTGTTACTGCAGACACTGAATCCTGTTTTATACATAAAGAGTATGAGATATTGTGTGTTAATGTACAAATTGGTGTAATTAAATATAAAATATACGTCTGCTATAGACCTCCTGATGCTGGAAACGACAAGAACGCTATTTATAAAAAATTAGAAGAGCTCAAAAAACCTGTTTCAAAAAATAGAAAGATTGTCATAATGGGGGATTTCAATGTAAATCTTTTTTCACAAGATGATATAAAGGATTCAGGAGTAGATAGGTTTTGTACTGACAATGATGTTACACAATTAATAAATGATATTACTAGACCACAATCTGGAACTCTGTTAGATCATTTTTATACTAATGTTCATAATGTTGCTGAATCTGGTACTGTGGGTTTCAGAATATCAGATCACGTTCCAATATATATGTTAGTAAAATGTGAACGCACAAAAATTAGGAAAAAATGTATTCTTGCTAGATCGTATAAAAATTATGACTTTTTACATTTTAAGAATGCACTTAATGCTATTGAATGGGCTCCCATAGTGGAAGCTGACAATGCTAATCTCATGTGGGATAGATTTATTGATATTATACGTACTATTTTAGATGATATGTGTCCGTTAAGGAAAATTACAGTACCAGAGTTTACCCCAAGCTGGCTCACTCCGCCCATTATAGATGCTATGAGGGAAAGAGACAGACTGTATAATATAGCTAGGCGCACCATGGATCTTGATGACTGGCGCATAGCAGATTTCCACAAGAACCGAGTAGAAGGCCTCATTTTTAACAGTAGAAAGAGTGAGATTGATATGCTTCTTATACACCGTAGAGACGATCCTACTAAATTCTGGCAGGCCATACGCAAATTGTTACCTATAAAAACATGTGCAACACTAATAAAATTGAAAAATAAGTCAACAGGTTTAATGATACCGAGTGAAGGCTGTGCGGATCACATCAACACTTACTTCTCCTCAATAGGAGAGACCTTAGCAAAGGCGCTGCCACCTGGTGAGGGGCAGCGTAACGAACAAAACCCGTATGGTAACCCCACCGCGGAGAAAGACCTCCTGAGTGCAATATCCTACGCAGAAACAATGAAGCATATTAAGGCCATAAATGTGAAGAAATCTTCCTCAATTAAGCATATAAAAGCCCATGTTATAAAGGATGCTTTCATGTGTGTACCTGATATAGTACAATGTTTATTTAATAAGAGTTTATCCACATGTACCTTTCCATCAAAGTGGAAAGCCGGCACGATTGTCCCACTTCCAAAAAAGGCCAATTCATTGGAAGTAAGCGACCTCAGACCTATTAGTTTGTTACCTTTACCAGGGAAAATGTTGGAAAAAATAATTTGTGTAAGGTTACAATGTTATATGAAAGAATGTGGACTCCTGTCACCTTGCCAGCATGGATACAGGGAAAAGCACTCGACACAGACTGCCATTAGGGAACACCTTCAGAACATCATAGAAAACATAATAATTAATAAATCAACTATCTCTCTATATCTCGACTACAAGAAAGCTTTTGACACGGTCTCACACTCTAAATTAATTAAAAAATTATCCCTTTTTGGACTTAACGAAAATACCGTAAATTGGTTCAAAAGCTACCTCCACCAACGAACGCAAAAGACAATAGCAAATAATACACTCTCAACTGAAAAAACAATCACATATGGTGTTCCACAGGGTTCAGTCTTAGGCCCGGTGCTTTTCTCTATCTACATAAATTCCTTGCCAAAAATATATAATTTTAATGTTACGCTGTATGCAGATGACGCTGTAATCTCCATGAGTTGTCCTATTGAAATGCAACATGCCATAAATCGAATATCAAAATGGTGTGTAGAAAACAGCCTAACTATTAATGAGGGTAAAACAAAGTGGATGTTCTTTAATAATTTTAGGGGGTTAAACCCAATTTTTACTCTGAATGGAAAAATATTAGAAAGAGTTTACACTTTCACCTATCTCGGCTTAACACTAGACCCTGAGTTGAAATTTATCCAACACAGACTGAACACTGTTAGAAACATACGTAATAAGATAATCCAATCCTGCAGAGCTAGAATATATGTAGATGTTTTTACCTCACTGACCATGTATAAGACTATGATTTTACCCTCTTTTGATTATGTCGATTACATATGGGATAGGAATAACGTAGGAGAATCACTTGAACTCCAACACTTACAAAATAAGGCTCTTAGAACTGTATATAAGGTTAAACTTGAGGCTCATCCTATGTATAATACCATGCAATTACATGATAAATGTGACTGCATGATGTTAGTCAAGAGAAGAGACATCCATCTCCTTTTCTATGCTTTTACACTGAAAGAACAAAATAGACTCATAGATAAGAGGAACCTACCCACAAGACATAATCAAGGTATAAGGCTAAAAGTCCCTCGTTCACTAAAACCCATTGTACTGAGGAGTTGCTTTTACAGAGCAATCAAACGCTGGAACATGCTCAAACCCACCTATACTGTGATAGACAGCCTGGCTGCTTTTAAGATAGCGATAAAAGAAAACTACAACGAATGCTTTATGTAATTAATTATCGTTTTATTAATGTGAATCTTAAGAATGCCTCCCATTTAAATGTACACAATGCACCCCCCCACATCTCATCTCATCTCATCATTAATTTCTGTGATATTCAATTACTTGTATGATTTTATTGAAATATTATCTGTCTGTACATGTACTGATAATCTACCTGCAACTTGTTACACCATAACCGTTTACTTTTGAATATATGTATTGTTAATCGAGATCAATGATAGGGGACCTAGCGGAAGTAAGGCAATGCGCCTAAGCTAGGATGATGCATCTACTTTTGTATTTGTTATCTTTTACCCAATAAAACACTTTAAAAAATAAAAAAAAATAAAAAAACCCTTGACCCCCCCCCCCCCCTAAAATATGAAGTCATGCAGAGAGTACCCCCCCCCCCCCCTCTAAGAAAGCGTTACGGTACTGCTCCATTTTGGGTGCATAAATGTAGGCCTATATATACATTTAAAGCTAGGGATAAGTCCTTTATTACTAGCTGGGGGGGGGGGACTGCGGGCTAGGTGGATTTTCCCACACCTGTAATGGAGTGAGTTTGTCTCACCCCCCTCCACCCCCCCTCCAGTTCTGCCTTTCAAAAATGGCCTGTGAGTAATTAGATGGATCATATTTAATTTTAACACCCCTGCCTAGCATGGACTCCCCCCCCCCTACAAAGGGCTGTTTTTCATTATGACCTCCCCCCCCCCCCATCCACCAAATCCCCTAATCCCAACTGGCAATAAATGACTTGGCCCTAACATTTGTACTCAAGTGAATGTTGAAGGGAACAGACTTGAGTCGATTTATTGCCCTGGGGGTGGTCAGGCCAAAAAAAAAGAAGGTTTGTTTCAGGTCACCCGACCGACCCCGGCGACCGACCCTATCAAAAGAGGGCCGACCCTAGGTTTTTTTTTATGCAACTTTGAAGATATTTTCATGTTTTTACCCTTTTTTGGTCAATTTTGGGGGATTCAAAAAAGTTGGGTAGTACATACAAAAAATCAAAAAAAAATCAGACCTACCGACCCTACATTTTCCTCCCATGTTACCTGAAACAAACTTTTTTTTTGGCCTCATTGGGAGGCATTCCAAGGATTTTTGATTTCTTTTCTTTAGCCATCATTGGAACCTTGATTTATTTCATGGTGTATAAGGTAGTCCCATTGGTTTAAAAAAGAACACCATATTTCACACACACCCTAACAGCTTGTCAAAAAAACTCTGTCATTCTTGTGCCCCAAACCTTAAAATCCACCAAACCTCCCTAAGGGACCACTTGTGGTACCTGGGATGAATGGACTGTCTTAGTTTTCCCCTACTTTGGCGAGATCTTCCTTCCCCTTTATACAGTCTTGATATGCTACAGAATCCCCCCCCCCCCCACCAGGTCAAATCAACTGCCCCTGAAAGGATGGGGGAATGAAATGCGGGAGTTGGGGAATTATTGGGAAGGGGGAACGGGAGCAGGGGTGGATTCACCCCTGACTGGTGGCAGCAAATGGAAGGCAAAGTCTAAGGGCTTCTCTAGAGTATGAATCTATATTTTCTAATGACATTTGGATCTCCTTATACTTTCACTACTTCTGTCTAGACTGGACACACCTTTTTCAAAATCGTGGGTCCACCGCCAGTTTTAGGCTTAATTTACTACTTTTGGAAATGCCACATGGGACCCTCTAATATTGCCCAATTCAATTGTATTGTTGAAAATTCAGAAATTCAACCTAACCGTATATGGTGCCCCCCCCCCCCTGCTGCAGATAATTAAAACTATATAATGCCAAATTCTCCACTGATATTTCCTGTTTTTCCTGACTTTCCTTTCCTTGCTTTCTGTCCTCTACTCTTCAATCACTTTTTTTCAAACATGACATCATGCACCACATGACCCCCCCCCCCTCCCCCCCTTGTCATGTTTGGTCATGGTACATGATACCCCCCCTCCCCCCTCCAGCATGACGTCATTTATGGACAGCCCCCAATAAATTCTTTTTGGCCTCCCCTAAACCCCCCCCCCCTCCCCCCTTGATGAATTTAAGATCCGTTTCTTAGATCAATCAAGATGTAGGCCATATACTGTTGGGGTGTGTGTGTTGGGGGGGGGGGGGGGCAACATCCTGCCCACACCCTAGATTATACTCCCAGCCTCCAGTATACACCTCAGGGAACAACTACCCTGCAGCTGGAGGCACACACATGTGCCTCAGGGTTGGACCTGTGGGGGTTACACACAGGCCTCCAGTGTCCAGCAGGGTCCTGTTACCCCACAGGCATCCCCTGCCCTCCCTGATACGTACTACAGATCCGTGCTAGCCCCACTTTAAGGGGGGCGTTAACAAAAAAGCCGGTCTCTTCCTACAAAGGGTGAGGGCGGCAAAATTTTGTTCTTGTAGCATGTTGATTCTATTATAAAGAAATGCCCATGGAAATGTTACTTGTGTCACTCAAGTGAGTGGACTTTTTTTTTAAACAACAGAGGGTGGGGCCCAGGGTAGATTTAGAATGGGAGGAATGTGGGGGAGCAAAAATGTCGACCTATCTCAGGAGTAAAGTGTGAGGGGGGGGGGATGAAATGTCGTTTTCATTTCTGAGATAGGGTAATTAATATTGCATCAAGAAAGTGTTGGGATGAAGTGATCATTTTTTTGATAAAGAGGCGGGGGGGGGGGGGGGGGTGGTGGTTGGGGAGGGCTAAGATTTTTCGAAATACCAAAAGAATTTGTTGGTACCTCCCTCAGAGGCCTAGAGTAGGGACAAGCTCATACAACTGTGTGTAAAAAGTCTGGAGTAATACTTCCCAACTCCCCAAGCTACCAACCCCCATTTTTCCGTATAAAAAAAACTTTAAAAATACTTGCTCAAGTCACAACGTGCAAGCAGCCAGTGCAATATAATACTGTAAATGTACGATCTAGTCTCTGATTTGTAAATAGTGAGGTTGATATAGACTTACAGCATATTTATTTCTCCTTTCATTTGCAGAAAACAAACCCCTAGCCCTGTGACTGACTACCAAGAAGTAGGACGGTGCCATCAACTACCGTCAGAGTCACTCTGACAACAGCGCCTACTTGTAAGTAGTTGCCATGGGAACCCTTACTGAACATTGTTTTAATAATTTTTACTATTTCTCAAATCGTTTAGATTTAATATACATGTTAATTTAAACAACTTCTAGATATTAAGTTACCTTTGTCGAATGTAGGTCTACATATCTATTACTGTTATACACTTGCTGTGATAGAGACTGCAGGAATCATAAATAAAAAGATGTAGATTCCAGCTCTTTAAAAAAGAAATGTAATTATAGCCGCAAATTCTACCTACCTGTGAATTGAATCCAGCATCTTCATGTACATGAAACCCAACTGATTTTCCTAACCTATAAATCGTGGTAAGTGCAACTAATAGAGGCGATAGTGAGAACTACAATAGTAAGAGAAGTGATAACAAATATGTTTCGGGTGTCAAGGTTCATTATAATTTGCAGTTTCGTGAATGACACTTAGTCCTACCTTTATCCACAGAGGCCGTGCAGAGGCAGCCTACCAGACCTCCCTCCACTACGACTTGACGACCGGTCAACGGGAGGCTGACCATCAAACAGGCGTAAGTTGACGTTTCGTTCACATTTAGTGGTGTGTGTGTGGAGGGGGGTGGGGGGTCCTAAAGATTAGCCCTAACGGCCACATAGTGCCTTTAAAAAAAGGTGTCTTGAGGGGACATGGATGGCCCAAAATAAATAGGTTGGTCAGTCTATTTTATTTTATTTTTTCAGTGAAATAGTAATTTTAGAAGTAGAAACACCATAAATGTCTCGAAAATTAAAAAAAAAAAGACTGTCTAGATAGGGTCCGCCCCTAAAACGAAGAGTGGGTCGAGATACTGAAACACAACTATTTATTTCTTGACCCGTTAGTGCTTTAATGCGTTTAATACATCATGACGACAACCAGTCCACCCCGGCTTAGAGTAGAGTAGAGTGGGCAATCTTACGCTGGTCATTTTCGTCACAGAGTGATGCCAGTTTTCATGCGTTTCCTAGCTTTTCCAGGATTTAATGATTTTTCACTGGACATTTTTGGCTCAATTATGGTAGTTACGGTAGCAGAAAAGTGGATCAAGTTAATTTTCCATCAGGGAGTGGCATCTATGAATATATATTTGTTTAGTTCTCAACTAGAAATAAAATTCTCCAACATAGGGCCACACCAAAAAAAAAAGTTGGTCTACAGATTTTCTTTTCCAAAAATAGGTGCGGTAGGGCGAATTCTTTTTTTTTTCTTTTTTTTCTTTTTTTTTGTCAATGGATTTCAACCTCAAAATAGGGGGGGCGGGCGAATTTTTTTTTTTCTACTGAGGGAAAATCTCTTTTTAAATTTAACAAATATATTTTCTGGTTAACGATGACAGAAAAGGCAACCAAAAAAAAAAAAAAAATCCAATTTTTCAGAAAATGGTGCGGGCGCTGTCCGTAGACATTTTTTTTTCAAAAAAAAAAAAATTTACATTTTGAAAAATGTGGTGCGGGAAATCCGTAGACCAACTTTTTTTTTTTGGTGTGGCCTAGTCAGCTTTTGATGGGTTTTCCCTTACAGGGTGTTGACTACACCCAATATTGATAAGGATATGTTTTCTAAATATCATTTCGGCAACACTGGGCCCCATGATGGTGCCTCAAGGCTTTATATTCATTTGTTGCCATGATGCATCAACACATTGGTGTTGATACCCCCATACTAAGGCAAAAAAAAAGGTTTGTTTCAGGTAACATGGAGAGAAAATGTAGGGTCGGTAGGTCGGATTTTTTTTTTTAATACTTTTTTTTTTTAATATGAATATACCAGCCGGCCGGTCCAAAGACCCGAAAATTGAAGGATAAGAATAAAGAAATTTCATCAAAATTGCATATAAAAACCTAGGGTCGGCCCTGTTTTGATAGGGTCGGTCGGGTGACCTGAAGCGAACCTTTTTTTTTTCTTTTTTTTTGGCTTATAATTTAAAGGGCAACCCTGATGCATAAATGCAGCACCAACAAGTTTCTCGCATATATCATGATGCAAAAAGTGCATTGGCAACAGAATTTAGTAGCTGAATTGAAAAACTTAAGCTGCATGGTCACATTTTGTAGAAAATTATCAATATGAGGCCACACCCAAAAGAAAGTTGGTCAATGGATTTCACTATTCAAAAAATGGTGCGAGCGAGCAAAAAATCTTTTTTAAGATTTTTTTTTTTGTCAGTGGAAAACTGGAGCGCGCGATAATTTTTTTCTTTTAAACTAGTCTCCAACAAAAGTTCCTAGTGGATTGACCCCTAACATAAACATTTATTGGTCGATCCGGGGGAATTACTGGAAGAAAAGTTTGAAAAAAAAAAATTCTCAATTTTGAAAAAAATTAGGCGAGCGAAATCCATTGACAATTCTTTTTTCAAAAAAAAATCAATTTCCGAAAATAAGGTGCGCGAAATTCCTTGACCAACTTTTAATGCCTAAATTTCACAAGAGATTCTAAGCTCAGAAGTAATATGGCCGTGCACACGCATTACCTTTGGCTATAAGCCGATCTTGGTTATAAGCTGAATGTGAATTTGAGAGAAAAAATTCGGCTTATAATAAAAGTGTTTGTAATAAGTTCGCACTATATTCCTATATGTGGTAACACTCCATCTAGTGTTAAGTATGAGAACTAGAGAGTTACCATACAGTGCTGCCACCTATCAGTAAACCTCTTCAACTACATCCTATATATCAAAACCTTGCCTATATGCTGAATGGGGGGTTTAGGGCTTAAAATTCAGCTTATATCAAATAAAAACGCCAAATAAAATTCGGCTTATAAGCGAGGTTTTATGGTAGTCATGTACTTTGTAAATACCTCACCTATAACCCGCAGCCTCAACTTGAAATTGTAGTTGTCCTGGTAATCACGGTGTATTGGGTCTACAATCGGGGGGGGGGGGGGGGCGGTGTTACAGTGGGAGGACACCTAGTGAGGAACATGTGAACTAAATGTAGTCTTGTGGACCGAAATACTTGCTTGTTGATGTGCATATATAAAACCATATCTGACAAGCAACTGTTGTATCAAGAGACATTGAATTAACCATCCTCTAGGCCACACCAAATAACAAAGTTGGTCTACGAATTATCATCTTTTTTATTAAATTCTTTTCTGGTATGTGCAGATTTTGACCTTAAATCAAGTGGATCGGGCAACATTTTAATTTCTTCCTGACAGAATTTTCTTTTGAGATTTGTTAACTCCAAGATCTGGATTTCGATCGGAAAAAGGGTTTACCAAAAAAAAAAAAAAAAAAAAATAGCATTTTCGGAAATATGGTGCGGGAAATCTGTAGACCAACATTTTCTTTTGGTGTGGCCTTATGTCCCTGATACACTCTAACGGATAGATCTATACCGTAAACCCTCTGTGAAAAGGCGGACCTCTAAAGCGGACCCCTTAGATGAGCCGAAATTGGGCCCATTTGAGTATGGTTAAACTAAAGTTACTTAATTAAAAACGGCTCTGATTAAACTAAAGTTACTTAATTAAAAAAGGTTTTTATAAGTCGACCTTCCACTTTGACATATTATTAGCCAAATTGGGCTTCAAATCCCTAAATTTGGTCGGCTTATCAGAGAGGTCTTGTGCTACATCTGTGTTACCGAAATGATGCCAGCTTTTATCGGCGTAGGATCTTAATCAAGGGCGTGAACCTACATCTCCAAGCACAGTCTTGGTGGTTGTCTGGGTATTATAGAATAAGGGTCCGTCACTAGAACTCCCCCATCTCCTTTGTCGGCGTAGGATCTTCAATGCTGCCGACAGTGTTCTTTGGTGCCCTGTGCCTTGTCACACACAGACCACAGAGAACCAGTTACGCTTTCATTTCTCACAGGTGTAGAAGCCGGACCTCTAACTTCCTATAAGCCACACATAAGCTCTGATTTAGCCACTTTTAGTACTGTTAGCATATTTTAAAAGAACTTCAATAACTTTGATAAGCCGCAACCCCTCACTGTTAGGAAAACTGCATTGGCGTTCTGACTTGCACAAGCTGTCGCTTCTACGGACTGTAGACTAACGTTAGTGGGATGATTCTTATTTTGTCAGATCTCACCTCACCTGCTAGTCCATGTTTATATAGTAGGCTTTCTGAGGTAGCTATATAGGTATGAGGGAGTTCTTGGAGGGAGGGAGGGTCATTTCTTGTCAAGCAGTTCTCACTTCTAACAACATAAAAACACAATGAAGAGCTGCATGTGTTTATGAAATTGTTTGATCTACTGAATGTTTGGATTTCAGGACGAGCCAGCAAGGAGATTTTAATGTGTATTACATATGTATGTGTCGTTAGCTTTGATTGTGAAAAAAGAACCTGAGAGTTTGACGATTGTAGCTGAACTATAAATGCACTTGACTTTCACAATTCCAGGATCCAGTGACCGTGGCGACCTGTAGACATTTGGTTATAGATGTGAGCTGCTCTCGCTGATGTGGAAGTGAAAACATGACTACACTAGCCTAAAGGTAAACCCTCACTTACTACAAACTTAAAGATGGATTAGGAGCTAATTTGTGGTCAATTTCAATTTTTTAGTTTTTCAATATATATATGTTCATAATGTCCATATGAATATGTGTGTAGCTTTTTAAACTACCCTGATGCTTGTAAATCCATAAAATAGTAGAGCAAATCATGGTCAGAATAGGTCAGGGGACCCGACTCTATTAGAAGAAGGGGTCCCCAGACCTGGTTTTCCCTATATTTTATGCATTTACAAGTATCAGAATGATTTAAAAAGCTACACACATATTTATATGGACATTGTGAACACAATTACCTTGAAAAACTGAAAACATGACTACACTAGCCTAAAGGTAAACCCCTCACTTACTACAAACTTAAAGATGGATTAGGAGCTAATTTGTGGTCAATTTCAATTTTTTAGTTTTTCAATATATATATGTTCATAATGTCCATATGAATATGTGTGTAGCTTTTTAAACTACCCTGATGCTTGTAAATCCATAAAATAGTAGAGCAAATCATGGTCAGAATAGGTCAGGGGACCCGACTCTATTAGAAGAAGGGGTCCCCAGACCTGGTTTTCCCTATATTTTATGCATTTACAAGTATCAGAATGATTTAAAAAGCTACACACATATTTATATGGACATTGTGAACACAATTACCTTGAAAAACTGAAGAAAAAAAAATCGACCCCAAATTAGCTTTTTACCCATCTTTAAGACAATTTTGATGACAATTTAAAGCACATTAAGAAGCAAGTGTTAGATTACTTAATCTTTGAAAATTCAAATTATGATG
Source organism: Harmothoe impar (assembly GCA_947462335.1). Taxonomy (NCBI): domain Eukaryota; kingdom Metazoa; phylum Annelida; class Polychaeta; order Phyllodocida; family Polynoidae; genus Harmothoe; species Harmothoe impar. Next base: position 3,316,117 of record OX381712.1, read on the forward strand.
TTAGCGATTAAAATGTAGATGGCATTGAATGATGCTCATCTCAAAACTTTACAATCTTAAAGTTAACTTGTATTTAGACAGAGCTACCAAGTAGTACACTTTTGGCTTATTGACTCAGGGTAGATTAACCTTGAGTAATATACACTGCCTAATTTTGCGTTTTAAGACAATTTTGGGACATAGCGAAAAGCTTATATTTCATTTGCTAATCAAGATAGACAAAAGGGGGAAAAAGAGATGCGTAGGCAAGATCGGGGCACACAATATTCCTTCGAAAATTTTTCAAAAAACTTTTTCTTCTTGGTTATATTCCCCTGCGATCTTTAACAATTTTTTTTCTCTCTTTCGCTACTATGGAAATGTACTAAAGCATTTCTATCGCCAGTAACGGGCACCCATAGGCTCCGAGGCATCAATTCTTTTGACTAAAGATAGAAATGAAATATTTAGCCAAATTGGTAACATTTCTCTCTTTCTACCCCCAAACCGGGCAAAAACTGGACATCTTCTGTGGTAACAAAGGCGGTAGATAATCTTTACACCAGAAATTTAAACAGCAAGCAGGAAACCAATCTGACCCAGAGAAAGATAAAGGCTACTCTGTGATCATCCAATAGGGTCCATAAAGCATATCTGGTTTGGTAGATAGTTGGAGTATCCGTAAGCCTAACCGCAAGTGTGAGCGTCACTACAAGGGCTCTCTAATACATATATGGTTCGACCGTCTTGCTTTTTAACAAGGACAGAAGGCGTTACATGCCCGCAGCCGACAACTGTTGCCCACACCCACCTGCACACCCACACCCACCTGCTCACCCACACCCGCCTGCTGGTTTCCTGAAACAAATGCTCTTGCACTCTAACTTTGAAAGAATTTCCCTTTTCCCAATATATCATTCTCCTTTTTACTACAATAAATGATACATTTCCCTTCACACCTCTACCTGACCCTGAGTCATCTGTGAGTTCACTCACACGCTCAATCTTTAGTACACTTTTGACCTCATTTTAAAGCAGAAAAAAAAATCCATTTCCGAAAATAAGGTGCGCGAAATCCATTGACCAATTTTTTTTTTGTGTGGCCTATTTTCTGTGAGCCACATTTTTTCTGTAATTGGGGGTTAGGCCTATAGGTGGGGTTTTAATACATTAGTATAACTAGAAAATGATTTTAAACCTATTTTGTATAGGACGAATGTTTTTCTCACTTTGGGTGTTCGGCTTATAAGTGGGTCGTCCTAATAGTGGTTTTTTTTGGGTAGATTAGATCTGAGAGTATCTCTTCATGAAAGAATGACATCCAGTTCCGACCTTCACTAAGTCTCAAGACATCAACTGCTATATGTATTTTTGTCAGATTCTGGTCTCTCCTTTTGTTATAAATAGCAATATTGTATTCTTGAATCAATTCCTCAATGCAAAAGGCAAATTATCATGTTTTTATTTATGTTGTGTTAGTGTAGTGATCCTAATTCAAAAGTACGATTTTAGTAGGAATTTTGGGTGAAGGGAGTACGCTAAATACGCTTTTCATGCCAAAGATTACATATAAAATACGACTTTGGAAGTTTTGAGGTTGGCAGCTCTGGTTTAGATTATCTCTGCTCACCATTGCCTTGCATACTGGTGGTGCCACTATACTAGCACTAGTAATGTCATTGTATACATTGGGGGCTCTGCCCCTGAATCCATTTTATCCCTTTTTCTTGTTTTTGGAAAATGGCAACATACTCATAGTCAATTCAATCGCCCGCAGTGTGCATTCTACCCCCCAAGACAATAGTGCCTTCTGGTGTTAACCAGATTTTAAGATAATCAATTTTAAGATTATACATTGATTTTAAGATTGAAAAGACTTTTTTGTTTACGCTGCCACGTGAGTGTATCCACTTGTGCGTCAATAATATGTGATTGAACGTGCAAGTAAAACCTCAAATATCAAATGATCTGAGCGACTTCTTGTTCTATTTCGGTCTCTAGCAATTAGTTTCTCGCTCACGTAGCAACTACTGTAAAACTACCCTGTAAGTCCACTTAAAATCAATTATCAGCTTTGCGGACCCTTTTTTAGTAAAAAAAAGGGTGCGGGAGGGTGCTTTTTTATTTTTTTTTGTTACACTGTTTTCTGGAGGGGCGGGAGGTCCTTTTTCTTTTTTTCTAGAAAATTGATGGTTTGCAATTGGAAATTAGGTCTAAAACCCCTTTTAAATTAGGTTTCTACCCTTATTATCAGCTGAGATATCGATCATTTTGCAACTTGTCTTGGGAATTTATTTTAGATGCGGCCATTTTAGGCCTCTTTTTTTTTTTCTCAAAACATGAAATAAAGCACCCATGCGGCCCTTTTTAGAAGATGCGGGCGCTGTCTCCAAAGCTGATAATCAATTTTAAGTGGCCTAAGTCAAATTTATTTTGCTGGTTTTTCCCCCACGTAAGCTGAATAAGCCCATCATGTACAGGAATTTCCTTTTTTCAGTGAATACGTGACCGTTGAGGAAAGCGATTGGCGAAATACATCAAGATGGATGTGAAGGTTAAGGTGGAAGAGGCCAGTCACCTGGAAGGTCCCAAGTTACCGTCCAACATCCGTGAAGACAAAACTCTTGTGTCTGCGCTCAAAGACATGAATCTGGATGGAGATGGCTGGGATAAACACATCAAGGACGAGTGTAAGGTGGAAGAGACATGTAATGAACTGTTAGATTCTCTGAGAGCCTTAAACAACGAAGGTAAAAGTAGGTCTGATGAGGTGGTGAAAGAATGTGAGGAGAAATTGAAGCAAGCTCTGAAAATACCAGATGATATCTGGATCAAAACTTGTAAAGGTCTGTCATTAGAGGGTCTGGTTGATAATTTCAATGGTCAGCTAAATGAGATGTTGGAGTTCACATTTGGCAAAGATGAGTTGTCACCGAGTCAGTTGTTGCAGCAAGCATCAGATGGTTTAGCTCTAAAGGGTATCCTTGTCACAAATGATCCAAGTGAATGTGCGAATCAGCGCGAAACTGTTATCGATGTACCAAGTAATGTTTCACTGAAATGTCCAAGATCTGTGCAAAGTTATCATGGTATTGAAATTGATTCACCAGTGAAAGTTGAAGATTTCCACAATGCATTAAGCACACTAGGTCACAGCATTACGAAGCATGATCTGTCTAGTTTTCAGGGGGGGGCAGGCATTTTACCAAACCATACAGCTGAACAGATGGATTCTGAACCAGCAGGTTGTGAGTGTTTTCTGTCTAAGGTTAAGTATTCCTACATCCCAACTGCTTCTTGCGACTTTGAGAAAGGAGACTTGAAGTTAAGTGAAGGAGCATTGACTGACCTGAAGGAGTTGGAACGCCAGATAGAAACGGCAGAAGATGAAAATAGGATGCAGGCTCTGAGTGAAGATTTCCTGAGGAAGTATGGCTCCCATGTCAACGTGGGTGTGCAGCTTGGTGGTGTGTACACCTGGCAGGCAACCTACTGCAGTGAAGTCTCATGTGACAAAGAGAATTGTGACAATGTCCTCAATGACGCCCTGGATGGCCTGACAACGATGAGTTACTCTGGGCTCGGTATCAAGTACGGGGGATCCATGAGCGGTGCTCAAATCAAGGCGTATAAAGATGTTGCACTTGCACATGATGATGTGGAGCTGTCAAGGCTTACACTGAATGTAACAACAGTGGGTGGCTTACAGGGTGTTACATGCCTACCACTGTGGAGGATTGGGCTCTTCAAGAGCAATACTACATGGGCTGTCATTGACCGAGGAAGTAGCGTTGACACTGATTTTGTTGGTGTTTGGGAGCTTTTGCATAACAGCCCAACTGAGTTCTCAGATGTTAAAAGACTGTCTGAAACCCTTCAACAGGCATGGAAGCTGATGACAGGCCTGCCACCACAGCCTCCACCTTGCAAAGCAGCTCCCATTGGCTTGGATGGTTTCCTTGGGAACAAAGTAAAGGGATGGAGCACTGATCAGGATTTCACCAAAAATGTTGTCGAGCATTTGCAAGAGCTGATCATCAGAGTTGAGCAGTGCTGCTCAGATTCAGATGGTATCGAATTCTGGGTCAGACAACTCAATACTGACCAAGCCCTGTACAACTTCCTGAAACATGTCATGCGACTGAAGGAAGAGTATTCTGAAACCGATGTAACACAAATTTATTACTACTTGAATGTAGTTCTGAATCTAGCACGTGGACACGACTTTCCACTGAGAGGTGAGATCAGCCAGTTTGTTGCATCAGAGGAAGAGGAATACCTCCCTGATATCATGATGAAGCACAATATCCAAGACATTCCAAGCCTGGTCAATGGTATGAAACAGACCCTTCTCCCAGCAATGGAAGCAGTTCATGCTAAAGCAAGCTATTTAGATGATGAAGTTACAAGCAATGCTTCCATGGCTTGTTCTGTAGACAAGGTTGTAATCAAAGCAACACGCGATTTTGGAATTACAGTGGAACATGTTCAAATGCTCCTTGAGAAAGCAGACAAACAGTATGAGTTGTTTCTTCTGCAAACTGTTCTTCAAGAGATGGAATATGACTCTACCAAGAAGGGTTTCAAGACCCCAATCACAGAACAAAGCTTGATAGACTTCGTCCAGAAACTAGAAAGCCTTCGGGAGGAATACCAGGTTTACCATCAAGCTGGAGTAATGCAAGTACAAGCATTCCTCATCCAGTTCCTCATCCTGTCATTGCCAGAAAATTCCAACAGTAGAGAACAGGACTTTCAGAACTTCATCTGTAGAATCCAAAACTTGTGGATTTCAGACGTTGCACTCAGCATTTCAAAGTACACATCCTCAACACCATTTCATTGGGATGGTCTTTTGGCCACACTAGATGAACTAAAAAAAGGAAACAAATCAGTTCTACAATACAAAGCAGTAGACATAACCCTACTTGATGGAATTTCAAAATCGGAAACATCTAAACATCAAGTTGGTATCAATCAAGATTGGACTTCTCCGATTCCCAATGAGAGCACTCATATAGGTAAGCTTCTGATTCAGCTGGGTCTGACAAACCATTACCCATCTAAAATTTCACTTCAAGATGTAATGGCTGTTGGATGCAAATTTAATATTGAAGATAACAGTTTACCATGTCTGCCAATGCGCTTCCTTCAGAAACTCATCATGCTCGATTACAATGCCAGAGAGAGTGAAACTAGAAGGGTCACTTCTAAAGATGAAGAAAAGTCAAGCACAAACCCTGAATGCTGTGAGGATGATGGACTGAGCACATTTGATGACTTACTGGAAGACCTTTCTACAGAAGAGGATGTGTCACTCAATCCACTGGATGTGTTTCTGGTTGTATACTACTGTTGTGACATGGTCTTAAAGCAGACACTTGCACACAAAATGTTCACATGCCGCCTCGCTGTACCGTTCATCTGTCCCCAGCCACCTGAAGGTTCCTTGATGTATTCTCTCTGGGCTCTGAGAAGTATCATTGTAGAGTGGAAGAACAAAGACCAGCTTTGTATGGAATCATCAGTGGTGTCTCAACCAGTCAAAACTGTATCGTTCTTGAGACTTGGAAAGCCATCTTGTTCTAAGTCTGTACTGCTGAACAATGTGCTCTCTGACCAGGCGCATCACACATTCTGGAACAGAGACTGCCAACTGGGAAATACAAAAAGATCTGTTGCAGATGGTTTAGTTGAAGCACAATGGTACATTCCAGCAGGAAAAACAGCAGATATTTTTGGAGATGTAACAATGTTCCTGAACCTAAGAGGAGATGCGCGTTACCATGAGAAACAAGTAGAATTTCTACTAAAAATCTCAAATGTAGTTGTATGCTGCTTTGAGACAACTGACCTTGGGGATCCTGAAATCTTAGAGGTAATGAAGAATATCCATGATGGTTCATCCAAGGTAGTTCTACTTCTTGCTGCCAAAGATCCAGCTCTGATAGACAAGCAGACTCTGAAGAAATCATCTACACAATATCTTCAGTATATGGGCAAATCGAACATGGCAAATACCAAGAGTATATCAGAAATCAAAGGAAGCACAATTCGGACTACAGAAGATCTAAAGCAAGAACTAAGAATGTCTTTACACAAATTATTAGCAGACCAGGAGGGAAACTCCATTGAAGAGTCTTGCACTTTGGCAATGATGACAGGCATTGAAATAGATGAGCACGAAGAAGTATGTAGGGAAGCAAAGAAACTTGCGACAGAGGTTTTGTCATGCATGGAGGACAAGTCTACAAATGAATGCAAAACGCAACTGCTACCACTACAAGGACAGGTTTGGAAGGAATGGAGCAAATTGCTGAAGCACAAACAACATTCAGGCTGTACAGGTATGTCTGATACCATTCATCAGAAATCTCAGATTCAAGTGAACATGACACAGCTCCGGCAGGATCAGTTGGAGGGCTGCAAGAACTTGAGTAACCTGATGAAAACCTTCCTGCAAAATCTACTGAATGTCATTGATTCACCAATAGCTCTTCTCTACCTGCAGTGGCTAAAGATCTACTTGGATGAAAAGAGCAGAAATACCCTTCCTGGTCTACACAGGGAGTACCACAAGAAATGGACTGAATTCTATACTACAAAGAATGATGCAGGAAAAGCTGCTGAGTTGAAACAAGAACTTGAAGCTGCAGAAAAAATGGTTGCAGAAGCATCACTTGGAGTAGAGCACTTACTACGTGAGATGACTCAGATGTATGAAGCTGCCCTGGAAAGTAAATACGAACTAGGCCAGCCAACTAGAGAGACAATTGATCAGCTGCCCCGTGTCGCTGCCAAGATGCTACTGAAGGGACAGCCCATAGAGATCATGGATGGGGATGCTGCCAATGTCCCGCTGACTTGGGTCAAGGCTGTGTTCTCCAGCTTGACTGAACTTGTTGGGGACCAAAAACTCTTTGTGATATCTGTTCTTGGAATTCAAAGCTCAGGCAAATCCACATTATTGAACACAATGTTTGGGCTGCAGTTTGCAGTCAGTGCAGGCAGATGTACACGAGGGGTGTACATGCAGCTCATCAAAGTAGATGAAGGAAAAGGTGACCTGCCTTTTGACTACGTCCTGGTGGTTGACACAGAGGGACTCCGAGCACCAGAACTGGGACAGCTGAAACATGACAATGACAATCAGCTGGCCACATTTGTCATAGGTCTGGGTGATGTGACCATCATGAACATCAAAGGGGAAAATGTAGCTGAAGTCTCCGATGTGCTCCAGATTGCTGTTCATGCCTTCTTGAGGATGAAGATTGTGAACAAGAACTTCCAACTTCATCGTACATGTGTGTTCATCCATCAGAATGTTCCAGCAGTCAATGCCAAGGAGAAGATGCAACGTGGATGTCAGAAACTGAAAGAACGACTCGATGAAATGACCCGGGAGGCATCAGCCATCGAAAATATCATTGAGGTCTCTACATTCAATGAGGTGATTGACTTTGATGGAGATACCAATGTGTGGTACTTCTCAGACCTGTGGCACGGAGATCCGCCAATGGCGCCAGCTAATCCTGGGTACTCAGAAAAGGTTCAGGAAGTCAAGGAATGTCTCTTGAACGATCTTTCCAAGAAACAAAAGACTTTCCTCTCTTTTTTGGACATGAAGCTTCGCGTGGAAGACCTATGGAAAGGAGTGTTGTCTGAGAACTTTGTGTTCAGTTTCAGGAACAGTCTGGCAGCCAAGGCTTACAACAGTCTCGAAAAGATGTACCATGAGAAAAGCTGGAACATAGAGAATAGCATCAATGAATGGATTACACAAGGAGCCACTGTGCAGTTGGAGAGGTGTTCTACTGCAGAGGAATTAGATAAATGCCATTTCAACCTTTTGAATGAACTTCAAAGAGTAGGCAGTGCCTTGCTGGAAAGTGCATCGACTGAACTAGAACAGTTCTTTGAAACCCATAACCTAAAGGACATTCTTATAGAATGGAAGACAGCCAAGACAGAAAGTTTGAACAGCGATACTAAGCTTTTTATCGAAAGGGCAGCCAGAGAAATCCTACAGAAAAGAGGGAGTCTGAGAATTGACCTCATGCAAAGAGCAAGTGGGGCACAGCTCAATACTGTGATCATGATGAAAGCTAAGAACTTTGCTGATGAAATGAAGGGGCAGGAATCGAATGAGCAAGAACTACATCAGATGTTTGAGAAATTTTGGACAGACAGAGAAAATGAATATACAGCAACCTCTTCAGCAAAATCAGTTCCAATAGAAAATGTTGTTGAGCACCTACTGTACAAACGTCTGGTAAAGGATTCATCTGCTCTGCACAAGCAGCTCAGCGAAACCCCTTTGAATAAATCACTGGCAGCTGATAATCTAGTAGGGAGTTTTACTACCAGAGATATCAAGGATACGCATATCAGTGTACGTACATCTATCATCGAAAAGGTAGTGTCAGTTTTTACTCTGTTCACTCACACTCCAGTTTGGTACCATTGCAGGCAAGCTGCTGCAGATGTTGTATACAATATTCTGTGCAATGTAGAGACATATCTGAGAGATATAAGTCGACTTGATTCAAACTTCCAGGAGTTGTATGCTACCAACGTAATCAAAAAGGTTGTAGATGGTTTCCAACAGCACAACCAGAATACTGAACAGAATCTGTTTGCTTTGTTGCCAAACCTGATGGTCAAGATTGCTGTTCATGCTTGCCGCTATGCAGTACCTGTCTTCAAGAAGATGCAGAAAGACTACGAGGAGAGACATGCCATAGAGAAGAAGTTGGAAACATACAAAAATGCAGCATGGAACCTGTTCAAAAACACTGTCAGCCAGTGTACTATTGAAGTGATTGCTGCTGATCTCCTGTCCAACCACTTGGAAGTCCTTGTGAAGCAGGCTGTGAGGAACAGAATGAGTGGTGAGATCGTGAACCATGTGGTGCGCTACTTCAACCAGACAAAGTACCACCTCATTGTCAGGATCCTGACTGACCTCACAGAACGGCCGTTTGCAAACTACATGTCATTCCTGAGAAATCCCAGGGACTTCTGTCTTCAATGGGTAACCGAGTTTACCAATAGCGAAATATTTGAAACCACAAAGGCTGACTCAAAATATGCAATCTATGCAAACCACAACATTGACAGACTTGCCCAGAGTATTAGGAACAGTATTAGAGCAACGACAGAAATGGCTTCCAATCAGAAATCTGATGCATGGGACATAGGGACATGGGTCAAGATGTTCAAGAGCAAGCTTATTGATCTTCCTATCAAGGAGGAGGATCTGACGCATATGATGAAGCAAAATGTGGAAAACTTTGAAAACCTTGAGGAATTGCTGATGGAACGGATTGAATCAATGAAGGAAAGGATACTCTGTGCTTTTAAGGCTGAAAAACCTCTACACATCAAGTGGCAGGGTACAACTCCGTACAAGCAGATCCTGGACAGACTGTGGGGCTGTGAGGCTCAGTGTCCATTCTGTGGGGAAGTGTGTCAGAGAACTGATCCCAACCATCTGTCTTCTAAAGACTCCCACCAGTGTATTCAGCACAGGCCATCAGGAGTTAGTGGGAGCCACTGGGAGGGGAGTAATGAGCTTATCACTGAAGCCTGTGGGTTCAGTGTTTCTAGTGGGGGAGACTTCTACTGTGTATCCTGCAGAAAGGAGTGCAAGAGATCTGGCAACTGTAACACTCAAGCTGAAATAGTGCGACATTCCTTCAAGGAATACAAGAAGTTCCTCCCAGACTGGGACATAGCTCCCTCACCCAACATGGAGTCCTCCAAGTACTGGATGTGGTTCATGGCTACTTACAAACATCAGCTGGCAGCATCATACTCATTGCGAGTCCCTAACATACCCAAAGCCTGGACACTCGTCACAAAAAGGGAAGCCCTGGACAGCCTTCGTGATTACTGTAACTGATGACCCTTGACCCTTGTTTGAATCCTAAGTATTCTTGGTACTAGCCTTTGTGTTATTGTCTAAGATGGATAAAAATACCTTCCAGACCGGGTGGTCACTTTTTTTTTTCAGAAAGTACAACTCAAGGTCTACTACAATATTACACACTGGGGGAGTTTCACCAGCTTGTTGGTTAGCTTGCTTTTCTGGGGTAGTCTAGAACAGATGAAGTTTTAAGCATACCCTGCTAGTTGAGTGCAGAAGGAAGGGTGAGGGTCACGGATGTTGACGGTTGTGATAGTAGTAGGTAGGGGGGGGGGTAATGTGTTGGATCCTGTGTCAGTCAGGCTTGAGTGACGCTTGTTGTAATCCTGGTGCCATTAATCTCCATTGATACCAGAAAATGATATCCAAATGTTATTATAGGGTGGGTTTTATACGAGTAAACTGTCTGTTTCTCTAATGTACTCCCTCTCAGAACCGCAAGTAGAGCCCTGTCGCCACACGTCCTCACATCCTGGCAATGCTTTGAAAACATAAGCCATTTCAATACAATGGAAGCTCCCTGTTCCTAATAAGTCTGATGACAGCCTGCTTGATTTGACTTCAGAAAGATGATCCTATTTTCATTATTTCACTTCTTGATGGGTCTACCAAAATCTTAAAAGCAGAGAATGGTTGACAGTGGTACATGTGAAGAGAAACTGATTTATTTTGTACCGATTTACAGGGCACACATTATTCTTCGATTATGATCATGGCTTGTGTTTTTTGGAACTGCCTTTATGTAATATACACTGACTTTGGGAACATAAATGGCGAACATGAAGTCATGCAAACAGCTGTAATTTGATGCATGGATGATGTTGATATAAGTGGATTATTAAAGGAACTGGTGCGTGACTGGTGCATATTTGTGAGTTGTACGATTACCGCTATACTAATTCGAACATTGGTAATTGTGATTTATATAGTTTATTTGGATCATGGTACTTGTACTGCTATGTTTCATGAGAACAGAAGAACATGTCTGTATTATCCAGTTAAACATATTATTATATCATTGTATTCAAGAATTTGGGCTTTAAGATTGCATCTCGTTTTGATAGACATGTCTCTCTAACTAAAAAAAAGTTAAAAAGTTAAAAAATATTAAATTAATTCATTTTTTCATTCTCATAGGCCTTTACCGACTTGAAACATACATAAACTTACTTTGGGGGTGAGACAAAAAATAGGGTGCACTGAACTGAGCTATTTCAAAGTTTTTGAAAACCCCTATTACCTATTAGCCATAAATAACACAAAACATAGGCCACATTAAATATTTGATTTGGTGTAACACATCCAAGATGTATAGACCATTTATTACAATTACTGATATGTATCAAATGATTTACTGTTCTACTGCATTAAACTGTGCTATTATATGTCACATGTACTGTCCCGTGTACACCACAGTGGTATAAGTTGTCGAAACATGAAGCAACATGGCTGTTTAACCTAATATGGGTGTCACTATGTGGCAGTGTTGTGTAGGTAAGGTCACACTTAGTCATGCAAGAGTTACAGCCTATCAGGCACATCGACATTGTGTTTGGGATATTCAGGGTGTTCATAGTGTAAGATAAACGTTCATGTAATAGATAGACTATGGTTATGATAGGGTATGTAGAATTAACCACAGCTTGCTGGTGGGGGCCAGACGAGGGCGAAGCCCAAGTCGCCCTACCAGCAAGCTGTGGTTAATCCTAATACCCTTTCATACTACCATTGTCTATCTGTTTTAAACCACGGTATGCAATATAACCAAGGTGCGAATCCTTTGTCTTAGCCTGTGGTTTAATGATTTGATATCTTGAGTAACAATTTCTCCTAGTACATACAGAGGGATATGGGCCACACTCTTTCATTTGATGCGTAACATGCTTAATATATTATTTGTCCAAGATATGTTGACCATTTATTACAATTGCTGATATATATCAAATAATTGACTGTTCTATTGCATTGTACTGTGGTATGATCTGCCATTCCGCGTACACCTGACGGTAGGGTATAAGTTACCTCCCTGGTGTTCTATACTGAGAAACTACCAGCAGTGCTCCCGTTTCTCGCCAGACGGCGCGCTGTGTATTACGTCATATTGTCGCTCATTGTCGTCGGGCAGCCTTAGTGCTAAGTCAATGGAGCGTCTCGGTATTTTGCCTCTGAAATCTTTAATAATTATCGTACCAACTATATAGATACATGTACATGATTGGGGAGGCGATTACAATCGAGTTAAGCACATAGAAGTTTATTCCGAGGTAGATATGAGTTGATTTTCAACCACATTAATGGTAAAGGTATGGGGAGTTGCCCAGCGGGAGACCCGTATGTTAGGGTTGGTGCGCGATTTTTTCATGTGTCCTGATGCTGTTAGATGAGTAGTATACAATAACATGAGGTAAAAAGGCTGCTTCTCACTATTTGGAGTCACCATATAACAGTGTTTTAGTCATGCATGGGTTACAGCCTAACACCATCAGGCTCATGGACATTACTCCAGGTGTTGACAGTTTAAGATAAACATGCATTGATATCTTTGTGCATGCTTACTATGTGACACACTGAGATCATGTTTATTTGTGAAGACCTCTCACGACATTATGATGATGCTTTCTACGTTTACCAACTAGTTTCTGTTTGATATAATACTAAATAAAGAAGTTGACACAAGTCTACATATTTTGTCAGTGCTGTCTTTAACAAATATCAAAACGCCGGTAGACCCATCATAAATCCTGAAGTTTTGTATCAAGTTCTCAAAGAAATTCAATGAACATTAGAGCTGCCAACTATTACGGATTTATCGTAATATTACAAATTTCAGTGCATGTTTAGGTCTGATTTCCTACACAAATTACGAATTTGAGCTTTCTATGTATGGCTATACATTCGTATAGAAAATCTGTGGGTGGCTTGTAAATATCCTAAAAAGATAAGAAATCGTCAACAAATTGAATTGTACAACTTTGAATAACGAATGTTACGACTTTGAATGATTTGGGGCTGGCAGCTCTGTAACCTCCAATAAATTATAATTAAACTTTCAACCATATAACAATAAATCACTGCGTGTTTTTGGGGAGCTGCATTAACGTAATTAGTGCTATTCTTTTCCAAAATGAAATATTAAACTTTATGAAATCCGAAGTTGAGTGGTTGGGCACGGCACAACTACATGAAACACTCGACCATCAGAATTGTATTTCATAAAATGATATACCGGTAATCATTTGATCTAATTTTTGTCTCGTGATGAAAAGGTATACTTTAACCCATGCTTTTAGGAAAACCCCAACAATTTGCCTGGACCTACAAACCAGTTCATACAAGCCACACGGGTAGAAGTCCCGGGGTAAAAGTGCAGATGAGCAGTAGAATCTACTGTTGGTTGACATGAATAATGCATAAGCTGCTTAATGTCAATATAATAATAACTGGAGTCAAGACAAGTCTATAATGAAGGTTTGGCGTTTACTGCATGCGTCCCACATGCTCAATGTCCCTGCTATAACATATAAATTAAAAAAAAAGAAGTTATCCCCGGCGGTTGGTTGATTGCGTCTGGTCAAATGTCCGTGTGTCCGCGCTCAACTAATGGTACCAACCCACCTCACTGAAATGATATTGATAAGCAAAAGGAGGCAGTTTAGTTTGGTTTAAGATGACTTGTATTTATGAACCATGTGCGCCATCTCGCTCGTCGCCCAAGTGCACCAAAAGTAGTGACGTCACAACATGTGTACGTCGGTATTATTTTACAAGAAGAACATAACATGGTGACAGTTTGAGTTTGTGTCCGTGGGGTATCGAGAGCAGCGCTCTGGGGTGAAGCGGTAGCTGCCACTTCTGTGTTGTCGGTCATAGGCTGAGTTCCATGCTTCATGATGACTTTTTCCCCCCTTCTGTCTTCGCTGCCGAGGCCCAAGAGCTGTGGAATCGGGGCTTGGGGCGTCTCGAGGGTTTCCCAGAGGTGATGCCTGTTGCGGCGCAGCTTGCTGCCCTTTTGGGTCTCCACTACGTAAGATCTTGGCTCCATGTATTTTTCGACCACTGTCCCTGGTGCCCAAGTCTTTGTCACTTGATCTTGGATACGGACACCTTGCCCTGGGTACAGTGGTGCTAATTGTTGGTCTCTCGCAGTGTGATCATAATGCTCTTTTGCCCTTTCGCCTCTACCTTCCAGCTGATCCTTGACTTCCTGATCAATGTTTGTCTGCCTTGTAGGCAATATGGAGGCTACTTGCCTCCCCAGCAGCATCTCCGCTGGTGACGGCAATCGGTTGTCATCTGGAGTAGCCCTCAGGTTCAGGAGGGCCATCTGGACATTCTCTTTTGTCTTGATGCATTTTTTTATCACTGACTTGACCCATAGTATCTGGCGTTCTATGAAGCCATTTGACTGGGCATAGTGTGGCGAGGACGTTGTATGATTGATTCCCCAGTGACGGCAGAATTTCTTGAATGTCTCACTGGCATATTGTGGCCCATTGTTGGACCTAATCTCACCTGGTCGGCCAAAGGTACCGCAGACCTCCTCCACTATGGCCTTTACTACCTCAGATGTCACGGGTGCTTGTATTTCTTTGACAATTGGGAATTTCGAGTAGTAGTAAGATATAACCTTAGGAGCGCCAGTGCTTTCTGTGCTGGGACCCCCAGAACGTACTGATGTGGGGTGGAAAAATGGCCCTCAAAACGCCAGTGCTTTATGTAATAGGGCTGCCAGAACGTAATATGTGTAATGGATTTTTCAAGTTGTTGGCTCCCAGAACGTAATGATGTGTATTCATGGACTGATTTCTCTCTTTATTTAATATAAATTGTGATGCTTAGTGCACATTGTCCCACTCTGGTAGGTCTAGGTCCAAAAGCAAAAATCATTAAAACGTTCTGGCAATTCTATAACAAATACACATTTTTCTTATTTACTTAAGCCCTATAACACTTGGGTACACTGTGGTAGATCTAGTTCCAATACCTAAAAGGTTTTGTCAGGTCTGATATAGGTTTCAAATACGCATGGGTCCACTATGGCAGCATGGTTGCAAAGATAAAACGTTTTGGAACGTTTTGGTACTTCTGTTATGAAACATTTTAGATGTATATTATCTGGTCTGATATGGGTTCAAAATACGCATGGGTCCACTATGGCAGCATGGTTGCAAAGATAAAACGTTTTGGAACGTTTTGGTACTTCTGTTTTGAAACATAGTAGATGTACATTATATGGTCTAAATACGCATGGGTCCACTATGGCAGCATGATTACAAAGATAAAACGTGGACATGGGTCCACCTTGTTATGATGACAGATACATGCCTGTGAACATGATGGACATATGCTGACATGATTGTACTACATGTACTACATGTATCAATCATGTACTACATGTATCAATCAGCATACTATGTCAACATGTCCCCCCTCTCCCTGATCCCCCTCTTCCCGATCCCCTTCTCCCCTCTCCCCCTCTCCCCCTCTCCCTGATCCCCCCCTCTCCCTGATCCCCCTCTCCCCGATCCCCTTCTCCCCTCTCCCCCTCTCCCCCTCTCCCTGATGCCCCCTCTCCCTGATCCCCCCTCTCCCTGATCTCCCCTCTCCCTGATCCCCTCTCTCCCTGATCCCCTCTCTCCCTGATCCCCTCTCTCCCCGATCCCCCCTCTCCCTGATCCCCCCTCTCCCCCTCTCCCCCTCTCCCTGATCCCCCCTCTCACCGATCCCCTCTCCCCCTCTCCCTGATCCCTCCTCTCCCTGATCCCCCCTCTCCCTGATCCCCTCTCTCCCCTCTCTCCCCTCTCTCCCCTCTCTCCCCTCTCCCTGATCTCCCTGATCCCTGATCCCCCCTCTCCCTGATCCCCCCTCCCCCTGATCCCCCCTCTCCCTGATCCCCCCTCTCCCTGATCCCCTCTCTCCCTGATCCCCCCTCTCCCTGATCTCCCCTCTCCCTTATCCCCCCTCCCTGATCCCCTCTCTCCCTGATCCCCTCTCTCCCTGATCCCCTCTCTCCCCTCTCTCCCCTCTCTCCCCTCTCCCTGATCTCCCCTCTCCCTGATCCCCCCCTCTCCCTGATCCCCCCTCTCCCTGATCCCCCCTCTCCCTGATCCCCCCTCTCCCTGATCCCCCCTCCCTGATCCCCTCTCTCCCCTCTCTCCCCTCTCCCTGATCTCCCCTCTCCCTTATCCCCCCCTCCCCGATCCCCCCTCTCCCTGATCCCCTCTCTCCCTGATCCCCCCTCTCCCCCTCTACCCCTCTCCCCGATCCCCCCTCTCACCGATCCCCTCTCCCCCTCTCCCTGATCCCTCCTCTCCCTGATCCCCCCTCTCCCTGATCCCCTCTCTCCCCTCTCTCCCCTCTCTCCCCTCTCTCCCCTCTCTCCCCTCTCCCTGATCTCCCCTCTCCCTGATCCCCCCTCTCCCTGATCCCCCCTCTCCCTGATCCCCCCTCTCCCTGATCCCCCCTCTCCCTGATCCCCCCTCCCTGATCCCCTCTCTCCCCTCTCTCCCCTCTCCCTGATCTCCCCTCTCCCTTATCCCCCCCTCCCTGATCCCCTCTCTCCCTGATCCCCTCTCTCCCTGATCCCCTCTCTCCCCTCTCTCCCTGATCCCCGATCCCCAATCTCCCTGATCCCCCCTCTCCCTGATCCCCTCTCTCCCTGATCCCCCCTCTCCCTGATCCCCCTCTCCCCGATCCCCTTCTCCCCGATCCCCCTTTCCCCAATCCCCCTCTTCCCCTCTCCCCTCTCCCTGATACCCCCGTTCCCCGATCACACCGCCTCCCACTCCCCGATCTCCCCGCTCCCCGATCCCATTCTCTATTGGATTCCGTTGATACCAATTGTATTTTGTTTGTAACTATTTTCCGTTTACCGCTCCCCACGTCCCTGATCCCGTTCTCTGTTCGTACCTAATGGATTCTACTGCTACCTATTTGATTCTATTGGTACCTATTTTCCTGTTCTCCGCTCTCCCTTCTCCCGAACCCTGTCCCCGATCCCCCCGCCCCCAATGCCTCTCTCCATTGGTACCTATTGGATTTTATTGGTAATAATAGGATTCTATTACTACCAATTGGATTCTATTAGTACCTATAGGATTCTATTGTTACTAATTGGTACGAGTCCGCTCCCCCCCCTCCGATCCTCCCTGCACCCCCAATCCACCCAGTCCCCGACACTCTGCTCACCAGATCCCTCCGATACCCAGATGACCCCACCCCCAATCCCCCCGCCCACATCCCATTCTTTATTGGTAGCTATAAGATTCTATTGATACCAATTGGATCTTATTTGTACCTATTTTACATGTTCTCGTTCTCCGTTTTCACGTTCTCCTTTTTCACATTCTCTACTCCCCCAGCCCTTGCTCTCCCCATCCCTGATCCCATTCTCTCTTGGACCTAATGGACTCTACTGTTACCTATTTGATTCTATTGGTACCAATTGGATTTTATTGGTAGCTATTTTGCTGATCTCCGTTTTCTCCCCACTCCCGATCCCCCCACCACCACTCCATTG